>JAPDPK010000049.1:4195000-4901695 GCA_031772115.1 Heritiera littoralis | reverse complement strand
TTAGTGTGTTATGAGTGCATGAACCGGGTCATACTAAGTTAGATTGCCCCTTACTTAGGAAGGAAAAGGATAGGAAGCCTAGGAAGAAAGCATTTGTGGCTGCATGGAGCGATAGTGATAGCTCCGATGAGGAAAATGTAGATGAAGAGGTAGCTTACTCATGCTTTATGGCCATTAGTGATGATGAGGCTAGTTGTAGTTCTAGTGAAGATAATGACTATACCTTTAGTGAACTACAAAATGCCTTTAATGATTTAGCAAATGAATTTTAATGCATGAACTCCAAATATAAGAAAATCATTGCTAAATTAAAAATAGAAAATGAAGCCTTGATAAATGCTAAGCTAGAATTTGAAAAGAAATTAGAAGATGCTAACTTAGAAATAAATGAGTTAAATAAAAAGAATACAAATTTGCATAACTCATTCTCTAGGTTCTATATGGGTCAACAAAAGCTAGATCATATGTTAGAGACCCAAAGAGCTTTCTTTGACAAAGATGGGTTAGGCTATAATGCTAAACAAAAAGAAACTCATCTTAAGAATTTCCTAGTGAGCAAAAATACCATGCATGATTTATCTCTTACATGCTCACTATGCAATAGGATAGGCCATTCTTCACAAGCATGCACTTATAGAAAAACTACCTTTAGAGGAAAAGTGGTTAAGAAAATGTGGGTGCCAAAGCATGCAATAAATAATGATGAATTGTGCTTGAAATGGATCCCAAAAGGATCAAAAATTATTTGCACTAACTCTCATGGACCCAAGAAAATTTGGGTACCAAAGCATGCTTGAATTTGTTTATTGTAGGAGTGTTAGAGCATGGGAATACAATGGAACAATGGAGTTTAAATGCTCAACACATCCTCATGGAGTTTGCTTGTGCTAATGAGAAAAAGGAAGAACTTGGAAATCCATCCTTAGCAAGGTGACAAGAATTCTTCAAAGAATGGCTAATGGTGGATCCAACACATCAAGGCAAAGCACTCTCAAGCAAAGGAGTTTTGTAAGATTAAATCCTATCTCTTCAAAACTCATTTTTTTGCTAAAATTATTTATATGTTTTATTGAGGCACTTGGTTGATGATTCTTGATGCATTGTAAGTTGAATGATTGAACAAAAGGCATGTTGAATGATTGTTGATTGGTTGATGGATGGTTCTTGAGGCATTGAATTATTGAATGAAAAGCATGATTTGTGATTTTGAAATGATTTCTGGAATTTGAGCATGTTTTCTATATGTTGATAATGTATCTACTTGCCTCAAATTACCAAATGTGTCATTAATGCAAAATGCCATGTCATGAACAGTAATGAAGAACTTGTATATTGGAAATCATGGCATATTGTTCACAAGATGTATGATTTGATGATATATGTGCTTAAAACCTATGTGAACAAGTTTGTTTTGGCATATTTGTGGTTTCTAAATCTTTGGTTTGGTGAAAATATGCATAAATCTCAAAATGACCCCCTTTGAGGCCATAAATGCATTTTATTGTGTAAATTCTTCCAAAATTGCAAAATCTGTTGTAAAATGGTTTTTCATTCATGTTTTTCATTCATACAAGTCCAAAATCATGTTTTACAAATGATTAAACCTTTACTTGGACTTAAAATACTCAAAAACGAAGTTTTGGTACCTCACAAGTTGGATTTTCTGTCAAAACAGCTGCAGAATCTGCAGGAACCATATGAGGGATCGATCCCCCTCCTAAAGGGATCGATCCCCCCAGGCCCGAAAAGGCTTCCTGCATGTTTTCAACAGAAATTGAAAAGAACTTTTCATTGTTTTGATACTTTCTCTCTTCTCAACTTAAAATTCATTGTTTTAACTTCTTTTTGATGAACTTTAATATATGAAAATTCATTTTTCATTGATTTCATGCTTCAATTCCATCAATTTGTATCATTTCCAACAATTGATATCACTTTCAACAATCAATATCATTTTTCCTGAGCTCACAAGTGCAAAATCATTTTTCTTGTTGAAAACATTCATGATTTGCATAACTCTTGAAATAATCTTGAAACATACTTTCAATGAATGCTTAAACATAATTTTGAGATTTATTTCAATGATTTGTGTATATTTGAGAATTTGATGAACTTGTGCATAATGAGTATTCTTCATATCTTTTGTTCATCTTAGTCAAACATGCTTAAAGGATTATGTCTCTTAGCTTGACTTATCTGTTCCACACTAGGTTTTATGATAATTATACATCTAGTGGATTGATTTCAAATGTAAATTCAAAAATTGGTAATAGTGGCCAAATTTTTAAAGAACTTGAGCATTAATGACAACACATACAATTGATACACATGCATAGACTCTTGATTGTTTTGATGATGAACATGCATGTTTACTTAAGTTGAATCACTAATCATGCCTATGAGATGAGAATAGTTGTTTTCATGATATTATGTGCTTAACCTCACTCATAGTTTATGGATTTTAATGATAAAATATACTTTAGCTTGATAATATTGATTCACTTAGGTGAAGCCATTTTAGTTAAAATAGCATATACCCTCTAAAACGTTAAATGATAATAACAACTAGGGATATGGCTCTTAATTGATTAAAATGGTAATTTTGAATCTTTCCTTGCTCATAATTGGTTAAGAACTTGAATTAGAAAATGAGCATAGGATTTGTGTGCTTGAAACCATGGAAGAAAATGTGTTTGCTTTCCTTGATGTTTTTGAATCTTCCATATGGTATCAATTTGTGAATATGAATATGGATTAATATTTTATGATAGTGTGCTAATGATTAATTGATCCATATGCATATTTGATGATGTGTGATTGTGTTCTTGCATATTTAGAATGATTATTTTCTTGACATGAACACTCTACACATATATATTAGATTCATGCAAAATGACTAAGTCAACCGTTAGTAACAATTGGTATTTAGATTGAAATAACAATTAGTATCATTGGGAATCATATTTTCAATAATTGGTAAGCCAAATCTAAATTGCCAATTGGTATGAGCTTTAAATTGACAACTCTTCTCATGCTCCTTAGATTGAAATGACAAATAGAGAAGAATTCTCTTAGGATATTTTTGCATGAAACTCTTGTGTGCTAGAATTTGAAGTTAATTGCTATATGATTTAATTCTAGACACTATATTTCTTGAGAATGATTTATGAGCACATGCATATGATATGTTATATAATTTTAAGCTCATAATCATGATGAATTGTCATGCACCTTAGTTGGACCTTAGAGAACAATTGATACACTTAGGTGCTTGCTTAACTTCTTACCAATTGGAACCTTCTTGCAAAATTACTTATCAACAATTGGTATCAAAATTATTTATAAACAATTGGTATAAGATCATAAGTCATATTCATTGCATAAATATTTCATACTCTTTGAGAATATTGACTTATTTATTTGTGCTATAAGTCCCATGTACTGACATGTTTCTTGTTGGATGAAGCATTTTTATTTGTTCTCACATAGCCATGATTTTAGGGGGAGCATTTTTTTTATTATTTTTCCTTCTTTTTGCTATGACAAAAAGGGGGAGAGATAGATAAAGGGAGAGATAGATATAGGGAGAGATATTAAGGGGGAGAGATAATGAGGGAAAATTCATTTTCAAAACCCATGCTTATATTAAGGGGGAGCTTTACAAAATCCTGCTTTATTTGAGGGGGAGTATTTTTTTTCAAAGAATTTTCAAAGCAAATTTACATTAAGTTTTGTCATATCAAAAAGGGGGAGATTGTTAGCTTTAAATTGCCATACATATTTTGAAATGACAAAAACTTAAGTAAGCTTTAATGTTTTAATTCATATTGTAAATTTGCCTTATCACACATGATTTTCTCAATCCATTTTCAAGTGATCATATCAAACTTAAGACCATAATTTATCGATACACTCTTATTGGTCTTAACACTTTATAAATGGTTTGAATATTTTAGAAAATCACTTGATGAATGTTTAGACCATGTTTTTAACTGAGAAAGTCAAGAAAAACTCCCTTAAAGCTTATAAATGTTTTGGGTTTAATTAGGATCAAAGGTCATATCATTTCTAACCCAAAAGTGCAGGAAAAATGCCCTCTGGAAGAAAAGGATCGATCCCCACTGTAGCAGGATCGATCCCTTTTTGGCAGAAAGTCTTCCCAAGGTCCCTAAAGCCCAGAATCAAGATTCTGGACAAAAGGGATCGATCCCCTATGGAAAGGGATCGATCCCTTTGCGCAAAAATAGCCTATAACGGCTAGTTTTTGGGAGACAACGGTAATATCCGAGATTTGGCTCCACCCAACGGCTAGAATACATCCAAGGGACTATAAATAGAGGCTTAGAAGCTAAAGGAAGCAAGAGGAACAACCAAGCAACATCTTTCATCATCTTATTCATCTTCCTCAAGCCTCAACATCAATTCAAGAGATAAAGAGTCTTCATCTTCTATCATTCATCTATTTCTTGTATTGCTTAGCACAAACTTTGTATAGGCTTTTCATTGTGCTCAATTTCTGTAATCATTTGCCTACTTAGAGGTCTTCCTTGATTACACAACTTGTTATCCAATTCAATCCTTGTAAAAAGGGGAGGTTTCTCTTTAGCCTTAGAAAAAGAGGGAGGTTTCTCTTGAGCCTTAGAAAAAGAGGGAGAAGAGGTTTCTCTTGAGCCTAGAAAAGGAGAGAGGTTTCTCTTGAGCCTTGAAAAGAGGGATTGTAAAGACAAATTCAAATATAGTGAATTTGGGAAAATCCTTGGGAGCGTCTCAAGGTAGAAGACGTAGGCAAGGTAGCCGAACCTCTATAATCGATTGTGTAAATCTCTCTTTCCCTACTCTCTTTAATTACTTGCAATTATATTTGTGATTATTGCATTGAACTTGGATTGCATGTTTGCCTAGCTTAGAGAACTTAGAAAATATTCAAATAGGCTAGAGAATTTAGAAGAATCGCAAAACGAGCTTAAGGTTAGATAAAAACCGATTCACCCCCCTCTCGGTATTGCCTATAAGAGCCAACAGATACCCTTCAAGGTTAATTGTTTACAATGCAACTGTTGTGATATACACTTGAATTTGCGAACTAAATTTTGTTGGTATAAGGATAATGCCCTATAGCCAGTTTGAATATCTTCAATTTTGGATATTTGAACATTTATTGTTACGAAACAATGTTTAATATAAGCATTATTTTTTATCTACGAAGCATATTGGTTTCAACTATTAATGTATGCTTTTGATAAGGCCCTTGAAGCAAAATATATTTTACAATGAAAAAAGGAAATTATAAAGTTATTATAATTATGAGATCCTTATTGTGCAAAAGTATAATGTCTTTAAAATTGTTTCTGGTCAAGCGTTACCAAGAAAAGGGGATATTGATAAATGCCATTGTTTCTAGTACAGGGCTATGTATTTACTTTGAGAAAGTTAGCAACTAATCTCATAAGATGAAGTATTAATATGCTCAGACTAATATAATATGTGCTTGTTTGAAAAAACAAGTTCACTATACTAACCTGCATTAAGAAATCCAGTTGATGCATTCACTCAAGTGTTTATGGGATATCTTCTCAAGAATAGTAGTATAAGCGATCCTCAAACTTGAGATCACAATATTATCTTGTGTGATTAATATTATACTTTGACCATTCTCTATGAATTCCTATAAATGATTGCCACTTGGGATAAAGTTATGTATAATGGTAATTACATGGAGGTGTATATGTGATCAAGATAGGGATTCATCACCCTAAGTGAACATTAGGGAATATATGCTAAGGCCTTTGATCAGTGGTGGATTAACTTAAATCCTTGACCAAGGTTGAAAGAGGTTTAACTAGAAGTTTTCAAATCTCATTGAGTTAAGTTAATTGCCTAGAATCAAAAATAATAAAATTAGACAACAATAGAGTAGACACTACTCTAGGCTCTATGTCTAATTATGATATAAAGATGAAATGATTGAATTATACAGGAAGACTGTGCTTAGATAGGTTTGTCACACCACTATAACTCTTCCTTAACATATTGGGGATTGTGCAGCTATTACTAGTTGCTAGTCGCAATACGTATATATTAAATTTGTTCAATTTGGAATTAATTGATGATGGATGCAAAGGAGTTTGATCCATTGATGAATTAAAGGATGTTTAATTCATCCAGTTCTAAATAGTTTTAGGATTTAATTCATATATGTTACCAACTTGTTATGGAACCTAATGAGTCACGCACATTAGAGTTGTAAAAGAATAATTAAAATGAAAAATTAAGTTGGACTTAATTATAAAAAATAGAATTATTGAATTAAATTAAATTTAATTTTAACTTTTAGGCTAATCAAAGTAATTAAGGTTTAAGATGTGCACTCCAAGTGAGACAAGCAAAATGAGCCGCATCTTCCTAATAGGATTAAAGCTAGAGCAATCTCTTCATATATAAAGAAAAGTTTGCTGCATATTAACATAACTTTCTTGCTAAGGCTATCGTTTTCCTCTTCTCCTGATACAAAGAGTTACCACACCTAACATAAGCAAGGAAGAAAAAATTATATTCTTTTAAGTTCTAGAATGAAAATTTTGAAGTACTACCTTGGTCTAACCTAAAGGGTTTTGGCCTAGAACATCTCTCTTCTACCTTTAGTGTTTTTCTTGAAGAAGAAAGAACATTAACAAAGGAATATTTTTTTTCTTTGCAATTCATGTAGATATTGATAGAAGTTGGACGCTTAGACAGCTTGGTAGTGGTGATAGACTTCTCTAGCATAAAAGCTTTCGGCATTCACTTGAGCAATGTAATCCTTTGACCTTATTATGTGTTCATGGTATTGATATTAAAGTGACCTAATGAAGGGAATTTAGGAAAGATTTTAAATTTCCATTGCATTATATATGTTAATCATATGCTTAAATTCCCAACAATTTTTTCATGCAATACCCTAATCTTGTTGTCCTTTCTCTCCTTGTGCAAATCAAAAAGTGTTCTTGATATCCTTGGTCGTGAGTTTCAAGAAACTCAGGCTACTAGTAGATCTGCTATAATAACCCAATTCATTCTTATTAAAGGTTCGTTCATTGCTTGCGTGGATTATCATTAGAGGCCAAGCATCTAAACGGCTTTGGTGGCAATAATCAAGAACATGTGTGAAATCAACTTGGAGGAAGATTCTTGGATTACTATATTCAAAATCAATGTATGAATTAATATGTTAATGACAAAATAGATTACTATTTGGCTATTAAATGTCATCCTGTGAATAATTTTGATATTGTTTGTTTAATTATTTATTCCACTATTTACGATAATGATGTATGTTAATGATTGAGCGTGAATTGAAACCCCTTTTAATTGGCACCAAAGCCTCTTTTAATATGACAGAAATCGATAAATTGAGTTTATGATATCGTCATGATGCATCTGGATGCATGTTATATGTTTGATATAATTCTTGATAGTTTGAAATCTTTTAAAATATGTTTCAATAATGATTTAAATTTTTAAATTTGTTTAATTGATTGATAAACATGTTAATATAATGATTTAAACATGAAGAAAGATTGCATTCAAGTTTAGGAGATAGTTTATGAAACTATGAACATGCATGTTTCATTGATTGTGGTAGATTGATGTCAATTGAGAATTTAATTATTAGCTGCTGATTTTGATCAATCTTGGGCATTAGACATATGTTAAATTAGTTTACATACATGCTAGAAAGATGCTAAGGTGGTAGGCTAATGAATTATTCATGAAAAGCCAAGAAAATGAAACCTGGTGAAACCTAGAGACTATAGATGTCTACTAGGCATAACTTTTATTGGGTTTGTTGGACTTTGGACTTCTTGGTGTCTATGATCTCATACTACTATCCCCTATGCATGGTGAAAATGGTGGCCCGAAATAAACCATGTGAAGACTAAATGTAAAAACTTGATAAAATTGTAATAATAAAATTCGGCAAGATCTATCGCTCTCCCTAATGCTTTGATTTTGTCATACATGCTATTTTTGACCTTGTAATGCATCCCTCTATGAGTAGTGAAAGCGGTAGCTTGAAATAATCATAGGATGATGCAAAACCAAAAATCCAAGAAATACGACCATAGTGAATTGCAAGTTAATAATCACACCTATCATTGTCCAATTTTGGTGCTTTTGATATTTTTACCTTGTACTACTACCATAAGTATGTCGTGTGATTAGTGGCTCAAAATAATTAGAAGTGGACTCAATTCGGGCTAAGTTCCCAAAATAGTAAGATAACTTACTTTTAAAATGAAAGTCTTTTAAAAGGTCAATCTTATTGTCATAGGATGACATATTAAATATTTATTAATTAATTTTATGATGGAAATTAATTATCTTGATTAGTTCTAATGGGATTAGAATTTATTTTAATACGATTAAAATGGATGTTAATTAAGAAATAGAATTATATCATAATAAACCATGCATGGCAACTCAAAACTCTATCATTCAACATGTTTTATGTTATGGATGCATGAGAATGATTATGGACGTAGGATATAAATGATTATATTTGTGGTTATTTTCAAAAATAGAAACCGCAAGCTCTTCCTCTGTCTCTATGCTATCAAGGGTTATAAAATTATCTTCTCACCTAAATCTCCTAGAATGTCAAGGTTTCTTTACATATGATGTAAATTAAAAATTACAAATGTAATTAAGATTAGTTAGGATTAAATTTTATGTAACTCAATGACGAAGATAAAGGTCCCAAAGACGCCATGAAGATTGCAACAAAGCTTATGAAAACCATCTATATGCAATTTATAACCAACTAATTTCCTTGAGTGGCTTAAAGAAATTACATTTGATAGAAGTTCATAACCATCCTAGTTGCTAGCATGCAATAGATTCAATTTTATACGACATTGATAAATGCTATGCATGCAAAATATATATGTGATATATATGAATTTGTAATGAGACTTAATAAACTAAAATCCCTCATAAAATATTAAGTCACATGTTTTCATGTGATTAAGATGTTTTCCACTATCTCAACAACATAATCAGAGTTCTTTTAATCGGAGGCCTGTTGATGAAAGTCAAGGTTAATCCTAATAAAATATTTCAATACTATATAATTTTTTGCTTTTTCATAATTCATAGTTTCTCCATTTTGGCTACTTTTAAGTTTTTGGCATTGGAGAATAAATGGTCATAATTAGAACTTTATTACGTTCTTGAGTTTCAGAGTATTCATTTATTGCTATTTCTTGACAGTGCGAGTTCCAATTGTTACAAAATATAAATTGCTTTTGTAAGTGTCGGTTTAATACAGTACCTTGGTGTTCTGATGATAAAATGAAGTTTAATTTTGTGCCAACATAGAATTGTGAAGGGAGGACCATACATTTATATTATTCATAGTTAAATGAAGTTGATTAAGTCCCTTAATATCTCCAAATATAACTAGTAAATGGTCAGTATATCATATCAGCCAGCCAAGCAGGTGCCTTGTTTTATTCTTTTTATTTGATAAGCATTGGATCCTTTGGAAGTAGCAACTACTCTATTTTTTTTCTGTATTTTTATCTAATTATCTTCTATTATGACAAAACCTCAAAATCCTACCATTTAAATGATAAATTAATATCTAATATACCGTCAGTAAAGTTTTTTTACTCCACAAGCGAGGTTAAGATAATTACACATGTTCTTTAAAAATATTAAGAAAATAAAAAATAAATAAAATAAGACATATGTAATCATCCTAACCAAGCTTGCGGAGTCAAAAAAAAAACTCCACTGACGGTGCATTGGATAATTATCTTTAAATGATCTACCAAAAAATAATTAAACCTTTTTTGTCATATTTGTGAGTTGATACTCCACTGGCAATTCTAGCACCTCTATATTTCCTTTCTTCCAACCCTATTAAGTAATTTCTTCATTAATCTATTTTTATTTCTTCAGTAAGCATATTGATCACTTGCTAGCACTTTAGCACAGCAAGTTTTGATAGCTCACTAGCAAGGGATTGTGAAGAGCCTTTGAAACTTCTTCAACGTGTTGAAAGCAAGTTATGTTTGTTACATATTCCACATGGTCCAGTTAAATGTAGGTTAATCCATTTATTTCTTAAGTATTTTTCCTATGTGACATATAGTGGCTTTTGTTACTTATATTATTCTGATACTTTAGGGGCTCATTTTAATCCATTAGAGAAATTTGATGTTGAATTGGAAAGATTGACTGAAGCATTAAAGCATTCCGAAACAGATGATAGCAGGCTAAAGGATAAAGTTTTGCTTGGAAAGGAGATGTTGGATGAAGGGTTAAAGAATTGCAGGAGCATATCATCGAAGCCGTGCAGAGATACAGTTTACAGCTGAACAATTTGCAAGAGGCTTTGCAAGCTCAAGATGCAAAACTGAAGGAACTCACTAAAGCGAAAAAAGCACTTGATGGTCGCAACATTGAGATTGAAAACTCAAGAAAGAAGGTGCAAGAGTTGGAGCAAGATCTGCAAAGTTCTATTGAAAAGCGAGGAAGGTTGTAGAACTACAAAAAAAAATAGCTCACATGCTGAGTTTGAGACACAGAAGGCTTTCAAGTTTGAGAGATTGCTTGAAACTGCAAAGCTTGGTACAAGAGAAATGGATATACATTTATTTGAGTACTGAATATTCGTATTTGAAGTTTATATGTTTCGTTTTAGAGAAAATGATAGTCACTGTATGAACATTCGTATTTCAATACCTGTATGTACTTTCATAGCGTAGCACAAGTTTCACTCTAGTATGTATAAAAATTAAAATTGGCCTCACTCAAAATTAGATTTAAAGGTCAATATATAATTAACAAACATAAAATAATCAATAACAATGTAATTTAAATTGTATAAAAGAAGAGAAAGGTAGAGAACTAAATAAACTCTTATATTGTTTACTGTCACTTTTAACATAAAAGATTAAAAAAAGTAAGAAATAAAAAAAATTGTTAATAGAGAAATTTGACAGAAAATATACTTAAAGATAAAATTACCCAACAAAATTAGTATCAAAATTTATTTTATTCAGTATTTGTAACCAAGATAACTCTACCTATGTTAAACATAGCCAATCTTAAACCCGAGTAAAGGAGGAGGGTTGGCTATAGGTTCAGACAACTAATTACTCAAAACTCGTCCAATTGTTATGAGATAAATTACTATATGAAATCCGTTGGGGCATTCCCTACTCAGCGACGTGCTATATTGGAACCTAGGTGTAGTGAAAAGTGTGCAAGAGTTGATAAGTCATTGTCCGAAAGCAACACGTCACATCGATGCCTGAATGTGGTATCAAATAGGCAGAGATTCTTACGCTATAATGGACACGTGGATAAAGAAGTTAGTCCATAACCACAAGCTTAAGTTAGGATCTTGGAATATACGTACGCTTAATGGTAAATTAGTGGAGATTTGTGAAGTTATGTGTAGAAAGAGGATTAACATCTTATGTCTTCAAGAAACCAAATAAGTTGGAGAAAAGGCTAAGGAGATAACACTTTGGCAATATAAGTTTCGGTACACTGATAAGCATAGAAACCAAAATGGTGTAGGTATCTTCATAGACAAAAAATATCAAAAGGATGTTATACAGTTCAGGAGATAAGGGATAAAATTATTTTGGTTACGCTAGTTTTCAAATGGGAGGTTTTGGATGTTATAAACGCATGCACCACAAATAAGACTTGAAAATGCTTGTAAACAACAGTTTTGAAAGGATTTAGATAAAATAATACAAAAAGCGCCTATAGAAGAAAAGTTTTTTTTTGTGGTGACCTTAATGGCCATATAGGTGCTAATATGAAGGTTTTAAGAGCATACATGGGGATTTTAGTTATAGTTTAAGAAATGAGGTGAGGATGCTATCTTAGATTTTACTTTATCTTACAACTTAAGCCTAGTGAATACACAATTTAAGAATAGAGAACCTCACTTTGTAACCTTTAAGAATGGATGGAGCACAAGTTAAATAGTTTTTTTTTTTACTAGGAGGAAAGATAGAACCAAATGTCTGGATTATAAGGTTATCTCAGGTGAAAGTGTTACCAAGCAACATCGATTGTTAATCCTAAACATAAAAATTCATAAACGACATCAAAAGAACCAACAAAAAAATGTTACAAGGATTCGATGGTAGAAACTAAAAGAAGATTGTTATGCAACATGTAAAAATAACTTGATTAAAAAAGAAGACTAAACAACAGAGAGAACCCAAATACACTATGGAACAAAATGGTAGAACGCATTCGAGAAGTGAGCAATAAGATACTAGAAGTATCAAACGGAAGAGCACCAACTAGAAAAGATACAACACAGTAGACTATATCAATTAAGAAAGCTATAAAGACCAAGCGATATTATTACAAAACTTTAAAGATGAACAACACCGAAGAGAGTTTCACAACATACAAGTTAGATAAGAACGAGGCAAAAGCTAAGGGGAAGGATGTAAAAGAGATTTATAACAAGTTGACACAAAAGAGAAAGAGATATAGATTGACACGAGAAAGAGAGAAGCACTCTCGAGATAAGAGTCATAAAATGTATCGATGATAAACATCAAAAGACTCTAGTTAGGGACAATGATATTAAAAAAATGTGACGTAATTATTTTAACAAACTATTTAACGACAAAGTCAAATTTCGAACAATATTTTGGTGCCTCCCAAAAATCTGAACCAATATTTTATGCAAAGAATCAAAGATGTAAAGGTAGATGAGAAATTAGAGTATGAAAAAAAGGAAAACTATTTAACCTAATGACTTTTTTATTGAAGTTCGAGAATACTTAAAAGTTAAGTTGTTGACAAATCCTTTTAATAAAATTTAGTACAATAACAAAATGCTTGAGAATGGAAGAAGAGCATCTTTATACTTCTTTATAAGAACAAAAAAATTATTAAGAGTTATTCCAACCATTGAAGCATAAAATTAATAAGTCATGCGATGAAATTATGAAAAAAAAAATGATGGAACAAATATTAAAAAATAATATAAATATATAGGAGTCAATTTGATTATACATCCGATGGATAAACTATGAAAACTGACACACTTGTTTATAAAACTTGTGGAACATTCTTACATACAAAATAAAGATCTTCATATACTCTTTATAAACTAAACTAAAAAAGACGTATAATATCATCTAATCTTATCAAATTCATAATCTTATAATATTTAATTCACGCACCAAATATGACCTTAATGATCATAATAAATGAACATCCTTGCAAAAAATACTTTGGACCATAATAATTGGGAGGAAAAAGAAACACAATACCGTTCAATGGACAAAAAGGACGAGGGAAGGATTTTGATTAGAAGCGAGGAAAAAGATACTGACAAGGAAATAAACAAAGCACCCATTATAAGGAAAATGTTCTCAGCATCCTTCATTCCAGCTAAGTATCCCCAACCCTCAAACGCCGTTCTTCTACATATGAAAGGAAACAAAAATTAAAATCAAGGTAAATAAGTAATAGTGTCAAATTGTCTACTGAAAAGGTACATATGCCTCTACAAGGAAGCCTCATCAACCATATACAACAAGCTTGCCGCCAACCAACCACCACCTTTGTGAATTAGGAATCTTGTCTTGAATTTGAAAAAGCCCTCACCGCAGCCCATCCATCCACATCGGGCATTGGCCATCAGAGACTCATCAACTCAATGCCAGTTTGTTTTATAGGAAGTAATCAGGTGTCCTCCGCGTTACATCTGGCTCTCCTCTCCTTGGTGCGGGCTCAAACTGCACAAACAGAATAATTCTAAAATGTTTATATGTAGACAAACAAGCGATCATAGGTGCACGCACGCACACACAATATATAAATATTAGGCATGCAGAGTGGCACTTGTGTTAGGGAGAGAACAGCTCACCTGAATAAATGTATGACCCTTGCAATCATCAACTTCTAGAATGGAAGCCATGTTTCCACATCGATAGCAATAATTAGGTGCACTAAATATAGTAACAACCTTTTGTTCCTGTCGGAAAAATTATATCAATTACACAAATCTCATATCATAACTAAATAATTCTGCACAAAACAACAAAATAAGGCAAGTACTTACATGACCCCAATTGAATCCTTCCATGACCAGCTGATGAGCCCTTGCGATCAGCTTCAAATTGTTTGTATGGTTAAATTGCTCAGATATGTCCTAAGGATGTCAAAATTGTTACCACACCACCAAGAAAGATAAAAATATATCCTTTGACCATTTCTGAGAAAAAGAGAGGAATAAAACTGAAAGAGGCAAAGAAAAAGAAGTATACTTGGCCAAAAGTATATCCAGCACCCCTTGGAGATATACCCCAACCACAACGATCGTCAGGGTCAGACCACAAAAGATCACACATGGGACCCTCATGTGGGACTTCTTGAACACGGTCAAAATTACGTATGTTATCCAGGGTTTCAATGGATGGAGACAACCCTCCATGGAGACAGAAAATTTCAGATTCAACCTTCAAAACAGCAGAAATTCTGCAGCTAAGAATGATTAACAAATACCGCAAATATAACGAAAAAAAAATTACATTTGCCTATAACTGATTTCTGGTGTCATAAACTAACAAACCATATCAAAAGGTGGAGAAACATCAGCAGTACTGGCTCAGCTTAGGTCAAAAATAATCGAAGCTTTAAGAGATGAATAATGCTGCTTACATTTCCCGTAAAAATTACTAGTGACAGACGCAGAAAATAGCAAAATTTAAATCCTAATGCTGGTGGGCAAAACTATGAAAACAGCATGCTAGATATGATGGCAGAATCGTTAGTTCACCTTCGTACCCCTTTATACAGCAAAAATGTTACATCATTTGGTAAAATAAGGAGTCCTGATAACCTACATCTTCTCCAACTTGGGGGTGAGTGTTGGATACAAGTGTATCTCAGACAAGCGTACATTCAATTTTTTCCATGTTTTTCGTTAAATACGGAGGGTTGGACCTCTATACCCACGTCCATTTGATGTGTCGTACAAATGTACTCCATTGAAAATGAAGCACAACAAGGTCTCACTTTTTAAAAGTTGTGCACCATGTTGAAAGCAGTGGAAATAAAATCAATCACATGGTGATGGCATGTGGTACTAGGTGTCTAATTACCAAAAGCACACCCAAGTTAATGTCCTAATTTCAAGTAACCACAACCTAAAAACTTTACCAAAGATCATATCAAAAAACATCAAACAATAAATAATTAAATACTAACCAATGCTGTTAGTGGAAAATAATCAAACAGATCAGTAAAGATCTTCCAAACATTGGCATTGCCATACCTGCAGATAAAATAGAAAAATATCTTCAAAGAAAGACCAAAATTTTAATTAAAGATAAACTTACTAATCCAAGAAAGGCAATGAAAGAACAATTTACATAGGACCAGTATACATCATTGTGTAACAGAATGTAGTTCCTGAGTATTTTAACTATTTAATTGTTTCAACAAAAGCAGCCTACTTTTATTTTCAGAACAACAATTACATGTCAAGTGAATTCTACTTTCTAGCACAGAAAACTTAAGGCACCCTTTAAAATTAGGTGAGTGAGTGCGAGACAAGCTTATTCATAGACAACATCCCATTGCCCAGGCACTAACATTGACATCGCCTACTTTTCAAATTTGATGTTCAAACCAGTTCATTGCTCAAGTGTACCATAAAGAGAGATAATTGACATGCCACCCTAACCAAAATTGCACAAAAATTTTTGTGTTAACAAAGGAAAATCAGGAAGAAATTGAAAAAAAAAATCTCATACATCTAGATCAAAATACTTCTTTAAAAAATTCTCACATCAAAATCTCCCTATCATAAATCTGTTCTCTTTGTTTTATCTATTTCCATGTTAGGTTCACGCACCAAGCTGCAAACGAACCACAAAATATAACCAGATTACTCTCTCTTTGTCATAATAATCAAATTAAGCCTTAAGCTTAATGGCCTTCAAAAACCATATATTATTAATGATAGGAAAGTTATCAAGCAACATTTTACAGTTAAAATGAAGGAATCCATACTCAACCTCAACTTTCAAAATGAATGTATTTCTGCATTGAAAATAAGCCTATACAGAGATTCTATGATACTCACTTCCTTAGGCACTCATCATAAAACCCATACACTTGAGTAATCTGCATTATAAACATAAAACAATTAACAAGGAATAATAAAATCAAGAGGATGTAGAAAAGTTGCAAAGAAAAATGGAAAATGACAATGACAATTCATATTTTCTTCCAAGAATTACAGCTTATAAAAAGAACACAGACAAATCACACCTACTTAATAAGCTCTTACAAGCAATGTTCAAGACTGAAACATATATCATGAATAACAATCTAGAAACATAGCATACCTGACGGCTCTCATGATTTCCCCTAAGAATAGTTATCCGTTGGGGGTAACGCACTTTGAGAGCTACCAAGAGCTGAAAAAGCCAATCACAAATAAATCATAAGATGCAACCACAACTAAACACAATTATCCGCAATTCATTAAGATCCTGCACAAAATAATTCATTGAATGAACCACCACCATAATTATAGCAGTCTTAGTTAGACTCCACCTTAAGTTATCCAGATTACTTATGGTCACAAAAAAATAGAAAAGATGTCAATTTATAGATTATACTCCCACTAGTTTTACTGGTTAACCTCCATATAATATATTATCATATAATAAAGCTGCATGATAGACACACCAAATAAAATGTTGTTGTTACCTACAGCTACAAAAATGGCCAAATGCACGAAGGATAGCATATGAAACCCGGACAGCAGGTAGAACAATGGCAAGGATGTAGAGGCATATGAAGTAAGAACAAGGTTTCAACATATGTAACAAAGTATAAAAATCTTAAGTAATAAGTTAGGATAATTAAATGTACACAATCAAACCAGATCTGACCACACACACATATCAATATGAAACATATCTACCACCTAAGATTCATAAAATTTGTTTGAACAATGATGGGATCAGCTGAGAAAGAATACTAAGCGTGTAGATCTTTGTACAAACATACATATCAATATGAAACATATCTACCACATAAGATACATAAAAAATTGTTTGAGCGATGATGGGCTCAGCTCAAAAATGATGGGCTGAGCATATAGATCATTGAGTATGTCTGCATGCGTACGCACTCACACCCACAACCTATGATAAATAAAAATCTGTCAAATCTTGTAGACCCATGTAATTCATCATGCAGAAAAGTTTAATTAATGGAGAAGTGCAACAAAAGTACCGGTTAAACACAAAGCAACCCCTCTAACCCTCCTCTTTTTCCAGAATCACTACACAAATGAACCAATAATATGGCATGTTTCTTGTATAGAATTATCACTTCTAAAAAGTACACAACAAAAAAAAAAAGAAAAAACCAAAGAGTCCAAGTGAAACATATAAAAAGCTGGAAATCAAAGATAGCAACTCATACTTACTGTTACAGTTTCAACTGAATAGTAACCACGATCGACATAATCTCCCATGAACAAGTAATTTGTATCTGGACACTGACCAGAAAATTTGAAACAAAAAAAATGTTAAAAATAAAAAATAAACACTGAAACAGAGCTAATCAGCTAACACCATCCCATTAAGTATGAAAACCTGTAGAGCAGAATTATGATTAGATGAGCATGACAGCTGTGATCATGATTTATGAATGTTTGTTGAAGACTAGATAAAAAAGTAAAGTACCACGTGCTTTTCAAATAGTTCACAAAAGTTTGCATCACATTTGGAACACAAAATAACAACCTCAAACAGAAAATTACCTTCCCTCCAATTCGAAAAAGCTCTGCAAGATCATGAAACTGCCCGTGAATATCACCACATATTGTAACAGGACTTTTGACAGGCTGTGTTGCATCAAACACAAAAACATTTAAGTCATAGTCAGCCAACTGCACATGTGACAGAAGCAGGCATCCGGTAGTAAGTCTTAAAAGTGAAAACTTAATCAAGAATTTTAGGTCCACAAGGGGACAACCCAACTGTTAAACTTTGAGACTTTCAACGTAAAGATCTTAGCTTCAAATAGTTGGAACAGAAGGGTGGCATTTAATGGACGGAGAGAACTACCTCTTATTTTGCAACATAAAGTAAAGGGCTTCCAAAAATTACCTTCCTTCCAAAAGATAAAACAGTATAGGAGAAAGATACCTGATGACCATATCAAGAGTTCAAAGGTATAGACACAAACAGGCATGAAACCTAACAATTGCTATACTGAGCAATTAAACTTCTAATCATTTCTTTCTTTTTTCTTTTTCTTTTCCATCAGTCTCTCAACTATAGAGCAAACATTTTTTTACAAAATATTCTTTTTTTAACCTTATAAGACATCATACAAAGAAAGCAGAGATTTTAAAACAACAGACTCCATACATCTTTTTTTCAGTACAAGAAATCTTACCATCAGCAGAAACAAATCTTTAGCCGCTCAAGAAAACAAACAACATATACCTATATTAAACCAACTACTTTTAAAAATATATTTAAGAAAACAAGGAAGTATTAGGAATGCAAATATAGAAATAAAAAAGAAGTGATTAATGTGCATAAATTCAGATATGCACTGCTGACAATAACAAATATAGGCAAACAAAACACACATCATCATTAACAAAATATTATCTTGGGGGAAAAACTAATAGAAACAAAATAAGGGTAGCGACAGAGGCAATTGATGATAAGGCACACCTGAACATTGCTTTCCTCCATCAGTATCTCCTTAGCCTTGTCACATAACACCCGAACCTAATTCATAAAATATATCAAGAACAAGATCAGGTAACAATAACTCTAGAAAAGAAAATTGATTACCGTCTAAAAGGACGGGCGAGTAACAATGAGTTCTAGCAAGCCATAATCTAATATGTTAACAAGTATGAAGGCTGTAAAAAAAATTAGCCTAGTTAAAGGTGTAAAGCACACTAGAGGTGTGTGAGGAAGGGGGAGACTCATCCAACTGAAGATGGTTGCTAATTTCTACAAAAGATTAAAGAAAATCATTATACTTAATGACTTCAAAAGAATAATACTTTTAATATACTTTGAAATGTTCCATCTCATTGCCCAACATATTAAGAAGATCAAATATTATAACAATTATTACAATCTAGCATACTGTTCCCTTCACTTCCATCAGCAAGGGGGGTTATAAACAGGCAGTATATCCATCTCCCTCAAAAAGACACATTGGGTTTTCTTCCTTTTTTTTCCTCTTTTTGATTGAAAATACATCCCATGTAAAGATAAAGGATTGAAGAAACAAAAAAGAAGCCTACAACCATGTGCTCGTCGACTTTCAAGGTGTATGCATGGGCACAAAAGGCATGCACGTCAATAAAGGTTTGCTTTGGCTAGATTAGTACAGTGGCTTGGCGCCTAGACACACAACTTGACTACCAAGAAACTGTCCAAATAAGATATGATGCTACAAGCAAGAAATAGTTTCATAACAACTCAACTAATGGCACTATACCCTTTTAAGAGGGTCAAAAGCCCACCCTATTTATGCAAAATCCTATTGGAGTTATATAACCAAGGCTTGTTGTGTAAAATACTTGATCGGCGAAGCACAAGTGTAAACAAATGTATCAAAGAGGCAGCATAACCACTGACTAAATAAAGGTTGAGAAGAAATTTTCGGAACCATCTAACAACATTTCTCGAGGCTATTAATTCTTAGTCTCGAAAACCAATTCTTTAGCCAATTGACGATGGTTATTACACATGAATAAAATTAAGGAACTATAATCAATTCACTACTACTAAACTAAACCTCCAATTATTGGGAAATGAAACCAAGCAAGAAAATAGACAAACAAAATGGATCAATATCAGTAAAAGCAAGCAAATAAAAGTCCTCCAGTAAATCAAAAGGATCTGATCTAATATCCAGAAAATACTAAAGAAAAATGGATCGATGGAAAAAGCCATAGATCAAGCCGTAAATCAAGAAAAATCTAAACAGATCCATTTCATTTTGGAATGAAAAAAAAATACCTCTTGCTCCGATATTGGCTTGCATTGTATCAGCTGTGAAATCTGTTCGTCCAGGTTACCATGGGAGTTAGAACCCACAGAAGACTCCATCTTCCTTCAATTATTCCTAAACCTAGATTCCCAAAATTTCCCAAATTACTATTTTTAAATTTTAAAAAGAAACCCTATATTTATTTCTCCCAAAGAAAAACCAAAGCGAAAGGAGATAATTTCTAGTTTTCTGGACAGAAAAGAACGGAAGAAGGGAAGCTATGGTGATGAGCCCGATGTTTTTGTAAAAGGAGGGAGAGGCTACTTTTCTTCTCTTTTTGTTTCGATCACTCACTCCATTTTCTTTTTTTCTCTTCTTCGGGTGGTGTCGAAATTAGCGAGTGGAAATAACAGACCATCACGATGAAGGTGAATTATGTGGTGGAGGGTTTGGATAAGAGCGTGCTTCTTAAGATCGAAAGAGGCGCGTGTGTGGTGGGCCACTGTAATTGAATTAACCATAGGTAGAAGTGGCAAATGGGCGAATCGGATCAGGTTTGAATTAGATCATTTTGTGTTAAGGAAAAATCGGATCATTTCGGATTCAGATAAGGTCGGGTGTGGTAGGCCACTATGATTGAATTAGTCATAGGTGAAGCCGGATCATTGTGGTGGTTAATAGGCCGAATTGGTCCAATTTAGTTTGAAAATGAGTTAATCTGGTCCGTTAATTGAAATTAGTATTGTCGATTTCAAAATCGACCCAATTCGATTTCAAATCGAGTTGGACCGATTCATGATTTGAAACCGGACTCAGCCCGTTATGACCCAAAAGTCATCGATCTCAAGTCGAGCTGAACTAGTTCGGGATCGAAACCGATCCAACTCTATTGTGCAAGCTATGCCTACACAGCAGCATAGGCATGGGATTCGTGTGAGGGGGCCAACAGACCTTCCATTTTCTCTTTAATTTTTATTATTTTTCTTCATTTTTATAAAAAAATTAAAACATTTTAAAAATATTTTAATATTTTTAAATTAATAATTTTATTAAATAAGCTATAATAACTTTATTTTAAAATCATTATTTATTATTTTATTATATTAATAACTTTATTAGATTATATTATAATAACTTTATCTTTATAACAAATTATTTTATTAAATAAGTTATAATAACTTTATTTATTATAATAATATTAATTTTATTGTTATAAAAAAACTAATAACTTTATTTATTATTGTTGTTGCCCAAAACAACAATAAATGTTTACTGATGTCGATCTTGTCTTCGTTCTCCACGTGTCTCCAAATAAGTTCTGCAAAGTAGAAAACCATCAGAGGGCGCAAGGGATTTCCCCTGCGCGCGCTCTCCGATGCTTAAGTCAGACAGGGTTTTGGCAGCGTTTCAGTAAGCAAATAGAGCTCAGAGTTAAAAATAATACCTATGACCTATTTATAGGAGTGATTTTGCGCGTAATTACCTTTTAAACCCACAGCTTAAATAATAACCCAGTGGATCATTTATGGGCCTTCTGAGTCCTCTTTCCTCTTGGGCTTCAATTATTATTCAGCCTAATTGTCTTTAGCTTGACTTATAGAAAAGCCCAGTAATAATTGACCTAGTCCATATCAATTGCTCCCCACTCTTTCGCAGGGTTTACCTTGTGAAAGAGTATATAAAGAATAGGCTTTTCAAATTCTTTTGCTACCCTCTTCCTGGGATTATCACAAGAGTCTTTTCATCTTCACTTGAGGGCTCAACTAGTGAACTTCATTATTATTTGTAGCAGAAACGACATCGTGTCATCATTTCTTTTGTCAAGTGCCTTCTATTAGCCAAAAGGAAGAAAACCGAATCTGGGTTAGGGCCATGAGGGCACATCGTCAAGAAGTGCCATAAGCGGATGCATATGTTCTTATCTGGTTTCATCAAATGTGGTTTGTACTCGGCATGCTCTTGATCGGTTGAAGCTCGATCCAGATGCTGAGAATTTGGAACCTTTTCTGAGGATAGGCACTTGTAAAGATTTATCTGATCTTACTAGCTCTTAGAAGCCTTTTTGTCGACTCGAGATGGTCGAGGTTCTCAAAAGCTTGGACGAAGATTATTTAGATAATCCAGAGACTAATTTTCCTAAGGATCAAGTTTTTGACATGATAGCACCTCAGGACGCATATGCATGGGTGCCTATTAGTTTCGATACTCCTTTTTAATGCAAAAGTTAATCTATAGTGCTCCCCAACTCTTCTTATGAAGCACTTACATCTAAAGAAGAATTCGTACTTGGGTATCGCATATATCCGTACACTTTATTGCTTGAGGATTTCACAATTTGCCCATCTCGCGCATTTTCGCTTAGGGACTTTTTAGAGAACTACCCATCTCGCGTATTTTCGCTTAGGGACTTTTAGAGAATTGCCCATCTTGCGCATTTTTCGCATAGGGCCTTTATAGAAATGATAAGACTATAACATCGTTTTCATATCCGGAATGCCAACATAATACTTTAAATGCACTTTGTCAATCAATTGTAGCACATATCCAATGATAAAATTGTAACGTACCTCGTTTAGAGACTTATTTTTGCCCATCTCACACTCTTTTGTGCTTAGGGACTTTTTGTTTTGCCCATCTCGCACCTCTTGTGCTTAGGGACTTTTGATTTGCCCGTCTCGCACTTCCTGTGCTTAGGGACTTTTGATTTGCCCGTCTCGCGCATTTTTCGCTTATGGACTTTTTGTATTGTCTCACTTAGGGTATTATTTTTGCCCGTCTCGCACATTTTTCGCTTAGGGACTTATTTATGCCTGTCTTGTATCTTCTTACTTAGGGTATTATTTTTGCCCATCTCGCGCATTTTTCGCTTAGGGACTTATTTGTACCCGTCTCACGTCTTCTTCTCGCTTAGAGTCTTATTTTTGCCATCTCGCTCATTTTTCGCTTAGGGACTTATTTGTGCCCGTCTCGCGTCTTCTTCTCGCTTAGGGTCTTATTTTTGCCCGTCTCGCGTATTTTTCGCTTAGGGACTTATTTGTGCCCGTCTCGCGTCTCTTTGGCCAGCTTCCATTTTTTCTTCTTCTATTCCTGCAACATGTCTATCAAACATGGAGGATTATCATAGTACAGATAAAAATAACTGGCCTTTCGTTTCATAATGTAGTATTTTCAATTAAATGGAATAAGTAACAATATAATTGCAGCAAATGTTAAAACAATAATAGCAAATGTTTACCACCAGTACAATTCCAAGTCTTAGTCTTTGTAAAATCTGTAAAGTACGAGTGCTAGGACATTCTGCTGTCAGCCATGGATTATGCATTAAGTCATGCCTCGGTACCAGCAATCTGAATGAAACCGAAACAAACACGCAACGGAATTTAAATCATTCGACCTCTACCAGGATCGATTCGGAGAGTTGCCTGATTAGGGTTTCGAGATTTTACCTAACGTTTTCTCTGATTTTCTGTCGTTGGTCGAGTCACAAGCAACAACTTTTCGTTCCTGCCTCTATGGTATCCACACGAACGAATCTCACGATTCTTGAACGTCTCACGATCAGAAGCCTTA
Source organism: Heritiera littoralis (assembly GCA_031772115.1). Taxonomy (NCBI): domain Eukaryota; kingdom Viridiplantae; phylum Streptophyta; class Magnoliopsida; order Malvales; family Malvaceae; genus Heritiera; species Heritiera littoralis. Next base: position 4,878,100 of record JAPDPK010000049.1, on the reverse strand, counting down.
AAGAGTGTTTTTTTTTATTTTAACCGAATTGCTAGCTTCGATTAAAAGAATATTTTGTTTTGTTTGAAAGAAGCTCTAAAAACCACAGAGAACAGGTTTCTCTTTTCTGTTTAATTATGCGGCTCACTTTTAGAAAACACAAAACCTCCTTTTATAGGCAGTAAATTTTACCCTAAAATTTACTGTCAAACAGAACTCTAATCCTACTTAGAATAGAATTAGTTATATCCTTAATCCAATTCAGAATAGGATTAATTAAGCTCCTCATTGATCCGTTCTAAGTGTGCGACCCAATAGGTTCTCAAAACAATGGCAATGACAAAATTGTCACAGGCAATGAGCGGTATCTAGCAACACATCATTGCTACCCATGTAACGAGAATGTCAATGACTCGACATAACCTTACTCGTGATATATGTTACCGTGTAGTCTAATCCCTTTATCCTTTGATGTCTTGATTAGACACAAGTCATGGAATGTGTCACACTTGTATAGTCTAATCAGCGTTTCTTGATTCCTGAGTAGACTAATTAAACAAATAAAATCAATATCTCATATTGACTTATTCGAGCATGGCCATGCATTTCTTAGTCTCACTCTATCAAAGGGCCCAAGACATCACTCTTGTTATATAAGAGGGATAAATCCTATCTTGATCACTCAACATCCCTCTACATAGATCAAGGCATACCCAATTACTACCTTTATAGTCCATCCTGTTACGAATGACATCTAGCAGCATTAAAGTATGCTATTCTCTATGTTGGGATCTCTGATGATCTCAAGTCAAAGGATCACATACACCATCATCACTATGAGAATCGCTTATGATACTCATATAACAATCCATGTAGCGTTCTCATGGAGGGTCGATCCAGTACATAGTTCTCTAACATGTACCTATGTGATGACTTGATATCCTATATCCATGATAATGGTCATCAGTCAACCACATACTAGTCTTATCGTATCATTGTTATCCTTGTTTACAATAATACTTGACTAGGGATATTTTAAGAATAGTGTGTTATTACTATTCTAAGGACATTGTCATATAAGATTACATTACGCAGTTATAAGACAAATATAATAATGAACTATAATAAATAAAAATGTCATGATACATAAAAAAAATGCCAAAGTCAATCATCTAATGAATGGTTCTAAGGGCATAATCCAACACAATCTACCTTCACGAGCTTACCACAAGTTGTTTTCAATCGAACCAAGCTCTCCCTAGCTTGCTGCCTTACACGACAGTGCCTAGTGCCTGCCTCGAACACCTCAGATCTAGTTACCACCTGTATGTCCCTGCTTGAGTGTGTTTGTAATTTCCGTTGTGCCAAACACTCACTTGTATTGATACTCAAGAATGCTATGTATAGGGGCTTACAAGGGAGACACAGCCTTTGTCTTGCTTAAAGGACTCACGAAGCTGACACACCTTTTATATAGACAAACCCTCTTTCACATGTGTGGTTGTCAATAGGCCAAGTGTGTGGCTCTTAAGCCACTTCTAGATGGTTGCTAGAGCAGTTCTTGAAAGCTTACGTGTCAGACGATTGACATATGGGTCAAAGGAAGCTTTTTGACATTCTGTCGGATTAGTGCGCGTACCAGGTCTAGAAGATTCTAGATCATTCCGCTCAGATCTCGCACTTGGGCGTGCGCTTGTATCATCAAATTTAAATGTGCTTACCAAAGTTTTTTCTAATGGGAGAACTAGTAGTTTGGATTCCGTGCTCACCAGCATTGATAGCCATTGTCGAAAGGCATGACTCAGGTGTTCTTTGCTCGCTTGCATTGCGCTAACGGGGGAATCTTGCCTATGGGTGCTATGTTCACCTAGTTTTCTTTGCTATCATTTTATCAAAGTGGGGAGCTTGTCGCGTGCGAGAGCCCCTATCTCATCTAAGGCTTGCGCGTGGGAGCTCCCCTGTCGCCCAAGGCCTGTCGCGTGCGGGAGCTCTTGTCTTGTACAAGGCCTGTCACTCTTCTTGGCTTTGAAGTTCAATTTGACAACGAAGAAGATAAGGTTGCCCATCTTCGAGTCGTGTTGCATGCCTATAGTTGTGCAAACTGCTCTGTCGGTGGCCTTGAGCTAGCTCGGGACAGAGTGCCTATTGCATGCTTGTAGTCGCACAAATTTGCAGTGTAGCAAGCACCTTTCGAGCGACAGATTGTTCTGTAGCATAACGTCTTGCATGCAACTGACTATTCAAAAGAGTGGCATCTTTGTGAGATCTTCAATAGTGGTCCCTCTTTCTCGCCATTTTAGCTGTCGCACGTGTGAGCCACTTCTCGCAGAAAGAGTCTACCACGTGGAACCTTATCGCCAAAATTTGTCATATGCGTGCCTGTGCTCGCCGAATTGAGAACACTGTTGTCGCCCATTCCTTGTACTTTGTCGCCAGAGATCTTTCAGGCGACAGACTGGGCTCTGCCCATTCCGTGTACTCAATCACCAGGGAACTTTTGGGCGATAGGCAGGGCTGTAGCCCACTTTTTGTATTCTGCCGCCAGAGATCACTACCTGCCACCAGAGATGTGACTGGTTGTAGCCTCAGCTTTTTCTTTCTCTTCTTTTGTCTTTCCATTTTTTTTGCGGCACAATACCTTTTACTTTTAGTGTACCTTTACACCATATAGCTCCCCAAGTTCTTCTTTGAAACAGTGTTGTCATTCCTGTTCAAAGATGAACTTTTTCTCGAGCGTTGTGCTTGATAATGTACAGAGTTGCCTAATCTTTTTCGCTTTGGTCACCTAAAATGGCTTGCCCATGGAGTTCTCTCTCCTAGGCGAGTTCCTATATCGGTTGACAAGGGCTTGCTTGCCTGGGTCTTAGGATGGCTGTCGATAGGCGAGCCATAATCTCTAATTGAAGGCCTGCAATGCAACATGCTTGCCATATTCATGCCTGCGTGTGCTCTTCGTGCAGTACCTTACCTCCCTTGCATGCATAAGTGGCTATCTCTCGCCAAAGGGTCCTGCCGCATGGTCCTGCTCGCCCACATTCCGCTCCTGGCACGTGGTAACGTAACAATCCTTTGCTCGCCATCGCTAAACAAGCATTTCTAGTTAGGCTTTGTTTGCACGCATCAGTTGTTCTACAGGGGCACCTGCTACGCGTATTTTAAAATTTCACCCACACCAAAGTGGGGTTCGATAAAAACATCATAGCAAAAGCTTTTTTAGTAATTCTTGGTTCGAGCTTTGCCTCTAGAGTTTTAGGCCTCGTTACTCAAGTTGGTTAGGAGTGCGGGCCCATCGGCCCAAGGTGATAAAAAATACAACCTCATCGACCTAAGATGGCGGGGATTATGGGCCTCGTCGGCTTGAGATGGCCGAAAGTGTGAGCCACGTCATTTAAGGTAGCTAGAGGTGTAAACCCTGTCAGCCTGAGGTGGTCGAAAGCATGGGCCCTTATCGGCCCATGGTAGTCGGGAGTGTGGAGCCCATCGACCCATGGTATTCGAATGCACGAGCCTTATTGACCCGAGGTAGTCCGGAGAGCGGTTCGAAGTGTAAGAGCCATAATGTTGTAACATTCTGGAGGAATACTTCCAATATAATTGAAGCCAATTAGCATCACAACAAATCTATGTTGCTTGATGGTTGGTTGCTTGTCAGCTGTGTTGGACACATAGCCTATCGCACAAGCCTCACATAACCTGTCGCATAAGCCTCACATAGCTTGTCGTATAAGCCTCACATAGCCTGTCGCACAAAGCCTCACATAGCCTGTCGCACAAAGCCTCACACAACCTGTCGCATAAGCCTCACATAGCTTGTCGCACAAGCTCACACAGCCTGTCGCATAAACCTCACATAGTTTGTTGCATAAGCCTCACATAGCCTGTTACACAAAGCCTTACATAGCCTGTCGCACAAGCCTCACGTAGCCTGTCGCACAAGCCTCACACAACCTGTCGCATAAAACCTCACATAGCCTGTCGCACAAAGCCTCACATAGCCTATCGCACTAGCTTCACACAGCCTGTCGCACAAAGGCTCACATAGCCTGTCGGAGCCTGTTTGTCTATTTAGTTCAGAAACCATGCTCGATAGGCTCGTGCTATGACTGTACAAAACTTTTGTTTCCAGACCTATGATGGTAACTTCTTTCCTCTTTCCATAACACTCTTGATTGCCACGTGGATAATACAAGGAGAATAAATCCACGTGCAATCATGTAGAGAAGAAAATTTACCAACTGAATATCATCTAACACAGAGCATTTTCGTTGGCTTTCACTCAAGGAAAAAGCTGAAGTTGCACTGTTTTAAAGATGGCTTTTTTATCTTCGAGAACTTCCTTGCTCCTTCACGTGCGGCTCGAGTCTCTTGCCTCTTCACGTTGTAGTGGGCAAAACACAAAAAATAATGATAATAATAATAACAGAAGGCTTGATGCAGTGGACAGCAGTGAGGATGCAATAACAGGACAGTAAGGTATGGTTGTAGCGATGATGGCACAAGCAAAATAAGGTTTGTTCGATGCAAGACAGTGAAGTAACGAAGCAAGTAGCTTCACAGTAGTAGAGGCGGTCAGCAAATTAGGACAATAGTGCACGTAGCAGTGGTTTGGTGCTTGAAAGTGGCGGTGGAAAGTTCCACTAGCAGGGATTTGGTGCGGTGAAGCGCAGGCTAGGTAGCAGGGAAGATGGCGCGGTCAGGCGAGAAGTTGATGGATGTTGAAGCAGTTTTCTCGCATTGCGTTGCAGCCACTCGATCAAGTCCTTGATTCCTTCTGCATTCATTTCTTTCACCACTGCTCTTATTGCCTTTGAAGCTTCTGGTAACATGTTTTCACTACTCACAGATTCTAGATGAACCTTGTTATAAACCATGCAGTTTCCGAAGAACCCTTGGTCCAAGCCAAGGACATTTCTCATATCTAAGCAAAGCGACATGTTTAAAAGCCTTCCTTTCGCTCCTTTGATCTTGCTTAGGCAAACCCAAAACAATGCTGTCAATGCCTCAAAAGCTGGTGAGCAAGACTTACCTGCTGCACCGGTGGCTTGAGCCACGTCAATACAAGCCCGCACGAGGGAGTCCGTGAATGACAAAGTTATAGTTGCGTACTTGCTGTTGGTGATCAAGGGAGTTGGTCTCTCAATGGAGGATTTGTAGTGGTTTATTAAGTCAGTATAGGATTCATGGTTTGGGTTCTTGTTGTAATTAGCTCTTGATAGCGGCAAGGAATGGAAGAAAGGAGGAGTTGACATTATTCCAGCGAGGGTGGTGTCAGCCCAAGCCTTGAAAACCATGGTGGCACAGATGGGATTAGCAAGGAGGTAAGTACAGCTCATGCCCATAGCTACTCCACCTTTCTCAAATTCAGTCACCTGAAAATAAAACGTAGCCCAAAAGTAAGGTTTGGGGAACATTTCCTCCCAATGAACAAGCTGAAGTTCTTTCTCTCTATCTACCTCGACACTGCCTTTCACCTTGGCCTCCACCATCCTTACTCCTCCATTATTGCAGTTCACCATCCATTACCCTTCCTGGTTATGTTGCAGTCGTCCAATAACTATAGGAAAGTTTGTAATCGCACTTGCCAACGAGTCCCTTAGCTTGCTGAACCACTCTCCAAGCTCCGCATGATCTCCCCGAGATGGATAGTAGTAAACAATCTTCACTTGGTTTTGCTCCATGAGGCGATCAAGAACAGATAAGTGGCAGTATTTTTGGCGTTCCGTCAATGATCTTGTGCTTACCACAGAGCGTTTGCCGTTGAACGTCAATGTGCCGTCGGCCATTGTTAGTGCTGCTGGCTAGATAGATAATCGGGTTGTGAAATTTGGTTTGTTTGTAGTGCATATTTTATAATGATTAATCTTCAAAAACTGGTTTATATAAAGCAGCATTGGAAGTTGCTTTGGCAAGGAAAAGAATTCATCATTCTGGTGAAGGAATCGAGAATCAGAGCACGAGATGAAGAATTCATATCGAGAAAATTCGACGACTGACGTCATGGATCAAGTGGCAAGCGTTGGAGAAGATGGGCATCAAATTTTGTCGGCATCCTCGTCTATTAACAACATTAAAGTTGAGAGCACCTTTTTAGTGACATAAGCCATCATCAACTCAAATGGGCCCCTCTCTCATCAATATCAATCAATAAAAAAAAATATTTTGTCAAAAGGAAAAGTGAAAAACAGTGTTTCTCTTTTGAAATTTGCTGTGATTCTCCGTCACTCTTTCACTCTTTTGCCAACCCCTGTCGCACCCGAGATCCACCCTATTGCCCAAATATGTCGGCACGAGAGCCACCCTATCGCCCTATGTTGTCGCGTGGCCTCTCGCTAGCTTGAGACAGAGTTCCTGTCGCGAGCTTTGGGGGCGGAATTTTGCTCTGTCGCGTGCACTGTACATCCTGTCGCAGCCTACGAACCCTATCTTCCACGGATCGTCTTTCATCATTTTTGTGGCCTTTTTGTTTGTTTCCCACAGACGGCGCCAATTGTTATTGCCCAAAACAACAATAAATGTTTACTGACGTCGATCTTGTCTTCGTTCTTCACGTGTCTCCAAATAAGTTCTGCAAAGTAGAACACCATCAGAGGGCACAAGGGATTTCCCCTGCGTGCGCTCTCCGATGCTTAAGTCAGACAGGGTTTTGGCAGTGTTTCAGTAGGCAAATAGAGCTCAGAGTTAAAAATAATACCTGTGACCTATTTATAGGAGTGATTTTGCGCGTAATTACTTTTTAAACCTACAGCTTAAATAATAACCCAGTGGATCATTTATGGGCCTTCTGAGTCCTCTTTCCTTTTGGGTTTCAATTATTATTCGGCCTAATTGTCTTTAGCTTGACTTATAGAAAAGCCCAGTAATAATTGACCTAGTCCACATCAATTATAATAATATTAATTTTATTGTTATAAAAAAACTATTAACTTTATTTATTATAAAAATAAATTTATTAGGTTAAATAATATAAATATATTTAATAACTAAGTAAGTCAATATTTATTTTGATTAAAAATAATAACTAAATTTAGAAACAAATAAAAAATTTAATAAAAATTGAAAAAAAAATCGGGCTAGCCTCTTTCGATCGGCTTGGCTCGGTAACCCTTGAACCGGGCTAATAAGCCAGGCCAGTTCAAGATATTTTTGACTTTAACCCGACCCAGCTTGGCCTAGTTGTGAACTTGTTCAAATCGATTCACAAGTTTATTGGGTCGAAACCTGTCTACCCCAGCCCAAAATCGACCTGATCCAACCCAACATCAGCTTTAGGCAAAGGTGGCGGTACAATCTAATTCGAACGGATTCAAGTCAAGTTACCTTTGGATTCAAATTTTTCATATTTTGATTTTTTCGAGCTTAAGCTTTTAAAATTCAAATGATTTTGGGTTTGAATCGATTTGAGTTAAACGAATTTAATCGAGTTCAAATTGTTTAAAAATTTTGTAAGTTAAAAATATTCTTTACAATTTTGAATGTAATAATAAATTTGATTTTTTATATAGTTAAATAAAAATATTATAAAAATATTAAAGTAAATTTTAATAAATACAAGAGTTGTGCCTTGCTTCGCTAGTGGCAATTTTTTTAATTTAAATAAAATTAAAAATTATTCATTTAAATAAATTACTTTTAGTTTTAGTATATATAAAATATTTATTCATTAATTATCAAAAATTAAATATATAAAATTAATCGTTTACAAATTTCATAATACAGACATACTTATAAGTGTAATTTATATGAATTTTTGAAAAATGTGTAATTTATATGTATTCATAAAAATTGCTTAAATATTTAATATTCGTCTTGTTAGTTAACCAATATTTTTTAAGATTGTTTTTATATTTTTAAAATGTATTATTATGATTAATAAATATTAATGAAAATCATTTTTAAAAAATTATCTTGCGACATGTGAAAAACTTAATACGTGATAATCAAATAACTTTTTATATTTGTTTTTTCATAGCCAATAAATATCTTGGCGTACACTAAGAAATTGTAAGAATAACAATTCTACATCTGTTGATGAAGATATAATTAGAAAATTAAAATTTTAGAAAAATTAGATCTAAATTTTTTTAATTAAAAAATTGGATAAAAACATATTAGGGAACTTAATTTGAAAAAAAAATGAGATCTTAATTATAACAAAATAATTAAAAAATCAACTTTATCAAAAAAAATGAAAAGCTTTGTAACAAAAAAAATGAAAAGATTAAATTATAACTGACAAATGGTGCAAAATTAGGAAAAAAATTGAACAGTATCATACCAAAGACTACTTTGAATATATAGTATAGATATAGATTTATATAAATGTATACATTATTATATTGTTATTACCAAACAAGAATTATGTACTATTTTTTTTACTTTCCTACTATATTTGGTATAAAATATATAATTATATATTAATTATTATATAATAATTTATTTTTTACGCAAGCCAAGTAAAAAAAAAATTGTAAGAATAACAATTCTACATCTGTTGATGAAGATATAATTAGAAAATTAAAATTTTAGAAAAATTAGATATAAATTTTTTTAATTAAAAAATTGAATAAAAACATATTAGGGAACTTAATTTGAAAAAAAAGGAGATCTTAATTATAACAAAATAATTAAAAAAACCAACTTTATCAAAAAAAATGAAAAACTTTGTAACAAAAAAAATGAAAAGATTAAATTATAATTGACAAATGGTGCAAAATTACGAAAAAAATTGAACAGTATCATACCAAAGACTACTTTGAATATATAGTATAGATATAGATTTATATAAATGTATACATTATTGTATTGATATTACCAAACAAGAATTATGTACTATTTTTTTACTTTCCTACTATATTTGGTATAAAATATATAATTATATATTAATTATTATATAATAATTTATTTTTTACACAAGCCAAAGAAAAAAAAATATAGCAAAACTAAATAAAAGTAAAAATTCAAAATAATTGGCTAGAAAACATAAGAAAAATTATTTCAAAAGAATAACTAACCATATATAAATAAATCATAATAAACAAGTAAACATTTATATTATATAATTATTTTTATGCTGTTAAGTTAAACCAATAACTAAGAGTCTTCTCTGACTTGTCTGTGGAAGGCGTTCTAAGTCTTGCCTAAGTGCAAGGTTATATTACTTAAGATCTCCAACGATCCTTGGGTTTAATAGTTAGTAGTGGTTCTGAGATTTCTTTCTTGTTTTAGGCATTATTATGGCAGCAGATTTAGAGGATGCTTGGAGAGGTTTTCGGTTGATTGATGAGGAGAAAGGGGCGGTGGATACGACAGGAATAGGCATAGATGACAAAGAGGAAGGAAAGAAATGGTTGATGGCAAAGTTATTTACTCAAAGATCTTTCAACAAGGAGGCCATGCTAGGGACACTTCAAGTGGCGATGATACTGGATTTAAATCTCTTTCTGTACAAGTTTGCAACGGTCAAAGACAAGCATCGAGTGATAGAAGGGGCACCATGGGTTTTTGGTAAGCAGTTAATTCTCTTCAAGGAGTATAACAGTGATCTGTCACCAGCAGATTATGTTTTCACTCATGCCAGTTTCTAGATCGAGGTGTTCGGTCTCCCATTTAATCTTATCAGAACATATTGATATGAAACTAGGGAAAGTTCAAGGAGTGGATGTTGGGACTGGGAATGGACATTGGGGAAGGTATATTTGGATTAAAGTGGAGTTAGAGGTAGCAAAACCTTTAAGGAGATGAATCGTGTTACATGGAAACGAGAACAGAAATGATATATGGTGTAAATTAGCTTATGAAAGGCTGCCTTCATTTTGCTATGAATGTGGTAGGTTAGGCCATATTGATCTGGAGTGCGAGTTTGAAGTGACGGAGAGAGAGGACGGAGAGAAACCATATGGGGAGTGGTTAACGGCTGTTGGCACCGAAAGAAGAGGTGGACGATGGAATATGGGTGACGGGAGGGCATCTCACAATAGCTGGTCAGGTGGAGCCCCTCATGGTGACTGGAATTTGAGCAGTAAACAAGATGAAAAGAGCGACCAGGGGTCCATGATGAGAAGTCAACAGGAGGCACGGCAAACAACCACCGTAGACAGTGGTGAATTGAAGCCCGGAAATTAAGGGAGGAATAAGGTTAATTTTGAAAACAACAGGATAATGGTGGTAGCGAAAAATCAGGAAGGAGAAACTATTTTGAATTCAAATTGTAAGGACGGGGATAAGCAGTTGAACTTAGGGAATATGGACTCTCCATCCGAAGCAGGAGTGGACACTAGCCGTGTGATAACTCTATAAAAATAGAGTTATTTTAGTATTTTTTATTAATAATTATTTAATTCCCTCATTATTTTATTAATGATTCTCCTAATTTTATTAAATTCTTCATGTTTTGCAGAAAAATAAATTCTAGATGAATTTTAGTTTTTAGTAAAAAATAAATTGAAAATGGGCAAGAAAGGAGATTAGACTACTACAAGACAAGAGAGCATGACACTTCATTTTCTCTCTCAATCTTTTGACATCTAGCATGCCACATGTCATCATCCTACTCACTCTTAGTAGATAAGAACAAAAGACACATGCCAACACATAGAGGACACATGCCCTTGTCACCTTGCATGCTTATGTGGACTAGAGGACAAAAAGGAAGGTGCTAGAAGGGATGAGATGTCCATGGTCGATGTGAGCACTTAAATGATATGGAAATATCTATTTTGAAGAGCCAAGGACATGAAGACAAGTGGCAATTAATGCCAACTCATCTAGGATAGAAAATTATCATTGTATCCCTAGGTTAAGTGATTATATAAGCAACTTTATGAGACCTAACCTAGGGTGGGCTGCATAAGATTTCTTAGATTTACTTTTCTAGCACATTTTTATGTCTTTACAAGTTTAGAGCAGCCACCATTTCATTTCTTTAATGTTCTTTACATTTTTGCAAATTAAATACAAGTTTTCATTCTGTTTTCTTTTACTCTTTACTACTTTCTTGCACTCTTTCATTAAGCTTTTTGATTCTTTAAATTTCCAGCAACTTTAATCATCTTCTACTCTTTCTTTTGTTTTATTTTGGCTCATGATTGAGTCCCATGATCATGGGAGCTTAAGAGGTTGAAAAACTACCTCCATAGCTCTTGTGAGGGAACTTGGTCCATAGTTTACTCTTGCAATTTTTATTTTATGCTTTTAACTATCTAAATGATTTTTTAGTATTTTTATTCTACTGTTTTAGGGATCTAGTTTAATGGGTTAAAGCAGTTTTTGAAAATCTTTTAAAAAAGAAATACAAAAAAATGTTTAAAGTAGGATATGTAGGAAGTTGGTCTTTTTTTAGGCTAGTCTAGAGTAGGTATTTTTATTTTCCTTTTTTAAACTTTAAAATGATTTGTTTTTAATTTTAGTCTATTGAGTTATGAGTCTAGTCTATTGGGTTAAAACAGTTTTTAAAAATCTTTTAAAACAAAAATGCAAAAAAATTTAAAGTAGGCTGGTTCAGGTTAGGTGTTAGCTGGGTACCATGCATTGTTTTTGGTTTTTGCTATTTTATTAACAGTTTCAGTTATGTTTTAGTGCATTTTGGTTCTATTTTGAAGGTATTTTAGGTGTCTCTTCCTTCATTTAGACTATATGTTAAGGGTATTGCATTTAGGTTTGAGTATATTAGGTGTTTGAGTAAAGTTTCAACTAGCATCTCACTTAGTTTGCATCAAATTCTACTTTGTCATTTTTGCTGCTGTTAGGCATCCTTTGTGGTATTTTCCCGTCTGTTTTTGGCATATTTTAAGTGCATTTCCAGTAGCATAATCTCATGTTTACATCATATAAATTTTAGGAATTTTTTAGGAGTCAATTTGGATTAGTTTCCTTAGTCATTTCATAGTTTGTTCATGCATTGCATTTTAAGTCCTTGATCAGTTTTTAAGTTGCTGTTTGAGTTTATAGATGTTGTTTGGTCACTAAATTAGGTTCATTTAAATGGTTTTCATGCATGTTAATGTTAAACACTCATCTTAGGATTTTTAGGAAGCTTTAGGGTAATTTTAGGAAGCATTTTACATTGCATTTTCATTAATCTCCTTAGCTTAGGCATCCTTGTAGAAGTTACTATCCAGATTTTTGTGTTTGCTATTTTGATTCTTATTTAGGTTGTGTTTCATTAAATTTAATTCATTTTAAGTTCATATAAATAGTGATTTAAGTATAGGATAAGTTTGTTTAATTTACATGAGCATTTAGTTGCATTTTTAGGTTCATTTAGCATTAAATTTCAATTCTGTCCAGGTTTTATTTTCATATTAATTCTATGCATTTAGATATTGTTTTAGGTACGTTTTAGGTGTTGTAGGGTAGTAATCGTATAGTTCTTTGATTAGGTAAAGTTTAGTTTAATTTCAAGTTCATTCACTTGGGCATTTCCATGCATTAGTTTAGAAACTTATGCATTAATTCATTTATCTTTCAATTGCATTAGTTTTGATTTAATTTAAAATTTTTTTGACATGTTCATGCATTTTTATTTTCGTTTTAGGATTTTCATGCATATTTTCATTATTTGCATTTTAGAACCATATAGTTAAAAAATTACATTTTTACCCTCCTATTTTACTAATTTGCGTTTTTGTTTCTTTGCTTTTACAATTATTTTATTTTCATCATTTCCACTGTAAGTATTTCTTATTTGCTTTTTAATTTCAATTACTTTTATTTTATTTTAATTTTGTTATTTTATTTTATTTTTATAAATTTTATTTATTTTGTTTTGTTAGCCTTTGTAGATCACCCTCAACTAAATCTTCATGATTTGCTAAGATATATCTTAGATAATAGTATGTTGGCTCTATAACAATACCGAGAAGGGGGGTGAATCAATTTTTAACTAAGCTTAAGTGAGTTTTTCGGTTTTTCTAAATTCACTAGCTTATATTACTGTTTTCTAAGTTCTTTAGGCTATGCAAGCATGCAATCTAAATTCAATACAATAAACACAAATATAATTGCAAGTAAATATAGAGAGAGAAAAGGGAAAGAGAAATGTACGCAAGCGATTATAAAGGTTTGGCAACCTTGCCTATGTCCTCTACGTTGAGACTCTCCCAAGGATTTTTCCCAAATTCACTAACTTGAATTTGTCTTTGCAATCCCTCTTTTTCAAGGCTCAAGAGAAACTTCCCTCTTTTTCAAGGTTCAAGAGAAACCTCCCTTTCTTTCTAAGGCTAAAGAGAAACCTCTCTCTTTTTCTAAGGTTAAAGACAAACATTCCCTTTACAAGGTGTGTTTTGTGTTTACAAGTAATGTAATCAAAGAAAAGCCTCTAGTTAGGCAAGTGATTACAATGGTTAAGCACAAGGAAAATTCTATACAATATTTGTGCTATGCTATACAAAGATAATGAGTATGATAGAATATGAAGACTTTGTAGCACTTGTGGTTTTGATAGGCTTGAGGAAGATGGAGAAAATGAAGAAAGATGTTGCTCAGTTGTTCCTCTTACTTCCTTGAGCTTCCAAACCTTTATTTATAATCCCTTTGATGGTTTCTAAACGTTGGTAGGAGCTAAAACTGAATGTAGCCGTTGTATCTCACAAAAACTAGACGTTAGAGGCTGTGTTAAGGGATCGATCCCTTCCCTTAGGGGATTAATCCTATGCTTCTTTTTTGCTTCTTGGGAGCATTCTGCCATTTCGGGATGGATCCCTCATCCTAGGGGATCAATCCCTCATGTTTTTCCTGCACTTTTCTGGGCCATTTTGGGTTAGAAATGATGTAGACTTTGATTTTAATTTATCCCAAAACATTCTAGAATTTTGTGGGGGTTTTCTTGACTTTTTCAATTGGAAACATAGTCCAAAAACTCATTAAGTAATTTTCGAAGGTTGTGTTCAAATATATTCTTGAAAACATTACTTAATGAAAATATTCAAAACCATTTTATAAAGTATTAAGACCAATAAGAATATATCATTAAATCATGATCTTAGACTTAAAATGGTTTTAGAAAATCATGTGTGATAAAAGCAAATTTACAATATGAATCAAAACAAAAAAAAGATCACTTAAGTTTTTGTCATTTCAAAATACATATGTCAATTTAAAGCTATCAATCTTCCCCTTTTTGATATGACAAAACTTAAGGTAAATTTGCTTTGAAAATTCTTTAAAGAAATACTCCCCCTTAAATAAAGCATGATTTTGTAAAACTCCTCCTTAATATAAGCATGGTTTTCAAAAGAAATTTCCAAGCCCCATTATTTCTCCCCTTTTTGTTATAGCAAAAAAAAGAAAAATAAAAATTATGCTCCCCCTAAAATTATGGTTATGTGAGAACAGATAAATACGCTCCATCCATTAAGAAATATGTTAGTACATATGACTCATAGCACAAATAATTAAGTCAATGTCCATAAAGAGTATGAAATATTTGTGCATGCAAAGAACATGACTTATGATCCTATACCAATTGTTTATAAATAATTTTGCAAGAAGTTCCCAATTGGTAAGCAATTAAGCAAGTTGTTTATAAATTTTCTACTAATTTCTATAACTTGCTCATTTCAATCTTATCAAGCACCTAAGTAGATCAATTGTTCTCTAAGGTCCAACTAAGGTGCATGGCAATACATCATGATTATGAGCTGAAATTAGATGACAAATTGTATGCATTGAGCTCATAAATCATTTTCAAGAAGAAATGTGCATAGAATTAAATCATACATCAATTAACCACAAATTCTAGCATAATAGTGTCTCATGCAAAAGTGTCTTATATTAATTCTTCCCTATTTGTCATTTCAATCTAAAGAGCATGAGAAGAATTATCAATTTAAAGCTCATACCAATTGTTACCAATAGTTGTCTAAGCCATTTTGCATGATGCTAATTGTTATTTGTGATGCGTTCACGGAAGAGAATAATCAAGTCAAACATGCAATCACACAATCACACACTATCAATAACGCATATGGATTAATTAGACATTAGCATGCTATCATAAAGTATTAATCCATATTCATATGCACAAATTTAATCATATGGAAGATTCAAGAATTTACATTGTTCAAGCATACACATTTTCTTCCATAGTCATAAGCACACAGAATCCTATGCTCATTTTTCGTTTGACGATTTTTACCAATTATGAGCAAGGAATAGTTCAAGATTGCCATATTAATCAAATTATAGTCATATCCCTAGTTGTTTTTATCATTTAAGGTTCTAGAGGGTATATGTTATTTTAAGTAAAATGGCTTTACTCTAGTGAATCAATATTATCAAGCTAAAATGTCTTTTAAGATTTTCATTCTATGAGTGAGGTCAAGTACAATTTCATGAAAACTAATATTCTCATCTCATAAACATGATCATTCATTCAATTTAAGTAAACATGCAAGTTCAACATCAAAATAATCAAAATTCAATGTATGGATATCAATCAAAGTGTATTTGTTCAAGTTTGCATTTATTCTTGAATGTTGATGCTGTCATTAAATCTTAAGTTCTTTAAAAATTTGGCCATATAAAAAATTTAAGTTCATGGAGGATAAATTTTCATGCATTTAAACATTTAAGATCCATTTATTAACACAAATTGTAGGCCAAGGATAATTATGACTTTAGGTAAAGCTTTTTGTATTTCATGTATTTCATTCACCTAAGTTATGTTTGAATTTTATCACTAAGGTCAATTTATGATCATTTTATCATTCAAGCATATATATATTGACCTTTAATTATTTATATTCCACTAAATGTATATCATGATGCCTAATGGGAATATGTGAGTCAAGCTATGAGATAAAATCCTCTAAGCATGCTTGACTAAGATGAACCAAAGAAATGAACAATATCTATCATGCACAAGTTCATCAAATTTTCAAATATATCCACAAATCATTGAAATAATTCTTAAAAACAATGTTTAAACATTTATTGAAAGTCTAATTTATGATTATTTCAAGATTTATACAACTCATGAATGTGTTCAACAGGAAAAATGATTTTGCACTTGTGAGCTTAATGAGAATGATATTGATTGTTGAAAATAATACCAATTGTTGAAGTTGAGGCATGATACCAATGAAAAATGATTATTTAAATTGAAAAGATCATCAAGAAGAAGTTGAAAACAATGAATTTTAAATTGAGAAGAAAGAAAATATCAAGAAAATGAAAAAATCCTTTTCAAATTCGATTGAAATAGTGCAGGGAAGGCATTTTGCCTTGGGGGGATCAATCCCTAATTTCTAGAATGCTGATTTTCTACATTCTAACCAAAGGGGATCGATCCTACATATGAAGTGATTGATTCCTCATCCAATTTTTGCAGAATTTTGACATAAAATTCAACTTTTGAGGTGCCCAAACTTTTTTTTTGAGTATTTTAAGTCCAAGTAAAAGTTTAAACATTTGTGTAACATGATTTTGGACTTGTATAAATGAAAAATATGAATGAAAAACCATTTAAAAATAGATTTTGCAAATTTGGAACAATTTTCACCATAAAACACATTTTTGGTCTCAAAGGAGGTCATTTCAAGAGTTATGCATATTTTGTCAAAACCAAGGCATTGGAAGACACAAATATGCACAAAATATGCCAAAACAAACATGTTCACATAGATTTTAAGCACATATATCATCAAATTACCAAAACTTGTGAACATCATGCCATGATTTCTACTATCCAAATTCCTCATTAATGCTTATGATATGACATTTTGCATACATGACATATTTGACAATTTTGGAGCAAATAAATATATTATCAACACATCTCATACTTGCTCAAATCACACAATATCATTTCAAAATCTTTAAGCATGCTTTTCATTCAATCGTTTAATGCATCAAGAACTATCCATCAAACAATCAAAAATCATTTATCATGTCTTTTGTTCATTCATTTCACTCATAAAGCATCAAAGATCATCAACAACCATATCATCAAGGCACAAATAATTTAATCAAATAAAAATTTTAAGGGGTAAGGAATTAAGCTTACAATACGCTTTTGCTTGAGAGTGCTTTGCCATGATTTGTTGAATCCACCTTTAGCTATTCTTTTGAGGAATTGTTGTGACTTTACTAAGGATGGATTCCCAAGCTCTTTCTCTTTCTTATTGGCACAAGCAAGCTCCACGGGATGTGTAGAGCATTTGAACTTCATTGTTTCATTGTAGCTCCATGCTCTAACACTCCTATAACAAACAAATTCAAGCATGCTTTGGTACCCAAATTTTCTTAGGTCCTTGAGGGTTAATGCAAACAATTTTTAATCTTTTAGGGATCCATTTCAAACTTAAATCATCATTATTTATAGCATGCTTTGGAATCCACATCTTCCAACTACTTTTCCTGTAAAAGTAGTTTTTCTATATGTGCATGCTTGTGAGGTGTGTCATATCCTATTGCATAGTGAGAATATGAGAGATGTATCATGCATAGAATTTTTGCTCACTAGGAAATTCTTAAGATGAGTTTCTTTTTGTTTTGCATTATAGCCTAACCCATCTTTATCAAAGTAAGCTCTTGGGGTCTAAAGCATGTGATCCAATTTTTGTTGACCCATGTAAAACCTAGAAAATGAGTTATGCAAATTTGTATTCTTTTCATTCAACTCATTTATTTCTAAGTTTGCTTTTTCTAATTTCTTTTGAAATTCTAACTTAGCATTCAATAACTCATCATTTTCCATTTTTAGTTTTGTAATCATTTTGTTGTATTTTGTGTTCATGCATTCAAATTCACTAGCTAGCTCATCAAAAGCATTTTGTAAATCATAATAGGAATGGTCATTACATTCACTGAGCTAGGTTTTGCTACTTTATCTTTAATGTCTTCTAATTTCTTTTCTAGCTCTAATTTTACCTTGGTGAGTTCATCATTCTTTGAGCCAAGATCTTTTACTTTCTCCTCCAACTCAAACTTAGTATTTATCAAAATTTCATTCTCTTGTCTAAGTTTATTTAACTTTTTCTTATATTTTGCATGCATTAATTTATATTCATCACTTAGCTCATTAAATGCATCTTGAAGCTTGTTAAATGAATATTCTTCTAAAGTTTGTGAGCTAGTCTCAAAATCATCATTAAGAGCCATTTATGATCGTTTTGCTCAATGGAGGTTAGTCTAAATCAATCTCGAGCAAAAGCTCTGATACCAATTGTTGGCTCTATAACAATACTGAGAGGGGGGTGAATCGGTTTTTAACTAAGCTTAAGAGCATTTTTTGGTTCTTCTAAATTCACTAGCCTCCATTAATGTTTTCTAAGTTCTCTAGGCTATGCAAGCATGCAATCCAAATTCAGTACAATAAACACAAATATAATTGCAAGTAAATAGAGAAAGAGAAGGGAAAGAGAAATGTACGAAAGCGATTTATAGAGGTTCGGCAACCTTGCCTATGTCCTCTATCTTGAGACTCTCCCAAGGATTTTTCCCAAATTCACTAACTTGAATTTGTCTTTACAATCCCTCTTTTTCAAGGCTCGAGAGAAACCTCTCTCTTTTTCAAGGCTCGAGAGAAACCTCCCTCTTTTTCTAAGGCTAAAGAGAAACCTCTCTCTTTTTCTAAGGCTAAAGAGAAAGCTCCCCTTTGCAAGGTGTGTTTTGTGTTTACAAGTAATGTAATCAAAGAAAGGCCTCTAGTTAGGCAAGTGATTACAATGGTTAAGCACAAGGAAAATCCTATACAATATTTGTGCTATGCTATACAAAGATGATGAGTATGTTAGAATATGAAGACTTCGTAGCACTTGTGGTTTTGATAAGCTTGAGGAAGATGGAGAAAATGAAGAAAGATGTTGCTTAGTTGTTCCTCTTACTTCCTTGAGCTTTCAAGCCTTTATTTATAGTCCCTTGGATGGTTTCTAAACGTTGGTAGGAGCCAAAATTGAATTTAGCTATTGTATTTCACAGAAACTAGCCGTTGGAGGCTTTTCACGTGTTAAGGGATCGATTCCTTCCCTTAAGGGATTGATCCCATGCTTCTTTTTTGCTTCCTGGGAGCATTCTACGATTTCGGAATGGATCCCTCATCTTAGGGGATCGATTCCTCATGTTTTTCCTGCACTTTTCTAGGCCATTTTGGGTTAGAAATGATATAGACTTTGATTTTAATTTATCCCAAAACATTCTAGAATTTTGTGAGAGTTTTTTTTTACTTTCTCAATTGAAAACATAGTCCAAAAACTCATTAAGTAATTTTCTAAGGTTGTGTTCAAATATATTCTTGAAAACATTACTTAATGAAAATATTCAAAACCATTTTATAAAGTATTTAGACCAATAATAATATATCATTAAATCATGATCTTAGACTTAAAATGGTTTGAGAAAATCAGTGTGATAAAGCAAATTTACAATATGAATCAAAACAAAAAAGATAACTTAAGTTTTTGTCATTTTAAAATACATATGTCAATTTAAAGCTAACATATTATATTGTATTTAGCTAAGCTTCGCACTATTAGTCTCTGTGGGATGATATTTTCGGACTCACCTCCGTTTTACTTGAAGACCACGTGCACTTGCGTGTAGATACCTTTTAGGGTCGACACCATGCAGACGACGTCAAAATAATGAGGTGGGACTAGAGATTCAAGTGCAGTAATTAAATATAGAGAATGAAATGAATAGAACAAATGAGGAAATGACAAGTGGACAAGTTGTAGCTACTATTAAAAAATGGAAAAGGAAAGCACGTGAGGTGGGTAAGGCTGAGTTTAAAATTGTAAAAACTTCAAATAAAAGAAATGTGAGACCTCATAATTTAAAGTACTGTTTAATTATATTTGTATAATTGAGATTTTTGGAATATTTATAATTAATTAATATTTGATTAGATCTTAGGTTTTAAAGTTCAATAGTAAGTGGGCTCCATCGATTCTCGAGAGGTCCAGATGAAGGGGAAATTGGAGGATTCAATATTCGGAGCCAAAAAATATGATGGTAAGAGTTCTAACCTTAATCTCAATTAATTGTGCATATTTTGAAAACTGTGTAACAATTTGAAAAATGACAGTTTAGTCCATAGGCCGTTAGAATTTTCAGAAATAACAATCAAACTAAAAGGATTTTTGACCCTCTATTTATACTAAATAATTTCTCATGAAATATAGTTTTATAATATCTAGACAAATGGAAAAACTAGATGTAATGACAGAAATTTACGCAATTTTACGATTATGGGTATTTCGATAATTTCACCTAAATTGGTAACCGAACTTCAACAAAAGCTTCACCAAACATTAGAACAAGATAAATAGAGTTGATTATGATTAAATGAAATATTTTGGAGGTTAGACAAATTATTTTCAACATAGTCAAACTTTAAGGGCAAAATAGGGGAGTTTTATTAAGTATAAGGGCAAAATGATAAATTTGCCTTAAAATATCATTTTATCATGAATTTTCCAGCCTCTTCCCTGCCCATTTTCGTTCAGCAACCAACAGCTCTAAATCCTCCATTAATGTGACCTTGGTGAGGAGAGAGAAAGTGAAAAACTTAGTAAAATCACATTAAAATTCAAAACTTTCTTCACCAAAGTTGTTCTACTTAACTTCCTCTATCTTCCTACACCAAAATCACTTGCCAAAATAGCCAAAAGAGAGGTGTGGGTATCCTTGAAGGTTTCGATCAAGGTAAGAACATGAAGAAACTTATACAATTTCATGGAATTTTAGTTAAATACCACGTGTTCATGATGTATCCATGCTTCCTTTAGCTTAAATCATGCATGAATCATGTAAGTGGACACATGAAGGTTTCGGCCACCACCATTCTCTATGCTTGTGATGTGTTTTGATGAGGAATTGTTATGGAAATAAG
Organism: Heritiera littoralis; assembly: GCA_031772115.1. Taxonomy (NCBI): domain Eukaryota; kingdom Viridiplantae; phylum Streptophyta; class Magnoliopsida; order Malvales; family Malvaceae; genus Heritiera; species Heritiera littoralis. Next base: position 4,857,291 of record JAPDPK010000049.1, on the reverse strand, counting down.
GTAGGAATTATGAAATGCATGAAAATAAGCTTAGTTTAAACTATATGTAAGAAAATACATATGTGTGGGTTATGGTACCATTCAGCCATGGCTAGAGGGATGAGAATTTGATCCCTTTCAATGTAAATTTCATATAGGAATGATGTAGGAAATTAAATAAACAAGTTTAGAATAAGTAAAGAAGTTAAATTTGGAAGAATAGAAAGGAATGGTGTATTCGGCCTGATGAAGGTGAAGGAGGAATTGTGCCCATTTCAATGTAATTTAGGTCCTAAAATAATGTATAAATTATTCTAAGAATGTAGGCACGACTGGAATCGAAAATGGAGTTGTGTAGCAAAAGTTACAATTTTGCACCAGTAGAAATTAGACTGCATTTAGAGAATTTTGCAGACAATAATTCATCAGCATTTAAATTATTAAATATTCTTTTAATTGAAATATGGTGAAATTATCAAGTTAGAATAATGAATTTGTAGCCTCGAGATCCATAGGTGTTAATGATGCAGGAGAGTCGGACTGTTAGACAATGATTTAACTATGATTTATAATGTTTACGGAGAAATTGTTTAAATTATTGATGTAAATATATCATATTTTGAAGATATTAAACTTAATTGAATTTGTGATTTAATTGAATCAAATGAAATCCCTATAGTGGACTTGGATACCGAAACACGTAAGGTATTTTAAAATACCTCCCTTAGTCCTCTGGTTACCCAATCTACTATAGTATCCTTCTTATTAGATCGTGCTATTTTATATCATAATTAAATTCATGGTTTCATATAATATCTGTTTATTAAATCGGCATATAGTATACGCTATATCAACTTTCATATAGATATTCCTTACTGAACACGTTAGCTCACTCCTTTATTTTTCCTCCTAGATTATTTACAATGAGTTTGGGTCTGCTTTTCTGGGGCACTTGATTTTTCGGTATTCCTCAGGTGACCTTTTTGATTTCGTTGAGGTATACTGATGTTATTTTTATGTATTCAGACTTTTTGTACAATGCTACTTTTATGTATATTAAACTTGGGATGTAAATATTTATATTTTGTATATGAAATCGAATTTTTAAATCTTGGGTTTTTGTATTAAAGAAATTAAATTTATTTTGAATTTTGAATTAGACACTACAGACGAGCCCAACCTATGTGATTTATATATGTAAAATTGTTGAATATTTGGTATTTCAGGACGTGACAAGAAAATATAACGAAGAAGGAACAGAAGCTGCAGGAAGCCACAAACCAATAAAGAGGACAAACAAGGTAGCACGTAATGAATTGGAAACGATGGACATTGGACACCAGTCAATGTCCGCAAACAACCATGAGGTGCATAACATGGAATTACCTAAAAGAGCTAGTGAAAACTAAAGATCCCTATGTAGTGTTCTTATGTGAGACTAAACTACATGCAAGGAAACTAGATAGAATTGTAAGGAATTGTGGAATGAAGTCACATATAGGAGTGGAGGCCGAGGGTAGTAGAGGAGGATTGGTGATGATGTGGGCTCAAGATATACAGATGAGTTTGAGGAGTTATTCACAATGGCATATTGATATGAATGTAATTGATGAAAATGGAGTTGAGCAATGCCGAATAACAGGATTTTATGAAGATCATGTTGCTTCAAGGAGAGACAATTCATGGGACCTCTTAAGAACTTAAGCACCAACAGTACATTGCCATGGCTTTGTTTAAGTGATTACTATGAAATATTGTGGCGACATGAAAAAACAGGTGATGTGAGAGCTAGAGAACAATAGATGAGTAGGTTTAGAGCAACCTTGATGACAGTGGGTTAGAAGATATGGGATTTACATGCACTTGGTACACTTGGGAAAGAGGACGTACGGAGGAGACACTAATTAGAGAAAGGTTAGATAGGTGCTGTGCAAGTAGAAGCTAGGTTGAAAAATTCCCAAACTATGAGGTGGCTCATTTAGAGGCAACGATGTCAGATTATAAGCCTTTATTAGTCCGTACAGAGGTAATGCCAAGTAGAAGGCAAAGGAGAAGGAAGAAGATACCAAAGTTTGAATCGCTACGGACAAAAGAAGAAGAGTGCATTGATATAGTGCAAAACACATGGACTAAAAGTTTAAGATGTGGAATCAAAGGAAGGGACAAGCGATGCTGGAAAAATTAAGAAAGTGGCATGAAGGAAAATTTAGTGATTGGAAGAAACAAAAATAGGGCTTGAATTCGGCTTTAGGTATGCTGATTAAGGAAGAATCGAATGATGTCAGTCTCTCTAGGATTCGTGAAATAAAGAAGGAATTAAACCAAGTGCTAGAAAAGGAAGAGGTATTCTAGCAACAACGGTCAAGAGCTACATGGCTAAAAGAGGGAGATTTTTAATGCAAAAAGATCGTGTTCTGTACAAACAGCCTTCATCAGTCAATTTTTACAATGATTCCAAAAGCAAGAAGTTTAAAGAAAAATAGAAGACAAAATTAAATAAGCTAAAATTAAGTGGCAACATTATCTTGAATTTTGACATCACCACCCTCCTCGGTCTCTACCATTACAGCAATGATGGCATCAACTTCAACGGCTTCATCTTCCTCAGTAACCTCAATAGCATCAGGCTCATACCAAACGATCTTTAAACCATTGACAAATCTAGTTGGGGTACATGTAACCAACCTCTTGGATTGCCAGTGCAAAGGCACCTTTGACCCCCTCAACGTTGGCCCTTTTGGTAGCAGCATCAAACTTTGGAGTGTTCTGAAAGTTAGCCAGGGCCTCTTAAGCTGCAATGTGCTTGACCTCTTTGCTCTCCTCTGTGTGGGCTAACTCTCCCTTAAGCTTGTCAATTTTGGATTTTAGCTCAGCCACTAGGAGCTCGAATTTATGACCCTTGGTTTCGAATGATTCCAACTTCTTCACCAACGAATGGCATTTCTCACAATAAGAGCTATAATCCTTGTGGAGCTTCTTTGCCTAGTACTCAGCTTTGGTTGCATGAGCTGAGGCTAGCTATGCATGATGGCAAACTCTTGTTCATGTTAACGGAGCAAGGGGAGTTCATCTTCTCTTTGTCTGTAAAGGACAACAATAATGAGAATATAGTTTAAAGATAGAAAAATGAAACAATGCATATAAACTACCTACTAAAGGGAGCATGGACTTAGCTATCCTTTGAGCCACTGAAGCACTTTCAAAGGCACTATCCAGGGGTGCCAAATCCACTGTCAACTGTGCATTTTTGGAGCCCTTAGCCTTCATCTTAGGTGTAACCTAAATGTCCTCTGTCTCTCAGGTCCTTTATGGGGAAGGATCGTTTACCTCAATCACTCCGGCCTTTCTTTTAGATATATAGCAGGTTTGCTCGGGCTAAGGTGGCGTGGTTGACTGGAACCAACAACAGGTGGTTAATGAATCGTGGGTTAAATATAGTCAAAGATATTAAACCTGCTTCCTTGATTGGCCATGTCTACATTTAAAAGAAAGCAAAAGAATTAGGTATTTGGCCAACAAAATAACATGGACAAAGAAAACGAAATTACAAGACAATATGGGTTACCATGTCTTCCTTGGGACCCAAGGAGATTCAATACTTCATGAGAGGTCAGGAGTTTAGCATCTAAAAGGACTCTCCCATAGTCCTTTAGTTTATTAATTTAGTTTTTTCTTTTCTCTTGTTTGGAAAAACTAAAAAACATGTGAAAAAATTTTAGGAAATGGTAAGCTCTCATTCCTCACCAAAAATTTCACTAACATCATCGGCCCCTTCCTTCATTCGACCTCGACTATTGCTCACTTCCCACTCTTTGAAATTAATTAGACTAAAGAAGTAGACTTTCCATGTCTTATTCGAGGAAGGGATATTGCTAAAAAGCTTCTTTCGAGGACGAGTTGTCACGTAGTACTAGCTCTTATCTACTGGGCTAACTTTTATTATGAAAAAAGATTTGAATAATTTGAGGTTTAATGGAAAACCAAGGCCCTCACAAAGAACTAGAAATCCTATGATGTGATGCTAGCTATTAGGAAGTAGCTGAGAAAGAGCTAGGCTGTAAGAGTTCAGCAGCTCAACCACAAAAAGGGTGAAAAGGGAACCTAAGACCCAAAAGAATAGCATCACGATAAATCCACAACTTGTTTTTACCTCAGTCATGGGTCACCCTATCCGTATAATGGGGAGGATCTATCTTGAAAACGGAAGAAATAAACCGGCCTTTGCACAGCACGACAAAGTCTATCTTGGAGAACAAGTTGATGTGCACTTTAGGAAGGGCCCCCTACCATCCAGACCCTCCTTACTCCTAGGGAAGCCTTATGGGAAGAGGTCATTTAACCACAAATGGCCATGGTCATGGATGTGGACACCAGAAGTGTGGAGGCTATCTTCTAAGGCCTTTTCCTCCTTGGAAGTCATAGGCTTAAGCCATAGTAGTCCCTTAGGGACGTATTCTATTGGGACCTTGACAAGGGAAGTTGAGGCCAGAGAGGCTAATCCTCTGAGACCTTAGTCAATTCAGCTTGTGTGTCTCGGCTGTTCAACCCCATCCTGGCCTCAACCTCATAAAGATTGCTTGAGCTATATTGGTTAGGAGGACCAACAATTTCTATTGAAGGAGAAGACATGGAGATGAGGAGACTTACCTAAAAAAGCTTAGGTGTGTAAGGAAAAAACTTGGAGAAGCGAAGACGTGAGGCAGGAACCAAGAGAAAAGCTTTGAAAGTTTTAGAAGAATATGACAGATGAGGAATGGTGTCACTTTTATAAGCAAGTCGAGAAAGACCAAAGGCCACATAGGGAACCCGACGTACCTACCTAAAGCCTATTGAGGAAAAGCCACCCTTGGATGAATTAGAAAGCCTCTAGAGCCCATCTATTTCAATGGTGAAGATGGGGCCATGTTAGGGAGTGCAAAACGAGGATGTCAGACTTTAATGCTCATCAGTTTCCAACCACTTTTTGTTTGGCAAGCTTTAAACCAAGAAGCTTGAGCAGATTGGTGCGTAAGATTAGGACGAGCTCCTTGGCTCGGACCGAGCTTCAATACTGATGGTAGGGGGACTGAACGATGAGGAGTATTTTGGAATGAGGAAATTTCAATCTTTTACCTTGGGTCATTATTCATTGATTGAGGTTAGTGTCAAACATATGACCATGTCCGCATTACCTTCGTCATCATTACCCGACATGCTTAAATTAGTGCCTAACACACTAACTTTTCCCCATTATGGTCATCGTCCACCTCGGGACCAAGGGCGCACCTTGGGACTAAGCACTTATGAAGGGGCGTTAGGCACGGAGATGACCAAAGACCTCTTAGTTGACTTGGGACATAGGTTAGCTAGATCAACCACTCATCACCCGCCACATCTTCTCCAGTAAGATAAAGCCCACCAGCTAGGACTCACATGTCAGAGCCAAGCCACATTTTTATAAATTTTCCCACCATATAAAGGGGGATCTTTGGATAACCAAACTTACAACCTAATTCTCCACCTCTTCTCTAATCTGTCTTTGCAAACTATTCTCAACACCAACACTTCTCATCTAGTATCAAACCTTAAAATCACCAATTTGTTATATGCATGTAATTAAATTCTGTAGGAAATTCTCAATTATCACACTTTTCTTTAGGATGTGAGGACCTCTTGTGATGACTTTCCAAACTTCATAATCGTTAGTCTTAATCAAGAGCATCATCCTTGTTTCAATAAGAGTTATTCTCAATATTAAATAGTGAGGGTCTAATGGTAAAGTAGCCTTCTAAGGTGTAAGGATTTCCTATGTTGAAATAAGCTATTTCTAAAAATCTTTTGTACTCTAAAGTGATTAAAACTAGTTGTTAAAGCCTTGCTCTAATACAAGTTGTTGGCTTTTTAATAAATCAAAAAAGGATGAATCAGTTTCTAAACCTTTTTCTCTAACTTAAGGTTTTTCTAACTTAAGTCCAACCTACACTAACTATGTAGCAAATAATCAAACAATATTTAAAGCAGTAAACAACAAAATAATATAAGAGTGTAAGGAAGAGAAAATGTGCACAGAGATTTATAAACGTTTGACACCCTTGCCTATATCATTTACTATGAGTCCCTCCCAAAGATTTTCACCAAATTCACTCACTTAAAAATGGTATACAACCTTTCCCTTTTGTAGGTTCTAGGAGAAAACTTTCCTTTTTACCATAGGCTCAAGGATAACCTTACTACTCCTTTTTCACAAGCTCAAGGAGCAAGCTTACACTTTCTCTTTTATAGGCTTAGAAATGCAACCTTTACAATTGCTCTTTTTTTTTCTTTTTTCTTTTTTGCTCAAAGAGCCAACCTTCAACTACCTAACCTCACTTTACAATTAGGCACTTAAGGGAGCTCTCCCTTTTTACAATTTCAAGTATGGGTTAACAAGATAGCTAGAAGATATGCCTTTACTAAGGCTGGTTAAGCAAACTCTTTAGCTCTTGAATGAATCTAGTTGAAACAATGGATATGAAGATCTAAACCTTATCTTATCTTTTATAAACTTGAAGCTCTTGAAAATGTGTATAATTTTAGATTTGGAACTTTGACTCTTGCTCATTCTACTTCAAGCTTATTGCTTTTATAGCTTGCTTTAAGACCATGGCTGTGAGGTTGATCTTTCCTTTGGTAAACACAGAAATTTAATCGTTGGAGTTGACCAGGCTTGAAGTGTATCTATATTTCCTTTTGTGTATCGATACCTTTAAATGATATCCTGCATAAACAGAAACAATTGTATCGATACTTGAAGAGAGCAAGAGCTTCTATTTCAAAGTCACGATAATGTATTGATACAATGTTAGTTTCCCAATATTCAAAATCATATACTGATATCAATACTCCTATATAAAACAAATATAATTGGCTTAAGGAAGTATGATTATTCTTTAATTCAAATATGCAATTATAAATTCAAAACTCTAAGAACATGCATATCAAAATTTCCATATATTGAGCATGATTATTTAACATTCATATAATCAACTCTATCATGCTTATAAATAAAATTAGATTTAACTTAAGTTCCTCAAAGTCATATCAAAATTCTAATATTTCAAAATCAACAACCTTAAAACCTAATTATTTAAAATAAAAAAACAAGTTTCTATATTTTGTTTTATTTTTTGAAGTTAAAATACAATTTTATCTTTTTCTTCGTTACCTTTCGGTCTATTAAATGATGCGTGGGACTCACACCAGTGAATAAGTTCTTATTTGAAAATCCAAAAAATGTTTAATCCCATTTTGACTCAAATGAAAGACTATAGTCTTAATTGAAAAATAACTTAAAAGTTAGATGCTAAATTGAACATTTAACTATTTAATTATCCTCTCTGTTTTTAGAGAAACATTAATATAAAAGAATAATCTTATTATTTTTACTAAAATAATAATTGTTCACCTTAAATATGAGATATGTAAATTCATGCATGTTGTATGTAGGGTTTTACTTTTTGGAAATCAAAATCAAACAATATCCATAGTAGATTTTATATTATACTAAACTTTGAATAATAATTCAGTTATACTATGTCAAAATATTTTTTATTACTATTTTACTATTTTAAAGTATTCTTAATTATAAACTTTACTCATTAATTTGATAACTTTCTTAAAATTTATAAAATATAACACAGGATCAAAACTAGTAAATACAATGATTCAAAAATCAAATAAGCTCGTTGGGATATTTTGTGCCAAAGAAAATGACAGCAAAACTTTCCTTTCTTTGAACAGAAGTTCAAAGCAAAAAGGATAAAAAATCTAGAACTTAATCTTGTAGAATTTAAGTGTTCTTAACCTATCCACGTGTCAAGTTTTTTTTTCCCGCCTAATTGTTTTTCATTCACTTGGGCCTCTCACTAGTTAAGGTCTTATTTTCTTGTTTGGATCTTTTTCTTTCGCTTGGCTCTTAGGTTGCTTTTTGTCTTAGACGAGCAAGTGGGTTCTATTATCATCTGATTCATTTTAAATTAGGTATTTCTAATTTATGGATGGGGTTTTCTATGGTCCAATATACACCTATAATAATAAATTATTTGTTATATTGCTTGAAGTATCCAACTGTTTTATTGTGATTAATGAAATTTCTTCTCTTACTTTGTTCATTGTTTTTCTCCAAGCAGAGCCTATGATTAATCCAATCCCTAAAGTAGTCCTTGTTACACAACATATACGGACAATGTTTTGTCTATCGAGACTGAGTCTGAAGTTTTTTACTTTGTTGGATTTGAAGAAGCAATCACATGTTCTGATATGTCAAGCCCCCCATACTTTGAATATACTAACACAGGAAAATGTGGAAACATCATGCATTTTGGTAATACATTACAATAGTTACATATTTGTTTAAATGGATTTATCTAATTTTTTTTTCTTTCTCAACGTGTCTCAAAAGAATTTTAAACTCATTACTTGCCAAAGCAATCCACAAAGGTCACATTTACTTTTCCTGATAACAACATTGTAGCAATTTCGATACATATATAGTGATTATAAAAAGTCTTTTTCAATTGGTTGGAAGCAATTTGTCACTAACAATCGTATCAAAACTGATGATTATAAGTGATATGGCAAAGCCCATTCATGTTGGGCTAGGGCCCAAACGTTAGAATACCCTTCACGTGGTAAGATCTTATTGGACCACGTGGAGTTTGACGAGAGACTGACACGGCAACATGAAGATCACTCTTGCCTGTGACAGGACCTCTGTCGCAGGCGACCGAACCGTGCGTCTGTCGCCCATTGCATGTTGTTCGAACACGTGGCACCTATTCGGCCTCTCGCATTAAGCGATAGACTCCCTCGCCGTTATGTGTCGCACCTTCTATAGTCTCCCGCCGGCGGTAGCCTTCATCTATTCCCGATAATGAAGGAATTCGTGTTATACTTGGAAACAAGCTCCTACCAAAAAGACGTAATCACCCCCAGGTAATTACTCTAGAATATTCGCCTATAAATAGGCCTCAGGTACAATTCTATTTTCTGATTTTTGACTACTGACTTTTACGTTTCCCAATACTGAAGAATCTTTGGCTGACTTAAGCAACGGAGTGCCTACGCAAGGAACCACCCCCTACGTTCCTTTAACTCTTCTTATTTTTACAAAAGCTTTTTGGAGACACGTGGAGAGAAAAGGACAAACATCGACGTCAGCAATAATTTATTGTTGTTTTATGCAACAACAATTAGCGTCATCTGTGGGAAACATATTAAAAGCCAATTAAGACTTTCAAGATGGTGAGAACAAGATCAACTAATGTGAGAACTGGAAGTGATGAGAACTCTGTGAGTTCCCCTAAACAACTAATTTGCCAAAGGAACCAGGTAAATAGGGAAGAAGAAAGAATGACTGTGTCGGTGGTAGAATTCGAAGCTCTGAGGCGACAGAGCGAAGAAACAACTTAGGTGCTAAAAGCCATGGTGGATCTGTTTAAAGGAGTCCTCTTGACTTTGAGTCTTCCGCAAGTTGTACAGAATTTGGTGGGGAGACAAATCAAAGGGTCCAGCCACAGGCATTTGGGGGACAGGATGATGTGGCCACGGTAGACCCCTCTCGGCGACAGGAGGCCCCCTTGTAGAAGAGGATAATGTTCAGCAAGAGGCAGCGGGACTAGGTAGTAAGAGGCCTGTCGCACAGACCCAGCGGGAGACTGGGGATGCGGCAGAGCTGGGACCTGCGGCAAGGCTCAGGCGACAGGTGTCTAGCGTTGTTGCGACAGGCCTCAGGGTGACAAGATATTGAATGTGCGACAGGGTCTTCCACCTATCGCCGTGATTCATCAAATTTTACTGCCACTACCTTAGAACATGGTGTCGGAGGTGCTGGAAAGAATGGGATCGATAACGAGAGCACTTGGGGAGCCGGGTCGGAGTTTGACCCTACTTGGAACACGCAGATAACGCGAGGAGATGCACATCAAAGGAAAGGTAAGGAAATAATGGTTGAGAACCTGCTAGATTCATTCCACGCTGAAAGGGATAGAAATCAATTTGCTCCCTCTACGGATATGAAACAGATGATAGAACAGGTGTTGGAAGAGAAGAAGTTGGTGTCCGCAGAAGAGAGCCAGAGGAGAAGAGTACCATTTAGCACAGCCATTATGCAAAAACCGCTGCCTCCAAAGTTCAAAATGCCGCAGATGACCGTGTACACGGGAAAGACGGACCCCTACGATCATATACAAAACTATGAGGCCTTGATGTTGTTACTTGGATGGGAGGATGAGATAATGTGCAGGGCTTTTTCACTCACTTTGACCGGCCATGCGATGAAGTGGTTCAATAATTTGCCCGAGGGGTCTATTGTCTCTTTTGACTAGCTATGGAGTGAATTTCTTAAGGCATTTGCGGTGAACAGTCAGAGAAAGAAAGAACCGACTTATTTGCTCACGGAGTTAAGGAGTCACTTAAGAGTTATGTGGATTGGTTTAGAGACGCCACACTGGAGGTACAGGATTTGCAAGTTGGTATAGCCGTGGCAGCCATGTTACAAGGAACAAGGTCTGAGAAATTACAGGAATCCCTGTCGCTAGATCAGCCCACCACAATCTCAGACCTACTTTTCCGAGCGAATAAGTATATCACTTAAGAAGAGGTGATGAAAATGGTGGTGAATGGGAGCCCAAGGAGGGACGGAAACGAGGAAGAGAAGTTGTTGAGGCATCCTCCAATCAAGCAAGGAAATCTGATAAAGCCCCTACATTGAAATACATCACCTATACCCCACTCACTGAATCTCGGGCTTCGGTGTTGGTAGCTATCGAGGGGTCAGGTCTTATATGGCTTCTAAAAAAGGCGTCAAGGAATCTGGGCCGTGACTTAGACTCATACTGTGATTACCGCTCGGCGCATGGGCATTCGACAGAAAAGTGTAGGGAGTTAATGAATCAGCTAGAAAAGTTGGAGCGAGAAGGAAAGATAAATAGATTTGTGTGGAGGAGTAATAGAAGCTACTATCCTACACATAACAGGAGAAATTACCCTAGGGATAGAAGAGGTGAGAACAAGGGGAATGTGAGAAGAAATGAGGACCCTAGGAGAAATGATGACAAAAGGGCAGATAAAAGGAATCAGGAGGAAGATAATGAGCCCATAGGGCCAGCTATTAATGTGATATCCGGAGGTGAATCATTAGCTGGCACATCCTCCTCGTCTCAAAAGTCTAATGCTCGGCAAGCCTATCAGGTCAACTCAGTGATAGACGAGAGGCAGGAAGAGGAGCCCATTACCTTCACGCTACCTGACAGAGGAGATATAGTGATCCCACATGATGACCCAATGGTGATTTTGGCAGTTGTAGCAAAGCATCCGGTGAGCCGAATCCTGGTCGAGAATGGGAGTTCGGTGAACTTAATTTCCTGGAATTGCTTTGAGAAGATGAATATCTCGAAGGACAGACTAAAGCCAGTGCTTACACCACTATATGGTTTCTCTGAAGAGAAAGTGAAGGTAGTAGGTGCTATTCAGCTACCTGTTACATTAGGGGAGAGCCCGAGAAGTATCGTCCGTCAAATGTTGTTTATGGTGGTAAAGTCAACATCAGTGGCTTATAATATGATCTTCGGGCAACCGTTGTTGAATGACATGAGAGCAGTGGTGCATCCTTGTTATCTACTAATGAAGTTCCCGACTCCTCATGGTGTTGGTCATGTGAGGGGAGACCAAAGAAGGGCTAGGACGTGTAATATCGCATCTACCACCTGTAAGGGAATTCAAAGGAAGGAAACCCTTACGATCGAAGAATCGCCTAAGCCGAAACCCGATGAGGAGATGGAGGCAGTCCGATTAGATGAAGAAGATGAAGAAAGAGTGGTGTATGTAGGAAGCCAGTTGCCCGAAAAAACTAAAGAGGAGATAGTACAATGCTTGAAGTAAAATGCTGATGTATTTGCATGGACCCCAGTCGATATGCCTGGGATTGACCCCGAAGTTGCTTGTCATCAGTTGAATGTAGTTTCTAGAGCAAAACTGATTAAGCAAAAGAAGAGAAATTTTGCTCCAGAAAGGCATCAGGTTATAAACGAAGTGATCTCGAAGTTGTTGCAAGCGGGGTTCATCAGGGAAGTTAATTATCCTGAATGGTTGGCTACCGTTGTGATGGTGAAGAAAGCCAAAGAAAAATGGAGAATGTGTGTGGACTTCACAGACTTGAACAAAGCCTGCCCTAAGAATTCGTATCCACTACTTCGAATTGATAAGTTGGTGGACGAAACTTGAGGATACGAATTACTTAGCTTCCTAGATGTTTTTTCGGGATACCACAAATCATGATGCATCCAGATGATGAGGAGAAGACCTCATTCATTACCGATAGCAGAACATATTGCTATCGAGTAATGCTTTTTGGTCTGAAGAATGCGGGGGCAACATATCAGCGCATGGTGAATAAGGTGTTCAAAGACTTGTTGGGAAACACTATAGAGGCGTATGTGTAAAAACTACAAACTTTGTATCATATTAAAATAAATAAATATATAAAAATAAGAGACATAGAATAAGCTTGGTACTATGATTGCACTTTTTAATTAGCATTTATTCAAGTAATGAGAATGAAGTTGCAAGTCTAGCAAATTTAGCAATAGATAATCCTTGAAATAAATTTAGAAATCTTGTATAAGTTCACAAATCGTATGAGAACAAATAGGTACATGTAATCCAATATATAAGTTTATTTGTGTTAATAAAACAAGGACACAAGTATACAAAAAGAAAATGTAGTATACTTGAATATTAAAATGGTTAAAAATAAAATAAATAAAGAATACATATAAGTGTAAAATGAGTGTTAAATAGGTATATATATAGAGATATATATATAAGTTAAAACAAAGGAGGGATATACATAAGTATATATGTGTGTGTATATATATATATATATATACACATATACTTACACTAAGAATATACTAGACATGAAAACATATATATATATTATATGTGGATATGTGTGTGTGTGTGTGTGTGTGTATATATATATCAATTATAATTAAGATTTTAAATATAAATACATATACTTATTTTATGTAAAGAATATGATAAAATAAATAGATACATATTTCATGTAATCAATAAAACAAATAAAAACATATATATATATAAATACATTAGTTACATATATGAATATTAATTATGCAACTATGATTATAAAATATATATTATAGATAATTAAAAAAAATAAGAATGGAATATATAAAACAAAAACAAAATAGAATTTAGATAAATATAAAATAAGAGTTAGTGGAGTTTGATGGGACTTTCTCCCATCAAACTCCACTAGCCATACTCGGGTAAAACAAAAGAAAAACAAAGCTTTTTGAGGAAGCTTAGAAAAACCAAAGAAAAGAAAAGAAAGTGTAAGTGAAGGAAGAAAAAGAAAAGGCTTAGGTGGAACCGAGAAAGAAAGAAAGCAAGCTGTAGCCGAGAGGAAAGGAAAGGAAGAAAAGAAAGAGCAGCAGAAGGAAAAAGGAAAGAGAAGAGAGGAAAGGAAGAAAAGAAAGCTTAAACAGAGAAATAAGGAAGAGCTGCTGGGAAAATTTAGGTAAATAAGATATTCTTTTAACCTTACAATGTTTATTTATTAAGTATGAAAATGAAATTATGATAAATTGAATCAAATGGGCACTCTATGGATGAAGGATTGATTTAATTCCAACTTGATGTTCAAATCTATAATCTATGTTTTGTTTTGGGTTGCAATTAAAACATTCAGTTTAATTTTTATACAAGGAGAAAAATTCTGGAAAAATTATGGTGGATAGCCTTTTAAGTTAGGAGAAAGTCAGTCTTGGAATTTCTTGATTTGGATTTCTATAACTTGAGATATGTACAAATGAGTACAGGGTACTCTGTCAGAAAAACGTGAATTCCAATCTTAACTTTGAAAAATTGTAGAAAATGGCATAAATTGAGTTAGGTTTCAAGCCATACATTTCCAAAAAGGTAGTGGAGTTAGGATTATTATGGTTTTAAGTTTGCACCAATTAGATATGCTGATAATTAAATATGGAGTATTTTGTGCAAGTAGGTCAGTGTAACATTGTGCTTGAATACTGTTAGAAGATAGTGCAACTTTGGAAAATTGCTAATGTTGATCTAGGAAGAATTAAATCATGAACCTTACATTTCTAGATAGGGAAATGAGTTAGCTTTCATCTAGTTTTGGAATTTATGGATTTGGAATTATGTAGCTTAAGCTATGTATATATGAATGCAGGATACTCACTGCAAGGTACAAATAGCCTAGTGTCAACTTCAAAAAATTCCTAGAAAATAATTCAGATGGAGTTTGATTTCAAACTTTACATTTTCAGAAAGGTAAATGAGTCAGGATTGATATGGTTTTGGGTTTGTACAAATTACATATCCCTATAATTAGTAATAGAAATTTTAATGAACAGAGGTCAGGAAATTATCCTACCTAATGTGTTAGATTTGGACCAAAGTTTGAAAAATTATTGGAAATGGCACAAGATGAATTAAGAAGTAAGCCTTATACTTCCGAATAGGGAATTGAGTTAGAAGTAATGTAAAATTTACTGCTTGATGATTAGATTCTGAAATTTTTACAAAAGGCCAACAAGGATGCTTTAAAAGGGTTTTCAAGGTAAAGTAAGGCTTTGTAATGTTTTGTTTAAAGTCTAAGTACATATATATATATATATATATATCTAAATGCATATGCTCATGCATAATGTATATTTGTACGAAGAAAGAAAAAAAATGGGATGAGCATAGATAAACAAATAAATATCTATAATATATATTGGAATATACATATAGATATAAACACAAAGATGCTTAAAACATATATATATATATATGTATATAAGGACTTGTACCATGGGTACGTCGTAATTGACGATAAGGAGGTAGCTTTAGATTAATAGTTACTCGAAATTAATAGCGTTTAAGGTCTTTATTTTAAATACGTGATTAAGCACGATGATGTAAACTTATCGAAATGTTAATGGATTATGTGTAGCGAAGTGGAATGGTATAGAGGTTTGAGTACAGACTCGAAAGCGCGAGGAGGATAATTACTAAGCCTCGAGGTAAGTGGGTTAAGTAAGCCTTACTAGTATCATCTCGTAAGAGATGAAAGAATTCTTATTTAATAATTAATTAAATCCATATCGAGCTTGGTATGACATTACGGATAAGGCTAATAGAGTAAGTATGGTAAGATACAATTGGACATAATGTGATCGTGAATAGTAATTGTTTAGAAAGAAATCCTGCCTGTGACTTGCATGTTATGCGTTATGGTTTGTTTGTGTTTACTAAGTATATAAATTGTATAATTTTGGTGCTTGCATTATGAAGAATGCATATAAATTAATTAAGTCGCACCGAGTGAGCACGTTAACATATTGTGATACATTGAGAATGTATATGTGATTTGTGTGTGGTATCCCAAATGTTGAATTCAAGGACCTCGATTAGTACCTAGTTGTGTTTGTCGAAAACTAGGAAAATGGCAACTGAACAATATTTAATCTTTTGTACCGTGTGAGCCACCTCTAGAGAACTCAAAGGAACTATGTGCTATGCAGCTTTCTTCGTGAACTGTGGGAGCCACCTCTAGAGTCCTTTAAGAGCTAAGTGCTACACGAGTTCCGATGAATCACTGGAAAGTATGTGTCATAGAGGCAAACCCGAGTAAAGACTCGATCTTTTGTACCGTGTGAGCCACCTCTAGAGAACTCAAAGGAACTACGTGCTACGCAGCTTTCTTCGTAAACCGTGGGAGCCACCTCTAGAGTCCTTTGAGAGCTAAGTGCTACACGTGTATCGGTGAACCATTTGAAAACATAAGCCATAGAGGCAAACCCGAGTAAAACTCGATCTCTTGTACCGTGTGAGCCACCTCTAGAGAACTCAAAGGAACTATGTGCTACGCATCTTTCTTCGTGAACTGTGGGAGCCACCTCTAGAGTCCTTTGAGAGCTAAGTGCTACACGTGTATTGATGAATCATGAGAAATTCTATGCCAATGAGATAGTGGATAAACGATTGTGATCTATGAATGTGATGAATATTATTAGATGAAATAGATCTTATACATAAGACAGAGAATGTGTATAATTATTGAATTATAATTATATTATGCTATAGAAGCATGTACTAATTGAAAGTTTGTTTTCCTTCACATTTAACCATACCGATAAAAAGGGATAAAAAGAATGATATTTTGTGAGTTTAAGAATGGAAGAAAAGTATGAATGAGCTTATGAAATCTGTGTACATACAAATTAGTAGCTAATCTTGATATAATGCATACATGCTATTTTATAGAATTCATGCATGTATTATCGTGTTTTACGACGTGAGCCTAGTATGTACTTATTTAAGCTACTTACTGAGCCGTGGATTTGCTCACCCCTTAAATTTAACATCTACAGATCATACGAGTTGATATCCGGCTCAGGCTTCGTATAGGCTCCCGGGAACTGTACCTAGTAGTGGTACTTGTCTAGATTCTCCGAGCCTAGCTTTTGTGTTTTTGAGGTATACTACTTGTATATCATTTTGATAGTTATGCAAACTTTAATTTCACAGTACTATGAAGGAATATAGGATGTAGCTTTGGATCGCACTAGATTATTTTGTGAGTTTAGGTGATTATCGAGTTCGATCCGGGTTAAGATGTATATTTTGAATTATGTATAAATTGCAAGATGTGGATTTATTAATGGTTAAGTCCTTGAGAAGTATGAGATGCATGATTGTGTGAATTGTGGGAAACAACAACTGGCTGTATTGTGAAGTTTAAAATGTGTTTTAATGCAAGTGATTTTACTGGGAAAATTAATAAAATACAAGGGGGAGGTTTTCGACCTGTTTCTTTTGGAATAGTAAAAATAAGGCTAAAATCATAAAAATCACATTGAGAAGGGTGACATAGCTCTAGAAATAATATTAGTAAGATAGGATTTGATTTAAATACTACACTAACACCGAATACAAACCGTAAGTAGAAAAAAGAACGAAAAATTTGGTTCGTAATTTTTCAAAAGCAATAAAGTGTTAAGTGGACGTCATTGGCCTTTAGGTCGTGACAGTATGTGGATGACATGATCATTAAAAGCTGAAAAGAAGAGTCACATGCCGAGAAAATGTCGAGGGTATTTGAGGTATTGCGGTAGTATAATATGAAGTTGAACCCTAACAAATGCTCATTCGGAGTAAGGTAGGGAAAATTTTTAGGGTTCATGATCACTAACCGGGGAATAGAAGCTAATCCGAGAAAGTTCAAGCCATTTTGGACATGAAGCCAACAAATACTGTTAGAGAAGTTCAAAGGCTAACAGGGAGGATAGCAGCTTTGAACTGCTTTTTGTCCAAATCAACTGAAAGGAGTTTGTCGTTCTTTAGGGCGATAAAGGCGGGAAAGAGTTTCAAATGGACAAAAGACTGTAATGATGCTTTTGAAAAGTTAAAAGACTACCTAAAGGAGTTGCCACTGTTGTCTCGTCTACAGCCCAGAGACCAACTCCTCATGTACCTCGGTGTAAGAGAGAAGGCTGTAAGTGCAGTCTTATTGAGGAGGGAAGGAGACAAGGATTGTCCAATTTTTTATGTGAGCAAAGTCTTGCTAGATGTCGAGACAAGGTATCCCCTAGTAGAGAAGATAGTTTTATCATTGATGATGGCAACTCAGAAGTTACGACTGTACTTCCAGGCTCATTCAGTGACTGTCTTAATAGATCAGCCTTTGAGACAAATACTGCAGAAACCGAAGCACTCAGGACGTCTGACCAAATGGGCTATTGAGTTGAGTGAATACGACATACACTTTCAACCCCGTCAAGCAATAAAAGGGCAAGCATTGGTAGATTTTATTGTAGAATGCACCGGTCGGGAGGCCCAAGAAGAAATAGAGATAGTCAGGTGAAAGCTATTTGTAGACGGGGCATGTAATATGGATAGTAGTGGAGCTGGAATTGTGCTCACTTCACTTGAAGGGGAAACCTATGAGTATTCCCTACGCTTCGATTTTCCAAGCTCGATTAATGTAGCCGAGTATGAAGCCTTGATAGCTGGAATGAAACTTGTTGAGAAGCTAGAAGTTAGCAATCTAATGGCCCATAGCGATTCACAGTTAGTGGTAAATCAGTTCTCGGGTGAGTATGAAGGGCAGGAACCGGCTCTAGTCCCTTATTTACAGAAGGTGCAATTATTGGCATGATCATTCAAGAATTTTCGATTGACCCAGATAAACCGATCTGAAAAAGGTCATGTAGATGCTTCTTCAAAGTTGGCCTCCTCCAAGGGAATTAAAGGTGGTATGGTAAAGGTAAAATCTCTCGCCAAGCCGAGTATCAAAGAAGAAAATGTTTGCGATGTCGAGATCGGGAGTGATTGGAGAAGCCCAATCAAGGACTACATATTAGAGGGCAAACTCCCCACCAATAGAGATGAAGCCCGAAGGGTAAAATTACAAAGTGCCAGGTTTACTGTGGTGAATGAGGAACTCTACAAACATAGGTTCACTATGCCCCTGCTAAAATGCCTAGGACCTCAACAGGCTGAATACACCTTGGCTGAAGTCCACGAAGGAATATGTGGTGAACACTTGGGGGCTCAAGCCTTGGCCACGAAAATATTGCGTGCGGGGTTTTATTGGCCTACACTGAAGAAAGATGCCACTGATAAGGTGTGAAAATGCGAAAAATGCCAGAAGTTTGCTCCTATAGTTACTGCGCCAGTCTCGACCCTTCAAAGCACCTTTCAACCAACGCCATTTACGCAGTGAGGGCTCGACATATTGGGACCTTTTCCCTTGGGCACAGGCCAAAGGAAATATTTGCTGGTAGCCACAGACTATTTCACAAAGTGGATAAGGCGGAACCTTTGGCTACTATTTCCGAAAAGAAGGTGGAGGCGATGATATGGAAGGACATTGTTTGCCGCTTTGGAATCCCTTGAGTGCTAAATGCCGATCATAGGAAGCAATTTGATTGTAACGCATTCCGAGAGTTTTGTAAAGGCCTCAGTATCCAGTTAAGAATATCTTCTGTATCTTACCCACAAGCTAATGGGCAGGCTGAGGTAAGTAACAGAACTATACTGCATGGTTTGAAAACCAGACTGGACAAGACAAAGGGAGCATGGGCAGATGAGCTCCCAAGCTTTCTATGGACCTACAGAACGACAAGTAAAGTATCGACAGGAAAAACACCATTCAATTTGGTGTATGGGATTGAGGCTTTCATCCCGGTTGAAATTGGAGTTGAGTCACCTAGCTTGGTCCCTTATGTTAAAGAATTTAACTCTCAAGGACTAAGGGAGAATCTTGATCTGATAGATGAGTTAAAGGACGGGGCGAAAATGAAATTGGCTGCCTACCAACAGAAGGTAGCCGCTTATTACAATGCACGAGTTAAGAGCAGAGAATTGCAAGAAGGAGACCTGGTACTGAGAAAGTCAGCTATCACAAATGCCCATAGAGAGGATGGTAAACTCCGGGCTAATTAGGAAGAACCTTACAGAATTAGAAGGATGATCGGACCCAACACATGCACTTTGGAAACTTTACAAGGAAAGAAGATCTCGAAGACTTGGAACGCCAACCATCTTAAATTATACTGGCAGTGAAACATTGTACTCTTTTATTGTTCTTGTCTTTATTTTTTCATCTATTACTCCATTACTTTACAGATGTCATGATCTTGTTATCATTTGATTTATGAATAAAGCTAGTTATTCATACTCTTTATTTTCTAATGTAATATGTTAGATGGATTATGTGTTACAGGAATTGAAATGAGGCAAAAGCTGACCAAAAGATAAGTCCTTAAGCACAAAAGGGTGCGAGACGGGCAAAGATAAGTCCCTAAGCACAAGAGGGTGCGAGACGGGCAAACATAAGTCCCTAAGCACAAAAGGGTGCGAGACGAGCAAAGATAAGTCCCTAAGCACAAGAAGGTGCGAGACGGGCAAACATAAGTCCCTAAGCACAAAAGGGTGCGAGACGGGCAAAGATAAGTTCCTAAGCACAAAAGGGTGTGAGACGGGCAAACATAAGTCCCTAAGCACAAAAGGGTGCGAGACGGGCAAAGATAAATCCCTAAGCACAAAAGGGTGCGAGACGGGCAAAGATAAGTCCCTAAGCACAAAAGGGTGCGAGACGGGCAAAGATAAATCCCTAAGCACAAAAGGGTGCGAGACGGGCAAAGATAAGTCCCTAAGCGAAAAATGCGCAAGACAGGCAACTATATAAAGTCCCTAAGCGAAAAATACGCGAGATGGGCAAATTGCGAAATCTTCAAGCAATAAAATGAACGGATAAGTACAGTACCCAAATAGCACACAGAATGCAAGTTGTGAAATACGTTACGAGGTATGTTACAATTTTATCGGATGTATATGTGCTGCAATTGCTTAACAAATCATATTTAACATTTTGTGTAACAAGTTCGTAAGTAAAAAAAAGCGTGAGATAAGTACAACGCTCGAGAAAAAGTTCATCTTTGAACAAGAAGAACAACACTGTTTTAAAGAAGAACTTGGGGAGCGATATGGCGTGAGGTACACTGAACACTATAAAAACGAAAGGTACGCTTTATGCCGCAAAAATGGAATTACTTTATCGCTAGGCAAAAATGGAATTACTTTATCGCTATAAAAGTATAGACGTATTTAACACTGCTTTTTAGAGCTTTGTGTTGTAACAGTTGTGGATACAAAATATTCTATTGAATTCAAACAAAAGAAGAAAAAGCTACAAAAAAGAGATTGTACTTTTCATTAAGAACGAATTTGTACATCGTCTAGATGAATTAACAAATAAAATGAAATGAAAAGACAAAATGGAAATGAAAATGAAAATATCCTAATCTATAGTGAGAACCAACTCAATTGGCTGAGAAGACGCTACGTCGGCACTCGGATTTGGGGGAGCCGGAGGAGCGATTTCAGAAATAGGAACGTTGCCTGAGGGCCTAGCCACAATCGCAGAGTCTGGCACGAGATCGACTGCAGTAAAATCAAAAAATCGGAGCTCGTCGTTGTCTAACCCTTGCAGTGCCTCAATAGGCTTTGGTTGATCGCCTGCCTCTACAGGTTCAGGCTCATTACGCACCTCTATAGGCCTAGACTACTCAAGTACCTCAGTAGACTCAGGCTGGCTGCATGGTTGTCGAGGAGGCCATGAACCTTCAAGATTATCCAAGTCATCTATGGCTCCTTCTTCTAAATAATCATCTGTACTTTATGAGTCAGGTTCATACTTGGTCTAAGAAGGAGCCTCATAGTACTGAGCCTCTTGAGTGAAAAGCAATTCAGGGAAAGTCTCGTTAGGCCTATGCTTCTTCAACCAAGCACGAGCCAAGTAGAAGCCGTACTTGACGAATCCCACCACAAACTCTTCCTTCTTTTCATAGCAATGTTGAGATAGGCGGTACTCATGAACGGCTTCGATTCGGACCTCCCTTTGCCGATCTAATGCATTGTTCAACTCCTCCACGGCCTCGTCCCATTGAGACTTCGCAACCTCAAAGTCATGAGGCGCCTTATTGTAAGCTTCCTAATATCCCTCGAAGGATACCACCTTCGTTTGTTCTTCTTGCAGCTTGTGCTCGAGGTTCGCATTTTGTTGTCTCAAGGCTTCGTTTTCTTTCCTTAATTCCTTGACTATGCTAATATATAGGCGAAGCTGGGCAACCTCATTCTGAAGCTCCATGTTTTTATCTCGGAGCTCACGAATCTCTTTATCAGCTTGCTTCCTGAGAGCCCTGTGTTGTGCATTAACGGCAACCGTCTGTTGTGCCGCCTGACAAAATAAAAGCAACATAACTCAAAAACTTGACAAAAAAAAAGTTAACAAAGGGAGTATCATTACCAAATAAGGGTGATGCTCTCACTTTCATTATGAGGTAGTCAGAATTGTTCTTAGCCTTTGTGAGGTTCGTGAAGAGCCCCATCTCGTTGCGAGGAAGGATGGTACTCCAGGCCAGATGAGAAGCTACCTCGGGCTCCTCGATGCTATCATTATCGTTGACACCGGGGTAGGTCTCAAAATCTTCTCCGTTAACAATGACCCTACCATCTATTGGATATCGCTTTAAGGTAGGATCAGTTATCTTAGGCAGAATTGGCCTCGTAGGCATCGAGCCTTCGATAATTAACCTCTTTCGGTATTTATGACGAGGCCTACGAGGAGCCAACCTGTTCTTGGCAGTATTGGGGTCACCTTCTCAGTGGGTGGACTCACTTCTCTTCGACCTTGAACTCTCGTGATCATCCGAGCTACGATCACGGATAAGATGCCTCTTTCGCTTGCCTTTTTCGGCCTCTTGAGTGGGGCAACTAGGCTCGTTGATGACCGGAGGAGGAGTAAGGGTGCAAGGATGCCCGAGAGTGGATGCCTTAGCTTGAGGCCGCTTTTGAGATGAGGGAGCTGCTGAAGTAGCCTAGTAGACGCAGTGGCCTGCCTTCTATGCATAGTCGCCGTGAAGTTCATATCTGCGTAACACGAAGAGAAGGAGTTAGCAAATAAAGTTCAAAAGTACTGCGCACACATATGCCAGGAATAAAATGAACCGAAAACCTATAATATCACCAAAGTCTTCTAAGTTAGCCAAGTTCGCATCCGATGGAAAGTCATAGAAAGGACTCCCAAAGGCATCACCTTGGTTCCATTCAAGTTCTTTGTCAGATGGATCACCGGCGCTCGCGACCTCGGATGCCTTGTCCCTTGGGTTAGGAGAAGGTTCATCTACGAGATGACCTACGGGGGTAGTTGATTCAACTATGGGAACTGAGGATGGGCGATTGGAACTAGAACCAGGAGTAGGTGAGGTTGTAGGAAAGATGGACGGAGCAGCAGTAGTCCCAGGAACAACTTTGCTTACTCCCCAGACGACGACTGTAATGTTCTCGGGAGTTAAAAGGGAAAATAAATTTTGCTCCTTGGTGGAACATATACGCCTAATGAGCTCGCCAAAGTGGACCCTCAAGCTAGTTAAGTCGAATTTTTCTGAACGCTTCGAGTGGTCGCTGGTATCATGGTTCCATCTAGTGCGAATTCGTAAATCGCTTGGAATCTCAACAACGACCCACTGGCTTTCAAAACCGTGCAATTTATTAGGAAGGTTCGAAAAAATTTTATTAGGAAACCCATCGACCTTTAACCTTTGAAGAGAGAACGTTATCAATCCTTTTAGCCCACGGACTCTAAAAAAGGCGCTTAAAAAAGGAATCGTTGGGACAATATCTAAATTACGACATACTATTGAAAATGCTACTAGTTGAGCCCATGCGTGGGGATGAAGTTGACACGGAACAATATCCTTATACCTAAGGAAAGCTTGAGCAAACTCAGGAAGAGGGAAACAAAAATCGAAGGATAAAGATGCTTTATAGACAGCTACGCCGCTTCTAACTAGGTTGGGTGTAACTTCCCCATCGTCTGGAAGTCTATAACGATAACCAGAAGGAAGGGGAAAACGAGTATTGATATCTTCTAAATCCACATTCGTTAGTGTGCATTCGACACCACCCCTTTTCAGTGTTTTACCAGGGCATTGTGAAGACATGATTGGTTGAGGATAGGATGTGAGACGGCAGAATTAAGGAGTGGCGAAAAGACCTATGTGCGAAAGACCTATGGGCGAAAAGACCTATAGGCGAGAGACCTAAGAAACAAGATGTGCGAAAGACCTGTGGGTGGAAGACCTATGGACGAGAGACCTGAGAAACGAGAGACCCTAAGCCCTATGTGGAAGACTAGACAACAATGAAAGGGTTAAAAGCAAGTGCGAGAGATAATAAATAGGGCGAAAGGTGAACACTTACTGTGATAGTGATAAGCGAAAGACTTCTGTGAGAGGGCAAAAGACTATTTTGGCGACAGACCTTTTGGCGAGAGAGCTACGTGCGGCAGAGTGATGGCTCGGAGGTTTTTCGTGCTCGATTCTACCAAACTTCAACTGCTTTTATAGCCACGATAGGGAATACCAAACGTCGCGCCTGACAACACCTCCCGTAGAGCTGAGCTTTTTTACTTGCAAAAAATACCAGAAAAACCACAAAAAATCAGGAAAAGACTACAATGTCCTATGCAGGAGTATTTATACTCTCTTGTTTGAAAAAATCCAACAAGAGAGTGGGGAGCAATTGATATGGCAAAGCCTATTCATATTGGGCTAGGGCCTAAACGTCAGAATACCCTCAACGTGGCAAGATCTTATTAGACTATATGGAGTTCGACGACAGACTGACACGGTAACATGAAGATCACTCTCGCCTGCAACAGGACCTCTGTCGCAGGCAATCGAACCGTGCGTTTGTCGCCCGCTGCATGTCGTTCGAACACGTGGCACCTATCCGGCCTCTCGCATTAGGCGACAGACTCCCTCGCCGTTACGTGCCGCACCTTCTATAGTCTCCCGTCGGCGATAGCCTCCATCTATTCCCGATAATGAAGGAATTCGTGTTATACTTGGAAACAAACTCCTACCAAAAAGACGTAATCACCCCTAGGTAATTACCTTAGAATGTTCGCCTATAAATAGGCCTCAGGTACAATTCTATTCTCTGATTTTTGACTACTGGTTTTTATGTTTCCCAATACTGAAGAATCTTTGGTTGACTTAAGCATCAGAGTGTCTACGCAGGGAACCACCCCCTGCATTCCTCTGACTCTTCTTATTTTTACGGAAGCTTTTTAGAGACACGTGGAGAGAAAATGACAAACATCGACGTCAACAATAATTTATTGTTGTTTTGTGCAACAACAATAAGATTTGACAATTGCTATTTGAGATCACAATTTATCGATGTAGATCTCATTATTGAATATTTTAGGGGTTATTTGGTATTATTTTTGTTTTGTATTTTACGTTTTTGTTTTCAATTTTTTGGAAAATGAAAGTAAAAACATGTTTGACAAGTATGTTTTTGTTTCCAAAAGCTGACAACAAAACATAATATTTTGGAAATTGTTAAAAACTCAAAATTGATGCTTTCAGAATTTTGGAATTGTTTTGGTATTGTTACCACAGTTTCTGTTCACCCGTTCAACTACACTACCAGCTTCAATGGTAAAAAATCATAAACTTTGCTTATGGCTTGATTCGAACCCTTGTCATTTTACATTTTAAAGGTTTAACCACTTTCTTCACCAGCTCTTTTTAAGAAATTTTTTTACATCTAATCCAAACATGTTTTCAAACTTAACAAATTGAATATAAAGTGAAAATAAAACAAAACAAAAATTTCAAAACATTAAAAATAAAACACAAAGCACATAACAATCTCAAACGATCCCTTACTAAATCAATTTGCTAGAACTCTGCGGACATATTAAGCATAGTTAATTTTGTGTGCTTTAGTATTGCACTATGATCAAGCTTTGTTCATTTAGAGAATGAAATTATCTCCAATTTTGTACAAAAAAACAAATTGTGCTATGGAACTTTCATGCTGCTTAGGTTCTTACTCTCTAGACGCCATCTAAAATCCATATTGTACCAAACAAACTTTTAAACCTTTTTTTTTTACAATTTCATCTATGATCAAACAACGAGAGTAGACTTGGTTACGGGCCGGACCGGGCCGGTTTTCACCGGTTCCGGCCCTAACCAAAAGAGAATCGGTCCGAGCCGATAGTAAACCGGTCCGGTTCGGACCGATTCTATCTGTTATAAGAGGCGAACCGGCCTGGTTCGTTGGACCGGTTCGCCTCAAAACCGGATTGAACCAGTTTAAACCGGTTAGGTCCTTTTTTTTTGCTTTTTAAAATTTTTATTTTTAAAAATTTATATTAATTTATTTTAATATATATTAATATATTTTAATAATTTAATCTAATAAATTTATTTTTATAAGAAATAATGTTAATAGTTTAATTTAACAATAATTTATTATAAAGTTATGTTATAATTTATTTAATTAATGTAACAATAATATAAAAATAAACTATTATAAAATTATCTAATAAAATTATTGTTATAATAAATTAAAGTTATATTATGAATATAATATTATGATAAAATGATATTTAATTCAAAATACAAATAATGATATTATGAATATTATTATTATATTCATTTTGCATATCTTTATTTATATTCATTTATTATATTCATTTTGCATTTAAAATAATTTATTATATTTGAAATATCATTTACTTAATATTTATTCATTTATTTATTTATTCATTTATTTAATATATTTTTAAAATATTAATTCATTTTGTTTAGGGTTAATTTTTTTAATTATAATTAAAAAATGAAAAAAATTAAAAAGAAAAAAGTATTTTCTTTTTAATTTTTTTAACCGGACCGGTTTATGAGCCGGGCTCTTAACTGGCCTGATTCTTAACGGACCGAACCCTTAATGGGCCCGGTCCTAAAATTTTAAAATCGGCCCAGCTCGTATCATACCGAGTCGGGCCGATTCCGAATCGATACTGTATCGATTCGGATATTGGATCGAATTAATCCGATCTGATTACGAATCAGATCGAGTCAATCTGACCCAACAAGCAGCTCTAAACGAGAGTGTTTCTGCAGCAGAGTGCGGGTCACTCCTTTATAAAAGTAAAAAAGAGACTTGATGTAATTGACTTGCGCTGAAACAACTTCGCCCGCAAGGAGTAGGAAGGGTACGAAGAAGGAACACGATTGAAAATGCTAGGAAGCAAGGGGGTATTCCAGTAATTTCAAAATCCCAACTATTTCTTTACACTACAGTGATTTCAATGCTTAAGGTACCAATTTTGGGCACGTTTAAGACCGTTCAATTTTTTGTACGGACATCTTTGATTAATTTATTAAAGATTAAAACAGAAATAAAAATTTCAATTTCTAATTTAATTTAAAAAAAATCGGCGAAAGCAGAAGAAAATAAGAAGAAACTTTCTCGATAAGTCAAAAAATAAGTATAAATATAAATGTTTGGTTAAAGGGAAAAAGAAAGTATTACCAAAAAAAAAAAGGGAAAAAGAAAGATATTTGGTTTTTTTAAAGAATTTTTATCTCCTCTTTCTTCTCGGCGTGTCTCTGCATAGTTTAGGGTTTTTTTTATTCGTTTGGGATCTTCATTCTTTCAACATCAAATTTCTGGCTTTTCTCATTCTCAGGTTTCCGTCTCTCTTTTCTTTTCTCTCTGTACATTAAGTACATAGATTTCTCTATGCATTTGAATCTTTTATGAGTGGTTGCATTTTGTTTCTGTTGGTTTTTAGCCTTCGCAGATCAATTTTCTTTCTTTTTGTTCTTTTCTTTTCGGGATTTTGGCTTTTTTTTACCTCTGATAATCTGGCATTTGGGATTGTTTTGATTGACGGAAAGGCAATTGTTTTTGTTTTTTGCCAAATCAATTTTGGAGTAAATCGATATTTTATATATATATTAATATATTAATATATTAATTTTTTGGGTTTTTCATATTCAATTTCTTCGAGCTACCAAATAGAGCCAGCTAATTGTTTAAAATTGATATGTTGCATTTGGGTGACTGATGATGTAATATTTGATAGCATAACTCATTTTGATGGAAATATTATTTTAATTTTTTTCTATGGTTTGATCAGGTTTGACAAATTCAATTGTAAAACATTTTGGTGGATTTTGACGGGGTTTTGAAATCAATTCTTGATTTTGATTGTTAAAAATTTTGGAATCTTGGTGGTTGTGAATTGTGATGACTACACGAACATCATGGGCAGATTTGGCTGCGAATTCAGCGGCCGAGAATGTATGTGTTGGTTCTTTTTCTGCTAGCAACGGAGCTGTTGGTACCACCTCAGCTGCTGGCCGCCATGTTTATGTCCCTCCACATCTTCGTAATCGCCCACCTTCTGCAGACCCACCTGTTCCTACTTCCAGTGGTCCTGCTTCAAGTAGTGACCGACCTGCATATGGCGGATCTCGTTGGGGTGCACCCAGGAATGACTATAACAACCGAGCAGGGTATGGGAGTGGTAGTGGTGGTGGTCGAGTTGGCGGATGGGGCAGAAGTGGTGGTTGGGCTCGTGGCAGAGACAGGGAACTGAATCCATTTGGAAATGATGATGATGAAGAGCAGGCGTTCAGTGAGCAAGGGAGTACTGGGATTAACTTTGATGCGTACGAAGACATTCCTGTTGAGACAAGTGGTGACAACGTGCCACCGCCTGTCAATACTTTTCCTGAGATTGACTTGGGTGAAGCGCTGAATCTAAACATCCGAAGGTGCAAGTATGTGAAGCCGACGCCTGTTCAGCGGCATGCCATCCCCATTTCACTTGCAGGGCGGGATTTGATGGCATGTGCACAGACTGGTTCTGGAAAGACAGCTGCCTTTTGTTTTCCAATTATCAGTGGAATTATGAGAGGCCAGGTTCCACAAAGACCATTACTTGGGGCACGTACAGTATACCCACTAGCTCTTATACTCTCTCCTACCAGGGAGCTCTCAATGCAAGTAGGTGTCATATTTTTGACAATTTAAATAATATGCTTCTATCTTTACAATGGAATTTATTTGTGACTATTATTGCAGATACATGAGGAAGCCAGGAAGTTCTCTTATCAAACGGGTGTTAAGGTGATTGTTGCTTATGGAGGTGCTCCTATTAACCAACAGGTACTTATTCTGTCCTTTCGTCTTTCCTTCCATTTTACTCCTCATTATTCTGTTGTTAGGTTGAGTAGCATCGCCTATTATAGTATTGCCATAGTTTTGATGATTTTTATGCACCAACTCCTATATAAGAAAAAATTGCATTCTACTTTTGTTGGTCAAAGTGAAACTATTTACTCTTGGGGCAAATAATAGCTTTCTTTGGCAAAAGTTTTGAGTTTAGTCTCTCCTTTTCCAGTCCTTTATGTGCTCACTCTTAGCTATTTAGGATCTAGACAGGTGCTCTTGAGGCCTGATGAGTTTTGATTTTTTTTTTTATGCACCCCAGGGTGGAATGATGTTTTTTCTGTGGATTTGGGGGGGGAGCTCTTCGTGTTTGAGAGAATTTGTCTATTCCACACTTCTGTTGAACATATTTCTTAAATTACAAGTCCTGTAAATTTCTCTCAAATGCCTTGTTGCAATTGCTAGCATAAACAGTTTGAAATTTAGGCATCAATCTTGAGCTCTTCTGATTCTGTGTCAGCATTTTCGTCTTAACTTCTATGCTTGATTTATATTTGTGTTACCATAAGTTGATCGTATTCTATTTGAACAGCTGAGAGAGCTGGAGAGGGGTGTTGATATTCTTGTAGCAACTCCCGGAAGATTGGTGGACTTGCTAGAGAGGGCTAGAGTTTCTCTACAGATGGTCAGGTACTTAGCCCTTGATGAGGCAGACAGAATGCTGGACATGGGTTTTGAGCCTCAAATAAGAAAAATTGTGGAACAAATGGACATGCCCCCGCCAGGTGTTAGACAAACAATGCTATTCAGTGCCACCTTTCCAAAAGAGATACAGGTTGCTCCTGTGTTTGTAATGAATCATTTATTATTTTCCTGCTAGTATTAAATTTTGTTTAAATTCTTATGAATTTTCAATGCTTTACTCATGAGTTATCTCTCTATATTAAGAAGTTCTTTATTAGATTCATACATGGCATGGCATGGCATGCATATGTACTGTATACTGAAGATCATTCTTTGTTATCTGGCATTGATTCTGTTGGAATTTTTTTTATTGGTTACAAGAGAGCACAACAGCTAAAACCTAACTTTAGTTAAAACCTAAGTTTTTAGCCTTCCTGTCACTTTAACTTCAACCAAGTTGCTACTACCATAGGATATTATTTGGAGTGTGTATATTGTGCATTTTGGTAACTATTTACCTTTTTATTTTTCCTGCATGTAGAGACTGGCCTCTGATTTTCTTGCAAATTATATTTTCTTGGCTGTCGGGCGAGTTGGATCAAGTACTGATTTGATTGTCCAGAGAGTAGAATTTGTTCACGAGTCAGACAAAAGAAGTCACCTTATGGACCTTCTTCATGCTCAGAAGGCAAATGGTGTCCAGGGCAAGGTACTAATGATTTGGAGCTGTGGTACTTTATGCTAATGATGTTAATCTGACTCAGATTTAGGTCTATTTTTAAATCATTTGTCTGCTTTATTCTTATGTGAATTTGACTATAGTTTCCCTTTTAGATAACCTTTTAATTTCTAATCTTGCAGCAAGCTCTTACATTAGTCTTTGTTGAGACAAAAAGGGGAGCTGATTCACTGGAACATTGGCTGTGCATGAATGGTTTTCCTGCAACTGCCATTCATGGTGATAGAACCCAGCAGGTAAATATGCATGTTTTTGTTTGCCTTTTGTATTTTTAATACATGGTACTTTGAATTAAATTGTTAGTATCATGGATAGAAGTGTATTTAAACCCTAAAATATTTGATTGCGGCTTCTAGGTTGCCAATAAAACTTTATATTTGTGGTTGGGGGACCTTGCTGCATGTATGCCAAGGTATTTAATGCTGTAGGATTGGATGGTTTTAACGATAAATAAGTGGCTAAACTTACATAAAAATGAATGTTCTGTGGAGATTCATGAGTTGGAAATTTGCATTAGCTAGACTTGAAGGAAGAAAAAGGGCCTCACTAGATAAAAAGGATAACTGTGCAAATTTGTTGCCTTTGATATTGATGTAGACATTTTGTGTTTAAAATTATTGAAAAGCTTAAGCCTGCTTATTTTTTATCTTCACTTGTGGGTTTTCCCACCCATGTTTCTTTGCCTAGTTTAGAAGCTTGTAGCTGGATATGTTTTTTGACATATAGAATTAATGTATTATCAATATTTTGGACACATTAACTCTTTGAGTTTCTCTCAAATGCCTTTCTTAGGAGAATTAATTGATATTTTGTTGCAAATGTCTCCTTAAAGATCATCCATGTTGATCCCCATTGGTATTTATATCTGAGAACTCTGAGTTTGTCATGCTTATGTGCATAACTAAGTTGTGGTGCTATTGTCAATAGATTTCCTTAATATCCAGTTAGTGTGAAGCATCTAGAATGGCAAACTACTTCAGGTTTTCTTTTGGTTAATACCCAAGGCTTTTCTTAAAACAAATTTAAGAAGTCGGTGGAAGTACCAAAATCCATAGGAATTATGACCTGATTATTCATGCATGCCAATGATAGGTGGACCTTTTGTGTTTATTTACAACTTCTATTGAGTCCAATGTATATAGAGTACACATTCAACTCAATTGTATCTGATTTTGATATCTATTAGTTGTCTTATCAACCAAGAACTCCTTATTAATTGTCTATAACCCAATGAAAGATATAGTTTCATTCTGACAAAATTTTGTGACACATAGGGGGTGTTTGGTTCAATGAATTTTTGATTCAGGCCGGTAGTTGTTTTTCCATAATATGATTACTTTGTTTGGTTACCATATTTTCCCCCACACTAGTAATCTAATATTTCCAATAGTACCAAAAGGGGGGAAAATAGAGGGGTATCACATTACCTCCATCTCTTGAGGTATTTTAGAATTCCTAGGGGAAAATATTTTCTTTTTCCGATTTTGTCTTCAATTATGTTTTTGGACCACATTATCCTTTAATCACTTAAAATTGCAAAAATAAAAGCGTTTTATTATTTCACAATCTTACATCCCTCTTGCACTATTTCATATTTCCAACCCAACCATTAAATATTATTTACATGTTAAATAAATAATTTAAATGTTAGGTAAATTAATGTATAATTTACGTGTTAAATAGACAAACAATTTACATGTTAGATAAATATATAAATAATTTAAATGTTAAATAAATTAATATTATAGGTTAAATAAACAAACGATTTACATGTTAAATAAAAAATATACATGTTAAATAATGTTAAATACATAAACAATTATACATGATTTTCTTCAATATTAAAATGTTCTAATAGAAATTATATTTAAATTTGATTCAACATAAATGATAAAAAAATTATTTAAGTATAACTTTTTAAATATTATTTACATGTTAAAATAAATAAATTGCATATTTAATACTAAATAATTTAATATGTTAAATAAATAAGTAATTTAAATATAAATTTTTGTCATGATTTATTCACTTGACACAACTACTAATATATTAGGGCAATATAGTAAAATAAATCATTAGGTAATCTTATATTTCCCCAATCAAACACAAAAATTTTATTTTCCTTCCAATCAAACCAAATGCAGGAATTTAATATTCTAAAGATTCTCAGATGTATAGTGTTTTGGCCGTAATCAAATTCCCAAAGGTAATTTAATTTTCCACGAACCAAACACCTCCTTATGGTAATTGTCAAGATACTTCCAAAGCTTCTTAGGGGAGGGCTGTTGGAATAGTTGACTATATAGTTTGATTTGCTTCTATAGCTGCATTGCGTTTAAGTCCCTTTTACAGTTGGTTTTTCCTTTTTTTTCCTAAGTAATTTAAGTTTCCATTTCTAAGAAGTGATAATATTCTTAAAATAATATTATCATATTAATTAATATTAATTATTTAAAAATAAAAGTTAGTTATTATACTAATTATTATTTGTTATTAAAATAATAATATTGCAATATTTATTATTGAAATATTTAAAATTAAAATATTAGAAGGCTTTTAATATATTAATATTTCAATATATTTTAAATTTCTTAATTAAAATTGAATAAAATTTTTGTTAATATATAATATTTTAGGTTGGATCAAATTAAGCTCAAGCTTAAAAAAATATATCCAAGGTCTAAGTTGAGTAATACTATGCTCATAAGCTTGATAAATAACCCTAGACATAGATTGGAAACAACTCATTTTTGAAAATTGTCTTTCTCTTATAGCTTCATTTTCCGTTGATCAATAAATCATTATCCATTAACCAATCAACTTCGGCCGAACAAGTCAAACACTAGAAAATGTATCATTTTTTGGATGTTAATTTTTGTGAAACAGATGAAGTTTTAGATTCTTGTTTATTTTCCCTCTTATGCACATGGTCCTTAATTATCCATTGGTTTACTAGTGGTCACTATTCCATCCTTTGTGCAATTTCTAACCTAGGCTAATTTGACACTTAATATTGGTTCTATATGGAGTTTATGTGGAACTCTTTTTTGGGGTGCTTGACTTATATAATGTCATTTCTGTTAGTGGATGCTAGTCACTACGATATCTGTTAATGGATGCCCAGAATAAACTAACACATTAATTTTCAAGTAATGCATTGATATGCAAATGAGTGTGGTGCCAAATATGCATACGGTTGCAGTTGGATTTCTACATGAAGGCAGAGTTTTAATAAAGATTTAGGCCCTATATACAAAATTATTCATTTACTAGGTGTTTTTAGGTCTCTAGGGATATTAGTCCTTGAAAAATAAAACAGATGGGTCACTGTGTCTATCCATTCTAGGGATGTCTTTGTCTTTGGTTTGAGATAGTCCTGGCTTGCTTCAATCTTTTATTGCGTCCTTAAGATTTGACGTTCATCATCTTCCTCTCTACTGCACCATTTTCATATTTTGAGAGCAATTTGTTTCTCGATTTTCACTCATAGAATGCTTCCAACTCTTGCAAGGTGAATTATTTTGGCTGTTTGGCCTTACAGTTCTTTACCTGTTGTTAAGATACCTCATTTATTGTGCATATTGCAGGAAAGAGAACAAGCATTACGGTCATTTAAAAGTGGTGCTACCCCAATCTTGGTAGCCACCGATGTGGCAGCCCGTGGTCTTGATATTCCTCATGTTGCACATGTGGTGAACTTTGACCTTCCTAATGATATCGATGACTATGTTCATCGAATTGGGCGGACAGGGCGTGCAGGCAAAACTGGTTTAGCCACAGCCTTCTTCAATGATAACAATGCTTCTTTGGCAAGATCATTAGCGGATCTAATGCAAGAAGCGAATCAAGAGGTGCCTGCTTGGCTCACTCGATATGCAGCTCGTTCATTTGGAGGGAGGAGTCGTCGTCCTGCGGGAGGCCGATTTGGTGGGCGTGACTTTCGAAGGGAGTCATCTTTAAACAGGGGTGGTTCAGATTACTATGGTGGTGGCAACAGTGGTAGTGGGTATGCTGCTTCTGGTGGGTATGGTGGACGCTATGGTGCAGGTATTACCAGTGCATGGGATTGAATACTCTCATTTATTTTAGTACTTTGAGTGTCTAATAGTGGCGGAGCTTCCCTTCCTTTCATAGGGTCTACTTTATTTTTTGGTTTAAGTTTATCTTTTGCTGGTAATCTTAGTGATTGTCATTTTGTAATTTAGGAGGGCTTTATTACTATTACAAGGGAGGGGGATGTAAGTTTGGTGTTGATGTCTAAGGAGTAGGAATTGTGTGTATTGTGTTAGTAGGTGGTGGTGAAGAAATTCTAACCAAAAATAGGGAATACTTCTTACTCCCTTTTCGCCATCTTATTTTGATTGTTTACAGGTAATTTTGTTAGGCAATGGATTTTAGAATATATAGCAGGAGAGGGAGAGTGAGGGTTTCATTTTGGTGACATCTTTGATCTCATAGGCATGTTCTTTCCGACCCCAGTTTGTGGGGATGAAATGTTGAGAGGCTCATGTTTGTACCATTTACGAATCAATGTTCCCCTTTTAATGGAGTTCGAAGATTTTTTTGTAATATTTCGCTGGTAACTGAAATAAGTAGGAAGCTTTGCATCTGGCAAATATTACTTGGTAATCTGGTTTTGGTTAAATGTTGTGCTGTCTACCTACCTAACCGTTCTTGGTAACTTGTTGTAAACATCTTGCTGGTTGAATTCTTGATTTAATTAGTATCAAATGAAATCTGGGGCACTGCGGAGAAAATCAAATCCTATGATTACCGCTGCTATTTTGATGCTTAGTGATTGGAACGGGATGTTTTTAGATTTGTGTTTTGTTTTATGAATTGGGAATACATGCATTTGTCATTTGGGGCCTTGAATTTAGCTGTAGGAATCGATTATATTAATATATATTTGTCATCGGGTGAATGTGTTTTAGACCTTTTCATCCGCATAAACACTAATGAGGTAGTAGTTTTTTAATGTATGTTTTGGTGTCCATTCATCATTCATTAGGTGGCAAATGGGTGGATAAGATTTGGTTTGGTTTAGGTCAAGAAAAAATTAATATATTTTAGGTTCGGGTCAACTTGAATTTGAATCAATTTGGGTTCGGATTAGGTTAGATTCAGATGTTGACTCTTTTAGTCAATTCGGCTTGGTTAGATTTGGATTTGAGTGGAGCATGCATGTTTTTCTGGTTAAGCTTTAGTCATCTCGGTGTAATTTGTTTGGTATATAAAAATGAACTGAAAACCTATTTTTCAGAATCACAAAACTCGTAAAAATAAAATTTTTTTTTTACATGACCTATAATAAAATTGTGATTGAAATAATTAAAATATTTACTAATTTGTCTGCTAGTTTCTTTATAATATATTTACTAATGTTCATAAATTAATTACATCTTTTTAATTGTACTTCTATTATCTGTAATAATTATTAATTTTATGCATCAAAGTGATTTAATAATTCCATTAAATATCATAATAAACTATTATATAATTTTTTAATCTTTTTTGATTTTTTATAGAATAATTAGAGGCATTAAATGTAAGTGACAGCTTTTATATTTTATAATAGATTAGTCATTAAATTATTATACATTATTTTCAAATAAATATAATATAAAAGTGAATATTTAAATTTAATCGGATTCAAAAAAATTTAACACTCATATTATTAAAAAAGTTATATTTTTATTATAATAAAATATTTTGATAATTAATTTTCATATTTAAATATTTATTGGTAATCTTAAATTTAAGTTTGAATTTTTTTGGATTTGAGTTAATTTGGATTTAGATTAATTTGAGTTAGGATCAATTTTGGTTTGGATCAAGTCGGATTTGAATTAATTTAAATTCGGGTGAATTTAGGTTTGAATTAATATAAATTTGGATTAATTTGGTTTTGAATATGATTGGATATTGATTGTTGATTTTTTTAATCAAATCAGATTGATTGAAATTGATTTCGGGTTAATTCGATTGGTTTTGTGTATCGGATGAAATTTTGACACCTTTATTTATTTATTTTGTTGAAAAGTTGTGAACGAAAAGTTGTGAACGAAAACCACGTCAAAGTAACAGAAAAGAAGAAAAATG
This sequence comes from Heritiera littoralis, assembly GCA_031772115.1. Lineage (NCBI taxonomy): Eukaryota > Viridiplantae > Streptophyta > Magnoliopsida > Malvales > Malvaceae > Heritiera > Heritiera littoralis. The sequence goes on along the minus strand of JAPDPK010000049.1, from coordinate 4,821,188 downwards.
GACCCATAATAAGAGAGCAGAGAGAGATGGTTTTGCTAGGGTGTTTGACAAATGTGAATTTGTTGGCTAACATGTTTAACTTTGACAACTGCAGATGAGCCAAAAGAGCGTGTACATTTTATCTTCTGATGATCTCATCACCATCTCCACATAGACTTCTCGATTTAGCTTATTATTATTATTATCATTATTGGTCGAAGACTTTAACTATTATTAAACATCTAAAATGCCCTTCCATGGATTAACTATGATTTATCATCGGCTAAAAGTACGCATATATACTGTACACGCTACTAATTGTCTTCAGCATGCCTTTGGCTTTTTCAACATACCGTCAAAAACAAGTAAGAACTTAATGATTTAATGCTATTTTAGTTCATACCTTTGGTGATTCTATACATCATTCTCAAAAATTTCAGATCGAAGGGCATTTTTCTGAAGTGGGGCATATTTTTTAAAGAAAAATTATGCTAAATTTTTCGTAAAAAAATAATTAGAAAATCTTTTTATATAAGAAAACTTACCATTACAATTATGTATCACTTATTCATAAATCCCTTTAATAAACCAATCAACCCAATATATAACTGGATATATAATTTAAACATTTGTCGTCATTTGTTAGTCAATAAACATATTTTGCCTTCTTAACAATTTAAATATTTTGGTTGAGTGGCTTTTGAAATTATGCGTTTGGTGTACAAATGGGATAGGATCGTCATTTTATGTTTACTGTATGTATAAAAGGAAAGATTGGATTGCCAAAATGATGGTTTTAGTATTATAGTACAAGATAATTTAATCTTTTTCAAAAAAAAAAAAGATTATTTTTAATCTCATAAGACTAGGTAATAGTAAATTTTATTTATTTTCTCTAAAAATTATATATAAAATTAAATTAAATATTTAATAAAATAATAAAGACAATTGTTTAATTGGCTAATCTAAATTGTTTGATTTCTTTTTCATTTTCCCTTTATTTCTTCCATTCTCTTTTTTAATAGAAAATATAGTTTTCATAAAATAATAAATTTTAAAATAATTTTTTAAATTACTTTTCGGATTTAGTCAATTTTTAATTTTTTTTTAAAAATTAACTCTTAAACATAAAAATTATTATAAATTATACTTTTAGTTTATAAATTTTGAATTATTAAATTTAACTAGTATTTTTTATGTTTAAATTTTATTAGAAGTTATATTTTCATTTATATAATTTGAGTTATTAAATTTAACTATTATATTGTCATTTTTTTCCCTCTCTTTTGTTGCTTGTTTTTTAATTTACTTTTTATTTTTTCCCTCTTGCCACTAGAAAAAGAAATTGATATGAAACTGTTCACATGACAAACCAATGTAAAGAAAATTTGAAAAAGCCAGCCCAAAATTTTCAAATTTCGCATATGTAACCGACCTGTCGTGTCTTTCAGGGTGTGATACAATCTATTTGGACTAAGACTAAGGCTTTTTTAAGATTTTTGTTAAGAGGCACTATATAAACAGTATTAAGTCTAAAAAAATTTAAGAATAGACTAGATAGCCATTCTACCTCTTGGAGCTAGCACTTACAAAACAATCTCCTTTCTCATCCCTTTGCCATTGGGCTCACATTGTCCTAAGAGCTAGCACTTACAAAACAATCTCCTTTCTCATCCCTTTGCCATTGGGCTCACATTGTCCTAAGCAAAGGTTCCGTTTTGCTTCTTACTTGTGTGGATGCTGTTGAAGTACTTCTCTCAGCTAGGAGTCTCGAGTTAATAATAAATTGAGGGCTGTTTGTGGATTGTAAGATTTTAAAGTTGAACCTCCCTACATGAGGAACACTGAAAAAGGTAAAATTTTATCTCGAGAGAAATTTTGTTACATTATCTTGGTGTTTTTGGTTTCATTGTGTTTCTAATCCATTGTTTACATTCGTGTATGACATGATAAATTGAGACAACATAACCTTACAATGGTATAAGAAGTGATGTGCAAACACCTTTTGGGATAGTGAATTTGGTTCATGGTGATACCTATTTTTATTATAAGTTGTTATAAATTTAATTTTAATTTTCAAAATTCGTTTAGACAATCCTAAATAATTGTGAACAATTATTGATTCATAAGAATCTTGAGATCTCACTAGAGTGACAAAACGAGGCTGCTACGATCAGATTTTGAAGGAGGTAATAGCTATTGCCTCCCATATTATTAAAAAATAAAAAAGAATCACTGTCGCTGGCTAGCGGCATTGTTTCAGTGGGCAATAGCATGTGGCTATGGCCCATAGGCAAGGGCACTCGCCCTCGCTAGGAAAAAAATTGTTTATTTAATTAATTTATTTAAAATATATTTAAAATAAAAATTAATTAAGATAAAAGTTTTTCTAATAGGATTTTAAGTTAAATATATTTTAAACATATATTTTCTAAATTGAAATAGGATAAGAGTTATCTAGTAATTTTTGAGATTTTAATGACATTAAAATTCATTAAAATTTCAAAAAGTTATCCTAATAAAATTTAAAATCAAACATAGTTTTAAAAGAAGATATTTTTAAATTAAAATTGGATAAGTGTTTTCTGATTATTTTGACATTTTAATGAGATTAAAATTTTAAAAAGGTTCTATTGACAAAAACTATAAATTTAAATATGTTTTAAAATAAAATATTTTCTATATTAAAATTGGATAAGAGTTATCTAATGGTTTTTGAGATTTTAATAAAATTAAAATTTCAATTGAGCCAAAATTGAATTTTGAGAACTTAAATTAAATCAAAACAATCCTTGATACCCTTAATTAATTAAAAATTTGATTAATTAAATTTTGATTTTAATTACGAAGCGTGCAAAGTAATATGTGATATTGCTATGTATTCCTGATGCTTGATTTGTACGTGATATGGATGGATGCATGGTGCATGGTGCATGGTTAAAGGCCTAGGTTTACATGGGTTGTGATTTTATTTAAATTGATTTAAATTGGGATACGAGCCTTGATTTTATTTGTAATTTATTTATGTAATAATTACGTAGATAAATTAGGATTATTTTGACCAATAAGTGGTTGGAAGAAGTGGAAGTGCACTTCTTTCCCACCATTTGGACATGATTCGAATCTTGGAGTCATACTATTGGGAGGGCTTTATCGTTTACCACTTTTTGCCTAAACAGGATCAGTCTCAAACCATAAAATGGATTAAGATACCTGTGGTTACACCAAAAAAATTAGAATTATTTTGTAAAATATACAACATTTGGAGTCAAGATAGTTCGGAGCCAAGGTGAACTAAGGTGACACTTGAAAGGAAGTCAAGGAGAAGACATTAGAAAAACAATGTATCTCTAGGTTCATATGTAATAGAAAGGTCATAACCATGTCATGTTTAATTTTATACTTTTATTTATATATGTTGAAATATATGTTAGAAAAGCATACTAGGTGAGATGGTAATTATTAACAAATCCCTCAAAATAAAATTAAGTAAAAAATAACAAATTAAGATGCCTTCTAATATGGTGCATGTGAAAGAGACTTTGTTTGGTATTGTGCTACTTTGACTTAGTCAAAGCCATACCTATCTTAGTCATTCACGTTGCATGAGATAAGAATTATCTCCAAGTGTATTAGGTAAGACTTAACTAAATCAAATTAGGGCACTGGCTCAGTCAAATCTAATAATATATAGAGGCATAGTTTGTGCTTTAACCCATATGATGAGTTAGAACAAGAGTTGTTCACCTAACTATCCAAGAGTTGCATGAGATGCAATTGACAAGGGTGTCAACCTAAATAATCTCATTGGATGCATTAGCTCAACTAAAGTTATTGTTGGCTCTATAGGCTATACCGAGAGGGGGGGGGTGAATTGGTTCTTAACTAACCTTATGCCCGTTTTTCGATTCTTTTAAGTTCTCTAGCCTATTTGAATGTTTTCTAAGTTCTCTAAGCTAGGCAAGCATGCAATTCAAATTCAATACAATAATCACAAATATAATTGCAAATAAGTAAAGAGAGTAAGGATAGAGAAATTTACGCAAGTGATTTATAGAGGTTTGGCAACCTTGCCTACATCCTCTACCTTGAGACGCTCCCAAGGATTTTCCCCAAATTCACAATCTTTGAATTTGTATTACACTCCCTCTTTTTCAAGGCTCAAGAGAAATCTCTCTCTTTTTCTAGGCTCAAGAGAAACCTCCCTCTTTTTCTTAGGCTAAAGAGAAACCTCCCTCTTTTTCTTAGGCTAAAGAGAAACCTCCCCTTTTACAAGGAATGATTGTGTTTACAAATTGTGTAATCAAAGAAGGGCCTCTAGATAGGCAAGTGATTACAATGTTTAAGCACAAGGAAAAAGCCTATACAAGATTTGTGCTATTCTATACAAAGAATATGAGAATGATGGAAGATGAAGACTTTGTAGCTCTTGATTTGTTGTTGAGGCTTGAGGAAAATGAAGAAGATGATGAATAGAATTTCTGAGCAGTTCCTCTTACTTTCTTTAGCTTCTAAGCCTCTATTTATAGTCCCTTGGATGTATTCTAGCCGTTGGGCGGAGCCAAAACTTGAATATGACCGTTGTCTCACAAAAACTAGCCGTTACAGGCTATTTTCGGGAAAAAGGGATCGATCCCTTCCCATAGGGGATCGATCCCATGCTTCATTCTGAGCCTTGGAGGCATTCTGCCATAAAGGGATCGATCCCTTCCCTTAGGGGATCGATCCCATGCTTCCAGAATGTGTTTTTCCTGCATTTTTGGGTTAGAAATGATATGGCTTTTGATTTTAATTCAACCCAAAATATTTTGACATTTTTGTGGGAGTTTTTCTTGACTTTCTCTAATGAAAACATGGTCCAAAAATTCATCAAGTGATTTTCTAAAATATTCAAAACATTTATAAAGTATCAAGACCAATAAGGATGTATCATTAAATCATGGTCTTAATGTTTGATATGAACACTTGAAAATGGATTGAGAAAATCATGTGTGATAAGGCAAATTTACAATATGAATTAAAACATTGAAGCTTACTTAAGTTTTTGTCATTTCAAAATATATGTCAATTTAAAGCTAACAGTTATAATAGGGCCAAAATTGGATCTTGACCTACTAGGAAGTCTAGCACAAAAAGGCTTTCCAAGTTGATATTGAAGGCTATTAGCTTGAGGAAAATAGTGATAGTAATTCATTTAATTAAAAAACCATAATTAATGATTATAATCACAATGTTACTTATTTGCATATTTATCTTTTATGATTGTAGAATTGTTATAGCAAACAATAATTTATCCTTGCGTTCTATCCCTAATAAGGATAACAAATTGGTTGGGGCAAACTTCTTGGATTGGCACAAAAAAAATGAGGATAGTTCCCACTAAGAAAAAGAAGTTATAAATTCTAGAGTGTGCAATCCCTACTCAACCTCGACATAATGCTTCTACTACTGATAAGGAAGCTTATCAAAAGCATTTGGATGATGACACTGATGTTCAGTGCTTTATGTTAGCTTCTATGAGTTATGAACTCCAGAAGCAACATGGGACTATGAAACCATTTGATATGATAAATGTGAGAACCCTACTTTCCCAATACCCAATATAAGTTAAAAAGTGTAGAAATAAAAAAGTGACAGCTGATCAGTAAGATTTCTAAATAAAGGGTTTGTTTGGTAAAGATCGGGAAAGAAAACAATGTGGGTCCCACAAGGACTTTTACTATCCAGATCAAAATGAGACCCTAGAGTAAGGATATTTGAAGTGAAATATTAAGATAGCAAGAATCTGCATCTTAAAATTCCCTCGTTTGAGCATGTTTTGAAAAGCGTGCAACAATTTCGAAAATGATAGTTATATCCATAGGCTCGAAAAATAATCATAAATAATAGTCAATCTAAATTGATTTAAGACCAACTGACAGTTATAGATGAATCCTTGTCTGAAGAAGTCTCATGCCATTTTAAATTGTAGATTGAATCAGACAAAAAAGCGAAAAACTACTAGATTGGACGGTTAGGGCTATTTTAGTAATTTCATCTTTTTGACAGTCAAACCCTAACAAAGGCCTATCTAATGATTAGAAAATGCTAAATAGATATGCTTTATGATTGAATGAAACATTTTGAAAGTTGAACTGAGTGCTTAAACAAAAATTGAAGTGCGAAGGGCAAAATGAGACATTTTAGAAAACTTGAGGGCATTTTCATAATTTGCCACCCAATATATTTTTTTTACTATAAAAATCTCATCTTCTTCATTCATGGCTGGCCACCATTGCTGGAGGAGTGAGAAAGTTTAGGTTTTAGAGAGAGAAAGTTATAAGAATCTTAATGTACAAGCCCCAAACCGAAAAACACCCTAAAGAAAAGTTGTTCTACTTGATGAGCTCTACCAGATGCCTTGAAATCAGCCATAAGAATGGCCTTTTGATGGGTGAAAAATAGCCTTGAAGTTTCGGCCATCAAGGGAAGATACTTCTTTGAATTTGGCCTAGTGAAGGGCATGTTGAAATCATGCTTAATTCAATACATATTGGGTTCTAGAATACTATCTAAATTAGTCTAAGGCTGTTGGTGAAGTTAGAACTGAAAAAAGGAGTGTTTTAACTGTACTTGTAGTTTAGCATTCGGTACGAAGTAGATCGAATTTGCTGTTGTATTAGAAAATATGGAAGATCTTAGAGTCTAGAATATTCTTTGTAAAAGGAATATTGAGATTTGATTGTGTTTTGATATTGTTTTGCAGCTCCGAAGTAGGTGGTATTAAAAAAAATGAAAAACGAATATATGCTCGCTTATCTACATTGCATAAGACGTAGGGATACTGTGACTGCATTGGTATAATTGAAATTTTGCATTACTGAACATTGAAATTGTTTTGAAATGGATTAATTGGTTGAATGATTTAAATTGATTTATCGAACTGAGTGATTGATATTGTGATTGATTTACATTAGGAAATTGGATTGTGGCTTTTGAACTGTGTTTTAAGTGCAAGAGGGTTAAGATAGATAGTATCGTTATGCTGCAAAAATTTCATAAAACGATCCTAAAACCCTAAAGGGTCAGTAAGAAATTCTGTCATTTATTTTATTTATAGATTTATGAACTGACTGAAGATATGTTTTAAGGGAACACTGTTAAAGTGAAGTATTTTCCAACGGGTTTATGAAATGTATTATAAAGTTTTGAACGACTGACTAAAGTGAATGTTTTAGATTGACTGACTCTGTTTAACTAAAAGTTTTGACTCTTTGATTGAAATTAATATTTTGAGTGTCTAATTGAAGTAAATGCTTTGAATGTTTTGAATCAACTAACACGATTTTACTGAAAGTGTTTATTTTCTAACTAAAGTTAACAATTTGAATGTCTTGGCTCTATAAAAATACAGAGAGGGGGGGGGGGGAGGGAATCGGTTTTTAGCTAACCTTATATTCGTTTTTCAGTTCTTCTAAATTCACTAGCCTATATTAATGTTTTCTAAGTTCTCTAGGCTAAGCAAGCATGCAATCCAAATTCAATACAACAATCACAATATAATTCCAAATAAATAAAGAGAGAAGGGAAAGAGAAATGTACGCAAGTGATTTATAGAGGTTCGACAACCTTGCTTATGTCCTCTACCTTGAGACGCTCCCAAGGATTTTCCCCAAATTCACTAACTTGAATTTTTCTTTACAATCCCTCTTTTTCTAGGCTCAAGAGAAACCTATCTTCCCTCTTTTTCAAGGCTTAAGAGAAACCTATCCCCTCCTTTTTTCGGGCTTAAGAAGTAAACCTTATCTACCCAATATATCACTCAAGGGTTCACTCCCCTTTACAATATGTGAGTGGGTTTACAGAGAGTGTAATCAAAGAAGGCCTCTAGGTAGGCAAATGATTACAAATGTTTAGCTTTAGAAAAGAAACTCTAAAGTATTTGTGCTATAAAGTACAAAGATGTTGAGAGTAATAGAAGATATTGAATTCTAGCTTTTGAACTCTTTGAGATGCTTGGAGAAGATGAAGAAATTGAAGAATGATGTGTCTTAACTGCTCTCTCTTCTTCTTTAAGCTTCCAAGCCTCTATTTATAGTCCCTTGGATGTATTCTTAATGTTGGGTGGAGCCAAAAAAAAAGTTACCGTTGTATCTCACAATTTTCATGTGTTGGGGGATCGATCCTATGCCCTAGGGGATCAATCCCTTGCTTCATTTTGGGCCTCCCATGCATTCTGCCAAGAGGGGATCTGTAACATCCCGAATCTACAGTTAATCACATATTTTACTCTTATTCACACATTTTTACCGGTTGGGCTGTCTGTGATGCTTAACATTTTATTAACTCTTTAAGAAATAAATGGTACTTTCATTTTAGTACCAAAATAGAAATATGAATACCTCATATGTTTTGAGATCACCTACATTCCCTTTTTTACTCAAAGTAGTACTGTATAATTTTACTGAATATATAAAAGAATATAATGTATCTTCGATATCGTCTATCTGCTGACTTTAGCAGCCGATAACTTTGGAAGGTAAACCCTTTAATCCAAATCAATAACCTGTGGAGTGGAAATAAGGGGGTGAGCGACAACGTGCTTAGTAAAGGAGTTGTATGCTGCTTTATAAAACCAAAACTATATACCACAAAATGTTTATTTTCCCTAACAGCATACCCAGTAGGAAAACAGTGTGATAACCGCAAATTTTCTATTTTTGGAAATTAGTATTAAAGAAAATAGATAAGAGGAAATAAATAAATTAAAGTAAATAAATAAAATTCATTTATGAGATGGGAATATCGTTGAAATTCCCAAAATTAAGGAAAGTGAGAAATTTAAATTTTAGATATAATGAAAATAAAAAATAAAGTTGGAGTTATGGAAAATAAGGAAAGGAGGAATTTAATTTGGATAAATAGAAATCCAAATTAAATAGGAAATGAAAATGGAGAAATATAATTTGGATATTAAGAGATCCAAATTATAAGGAATAAAATTGGATATTCATATATTTATATATTTAATTATATAAATATATTTTTATTAAATAAATACATGTGTATATTTATATACAATTTTGTATATAAATAAATATATATATGAAATATATATATATATATTAATTTCAATTAAAGAGTATATATATGTATATTGTGTATAGAATATATATATATATTGTTATAATTATATTGATATATATTATATAAATATAATTATAATAAAAAAAAGGATTAAGACAGAAACGGGATCGGGACCCCGTTTCTGTCTCAAAACAAAGCAGGCAGAAACAAAAAAATAGAAGGCAAGGCCGGTCCACCGTCGACCGGCCAAGAGAGGAGGAAAGAGAGAGGAAGACGGCACCGGCGGAGAGAGGAGAGGACGCCGGTGACTGGAAGAGGAAAAGAAACGACGGGAAAAAAAGAAGGGAAGAAGCGGAAACCGACGAAGCCGGAAAGAAAAGGAAAAATGGTAGATGGCGGTGCCGGTCGATCCAGGCACCGCCACTGCCACCGAAACACCGCCGGAGGGAGAGGAAGACGATGGAGGCCACCCGAGGCACGGTGAACGGCGAAGGAGGGCCGGCGAAGAGGAAGATGAAACTGAACCTATTCCGCGTCGATCCGCCGTCGTGCCGCCGATCCAGACTGAACGGAGGCCACTGGTAGCTTCGTCGTGCCATCGGCCAGCTGAAGGACGCCTGAACCGCCGGAGAACCGGCCGCCGGTGAAGAACCGGCGAGGAAGAAGGCTGAACCGACTGACGGGAAAAGGAAAGGGAAAAAGGAAAAGAAAAAGAAAAAGAAAAAGAAAAAGAGAAAGAAAAGAAAAGAGAAAAAGGAAGAAAAGAGGAAAAGAAGAAGAAGATAGGAAAAAAAGGAGAATTTCGGAAATTACGAGAAATCCCGAGAATTTGAAAACCTGAGAATTACGGGAATCGGTAAGAAATCTCGGAAAGTGATAAATTATTTATGGAAAAAAAATTATGGAAAAAAAATTCTAAATGTTAGAATTTTAATTCCAGAAAATTCCCTCGATGACCGAGCCGATGGAATCGGGCGAGGTGAACACTGGCGCGATCTTCAAGAGTCAGTCGCCGACCCGAAACAGGTAAGGGATGCATTACGAGAAATCCCGAGAATTTGAAAACCTGAGAATTACGGGAATCGGTAAGAAATCTCGGAAAGTGATAAATTATTTATGGAAAAAAAATTATGGAAAAAAAATTCTAAATGTTAGAATTTTAATTCCAGAAAATTCCCTCGATGACCGAGCCGATGGAATCGGGCGAGGTGAACACTGGCGCGATCTTCAAGAGTCAGTCGCCGACCCGAAACAGGTAAGGGATGCATGTGCAACACTGTAAGGATATTCAGTCTGCATGTTTTAATTTCGAAATATTTTATGAAATGATTATGATGAATGATTGGTTGGAATTTGGAATGAAGTACTTGCTGAAAATTATAAAATGTATTTTTCGTGCAGGAGGCTAGCCAATCGGCAGCTGTTATACTGCCGAAAAATTTTCGAAAATCATCGAAAATTTCTAGAAAATTTATAAAATCATACTAAATGATTTTATTTCACAAGAAATGATTTCCAACCACGAAAATCGAGAAAATGATTATTTTTCATAAAACATGAATATAACGAAATTCATTTTTAAATATTCATGTTTTCGAAATTGGTGATAATGAGATCACCGAAAATTCTCTCGATATATGAATTATATGTGATATGAAATGGAAAATGAAAAAGGGATAAAGAAAATATTTTATAAAAGTTTTCTAAATATTCTCTCGATATATGAATTATACGTGATATGAAATGAAAGATGAAAAATGGATAAAGTGAATATTTTATAAATATTTTCTTAAATATTCACTTAATTTATTATATAATCTTTATGGTTTTAATTATGAAATTATATATTTTTATAAATTCCATAAAGGTTTATTGATGATGAAAAATACGGTTTTGAGACTAAATGGCATCTTATCATGCTGATATGTGATATGTGATATGTGATATGTAACATGTGATATGTGATATGTAGTCCCGGCCGACACCTGATCAATGATCCGCCGAGGACCATTATAGCCTATGGCCATAGATCTGACATGATTTTATACCCTTCGAGGTCTATAGCATGATACGAGTAACGACCCAGCGGACGGGCTGGGCGTGCCTCAGTCTCTATATATGAAAATGTTTTATATGATATGTGATATGTGAAATGTAAATGTTTTACATGATATGTGATACATGAAATGAAAATGATTTACAGCATTTTACATAATGCTTATTTCAGTACTGATTTTAGTACTACGAGATTATCTTCATATGACATATGATATGAATATGTAATATGTTTTCAAAAGGAAAAAGGAGTTTATAAGTCTAATATTCTTACTATGATTTTAAATTGAATATTAGACTATATGTGACATGAATATGTGATTTCTTTTAAAAAGGAAAGAGGAGGAAAATAAATCTAATATTCTTATTTTAAACTTTAAATTGAATATTAGGTTTAAATGATTTATATGTTATACGAAAAGGAAATTATAGCTTATTTTGCTATTTAAAGTACTGTACTAATTATGATCGTACAGTAAAATATGAAATGAGTTTAAATGAGAATGATGATGATTTAACTAATATTCTTTTCAAGGAATATATGAATATTATTTATTTTATTTAAATGCTTTATTTCATATAAGCATTATTTTGAAAGGAATATGGAGATGATATGAAATGAAAAGGTAAAAGGATATAAATTTCAAACGAAAGGAAATTTATTACTCTCTACAGTTGCTTCTAGGTTCCGGGTATTTTAAAATACCTACCTTACTCCATCCGGATCCCTAGCCGACTGTAGTATCCTTCCTACATGCGAGCCTAGAGCCCATAGGAAAAATGAAAAAGTTTTTCAGCATATAGATAGCTGAATATCAAGTATGCATATAATTCCCTTACTGAGCCGTGGTTTGCTCACCCCTTAATATTAACATTTCAGGTTTTCGAAGACTGAGAGTCTGACACCTAAAGGATTTCGGCTGCGCATTTGGGGACGATGCGACAGCTCGACTTATGACATGAGGTACGATCATTTATTTTCTGTATTTAGACGTATTTACAGTACTACTATCTTATGAAGTAAGATAGGGGATGTAATTCATATAATAACTTTATATGAAATTGTTTATATGTAAAAGAAAAGTAAAGTATCGCAGACAGCCCAACCAAATAAGATGTATAGAATAAGCTGAAAAATAGGGTTACGGGCTGTGACAAACAGTGGATATAGTGAACAGTCTTTAATATTCAAATCACTACCTAAATAGTTTACGATATAGTATAGTAAACAGTAAACAGGATTCAGTAAATTCTTTCAGTAAACAGAAATCAGTAAGTTGAGACTAGGCATCACCCTACAATTAAATCATGCTATCATCGTTCCCAAAGGAACACATCGTTCCCGAAGGAACCCAGTAATTGTCCCCACTGGGACACAGCTAGATCTATGGCCATAATCTATAGGTGGTCCTCGGGTACACTTGCCAGGTAACCTCGAGACCTCCGATGACTTGGCGGGTCAATCAGCCACGTTAATAGTAACGCATGAAACTCGGGGCCTAAAGTCTCAAAAATCAATTTATATCTCATAAAGAATCCTTTAAGGAATATTTCACATATTTCATCATTTCTTTAAAATGATTGTTTTCCAAAAAGGTATTATGTTTTATGTTTACAAAACACCGTAAAAACAGCCAGTTATTTCACCATTTTTCGTGTGAGAAAAACACAAGTTAAACTGGCTCGCCCATGGTCAGCTCGCCCATTATGGCTTGCCCATGGTCAGCTCGCCCATTACAGTGAACTAATGTTCGCCCACTAATATTTGCATTTTAGCTTGACTAGTGCTCGCCTGCTATATTGGATTACACGACAGAGCTGACTAGGGAATCGCCCATAAAAATATTCGCCCGAAGGTTGAAACATAACTCAATGGTTTGGGGTCTCCAATAAGATTATTAGGGATCGCCTATAAACACTAGTCTTTCAAAGCCAAGGGGTCGCCCACTTTTGGCTTGCCCGAATTATCAAAAAGGGGTCGCCTATCTTTGGCTTGCCCGAATTTTATTAAAATAGGGGTCGCCTATCTTTGGCTCGCCCGGATTTTATTAAAACAGGGGTCGCCTTTCTTTGGCTCGCCCAGAAAACAACATAGGGGTCGGTTTTATAGCTCGCCCAAATCATGGTCTGTGAAAACAGTTTATAAAACCAATGCATGTTTCAAACCAAATCATTTTCTCAATATTTCCATAAAATTTAACTCCATAGAACATGCATTCACTTCACACACATCTCCCTTACCTGGTCTTACGAAGTCGAGCTTCCCGGTTGCGTTTACCAAAACTCATAACTTCCGGCTGCAAAATAATTTTATCAAAATTTATTAATACTTTTCTCTTAATTTTAAGCCACTAGCTTCCATAAAATGCAGCCAATAATGACACAGCACATGTACAACCAGTATAAATTACACTGGTGCTAAAACTGAACTTTTTCGTTTTAGCTCCTTTTTCGGTTCCGATTTCACCAACCTTCCTCTTTTGATTTCTATAATCATTTTCTACCATTAACCATAAAATTCAGCATATTTTCATGCCTAAAAAAGGTCATGGCCGAAACCCCTTAAATGCACACTTTCATGATTTTGTTTCCTTTATGGAATTCTAAAATTTCCATCCTCTTCATTCCATCATAAGCTATTGTTTTATATCATTTTCATGCAATAAAATGCATGTCTTTCTTAACTTCTAAAGCTGACTGAAACCCATGAAAAAAGGCATATTTTTGCTAAAGTAAAATAACTCAACACCAATAGCAAATAGGAGATGTACAACTTTAGAACTTTGAATTAACATAAAACAATAGAAATTGATATTCCTTTTTTTTTTCCCTCTATTCGAAACTTCCTTGGCATTTTTCTCTCTTATTTATTCATTTCCATCTCATGTCTTAACATGTTATCCATGCTATGACCAATAAACATCATCATAAAGATGAACAAATCGTCAAAACCCTCTTACCTTTATTCAACCGAATAAATACTGCTCCAACAGAAAATTTTTTTGGTTCACGTCAGTCCTTCCTCTCATGATTTTTAGATGGTCTTAAGATGAAGGAAAGGTTTAGCAAGAAGGGTTAGATGGATAGCTAGCTAAAGGATGTAATTTTACTAAGTAAGCATGGAAGAAACGGAAGAAAACAGAGCATGAACGTGCAACAAAACCGACAAGGAGAAACAGCAGAGTAGAATCGGTAAGGAAGAAAGTTTGTTGAAGTTTTGGTTCAATTTAGTCTTCTTTTTATTCATGCTAGCCAATAAGACTTTGCCACCTAGCTTCCTATCCCTTTTTCCTCATCATTTCATGTCTTATAGTGCATTAAATTGTGAAGAAAAACTGTAGTTAAGGAACGACTATGGAGAAAGTTTTACTGCATGTTTCCTTGACTCCCATCACTTCCCATTTCATAGTTCATCCAATAAGAATTCTTTTCCTTATTTTATGTATTCACTTCTCCTTATTGTATATTTTTAACTTGGCATTTTTATTGTATAAAATTCATACTCAAAACTCAAGAAAAGTCTATAGCTGGTCATGCATGAAGGCAAAAGAAAAACAACTTGCCGTCCACACTTGGCTCCATGTTAACATTAATTACCTCTTCCTCTTATTATCAATTTAGCATTTTATTTTATAAACATATGGCTACAAACTTAGCCAAATTTTCCAGCTGAGCACGCACATGGCAGAGGTGAAGTCCTCAATTTCGGCTGCACCTTTTCTTAACTTTGTTCACACGTCTTTGATGACTAACCGAACACTACATGCAACAAAAGAATTTTGTTTGGCTTGTAATCCATGTTTCTTAACTTTTCTTTGTTCCCTTGGTAGTTATTTAAGCCAATAAAATTCCAGCCTTTTAGCTTATCAATAACCTCTTCTTCATCTCTATTCTTATCTCATTTTTTTCACCACAATTTGTATCACCATCCATAGCAAACCGTGTACATGCTGCAGCCATGTAAATGACGTGGAAGCTACCTCCTTTTTGCAACATGATTTAAGTTTGTTCCTCTTTTCTTTGTATATTCCATACAACTACAATACATCACATGTAATATAAATTCTCTTTTCTCTTATTAATATTTTTGTTGATATTTAATACAATGAAAATAAGGCTTCCTTTCTAAATTTTTTCTAATTTCAGTTTCTTCCTTTACTCCATGCCTTATTTTCTATTCATCTCTTTAGTTTCCATTCTAATTCATATACACCATATTGCAAAATTAAAATTCCGAAAATTCTGTAATGTAAAGTGGAATTTCATACTCAATATTTATTTAATTCCACCAAATAATTTATTTCGGTTATCAATCTTTTACAATATGATGTATAGTATACATAAAAATATCGAATCTCACAGGATTGATCCCTTACCTTAGGGGATTGATCCCATGACTCATAATTTGCCTCTTGAGCTTTCTGGAGCATTTTGCCACTTTGGGATGGATCCCTTAACATGGGGGATCGATCCCTCATCTTAAATCTGCAGTTTTCTGGGCCATTTTGGGTTAGAAATGATGTGATCTTTGGTTTTAATTCCCCCAAAACATTTATGAATTTTATGGGAGTTTTTCTTGACTTTCTCAAATCAAGACTTAGTCCAAAAACTTATTAAGTAATTTTCTAAACTTGTGTTCAATATATTCATGAGAAAATTACTTAATGAGAACATTCAAACTCATTTTGGAAAGTATAAAGACCAATAGGAATATACAATTAAATCATGGTCTTAATGTTTGATATGAACACTTAAAATGGTTTGAGAGAATCATGTGTGATAAAGCAAATTTACAATATGAAAGAAACATTAAGGCTTACTTAAGTTTTTGTCATTTCAAAATACATATGTCAATTTAAAGCTAACAGAATGTTTTGAATTTAACTAAACATATTAAATGAAATGTTTTGATTTCTAAACTGTATGATTTTAAAATGAAACTTGGTTCCCAAAAGTTATATTTTGACTGTTGGGGCGAATCCTTGGCCAATCCAGGCACTCCTAGACCTTGACAATAAAATGTATGTTTATATTATTGCATTGTGTTTGAAAACACAAAGTATAGTTATTTTTGTTTTTAAGGGAATCGAGTAAATGTTTTGAGATTGTTGGCTCCTCGAATCATGCTGTATTGTCTGAACTGTACTATATTGTTTGTTGTTAGACCTTGAGTAAGTCTACAGCCACCTCTGTATGACCTGCTCAGTGGTACTGTGTGGTGCACTGTTAGCTATTAACCATGAGAAAGTCTTTAGTGGTCCTCAGGATTGTCACAAACTCCGTGATATTGGATGGACATCATTGTGACTATGGTCATATGTCTTATTATTATTGTTTTCTCCCTTTTTGGGATATTGAAACCGCATGGTTCTATTAGGATATTGCCAGGTCTCCACTGAATTATGATAATTCTGTTTACTGAATTGTTTACTGAACTGTGATAATACTGTTTATTGAATTGTTTATTGAACTGTTTATCGAATTGTTTACTGAATTGATTTCTGAAATGTTATAGCACTATTTCCTAAATTTTTTACTGATCATTTACTGAACTATTTTCTATACTGTTTATTGACTATTTACTAAATGTCTACTAATCTGTTTACTTAATGTTCACCAATTGTCTATTGATCTCTTACAACTAGTAAGTGTGACTCTCTAGGGGATGTTTGAAATCTAGCACACAAGCATACTCTAAACATTATATTGGATCTACTTGTGGTAAGGTAAAGAAATGAGCCTATCATAGACCTATAAAGTTTAGTGTCTACACATTTACCTCCTTTATCTTTATCAAGCTTGAGAGAAGTGCTCATTAGAGTGGATTGAGGCTTGGTCGTATCCATAACAAATCTTTTGAGTAAATCCATTTTATACTTAGCTTGATTTATAAAGATGCCATCTTCACTCTGTTTTACTTGAAGCCCCCAAAAGAATGTGAGTTCCCCTATTATGCTCATTTCAAATTCACCTTGCATAAGTGAAGAAAAGTTCTTGCATAAGGACTCATTAGTAGAACCAAAAATGATGTCATCTATGTAAATTTGGAACTATTAACTAGTCATTACCCTTGGATTGAATGAATAAAGTTGTGTTTACTTTGCCCTTTGAAAAAACTTTATTAATCAAGAATTTTGAAAATCTTTTATACCAAGCTCTAGGAGCTTGTTTCAAACCATACAAAGCTTTTGAAAGTTTAAAAACATGATTTGGAAATTTTGGATTTTTAAAACTGGTGGTTGTTCCACATATACTTTTTTATTTATAAAGCCATTCAAGAAAGCACTTTTGACATCCATTTGATAAAGCTTAAAATTTTGTAACAAGCAAACGCAAGCAACATCCCAATAATTTTTAATCTAGCTACCAAAACGTATGTTTCATCATAGTTTATCCTTTCTTCTTGCCTATACCCTTGTGCCACTAATCTTGCTTTGTTTCTCACTATGACATTATTTTCATCCATTTTATTTTTGAATATCCATTTAGTTCCAATAATTGGATGATTACTAAGTCTTGAAACAAGATTCCAAACTTTATTCCTTTCAAATTAATCTAACTAGTCTTGCATAATCGTAATCTAGTTTTCATCTTCTCAAGCCTCATTTACATTCTTTGGTTCAAATTGAGACACAAAGGCTACATGTTGGCAAATATTCCTAAATGAAGATCTAGTTCTTATTCCAAGATTTGAATCACCAACAATATCATCATCCTTAACATATTTGAGTTCACTTGGAAATCTAGGTTCTCTCAACAATATCTTGATCTAAGGACTCCTCTTTTTCATTTATATCAAGATCTCCTAATTGTTCACTCACATCTTTATTTTGAGATGGTTTAACTATAGGTTAATCAAATATTTCTACATCATCATCATCAAGATTAGATTTTCTATGAGGAGAATTTGATTCATCAAAAATCACTTGGATGGACTCTTCTACATGTTGAAAACTCTATATGCTTTAGAATTTAATGAATATACTAGAAAAATGCCTTCATTAGTTTTTTCATTAAATTTCCCTAGATTATCTTTTCCATGATTCAAAACAAAGTATTTACATCCAAAAAGGGTGAAAATAACTTATGTTAGGCATTTTGCATTTGTAAAGCTCATATAGAGTTTTCTTTAAATTGGCCTAACCATAGCTTTATTTATGACATAACA
Organism: Heritiera littoralis; assembly: GCA_031772115.1. Taxonomy (NCBI): domain Eukaryota; kingdom Viridiplantae; phylum Streptophyta; class Magnoliopsida; order Malvales; family Malvaceae; genus Heritiera; species Heritiera littoralis. Next base: position 4,802,920 of record JAPDPK010000049.1, on the reverse strand, counting down.
AGAAGTATTAATGGCTTTTACCCAAAAGTATTTTGGTAAATTATTTTTACAAAGTATGGCTCTAACCATTTCCTCTAGAGTTCTATTTCTCCTTTCAACTACCCCATTTTGTTTAGGTGTTCTAGGAGTGAAAAAATTATGGCAGTTGTAATGGCCTAGAGGCAAAGATACACTTTTTAGATTTAAATGAGACTTTCTTGTGTTTACCTCTAACATATGTTTTACAAACTTGATCATTTTCAAATTGAAGTTTAAGTAGACCTACAATTAGATCTCTTTTGGCTAATTTAGACAAAACATGCATGCTAGCATGGCCTAATATGTGAGAGCCATATATTCTGGTATTGTTGTATATGTAGGGATACTCACCACTGTTCAATTCCTGTGTATTTTGCAAGTATAACCTAATATAGTACGGTGGGCCCCACAGCTCTACAGTGCCCGGATGGATGTGAGACCGGACAGATATTATTCGAGAAGTCCAATAAGCCTATGGTAAGAATCTAGGACCCAAAATCCCTTATTAGATTATTTTTGAGAAGTGTTCCAACAGTTAGGAAATGACGATTAAGGACATAGCCTGGATGAACTTTTGTAAATTGTGGTTAAACTAAATGGAATTTTGATAAACTAACTGAAGTATGATATTCTACATGAAAATAAGTCCTATGCTATGTCAATAGATAGATTGAATCGGTAGTTAAATTAGAAATTTACGCTATTGGCCCAATATGAGTATTTTCGTAATTTCACCCTTATGGTCAGTCGAACCTTAATGAAACCACCATCATTCATCAAAATATATTTAATAATAATATTTGGTGATGGAATATGAATTTTTGGAGTTAAATTAACTAGTTAGAAAAATTATAGAAATTTAAGGGCATAAATGTCTAAAATCTTTATAACCAAGGGCATTTTGGTAATTTTGCCCCTAAATGAAGCTTTTAAATTTTTCTCCACATGTAGTAGTTGGACACTCCTCTCTTCGTCTTCTACCTCATGACAAGCTTCTATAGCCAAACCATAAGCAAAAATAAAAATCCAACAAAATCACCACTTAAATCACCTAATCTCACCAAAATCCCTTCTACAAAGTTGTTCTACACTTCATCCTCTACAAACCCATACCAATAGATCATTGTAAAGTGGACAAAATCAAGAGGAAAGGGATCATATACCATTTGGCCAAGGTAAGACAAAAGCATGCTTTGATTTTCTTTAAGTTCTAAGGTTGCCAAATGATAGATTTAAGGTTCCTAAGGATGAATTTAACCTTGGTTTGAATTAAATCTTTCCCAATTAGTACCCTAAGGATTCAACCATTAATGGAACTTCATGGTTTCATGTAGCATGATGCATGATCATGGTGTTATATGAATGAAGAAACATAAATAAGTATGAATTAAGTGTTAGTTTGTTGAAAAAGCTTAGGAATTTCACCATGTACCATTCGGCCATGGCAAGGGGAGAGTGTTTTTATGCTTCATTTGATGAAATTAGGGTGTAATGTCCAGAATTATAAAATTCCAAACTAACTTTTTCCTTTCTACTTTTATCTTTCTTATTTAATTACTCAGTATCAATCGGTTTACATTCGGTGTCGGTGTAAGTTCAGTTTACAATTTTTCATTACAATTAAATCTTTATTCCATTTAATTAATTTATCTATAAATAATAAATAAGAAATCAAAGTAAAATCTATAACATAATATTTACAATCCTATTTATAGCATTTCAATGTAATTACATCTAACTAATTTATATACAATCTTTAATTTAACTTTACACTGTTTACATCCCATCACGAATACATCTCCTGTGCATTTACTAGTCTAAATATAAATATAAAATTAACATGTACCTGTCTACTCAATATTATAACTTCTAACTATCTTCTTCAGCTAATCTGGAAGCGATTGGCCGCACGTACACTGTTGAAACTGTATCTAGGTTGGTAAGGGGGTGAGCTTTGGGGAAAGCCCAGTAAGAAACGCATATAAAAGCGCGGACTTTATGCAGTTAAGTAAAAATAACTTGTTTTACTAAGTATGAAAAAGCATATTAAATATAATAGTAAAATACATAAAAATATTTATTTCCTAATGGGATACTAGGGAACAGTATAGGAAGGATACTATAGTCGGCTAGGTAACTAGATAGTGTATGCGAGGTACTTTGAAGTACCTGTAGTGTTTTGGTCCTTAGATGTGACTATAGGTAGTAATTAGTTGACTATGAATTCTTTAATTAGTATAAAACATTTAGTTTATGCAATGCAATTTGAAGTCATTAATTAATATAAAACATTTAATAATTTATGCTATGCAATTTCAAATCAATATCAGTATAAAACATTTAATAAGTTACGAAATGCAGTTTCAAATAATTAATCAATATAAAACATTTAATAATTTATGCAATGCAATTTCAAATTGATGTCAATATATATATAAAACAATTTATTTAAACAGTTCTATAAAGCAATATCAGTAAAAATTCCAGTAGATAAACAGTAACGTTTCAAATCATGTGATAAGTAATACTCTTCGTATTCCCATCTAGTGCAGTAAACAATTCATTTAAAACTATCATTTTCAATTATTCGATTTTGATCTTTTCTTTCTTTCTGTCAAATCAATAAATCAGTAATCAAATCATTCACAATCATTTCAGTGGAGACAGTCATTTCCAATAGAACCATACACGAAACTATATCCCAACAGGGACCTGTATAGGAATCAAGATTCCCCACGTGGGGCTAGGCATCCAACCCTAAGCCGTTCCTATCTGTAACAATGACCATTGCCAAAAGATCTACAGTGTACACTCGTCCGTGACAACTGTGATCGGGAGGGGAAGGTCTGGGGACTAGCGCAAAGGTCTTCGTCACGTCCAAAATCATGAAATTCCAAACTAACTTTTTCTTTTGAAACGCTCAATCACATCAATCAATGACATTCGTTTGGTTTGCATTCGATGTCAATGTAAGTTTTTCTGATAGTGTTCGATAATCTATTAAACTTCATACCATTAGAATTATTTATCTATGAATATTAAATGTGAAAGCTGAATATAAACTACAACATAAAAATTTATACTTTATTAATATTAACTTAGTATAAACACATCCCAACTGTTTCTTGACATTCTTGACCTTACTTTATACGATTTATACCTCGGACTATCAATACAATTGTTGTGCATACACATGTCTGAATATAAAAGCGTAACACGAAAGATATACTTGTTTACTTGTACGCTTAGACTTCTAGAAATTTTCTTCATTCTACCTTATAGTTGCGGTTACCACTTGTGCCAATCAACTATCTAAGATGGTGGTAAGGGGGGTGAGCTTTAGGAAAGCCTATTAAGAAACATAAATAAAAGTACGTACTATATGCAGTTAAATAAAAATAATATATTTCACTACTTATGAAAAAGACATATTAAATGTAAATATTAAAATGCAATAAAAACATTTATTTCCTAGTGGCTCACTGGGATACGTTATAGGAAAGATATTATAGTCGGCTAGAAGACTGGATGGAGTATGAGAGATACTTTAGAGTACCTGTTGTGTCCCAGTCCCTAGTAGTGACTATAGGGATTAATCAATTGAAGAAGACAGTATGATCAATATAAAATCACTTGAAAACAATTTATGATATTATTTAACATATGTTAAACAAGATATATCAACACTTTAATTAAACCATCTCAATAAACAGTTCAGTGTAGAAGTCTAGTAAACAGTAAGATAACACTTTAAAATTTCACAATGAAATCAATATTTAAAACATTCATTTCGGTACCAGTAGTATTTTCAATCTAGTAAACAGTACAGTATAATAGAGACTAGGCAACACCTAAAGAATATCATGCTATAACAGTATCCCAAGAAGGGAGAAATAATAACACGTGAGACATATGGCTATAGTCTATGGGGTCCACAGTGTACACTTGTTAGGTGACACCCATGGAAGCTAAAGACTTGGCAGGTCTATCAGCAATAGTAACAGTAACAGTAATAGTAACAGTAACACATGACACGTGAGCATGATACGAGGTCTAACAGTCTCAAAACAGTGTATACACAGTAGAAACGTCACTTAAGAAATCAATTTCAGTAATAAACTCTTCAGACAGTCCATAAAGGAATATATTAGAAAATATAAGCAGTTCAGTAATAAAAATTCATAAAATATTCATGGTTTGATTTTTTTAAAAAAACGTTTTATTTATCTGTAGAACAGTTATAACTATATGTTGGTACCTTCACGTATGTAAAATTCATTAATATAAACTTTTAAATACTGTTTTTCGGTAAACACTGAAAATATGAAATTTATGGAATAATGATAACTTAAGTTAATAAATTTCTTATTTTGTGCATTTAAAAATATTAAATGATAATTTCATAAGAATTATTGAAACTTTTGGCTGCATAACGGCTATAATTGTCCTAACCCTCCTGCATGAAAACACAGTTTATATCCCTAAAGCAGTTGATTTTAAATCCATTATAGTATCCACATCATAATCCTCATTCAAATCAAAACCATAAATAATTTATAAATCATCTTAAAACCTTCGTCAATTCAAACTGTATAAAATTTAAAATTCATCTTTAACCACTTCAATCACATTGAGTATCATTTTTTTTCCTAGAAAACCACAAACATTTCAAAACTTACAATTTATCGATATAATATAAAAATATCCAGTCATTTAACAATATCACCAAAATCATTGAAACTTAATATCTTTGTCATTAAACCGATCAAATAATTTAAAATTCAGACATGATATTATCTTAATACTTCTTTATATGTCTCTTACCAATTCAATGTCAAAGCCTTTTCTTACAGTTCCGTTTGTAGCACCAAGCTAGTAGGCGAGCATATATTCGCCTACTTATCCATTTTTACCCCATTATTTCGGAATTTTAGAAATTAATTCACAGCATAAGATATGTATTTCTATATCTCAACATTATTTTTCAAGACAATTAAAATTCCATATCATTTCTTAAATTTCACATTACCCTCGTGAACAGTGTCCTATGGCCCTTAATCACATTTCTCATATCCTATAAGTATTAAAATCAATTTCCCATTAGGTTCCAAATTGTCTTACCACACTTCAACAATATTTCTAGAACCATTATTCGTATTTCATTCACACCACATATTATTTCTAGAGCTTCAATAACTAAGTTGCCAAGGTTAGAATTCGTATTATTTCATTATCACACATAATAATTATAAGATTTCTCATTCGCTTCTACTAACTCATCATTCACAAAGAACCATAATTTCATTAATTCACATAATCATCACTTCTATTTATAGTCTAGTAATATTCCACAAAATGTCATTCATACTTCAATAACATCCCTGTAATATATATTAATATCACAAAGTCAAGTACATCACTTCTACTCACCCATAATACCATAGCTAACTTATTTCCTCCAATGATTTATATCAACATTCAATATACTCCAACAATATTTCAAAAATGTTATATCTAAGTTTTAACAATATTAAATTGACATTCCATGATGTTCTAACGACACTCTATTAAGACATCAATAACATGTCATAATTTCCCATAATTTCGGAAAATTCCTTCAATATTTTCAAATGAATACTTAAGCATATTCAATAATTTCATTAATATCCTATTAATCTTTAATTAACAAACACACTATTCTAATATTTTATCAATAGCAATTTCACAACAACCCAACAAGAGTCTCTAACACAATTCTCTAATGTTACCTCAATAAATTTTTAACAGATCATTCAACAATCTTCAAGCATCATTTTATATAAATTCAAATAAATATTATCTCTAACAATATAATTCAAAATTTAATTTATATAAATATTTTACCTAACGTCCATGCTTGCAATTTAATCTCTCCCAAATTCGTTCAAGCTCTAATCATTCTTGCATAATTTCTACAAATTCAAACCCATATCTATACTTAGAATTTTACAAATTACTCCACAATTAATAAAGAATTAAAATTATAATTAATTTTCTTACCCTTTTTTTGTTCTGTTTTGTTTTTTTTGTCTGGCAGAACCGGTTCAGCTATCTTCCGCCCTCATCACCATCGGTTCAGTCACTTCAAGGATAGCTGAGGGTGCGGCGTGGCTGTTTCCTTCACTTCCTCTCCAAATTGGCTGGCGATGGTGTGCGGATCTGAAGGTGGCGGGGGTGGCAGTGGCGTCGATGACTTCTCTTCTTCTTTCCCTCTTTTGGCCATCGACGCCTCTTGGCCACCTGGATTTGGGCCGATCCGCCCTCATTCATCGGCAACCGGCGGTTCCTTCCTCTTCTCTTCTTGAAATTTCCCAGTCCTCTAATAATTTATTTTAACTTGTCCACTAACATCAGAAATTAAATTTACAGATCTCTAATTCCAAAAATGGGAGAATTCTCAGTTATTACAGTCTCCCAGCCCTAATCATCAGTCATTTGTATGCATGATCACTAAGGAGGAATTGTCTCAACCATTTCATATATTCATATAATTCACTGTAGATATCATTTCAAATAGCAATTATCTTCAGTCAATCCGTAATAATGAAAAATTACAATTTATGCAAATTTAACATTTCCTGTAAATCATTTCATGTAATTAAATTCATATAAATTATTTCATGTAATTCAGTTCATGTAAATCATTTTATATAATGCAATTCATGTAAATCATTTCATATAATGCAATTCATGTAAATTATTTCATAAATAATAATAATAATAATAATAATAATAATAATAATAATAATAATAATAATAATAATATGTCTCATGCCAATAAAATCATATTTAGACTTATAGAAATTTAAGTTAAATTTCTATTTCTTATATCCAGGAAAAGTAGGTGAGAAACAATTAAAACTGGATTTTTGAGAATTTTCGATTGCAAGTAAAACATATCCTATGCAACTCCTATACATGTTCCTTACTTTTATTTCCGCGTAGTATAAAATCCGGTAGCTCCATTTATGCCTCTTTATTTCTCGTACTTTATACTGCACAATAATTCTAAATTATATTCAAAATTCTATATTATGATTCAAATAAATATTCCATTAATTTCTATTTTCTATTTAGCATTCTCATCAATTAAGTTATTTTATTTTCTACTAAATACCAAAATATAATTTCAATTATATCCTATTCTTTCTTTAATTTTCATGCCAACAATAATTGCAATTTCTACTTAAAAATCCCATTTATACTATAATGGATATTTCTATAAATTCCTATTTTTTTTTTCATTTTGTAAATCTCAATAATTTACTTATTTATTTTCCTACTAAATGTCTTAATATAACTATACTTAATTTGAAATCTTTTCTCAATTTTAATTTCACTAATAATTTCATATTTCAATTCTAATAATTATTTTATTAATCTTTATTTTCCATTTTATCACTTTCATGATAGTTTATTGGCTTAATAGCCAAATATAATCTCAACGTTTACCACAAAATGGAATTAAGTTCTCAACGTTTAAATGCATGAAAATTGGTCCTCAACGTTACAAAATAATTGAATTAAGGACATTTCCGTTAAATCCCTTAATTTTCGTTAAGTTTTATTACTGGTAGGGATAATGAAAATTAAAGGATTTAACGAAAATGTCCTTAATTCAATTATTTTGTAATGTTGAGGACTGATTTCCATGCATTTAAACGTTGAGGACTTAATTCCATTTTGTGGCAAATGTTGAGATCATATTTGGCTATTAAGCCTAGTTTATTCTATTTTTTATTAAATAACAAAAATTTTTAACTGTAATTAAATTAACATATTTTCCTAATTTTAATTTCATTAAAATTCTATTGTCTTTAATTATTTATTATAGTCAAATATTTAATTCTTGCATTCTATTTATTATTTCCCCAATTCAAATTTTACAATTAATCTTTGTTCACTATTACTATTACTTCCTTTATTTGCTTATATCAAAATTACTTACATTTTATTAATTTCCACAACTAATTTATTTTATTTCCTATTAAATACTACAATATACTACAATTAAATCATATTTTCTTCTTCTAATTCACTCCACCAAGATTATATAATTTTTTTTTATGGTTAAATTACCATTCCTAAATTTCACTTATCATTTTCCACTTCTAATTTCACTAATAATTTTATTAATCTAACTTCATTTTTCCTACCAATTAACTCATAAAATTTTCATCTTTTGAGTTTGACCAAATTTGCCTCCATGTCCAAAAATTTATTCTCTTCTCAATTTCAATTTTACCAATAATCCTATTATCCTTGATTTATTTTCCTTTAACGCTTACATTATAAAATTTGCACGAGATTCCTACAAATTCCCCTATAACTGAATGCTCCTCTGCACAAAGAACACGTTCTCATCATCTCATCTTCATCGTGGCCGAATGGCCTTTCTTCGTACCATACTCACGCCAACTTCCAAGTTTGGCGACTTATCACCATAACCAAATTTAATCCATCATTTACCACTATCATCTACCCATCATGCATTAGAATTCATTATGGAACTTAAAGTTTCTTCTCATGACTGAACCTGTATGAGGAGCCTATACATAATTCCGGTTTAATCCAAGGTTTTAAACCTATCATTCATGCCCAAAACAAGTAGCCACCACAGTTAGAATTAAGTAAAACATCACTAAACCAATTTACCTTAAATCACAGAACATACTGCCCCAGAAACAGCCTCAATTTTCTTCAATTTTGCTATTCAATTTTCTGGTTTTTAGGGTGTTCTTGGGTGTAGGACAGAATTTGTAGCAGGTATTTGGTGTTTTAATGGAGACAAATGGTGGTTTGGTTAGGAAAAAAAAGGAGGAAAAACGTGAAAAATGAGAATGGGTAGAAGTTGCAGGGGAAGTCGGTGGTTGATGGGGTTGAAGAAGGCCCATTTTAATCTTATTTTTTAATTATTTATTGAATAAAAATCTGCCACTTACAAAAAGTCTAAATGCCCTCCTAATTTTTCCTTATTCACAACTATGCCACTTACAATATTTTATTATTTTTCAATTCAGATTTTTAATTTTATTTTATTAAATTTAATTAATTTGAGTCAATTCTAGTCATTCTTTAACCAATTGACCAACTCCTATGTTAAATGATTATAATACCCTTTTACAATTTCATTATTTTCATTTATATCCTAATATTATTTTTAATATTTTTAATTTCAGAATTAATATTTTATTTTTATTATTTCTCATATATTTAGGTCAAACATGGTCAATTATTGACTCTCAAGGTGGTTTGACCTTTTATGGGTATGAAATTACTCATATAAGGATGCTTTTTATTTCGTTTACGTTATTTTGAGCATTTTCGCGTAATTTAATTCACGGGTTGGATCCACGTGAAACTTCTTTACGTGAGGATTATCGTATGACAGTCTGTGGGTTCAAAGTTAATTTGGTTTGACTGTTATTCAAAAAAGTTCGTCCGGGGTATGGGCATGATCGTCATTTTTCAATTTGTTTCTCGCTTTTCAAAATACACTCAAACGAGGTGATTTTGAGATACAGATTCTTGTTATGTTCATATTTCACCTCAAATATCAACATTCTAGGGTCTCACTCCGATTTGGACAGAGAAAGTCCTGGTGAGGCTCACATTGAGTACCTCCTTGAACCTTATCGAACAGATCCTTTATTTAAATATTTAACAATAAATTTCTCTTTTTGAATTCCTACACTCTGTAGCCTATATCAAATATGAGAAAATTAGGGTTCTAACATAGGGTGCTGTGAGACTATAGAAATTGAGAGGAGACTGTTGGTGAAGTCGAAATTAAAATCGGAGTTGTATAAGCGAAGTTATGTTTTAGCGCCAATGTAATTTAGACTGGTCGAATATTTTCTACTGATAATGTGGTAGAATTTGATGAAGGAAAATTATTAAAAATTGAATTATGGTAAATAATGGTGATTGGTATAATATTTTGCAGCCTAGGAATGTTAATTTGCAAGTGGTGCTATCGACGAATCAGTAGGAAAATGACAAGTAAGGGATGAGTGTATGAGCTATAAGTATATATCGTGAATGCATGTTTTGATTCAAATAAATTTTATAAAGTAATTTGGAAATCAATTGCTTTGGAATTGTTGAAATTGTGGATACTGGCTGGTTTATAAACTGTATTTTCAATACAAGAAGGCTAGGTTAGAAACAGTTGTTATTCTACTGAAATTTATAAAAATTATAAGAAATTAATTCTAATATTTTTAAATGATAGAAATAAATAGATTTTTAAGTGGATTCCATGTGATTTATTAAAATTGCATTAATTGATTATTTACAGAAAAATAATATTTAAATATTCATGTTAATGAATTTTAATTACATGAAGATACCCGCATATGTTTATTACTATTCTACAGATAAATAGAACATTTTCAAAAAATGATATTGAAGCATGAATATTTTATGAATTTTTATTCATAAACTGAATATAATTTTCAATATATTTATTTATGGATTGATTGAAGATATTATCGGTGAAATTGATTTCATAAGTGATATTTCTACTGTATACATACTGTTTTGAGACTATTAGGCCTCGTATCATGCTCACGTGTCACGTGTTTTGTTACTGATATTACTGATACTATGTTGATAGTCCTGCCAAGTCTTCAGCCTCCACAAGTGTCACTTGGCAAGTGTACACTGTGGATCCTATAGACTATGGCCATATGTCTCACGTGTTTACTGTTTCTCCCTTTTTGAGATATTACTATAGCATGATATGCCTTGGGTGTTGCCTGATCTCCACTATACTATTACTGTTTATTGTACTGTTTTATTGAACTGTTTGCTGGCACTGAATTGTTTACTGATATTGAGCTTTATAAATACTGTGTACTGAACTGTTTACCGTACTGTGTTTATCAATATCGAAATGAATATTATCATTGAAAGGAAATATTTATTTATTTATTAAATTATTTTGCTATATGATTTCAATAGCATTTCATATTGTTTTGATATCAAATTCAACTGATTACTCCCTATAGTTGCTTCTAGGAGTTGGGACACGACAAGTATTCTAAAATACCTCTCATACTTCATTCGGTTTCTTAGTCAACTATAGTATCCTTTTCGATTTGTACCTTAGTGAATTATTAGGGATTAGATGTTTTTAGCATATAAATTTTATAGTATCAGTCTTTAAATATGATTTTCTTACTGAGCACGTTAGCTCACCTCTTATTTTTTCACTCCACAAATTACTTGCAGTGGCTGTATATATTCTGTTCCATTGATTTCGGTTGAGCTATAGCTCCTCGAGGCAGCTTCATCAGATCCTGGAGGTATATTTATTTTCTTTTATATGTTCAGAATTATTATGTACAGTACTACAATTATGAATGTCATGTACAGGAGATGTAGAACATGTGTAAATTACTGTAAATAATATTTTGTTGTAAATATTTATATCGGCTATGAGTTTAGTTTTATTTATAAAGTGATTACTGTTTAAAAAGGAGTGTGATAAAGGCATCACACGCTGTGTGTGTGAAAATGGACAAATAATGTGTATTGCGGATCGTGACAATTAATTTGGTATCAGAGCAAGATTAGTCTGATGTCTGTCGGTGTCTTTATGGTAAAAAGGAGTCTATCCCCTGTAGTACTGTATAGTCTAAATGTATAAATGATTCAATTGACTGAAAATCGATTTGAATGTTTATGTTGTGTAGAAATGAGTGGACGTAAAGGTACACGTAGAGGTAGAGGACACCGTAGGGCGGAGCCGATTTTGAAGCCAACACCAAAACCCACCCCAGATCCTGCACTCCCTCCGCAGCTTGAGAGTCCAAATACGAGAATTAATAGGGTGGAACGGATGCTAGCAGATTTTATCGCTATGTATAATGCTGATCGAGCTGAGAGAGAAAGAGCAGCAGCAGCTCTAGTAGCATCACCCCACCTCAGCCTGCACTGGCACAGCCTGCTCCCGAGCCATATCCTGAGCCCCAACTACCAACAGCACTGCAGCCACCAGTACTGCCGCAGCCTGCAAATATAAAGTCTTATTATGATGTTATTTTAGTACGGTAGTTTAAGAAATTGGATCCTTCGAAATTGAAGGGTGATAAGGATCCGTTGGTGGTTGAGCAGTGGGTTAATGCTACAGAGAAGTTATTTAAGTATATGCGGTGTTCGGAGACAGAGAAAGTGGGCTTGGCAGTGTTCAGTTGACTGACGATTTAGAGCACTGGTGGAAATCAACACAGACTGTCCTATTAGCCCAGTATCCAGTGGTGACCTGGACGGTATTCTTGGAGGCTTTCTACAGACAGTATATTCCCCGTACAGCTTAGAAGAAGTTGCAGCAGGAGTTCTTGGAGTTGACTCAGGGAAGTATGACTGTTGATCAATATGAGTCCAGATTGACTACTCTCAGTCGATTCGACCCCCAGACTAAGACTAGTAAAGAGTATTTGATTGACAGGTTTATGGCGGGATTGCAATCCTTTATTAGAACCTGGTTGGTTCCTCTTGACATCAGGACTTATGATGAGGTGGTGAGACGGGCACAGTTGTGCGAGGGGGACTACGAGTAGTTTCATGTCGATTTGGGTTCTAAGCTAAAGGCAAGGGAAATGTGTGAGACTTGTTTCTACTGTACTGTATATGAAATATGTAATTAATTTTTAAGTGAAATATAATGTATTTTGTGATTTTAAGTGAAAGTGTAATGTGGGCCCCACTTTAATTTTTATGGTTTTGATGGATTCAAGATTGATAATACAGTGTACAATGGGTGTAATAAATATAAAATGATGATTTTGAGGTTTAAAAATAATTTTTATATTATTTTGTATTATTTTTGTGAATTTCAGAAAACAAATTGAAAATGACGGTTATGTCCCAAGGGCATTTTCGTAAATTATGCCCAAACTAAAAAGAATTGGGATGAAGTAAAAATACCATGATATTCTAGATGAAAATTAGGATAAGAAAGTGTCAATAGATTTATCGAAACAATGGTGAAATGGGAGAAATTTGCCGGCAGTTTACGTGGGTAAAATTATAATTTCTCATTATCTGTGCACCGTGCGTCAACGAAACCACTTCCAATCATCAGGATACATTAAATATGATTAATTGGTGATGGAATCCAAAAGTTTGGAGTCCAATTACATAGTTTTTATGACTACGGAATGAAGGGTAAAATTGTCCAAAATTTTCATAACCAAGGGCAAATTGGTAATTTCGCCCCTTTTTAGAAACATCAACTGTAAGAGCCTCGTTCGTCTCACCAGGCCATCAACGAGCATCCCCTAGGCATCTAACGCCCCAAGTTTATGAAGAAACCGAAACAAATATGCAGCGGAATTTAAATCATTTGACCTCCACCAGGATCGATTCGGAGAGTTGCCTGATTAGGGTTTCGAAATTTTACCTAACGTTTTCTCTGATTTCTGTCGTTGGTCGAGTCACAAGCAACAACCTTTCGTTCCTGCCTCTATGGTATCCACACGAACGGATCTCACGACTCTTGAACGTCTCACGATCAGAAGCCTTAAAGAGCGTTTTTGATTCTTATAATCGATTTGCTAGCTTCGATTAAAAGAATACCTTTTCTGTTTTTAATTGTGCGGCTCTGTTTTAGAAAAACATCCTTTTATAGGCAGTAAATTTTACCGTAAAATTTACTGCCAAACAGAACTCTAATCCTACTTAGAATAGGATTAACTATATCCTTAATCCAATTCAGAATAGGATTAGATATATCCTTAATCCAATTCAGAATAGGATTAATTAAGCTCCTCATTGATCCGTTCTAAGTGTGCGACCCAATAGGTTCTCAAAACAATGGCAATGACAAAATTGTCATAGGCAATGAGCGGTGTCTAGCAACACATCATTGCTACCCATGTAACGAGAATGTCAATGACTCGACATAACCTTACTCGTGATAGATGTTACCGTGTAGTCTAATCCCTTTATCCTTTGATGTCTTGATTAGACACAAGTCATGGAATGTGTCATACTTGTATAGTCTAATCAATGTTTCTTGATTCCTGAGTAGACTAATTAAACAAATAAAATCAATATCTCATATTGACTTATTCGAGCACGGCCATGCATTTCTTAGTCTCACTCTATCAAAGGGCCCAAGACATCACTCTTGTTATATAAGAGGGATAAATCCTATCTTGATCACTCAACATCCCTCTACATAGATCAAGGCATACCCAATTACTACCTTTATAGTCCATCCTGTTACGAATGACATCTAGCAGCATTAAAGTATGCAATTCTCTATGTTGGGATCTCTGATGATCTCAAGTCAAAGGATCACATACACCATCATCACTATGAGAATCGCTTATGACACTCATATAACAATCCATGTAGCGTTCTCATGGAGGGTCGATCCAGTACATAGTTCTCTAACATGTACCTATGTGATGACTTGATATCCTATATCCATGACAATGGTCATCAGTCAACCACATACTAGTCTTATCGTACATTGTTATCCTTGTTCACAATAATACTTGACTAGGGATATTTTAAGAATAGTGTGTTATTACTATTCTAAGGACATTATCATATAAGATTACATTACGCAGTTATAAGACAAATATAATAATGAGCTATAATAAATAAAATGTCATGATACATAAAAAAATGCCAAAGTCAATCATCTAATGAATGGTTCTAAGGGCATAATCCAACAATCTCCCACTTGCACTAAGACCATTCACTCATGTATGTAATACCTAGTGACCTAGTGTGACGATCATGTCTCTGCTGCGTCAAAGGCTTCGTCAGTGGGTCGGAGATGTTATCGTCAGTTGGTACTTTGCATATCCTCACATCTCCTCTCTCGATGATATCTCGAATGAGATGGATCGTTGGTGAGATCTAGGTTCCTTAGCTTGTGCGATGGCTCCATTGTTGTCACAATAGAGCTCAATCGGATCTATAATGCTAGGAACAACTTCAAGCTCAGTAATGAACTTCCTAATCCAAACAGCCTCCTTAGCAGCTTCAGAGGCAGCTATATACTCAGCCTCTGTCGTAGAATCGGCCACTGTCGCCTGCTTTGAACTTCCAGCTCACAGCACCACCATTAAGGCAAAACACATAACCAGACTGCGATCTATAGTCATCTTTATCAGTTTGGAAGCTAGCATCAGTGTAACCTGTTACAATGAGCTCTTCCTCACCTCCATATATCAAGAATGTATCCTTAGTCTTTCTCAAGTACTTAAGAATATTCTTGACAGTGATCCAGTGACGTTCACCAAGATCAACTTGATATCTACTCGTCATGCTCAAGGCATACGAGACATCGAGACGTGTGCATAACATGGCATACATAATGGATCCAATAGCAGATGCATATGGAACTTTACTCATACGTTCTCTCTCTTCTTGTGTTGTAGGACACTGTTCTTTTGAGAGAGTAATGCCATGTGTCATAGGCAAGAATCCTTTCTTGGAATCCTGCATGCTAAACCTTTTTAGCACTTTATCTATGTATGCACTTTGACTTAGGCCAATTAATTTCCTTAATCTATCTCTATAGATCCTTATACCCAGTACATAGGTAGCTTCGCCCAAGTCCTTCATTGAAAAGCAATTCCCTAACCAAGTCTTTACAGACTGAAGGGTAGGGATGTCATTCCCAATGAGTAGTATGTCATCTACATACAACACCAGGAAGACAATAGTGCTCCCACTGACCTTCTTGTAGACACAAGGTTCATCTTCGTTCTTGATGAAACCAAACTCTTTGATTGCATCATCAAAACAAAGATTCCAACTTCGAGAAGCTTGCTTTAGTCCATAAATAGAACGTTGCAGCTTACAAACCTTTCCAGCATTTTTTGGATCAACAAAACCCTCAGGTTGTGTCATGTACACATCCTCGAGTAGCTTTCCATTAACAAAAGCGGTCTTGACGTCCATTTGCCAGATTTCATAATCATGGTATGCAGCTATCGCAAGCAAGATCCTAATGGATTTGATCATCGTGACTGGTGAAAAAGTTTCATCATAGTCAATACCATGAATTTGTTTAAAACCTTTAGCAACCAATCGCCCTTTATAGGTATGAACATTTCCTTCCATGTCGGTTTTCTTCTTAAAAACCCATTTACACCCTATAGGTTTTACCCTTTCGGGTAAGTCAACCAAGGTCCAAACTTGGTTGGCATACATGGATTCCATCTCAGATCTCATGGCTTCAAGCCATTTCTCAGAGTCTGGCCCTGTAATAGCCTCTTGATAGGTAGTAGGCTCATCTTGGTCCATGAGCAATACATCACCGTTCTGAGTCATTAGAAATCCATATCTCTGTGGCTCACGATGTGTTCTAACTGATCTACGCAAGGCTTGTGTCTCTTGAGCAGGCGGTTGCTCCACAACAACTTGTGGTTCTGGTTCCACAACAACTGGTGGTGCTTGCTCAGGCTCCATCTCAACATCGGGTGCGCTATCTTGTAGCTCTGGAATTTCTTCAAGTTCTATTTTTCTCCCACTAGTTCTTCTAGAAATGAATTCTCTTTCTAGAAAGACACCTGTTCGAGCTACAAACACTTTGCGCTCAGTGGGATTGTAAAAATAATATCCTTTAGTTAGTTTAGGATATCCCACAAAATAGCACTTATCAGATTTAGGTGCAAGTTTGTTAGAGACTTGACGTCTTACATAAGCCTCACAACCCCAAATCTTCATAAAAGACATACTGGGACGTTTACCAGTCCATATCTCATATGGTGTCTTTGGAACCGATTTAGATGGAACACGGTTCAGTGTAAAAGCAGCTGTTTCTAATGCATGTCCCCAAAAGGATTCTGGAAGATCTGTATGACTCATCATTGATCGAACCATATCTAATAAAGTTCGGTTTCTCCTTTCAGATACACCATTCCATTGTGGTGTACCTGGAAGAGTGAGTTGTGAGACAATCCCACACTCTTTAAGATAGTCATAAAATTCTTGGCTTAAGTATTCACCACCTCGATCTGATCGAAGTGCCTTAATGCTCTTGCCAAGTTGGTTTTGTACTTCATTCTTGAATTCTTTGAACTTTTCAAAAGATTCTGACTTGTGTCTCATAAGATACACATAGCCATATCTACTGAAATCATCAGTAAATGTAATAAAGTACATAAACCCACCTCTGGCCTGTGTGTTTAAAGGTCCACATACATCTGTATGTACTAAGCCCAATAAATCACTTGCCCTTTCACTATGTCCTTTGAAAGGGGCTTTAGTCATCTTACCCATCAAACAAGATTCACATGTCTCATACGATTCAAAATCAAATGAGTCCAAAATTCCATCTTTATGGAGTTTGGAAATGCGATTCTCATTTATGTGTCCCAAGTGACAATGCCAGAGATATGTTGGATTTTGATCATTAGATTTAATCCTTTTAGCATTTATGTTATAAATAGGCATATCAAGATTTAGAATGTAAAGACCATTAATTAGTTGTGCACTACCATAAAAGATATCATTTAAATAAATGGAGCAACAGTTGTCCTTTATTATAAATGAAAACCCTTCTTGTCCAAACAAGAAATAGAAATAATGTTTTTAGTGATGGAAGGCACATAATAACAATCATCTAATTCTAAAACAAGCCCTGTGGGCAATGTCAAAATATAAGTTCCTACAGCTAATGCAGCAACCCTTGCTCCATTTCCCACTCGTAGGTCGACCTCGCCCTTAGTCAACGATCTACTCCTTTTGAGGTCCTGCACATTTACACAAATGTGAGAACCACATCCAGTATCTAATACCCATGATGAAGAAGTAGATAGATTAACTTCTATAACATAAATAGCTGAAGTGGTAGTCTCACTTCCTCTCTTCTTCTTTAGCTCTTCCAGGTATTTGTTGCAGTTCCTCTTCCAATGTCCGGTCTCACCGCAATGGAAGCATTTCCCTTCTTTGGCAGCCCCACCTTTAGGATTCAGTGTAGTATCATTGGGCTTGAACTTGCCATTGGCTTTATTACCTTTTTTCTTGCCCTTTGCATTAGCCCTGCCCTTAGCTTTCTTAACTATTAAGACATCTTTGGGCTTGGCCTTTTTCATGTTGGATTCAGCTGTTTTCAACATGCTAAGTAACTGTGGCAGAGTCTTGTCAATTTCATTCATGTTGTAATTAACAACAAACTGACTGTAGCTGTCTGGCAACGTTTGCATAATCACATCAATGGCCAACTCTTGGCCCAAAGGAAATCCCAATCTTTCAAGGTTTTCAATGTACCCAATCATCTTGAGCACATGAGTACCAACGGGAGTCCCCTCTGCCATCCTACACTGAAACAATGCCTTAGAGACATTGTACCTTTCTTGCCTAGCTTCCTCTTGATAGAGTTGCTTGAGATGCTCGATCATATCGAACGCATCCATTTCCTCATGTTGCTTTTGAAGCTCAGGATTCATGGAGGCAAGCATAAGGCAACTAACATCCAATGCATCATCTTGATGCTTCTTATAAGCATCTCTTTCTGCCCTTGGAGCATTAGAGGGTGGTTCCTCAGGTAAGGGAATCTCAAGGACATACAACTTCTTTTCTTGCTTGAGGACTATCCTCAGGTTCCTGTACCAATCCAGGAAGTTTGTCCCATTCAACTTGTCCTTCTCAAGGACAGATCGCAATGAAAGTGTGTTATTTGTGTTTGTGCCATGATAATCTACAATAGAAATATGCAAAATATAAGTATCATGAATGCATTCATTTAATTAAATATTTATTAAATGATGCTCCCACTATTTTTATCGAATCAACAACCCTCACTATTAATTTGGAAAAATTATCACATAATTTCTCTAGTGGGCCAAGATCCATATTTCACCTTATCTAGAGTTAGCTTTGGCTAATCACCCAAGATTTGGCTATTTAGGTAGGCAACACTTACCAATTACATCTCATGTAACTCTTGGATAGTTGGGTGAACAACACTTGTTCTAATTCATCTCATGAATGGAAGCCCAACTTTATGCCTCTAAATTCCCAATCCTATTGAGGAAATCTAGTTAAGTCAACCCAATTTATAGCCTTTGGATATCACTATTATCCCATTGCGTCTTACTAAGATAGATATGATATTCTGCTTTGGCAGACATAACAAAATCGATTCTAGTCTTGACGAGTGCTATTCATTGGTAGGCATTTATTATTGACTTAATTTAATTTGAGGGACTTTCTTAGTTTATTGAATAAGATCTCACCAATTTTACTTTTCTAAAATTATCATATGATTTTCATATCATAAACGTACAAAATAAACCATGCATCTCATGCAATTAAGCAATAAAATAAACGTGACATAGTTATAGCCCAAACTAAATGGATTTCCCAAGCCAATGAGAAACCCGAAGGGTTAACCTAAAGGTAATAGCATCTTCTCCAAGTGCCTCTTTGGTCATCCTTTTATGGTTGTCAGCTCCATTAGTGTTGATCACCATCAACTCATACTTAGCTAAATTCTAACCCTATACTACGTTACAATTACATAGTTTAAGAGAAACCTCGAGTTACATTCGAGGGGAGTAAGATGAGAAAAGAATGTACAACTAGAATTTCAAGAACAAGGCACGACACGCAGGTCGTATTTATTAAAATTTACAACCACCAAAATACAATCATATTGGGCTAGGGCTATAACTATGCACCATGCTCAAACAACAACCACCGTGTTTATACAAACAAGTGTAATGCAATTTCAACTTTTAATTTTATTAATGAGGCACATTTGAAAAGAATTATGACCCGACTGCGGGGTTCCCAGGGGCGGCAGCCCCTGGGCGGCGGTCCCGCTGGCCGGTCAGCAGTATTAACATTGCCAACGCCCCTTATCCGGAAGTGTCCTAATCTTATCAGGATATTCCAGCCAGTATCTCATACTGATTCGACATTATTCTGTTTCTTCCATAACGTTTATGCAGAACAGAAACCGCCATTAATAATTCGCATCACAGATTATATCTTACATATAAGTTGAATCAGAATTGATATATATCATATATATAATTTCAACAATTCGATTTCTAGCCTCTAAATATATCATATACATTCTAATCCGTATTAATCTCATTAAAACGATTGCATGAAATCATAAACAGAAAGTAACCAGAGATCATGCTCTTATCAAAACAAATCAGGGACTCCGAATCTGGCTCGGATACCAGTGAAGGAAACCGAAACAAACATGCAGCGGAATTTAAATCATTCGGCCTCCACCAGGATCGATTCGGAGAGTTGCTTGATTAGGGTTTCGAAATTTTACCTAACGTTTTCTCTGATTTCTGTCGTTGGTCGAGTCACAAGCAACAACCTTTCGTTCCTGCCTCTATGGTATCCACACGAACGGATCTCACGACTCTTGAACGTCTCACGATCAGAAGCCTTAAAGAGTGTTTTTGATTCTTATAATCGATTTGCTAGCTTCGATTAAAAGAATACCTTTTCTGTTTCTAATTGTGCGGCTCTGTTTTAGAAAAACATCCTTTTATAGGTAGTAAATTTTACCGTAAAATTTACTGCCAAACAGAACTCTAATCCTACTTAGAATAGGATTAACTATATCCTTAATCCAATTCAGAATAGGATTAGATATATCCTTAATCCAATTCAGAATAGGATTAATTAAGCTCCTCATTGATCCGTTCTAAGTGTGCGACCCAATAGGTTCTCAAAACAATGGCAATGACAAAATTGTCACAGGCAATGAGCGGTATCTAGCAACACATCATTGCTACCCATGTAACGAGAATGTCAATGACTCGATATAACCTTACTCGTGATAGATGTTACCGTGTAGTCTAATCCGTTTATCCTTTGATGTCTTGATTAGACACAAGTCATGGAATGTGTCATACTTGTATAGTCTAATCAGTGTTTCTTGATTCCTGAGTAGACTAATTAAACAAATAAAATCAATATCTCATATTGACTTATTCGAGCACGGCCATGCATTTCTTAGTCTCACTCTATCAAAGGGCCCAAGATATCACTCTTGTTATATAAGAGGGATAAATCCTATCTTAATAACTCAACATCCCTCTACATAGATCAAGGCATACCCAATTACTACCTTTATAGTCCATCCTGTTACGAATGACATCTAGCAGCATTAAAGTATGCAATTCTCTATGTTGGGATCTCTTATGATCTCAAGTCAAAGGATCACATACACCATCATCACTATGAGAATCGCTTATGACACTCATATAACAATCCATGTAGCGTTCTCATGGAGGGTCGATCCAATACATAGCTCTCTAACATGTACCTATGCGATGACTTGATATCCTATATCCATGACAATGGTAATCAGTCAACCACATACTAGTCTTATCGTACATTGTTATCCTTGTTCACAATAATACTTGACTAGGGATATTTTAAGAATAGTGTGTTATTACTATTCTAAGGACATTATCATATAAGATTACATTATGCAGTTATAAGACAAATATAATAATGAGCTATAATAAATAAAATGTCATGATACATAAAAAAATGCCAAAGTCAATCATCTAATGAATGGTTCTAAGGGCATAATCCAACAGTTTACTCTTACATCATCAAGGCCTCGCACGTTCCAATGGGCCGTCGACTAGCATCCCCTAAGCTCCTCGCCCCAGGTTTGCCTTGACAGCGAGAGTAGGTGTTCGCCCAACACTCATTAACAACGTATTGTACTCTCTAAGCGATCGTCACCCTCACGGCTTTGTCCCAAGGCTCCTGAAGAACTCAGGATTAATGCCTTGAGCACGTTTGCTGAGGCTCGAACCCTGGTACTCTTCAAGTACGCGAGCCTTACACTCATGTTACCATTGAGACAAGTGTAAATTACACTGTTTAACGCCCCAAGTTTACTCTTACATCATGAAGGCCTCACACGTTCCAGTGGGTCGTCGGCTAGTATCCCCTAGGCTCCTCGCCCCAGGTTTGCCTTGACAGCGAGAGTAGGCGTTCGCCCAACACTCACTAACAACGCATTGTTCTCTCTGAGCGATCACCACCCTCATGGCTTTGTCCCAAGGCTCCTGAAGAACTCAGGATTAATGCCTTGAGCACGTTTGCTGAGGCTCGAACCCTGGTACTCTTCAAGTACGCGAG
This sequence comes from Heritiera littoralis, assembly GCA_031772115.1. Classification (NCBI taxonomy): domain Eukaryota; kingdom Viridiplantae; phylum Streptophyta; class Magnoliopsida; order Malvales; family Malvaceae; genus Heritiera; species Heritiera littoralis. Next base: position 4,780,756 of record JAPDPK010000049.1, on the reverse strand, counting down.
CTTTACACTCATGTTACCATTGAGACAAGTGTAAATTACACTGGTTAGGCATAGACAGTATCCAATATGGTTGCATTTAGTGGAAGTTAATAGCTCAAAAATAAGAGGAAAATTAATGAAAATTTTTGGTGAAATTGTTTTGTAGCCGGGAGCATTGGATTTCGTGTGGTGCTATAGAAAGAGTCGGTAATAGAGTCAGGTAAGGTAGAAGTGTGGAAGCCGTAGGGATATAGCGAATGCATGATTTTGATGAATATAATTCTATGAAATTATTTGGTACTGAATTGCCTTGAAATCATGCAAATTGTGGTATTACAGCTGTTATGTGAACTGTGTTATATGTGCAGGAGGTTAAGGAAATCGCATCTGTTATGTTGCCGAAAATTTCATAAAAATATTCTAAAATAGCATGAAATATTTTAAATGCATAAAGTGAGTGAATTGTGTATTTTGGAATTTATTTTAAATATTTTCCATAAATCAAAATTTTATCGAAAAATATTAATTAAATATTTATGTAATTAAATTTTATTAAAGTGAGACTATAAATACGTTCTTTATAAAATTTTATATTAAAATTGAACGTTTATAAATTTTCTTACTGAAACATGAATATTTTATTGAATGTTTTCACTGTACTGTTAATGGTGAATTTAAAATACCTTTTTGGAAATTTATAAATTTTAAAGATATTTAATTATTTTCCTTAAAGGTATTTTCTATTGTTAATAAAATGATTTGAGACTGTTAGGCCCTATTTATCTTGCTTACTGTTTACCATACTATTACTGTGTTGTTGATATTGATCGTATCTTCAGCATCCCAGTATCACCTGATCAGTGTTCATTGAGGACACCTTATAGACTATGGCCATAGATCTTACTGTATATTGTTACATTTCCCTTCGGGGATAATTATAACATGATTTATTTAGGGTGTTGCCTAGTCTCAACCTACTGTTAAATGTTTACTGAAACTGTGATTTGCTATCTATTGTTTACTGAACTATATTGAAATATACTGTGTACAGAATTGAAAATATTTTTGACTTTATTACTGATTTTGAAATAATTACTGAACTGTTACTGTGATGTGAAATTTAAGTGTTTAAGGTATTGAATTGTTTATTCACTGTTTACTGAAGTGTTTTATCATACTGTTATTGAACTGATTTATATACTGTTAGCACTGTTCACATTCAACTGTTTACTTTATTGCTTTTACTACTGTCACTGTCACGTATTTTAAAGTGTTATTGAAGTGATTAAATTAATTGGTTTATCTACCATTTATTATTTATTGAAAACTTTATTAAATTGTTTTATATCAACAATTTATAAAATACTCCCTATAGTCGCTCTGGGTTTCTAGGACAAAACAAGTATTTCAAAATACCTTCCATGCTCCATCTGGATTTCTCGACCGACTATAGTATCCTTCTGATTACTGTGCCTAGTGAACCGTTAGGAAAATAAATATTTTCTAGCATATATTTTTGTTATATCAGTCTTACATACGACTCCTTTACTGAGCACATTTCGCTCACCCCTTTACTTTCCACTCCACATGGTAGTGTCATAGGTATCAATAATAAATTACTTTACTTAAACCTATAGATAGGGCAAGCAAAGGTCGATCCCATAAAGATTGTTTTATTCAAGTTAAGTATTTAAATAAATACCTAACCATTATTTAGAGAGAAAAAAGAGATTTGGGGGGTTTCAATTAAACTATAATACTCAAGAAAATAATCAGAAAAATAAACAAGTAAATAAATTAGAAAAGATCAAATATCACCAAACTTCAGTTACAAGGCAATTAATTATTCTTGGATTTAGATGTTGATCATTGATTACAAAATATTATTGTCAATTAAATAGTCAACCGTAGCATAACAACAAGCTCTGTTACACCATCTTCCCTTACTGAGTCGTTAGTTAAAACAAGCTCTTTAACTAATCTCTAACTACTTAACCTACCTAGAACAAGCTCTCTAGATATAAGTTGTAGCAGTATTAACAACTAGAAAGATATGGGTTGACATTAGATAGTAAACACATAAGCTCGGTTCATTTAATCTAAACCTCAATTCTCCTCCATCCCTAGTGATTAACTCCATAAGCAATTACGGACTTATGTTTTTAATCTGGCAGTAGATTATTTAATCAAATTAAATAGTAGGCCCTACTATCTAATGAAGCAAATAATCACGCAAATGTGCTCAGAGAATCTTGGATACTTAATCAACAATTATATTATAAGCTCAAAATCTCACAACATTCTTTTTCCCAAGAACAATGAATTTACCTCATAACTAAATAAGAAAACTACTCACTAGACATATTCAAGATCATAAAATTCAAGTTATATATTATAAAGATTACAAATATCATGCAAGAAACAATCAAAGAAGCAATCTTTAATAATATAAAATCAGAATTACTAATCAAGATTATAAACTAGCAAGCAAGAACTGTAACGACCCGTTACCACATTTTTAACCTTATTTTACACAATTCATCCGATTGGGCTGTCTGTGATACTTCACTTTTACTAACTATTAAACAAATTTACATAACATTGTTTATATTACATACATCCCCTATCTTACTTAATAAGCAAGTAGTACTGCATACATGTCTAAATACAGAAAATAAATTATCATACCTCATATAAATCAGTCGGTCTGTCACATTGTCCTTTATGTGCAGCTGTAATCCACAACTATTGGATCTCACCATCATCAAAACCTGAAATGTTAAAATTGGGGAGTGAGCAAACCACGGCTCAGTAAGAGAGTTATATGTCACACTTGATATTCAGCTATTTATATGCTGAAAATAATAATTTTTCATTTTCTTTAAAATCTTCCTAGCTGGCTCTAGGCACACATGTAGGAAGGATACTACAGTCGGCTAGTGATCCAGATAGAGTAAGGCAGGTATTTTGAAATACCTGACTTGTTCCGGAACCTAGAAGCAACTGTAGAGAGTACTATTTTCGTTGTTTTCAAACGATATAATATTCGTTTTTCCACAAAGTAAACCACTTATCTCTTTTCACTTTCAGTATACCTTAAAACACGTGACAGTTCAGTAATAAAACAGTGGTTTACTTCTCTTCTCTTCAGTACAGTAAAAACACGTGACAGTACAGTGATTTGTAAATATCCAATCATTTGATAATTACTTCTTCGATTATTTCTATCTTAGAAATAATTCTTATGTTATTCTTTTAGAATAACATTTATTTCTCTTTTCAAATCAGTAACCGTATCGTATAGTTCAGTAAAACAGTATATTCAGTATTCAGTAAAACAGTATCTCGATACGGTTCAGTCAGTAACAATAAACAGTAGCTACCCATTTAGTAAATAGTATACGGTAGCTTTCAGTTCAGTAAACAGTAAATGGTAGCTTTCAGTTCAGTAAAACAGTAATCAATGGCTACCATTTCAGTAAACAGTACAGTTCAGTAAACAGTGTTTTGGTACGATTTTTCATCAGTAAACAGTAATCAGTATAATAATTCAGCACAGTAAACAGTATAGTATAGTAAATAGGATTCCGTGAATCCTTTTAGTAAACAGTAATCAGTATGTGAGACTAGGCATCACCCTACAATTAAATCATGCTATCATCGTCCAATAATGGACCAGTAATCATCCCCAAAGGGACACAGTAAACAGTATGTATGCGATCTATGGCCATGATCTATATGGTGTCCTCGGTGTACACTTGCCGGGTGACATCCGGGACGCTGATGACTGGCAGGTCTATCAGCCACGTGATAGTAACAGTATAAGTGTGATGCATGAAACTCGGGGCCTAAGTCTCAAAACAGTATAAACCGTACCATAGCCTTTATGGATTTTAAACACGATAAATCAAATTATCCATAAGGCTCACATGTAAATATAATCACCTTTATGAAATTTATAAAATAAATAATATTTTTCAAATTATTTCATAAAAGTATATATCATGTTTTCCATACGGTGAAAACAGTCTGCAAAATCATCACTGTAAAAATAGAAGGGCAAAACTGTCCTTTTCCATCGTAAAACACATATGCACGCTTTCCCGTGCCTTTTATCCAAAACATGGTTTTCAAAGAAATCGGGATTCAAATCAAATGTTTTCATAATTTATGTAAAAATAAATTATTTACTTTCCAAATTCAAAATCCCTTAACCATGTTTTCTTCTAGAAACATGTGTAGAGACCTTTTGTCTCGAAATCATGGTTTTCCACCATTTCTTAACCTTTATGGAATTTTCATAATTATTTGTTTCCACAATTAAAACCATAAAGGTTTTATGTAAAATCAAGTGAATATTTAAGAATATTTATAAAAATATTCACTTCAATCTTTTTTTTTTCATTTTCATCTCGTTTCACGTGAAATATCACCTACCGGGTGAATTTTCGGTGATTTCCTTTTCACCATACTCGAAAACATGAATATTTTAAAATTAAATATCATTATATTCATGTTTTATAACATTTACTTAATTTCTTGATTTTCGTGTCCGAAAATCGATTCACGTGAAATCAAATCTTTTATTTTGGTTTTCAGTGATTTTCGGTAAATTTCAGTAATTTTTCGATAATTTTTCGGCAGTATAACGGCTGCCGATTTGGCTAGCCTCCTGCACCGAAAATACAATTTATATTTCTCAACTGGTATTTCACCACAATTTAAAACCGATAAATCACCACATTATAAACCGATAATTATCGATAGCATTTAAAAAAATTAAATGCAATTTAAAAACATGGCCGGATATCCTTACAGGCGGCACATGTCTCCCTTACCTGTTTCGGGTCGACGACTGCCTCTCGAAGGTCACGCCCGTGTTCACCTCGCCCGATTCCATCGGCTCGGTCATCGAGGATATTTTCTGGAAATTAAATTCTAAAATTTAGAATTTTTCCATAATTATTTAAATAAATAAATTATTTAAATAATTTAATACTTTTCGGGATTTCTTACCGATTCCCGTAATTCTCGGGATTTCCCGTAATTTTCGAATTCTCGGGAATTCTCCAAATTCCCGGAATTCCTTTCCCCTTTTCTTTTTCTTCTTTTCTTTCTTTTTCTCTTTTTCTTTCTTTTCCTTTTCTTTTCTTTTTTCTTTTCTTTTTCTTCTTTTTCTTTTCTTTTTCTTTTCTTTTCCCGCCGGATCGGTCTGCCTCCTTCCTCGCCGGTTCCTCGCCGACAGCCGGTTCTCTGACGGCTCAGGGGCTCAACAGCTGGCCGGCACCACGGTGAAGCCGGATCTGGCCTCCGTTCGTCACGAATCGACGGCATGGCGGCGGATCTACTCGGTTTACCTTCGGTTTCTTCTCCTCCTCCGTCGGCGTTCCTCGGCCGTTCACCGCCTGAACCGTGGCCTCCCACGTTTTCCTCTTCCTCCGGCGAAGCTTCGGTGGCATTGGAGGTGGCCAATTCCGCCGCCACCGCCACTTTCTCTTCTTTTTTTCTTCCCGGCCTCCGCCGGTTTTTCCTTCGATTTTCCTTCCTGTTTTCGCCGTCTCCCGTCGCCGGTCACCTTGTCTTCCACCCCTTATCTCGCCGGCCGACGTCCTCTCTCCCTTCTCCTCTCTTCCTTCTCCGGCGAAGGGCCGGTCACCCTTCGAGAAGACAGAATCGGGAGTCTTCCCGATTCTGTTTCGTTTCTTTTTTTTATTATTTTATTTTAATTATAATTATACATTATACATATATATATTATACTTATAATATATATAATACATATAATATTATTATTATATATATTATATAGTACTATATATATTTTATATATAAAGATATATATTTTATGTACAAAAATATATATCTAGTATAAATATATATGTATATATTTATGTATTTTGAAATAAATAACATTTATATATACCTATATAAATGTAATAATAAAATATATATTGTATTTACAATATATATATATATATATTTTCTTTCTCAATTTCTTATTTAATTTGGATTTCTATTTATCCAAATTAAATTTCCTCCTTTCCTTATTTTCCGAATTTAATTTTCCTTCACTCGGATTTCCACCATCCGTTCCTTTCTCAATTCTCGGGATTTTCACTAGTATCCCATTCTCATAATTTTATTTATTTATTTATTTATTTATTTCCAATATTTATTTCCAATATGTATAATTTCCAATAAATGAAAAATTTACGGTTATCACATTCTCCCCACCTTAAGAAATTCGGTCCTCCGAATTTAACTTAAGTCCAAAGGTGGTACATGCTGTATACTTACGACTTTATTTATTTGATCATCCCCCAAGTAATATTGCCAGTACACTTTCAGCATTCCAGAGTACTTTTAGATCACTACATGAAGACTTTCATCATTTAGTATATATTTATACTCCCATAAATTCATTTATCAATTTGGGAGTTGTTCATTTCCACTCTTTTCACATAAGAGTCCATTCACTATATTTTTCATATCACATCTGATCTATGCTATTCATCATCTATTTTTCTCACTTAGTGCCAAGTCGATATGGTTCGATACTATCATGTACACATGTCAGTCAGTTATATGTAATTGTCCCAGTAGCTTAGACATCTCATGCACACGCTCTCTCAACATCATGGAGCGTTGACATCTCACGCTCATATATGTATACATATCAGTATGGAGCAGTGCTATCAATACACTTGGGATCTCAAAGCCTTTTGCTATCTCTCATTAAGCATATGGCATCTCAGAGACTCCCATCACATGTAATGCTCACTGGAACTGTACATATACATTTCTACTGTTTCTCACTCATACTGTGACTAAGGCAATAGAGAATAAAGGATTCCGATAATGGAACGTGATTCTATTTAGATCATTAGTCTTTAATCACTTCCATATCATCTTATCTCTTTTGGACGCTTTATTATTCACAGTATTCATTTTCTCTTTTATTTCATTAAGGCTGCATCTCACTTGTAGACTTTACTATTGATCATCTCTTACAATCATAAATCATGAGACAATCATATTCTCTTCATGTAGTATGGTCTTTACATCTCTTTTCATAATTTAGATTCCACAATTGAATCCTCAATTTATATATTTAGTCAACACATTATCTATACAATTCCACCATTTACCATTTCAAGGTGGTTATGTGTATGTATAACACTTTTCTATTTAGATACTGGCAGTAAACATATCAATTATCTTACTCCTTGGAGTATCATTAATTTCACTTATCAAATCTGGCGTGATTTTTCATCTTGCCACTGTCATGTGATAACCAGCCTGAATTCACTTTCAGTCGCAATTTCGGGAACTGTTTCATATTGATGTTCCCTTCTCATCATGCAATTTATTTCCTTATTCCATTTTCATTTTTGGTTTTCATATTCCCACTTTTATCTTTTCATGCTTTTACTCTCATCATCTTTGTCGGTTTTCTCGTGTGGTATGGTATTCTACAGCAAAATCTCTTAACATTTTGCATACCATCTTTTCTTCTCACTTATCCATTTACCGACTTTTATTTCTCTAATTATATCTCATTAGTAGAGCAGCTAGTCCCATAACTCTTTTATATATTGGCAGTAGTATCTAGCTAGACTCAGTAATTCTGTATCTCAATCATTATCTCTCTATCATGGACAGATTCACTGTCATTCTATCATCTCGAGTTCAGATATCCCAGAAAGAGATACTGTCTAGCCAAGTCTCTTATTCGCCACTCTTAACATAAGTCCACAGTTTTTGAGAGTTTAAAGGATTATATATCATGATGCTGCTCCTGTTCCATTTGTATCCTTAACTATTTCGATATCTCACTCTTTAGGTTTATATACCTCACAAGGTAATTCATGAACCTTGAAACCTCAATAGGAACTCGTAAAAATTTCGTCGAGTTCTAGTCATCATCTTATGGACATCAGTCTCTGACCTTTCTTTAATGACGCTTTATACTGAGGCTAGTCTTATGGACTCCTCCTGTATCTCTGATCAGATCAATAAAGCGTCCATTTTCATGTAGATGATCACTTGTTCTTCATAAGAACTTTATTTAAATAATCAAAATTTAATATACCATTTTAATCCATCTATATATCACGGTCATCTGTGCTTCTCTCATTTGCACTTATAAAGATACTTCATTAACCTCAAATCACACTATCTGTATTTCCATCAATCACACCTTTACAAGTGAATTTCATTATTCACACATTTTCTAGAGTTGTTGTAAAGCTTTCGGATTCTCTTAAGTTCTCCGATATAAGCTTAGAATCAGATTTCATATTCAAAATCGAGTCAATATTATCTCGATTCCTCCAATTTATATAACTCTGGAAGTTCTATCGAAAATCAAATCCGATACTTTCTTTAATCACATATTTCTTATTAATTCGGACATTTCATCCTCATGTCCTTTCATTTACATTATGTATTCTCAAGGCCTCTACCTTGATTTTATTGTTTACTCATACTTTACAGCATTACGAATCTCAATCTAGTAAGCTGTATCTAGTACCACAGTTATCAACACATGTCACAGCTAACCTATTTATTATCTCTGTAATTTGCTTTAAAATCAATTTCATTTAATAAATTCAGGTTTAATTCCCTTAAGTATGTTATCCATGAGGTTTGAACCCTGGCACCCTTACGTACCTAGTTCCTTTCACTCGTGTTACCATTTAAAAAATTGTAAGAGTCCTGCTCGTTCGTATCAGCCGTCGACGAGCATCCCCTAGGCGATCCTTTCGCCCCAGGTTTACCCTTACAAGTGAGTCGGCGACCACATAGTTCGCCCACACCTCACAACACATGATCCACTACGGGTCACCCATCACAGTTCTGTCTCAAAGGTCCTGAAAACTCTGGTTAGCTGTCATCTTCTTCTGTTTATCACTTTACTGTTCTTATATATATTCACCAATTCACAGTACTCCATACAGTACATCAATGGCAAGGCATATCTCATAATGCTCGAGTTCTATAATTAAATATTCATTTAATACCTCAAAATAATATAAATGTATAGAACCTCAATCAACCGTACTGCTATGGATTTCCTCATCTGTACTATTCACCTTCTCAGTCATTTTCTGTAATCATTTCACTTTTCATAATATCCACGATCCCGTAATAATTATTCAAGTCGATACACTCGTAATTCAGGCCCTTACAATCAATAAACGAGCCAATCATCTTGTGGCATTCTACTACACTTTTATCGGATCGCATCATATAAGGCCTCGGCTCGTCCGCCGTCCGCCGTCCGCCTGTACACACGTGTATTAACCTCTTTGAGAATGCCCAGCCCGTTCACTGGGTCACCCCTCGAGGTTTTATCATGAGGCCTAGCCCGTTCACTAGGTCACCCCTCGAGGTTTTATCATGAGGCCTAGCCCGTTCACTAGGTCACTCATAATTCGCGTCCGTCCTCTAAGTGTCAGTGGAATCAGTAATAGGGATCGTTATATTCATATGACATCCTCTATGCCATTAATAACTCCATTATCATCAATGGATTCACATTCAGTTATTTTTCATCACTGTTCCGAACATCGCCAAACATAGGGGCATTGTCGTCATTTCGACATTTATTTCTTTCTCCTCAATATACATTGAAATCAATGATCTGATCATCTATGTGCTGATAGTATCCTTTCTGATACTTATATCAGCAATTTAGATCTCATTCGATTTCGACAGAGAAGTTCACTAAAATCCACAATTGAATTATTTTGCTCGTAAGATAGCTTTATTTCATCAATTTCTCTGTCAAATCAATCAAATCCAACCTCTGTTGGTCTATTCTGACTCCCAGTAAAAATTTGGAGTCAGGGGTATTTTGGTCATTTTTGGCCAAAAATTTTCTCTCTCTTCAAATTACCCTCAATTGGTGATCTTAAAGTCTATTTAATGATGATATGTCATTTCCCTCCTTTATACCATCACTTTCAGGTCTCAGTTCGATCCGGACCGTAAAGTACTGGTGGGGCCCTCACCGAGTCCTTTCGGTTCCTTACCGAACAGGCCTCCATTTAGATTATAAGAATCACCAATTTTCTGGTAATTTCTAAGCCTATTTTCCTCTTTCACATTTTCAATTTATACTTTCTCACTCCCTTTAAATCATTTTACTTAATTTACAATCATTTATTTTCTTTATGTATTCAGACGACACAGTACTACCGGGAATGTTTAACACTTTTCCTTTCAAAGTATCCACAGACATCAGGCCAACCATGCTCTGATACCATTAAATTTGTAACGACCCGTTACCACATTTTTAACCTTATTTTACACAATTCATCCGGTTGGGCTGTTTGTGATACTTCACTTTTACTAACTATTAAACAAATTTACATAACATTGTTTATCTTACATACATCCCATATCTTACTTAATAAGCAAGTAGTACTACATACATGTCTAAATACAGAAAATAAATGATCATACCTCATATAAATCAGTCGGTCTGTCACATTGTCCTTTATGTGCAGCCGTAATCCACAACTATTGGATCTCACCATCATCAAAACCTGAAATGTTAAAATTGGGGAGTGAGTAAACCACGGCTCAGTAAGAGAGTTATATGTCACACTTGATATTCAGCTATCTATATGCTGAAAATAATAATTTTTCATTTTCTTTAAAATCTTCCAAGCTGGCTCTAGGCACACATGTAGGAAGGATACTACAGTCAGCTAGTGATCCGATAGAGTAAGGCAGGTATTTTGAAATACCTGACTTGTTCCGGAACCTAGAAGCAACTGTAGAGAGTACTATTTTCGTTGTTTTCAAATGATATAATTTTCGTTTTTCCACAAAGTAAACCACTTATCTCTTTTCACTTTCAGTATACCTTAAAACACGTGACAGTTCAGTAATAAAACAGTGGTTTACTTCTCTTCTCTTCAGTACAGTAAAAACACGTGACAGTACAGTGATTTGTAAATATCCAATCATTTGATAATTACTTCTTCGATTATTTCTATCTTAGAAATAATTCTTATGTTATTCTTTTAGAATAACATTTATTTCTCTTTTCAAATTAGTAACCGTATCGTACAGTTCAGTAAAACAGTATATTCAGTATTCAGTAAAACAGTATCTCGATACGGTTCAGTCAGTAACAATAAACAGTAGCTACCCATTTAGTAAATAGTATACGGTAGCTTTCAGTTCAGTAAACAGTAAATGGTAGCTTTCAGTTCAGTAAAACAGTAATCAATGGCTACCATTTCAGTAAACAGTACAGTTCAGTAAACAGTGTTTTGGTACGATTTTTCATCAGTAAACAGTAATCAGTACAATAATTCAGCACAGTAAACAGTATAGTATAGTAAATAGGATTCCGTGAATCCTTTCAGTAAACAATAATCAGTATGTGAGACTAGGCATCACCCTACAATTAAATCATGCTATCATCGTCCAATAATGGACCAGTAATCATCCCCAAAGGGACACAGTAAACAGTATGTATGCGATCTATGGCCATGATCTATATGGTGTCCTCGGTGTGCACTTGCCAGGTGACATCCGGGACGCTGATGACTGGCAGGTCTATCAGCCACGTGACAGTAACAGTATAAGTGTGATGCATGAAACTCGGGGTCTAAGTCTCAAAACAGTATAAACCGTACCATAGCCTTTATGGATTTTAAACACGATAAATCAAATTATCCATAAGGCTCACATGTAAATATAATCACCTTTATGAAATTTATAAAATAAATAATATTTTTCAAATTATTTCATAAAAGTATATATCATGTTTTCCATACGGTGAAAACAGTCTGCAAAATCATCACTGTAAAAATAGAAGGGCAAAACTGTCCTTTTCCACCGTAAAACACATATGCACGCTTTCCCGTGCCTTTTATCCAAAACATGGTTTTCAAAGAAATCGGGATTCAAATCAAATGTTTTCATAATTTATGTAAAAATAAATTATTTACTTTCCAAATTCAAAATCCCTTAACCATGTTTTCTTCTATAAACACGTGTAGAGACCTTTTGTCTCGAAATCATGGTTTTCCACCATTTCTTAACCTTTATGGAATTTTCATAATTATTTGTTTCCACAATTAAAACCATAAAGGTTTTATGTAAAATCAAGTGAATATTTAAGAATATTTATAAAAATATTCACTTCAATCTTTTTTTTTTTCATTTTCATCTCGTTTCATGTGAAATATCACATACCGGGTGAATTTTCGGTGATTTCCTTTTCACCATACTCGAAAACATGAATATTTTAAAATTAAATATCATTATATTCATGTTTTATAATATTTACTTAATTTCTTGATTTTCGTGTCCGAAAATCGATTCACGTGAAATCAAATCTTTTATTTTGGTTTTCAGTGATTTTCGGTAAATTTCAGTAATTTTTCGATAATTTTTCGGCAGTATAACGGCTGCCGATTTGGCTAGCCTCCTGCACCGAAAATACAATTTATATTTCTCAACTGGTATTTCACCACAATTTAAAACCTATAAATCACCACATTATAAACCGATAATTATCGATAGCATTTAAAAAATTAAATGCAATTTAAAAACATGGCCGGATATCCTTACAGGCGGCACATGTCTCCCTTACCTGTTTCGGGTCGACGACTGCCTCTTGAAGGTCGCGCCCGTGTTCACCTCGCCCGATTCCATCGGCTCGGTCATCGAGGATATTTTCTAGAAATTAAATTCTAAAATATAGAATTTTTCATAATTATTTAAATAAATAAATTATTTAAATAATTTAATACTTTTCGAGATTTCTTACCGATTCCCGTAATTCTCGGGATTTCCCGTAATTTTCGAATTCTCGGGAATTCTCCAAATTCCCGGAATTCCTTTCCCCTTTTCTTTTTCTTCTTTTTCATCTTTTCTTTCTTTTTCTCTTTTTCTTTCTTTTCCTTTTCTTTTCTTTTTTCTTTTCTTTTTCTTTTTCTTTTTTTTCTTTTCTTTTTCTTTTCTTTTCCCGTCGGACCGGTCTGCCTCCTTCCTCGCCGGTTCCTCGCCGGCGACCGGTTCTCTGACGGCTCAGGGGCTCAGCAACTGGCCGGCATCACGGTGAAGCCGGATCTAGCCTCCGTTCGTCACGAATCGACGGCACGGCGGCGGATCTACTCGGTTTACCTTCGTTTCTTCTCCTCCTCCGTCGTCGTTCCTCCGCCGTTCACCGCCTGAACCGTGGCCTCCCATGTTTTCCTCTTCCTCCGGCGAAGCTTCGGTGGCATTGGCGTTGGCCAATTCCGCCGGCACCGCCACTTTCTCTTCTTTTTTTCTTCCCGGCCTCCGCCGGTTTTTCCTTCGATTTTCCTTCCTGTTTTCGCCGTCTCTTGTCGCCGGTCACCTTGTCTTCCACCCCTTATCTCGCCGGCCGACGTCCTCTCTCCCTTCTCCTTTCTTCCTTCTCCGGCGAAGGGCCGGTCACCCTTCGAGAAGACAGAATCGGGAGTCTTCCCGATTCTGTTTCGTTTCTTTTTTTTTATTTTAATTATAATTATACATTATACATATATATATATTATACTTATAATATATATAATACATATAATATTATTATTATATATATATTATATAGTACTATATATATTTTATATATATAAAGATATATATTTTGTGTACAAAAATATATATCTAGTATATATATATATATGTATATATTTATATATTTTGAAATAAATAACATTTATATATACCTATATAAATGTAATAATAAAATATATATTGTATTTACAATATATATATTTTCTTTCTCAATTTCTTATTTAATTTGGATTTCTATTTATCCAAATTAAATTTCGTCCTTTCCTTATTTTCCGAATTTAATTTTCCTTCACTCGGATTTCCACCATCCGTTCCTTTCTCAATTCTCGGGATTTTCACTAGTATCCCATTCTCATAATTTTATTTATTTATTTATTTATTTCCAATATTTATTTGCTCCAATATTTATTTCCAATATGTATAATTTCCAATAAATGAAAAATTTACGGTTATCACAAGAACACACAAACAATATTAATTTAAATAAAGAAAAAAAATCAGAATTAAAAATAATAAAGAAATCAGCAACTAATTAAAAATAAAGAAAAAAATAAAATTTTATTAAAAACCTTAAAGAAAATCCTACAAGACTAAAAGAGGGAAGAGGGATAAGAAGGATGTGAGGGATAAGAGGGATGCTGTTTATGAGAGCCTTGTGCTCTTTATATAGGCCTAAGGAAGAGTTTAAAAGACTTTCCTAAGTAATGTGGGATTCAGATAAGAGTTTACTTAGGAAACAAGTAATTTGACTAGTCAAACTCTTACCTTTATCTCATCATCTTTTTACAATTATTTTCTAAGTAAAATTCCTAAGGCCTATTCTTATTAATTAATTACAGATCTAAGACATAATAAAATTAAGAAATTATCTTGTCTTAACAAAATCTGGTCTTGAACTTGCTTTGTTGGAATTTCTTCTCAATCTCGTTATTCTGCCTAGAATTTCGTAATGGTTTCATCCAGACGTTTGACCCATCAAACGAACTCCGATTTTTGCGATCTTGTACATTCCGAAAACCTTGAGAAGTCTTATACAACTTCCATGAAGGCCACTTCTTGAGATCAGGTCGTTAAATTGGTCAAAAACGTCAATCTTTCAAGCTGGATAGAAAAATCTGCACTTTGCTCTTTTTAGCTCCTTTTAATTCCAACTTTGATATTTAATACCTAAAACATGAAATAAACATTAGTAAGCTCTTTTAGGCATAAAACATCAATATAGAAAATATATTAGCACATATAAAATTCACAAAATATCATCCAATCAGCATAAAATACTATATTTGGTTAAGAGACATGCCATCCCGAGATTATCGGTTACCCGAGACTGCATGTTGTCGATCTTGGAGGTATTTTTATTTTCTTTTATATATTCAGATTTATTGTATGGTACTACTTAATTTGTAAAGTAGGTATAGGAGATGTAAAATGTTAAGAAATATTATTTAATTTCATATTTCGGATTTGTAAATTAATTAAAGTTTACTGTTATCAATGTTACTGTTTAAGTGACTGAGGCATCGCAGACGGCCCAACCGTTAATTATGTGTAAAATGTGTGTATTACTGTATATTTGGACTATTACAAAAGGAGAAGGTGAAGAGGGGTCCAAAGGATAGATTAGGTAGATGGCAACTTAAAAAGGCCAGGACATCGGGTATTTAGATTTCTGAAGGGAGATCAGTTTGATCTGCTACTATTGCCCCTACTACTAGCCCTAGTACTGCTCAAAGGGGTACCGCGGCCATGTGTACATTGTGTGGGAGGTGGCACAGCGTGTTTCTGATGCGAACAGATGAGGCATTTAGTGAGAGATTGTCCGATGTTGAAAGAGGAAGCTACATCTACAGCTCCAGCTACAGTACCACCTCCAGCAGCCCTAACATAGATTAAGTTGGAGAAGGTGACACCTTTATAGCCGAGACGTGTGACAGTAGCGATAAGTGCAAGAAGGCTGTGATGCAGGGACGGGTGTTCACACTAGATCAGGAGGTTACTGATACTTCTATGGATGTGATTAAGGGTAAGATTTATATTTTTGATATATCAGTGCTTGCTTTATTTGATCATGGTTATACGCATTCGTTTGTATCACTGGCATGTGCTAGCAAGATACCAGTAGAACTTGAACCCTTAGGGTATACTTTGTAGATTAATACGCCTTTTAGAGAATTACAAGTGACTGATGTGGTGTATGGAAATTGTAAAGTGATAGTAAGAGAGAAGGCAACGACAGCTAACCTAATTTTGTTGAACATGTTTGATTTTGATGTAATCCTAGGAATAGATTGGTTAGTTACGAATTATGTTAGTCTAGACTATTATACTAAGTTTATTACCTTCTATCATCCTTAAAGATATAATGTAAAATTATTAGATAAGTATTAAAATTGAAATATTGTTACTAAATTGTTTGAGTGTATCTATGATGTGATTGAAGGTTACATCACATATGTGGAGGACGTAGAAAAGAAATATCCAGAGCTGTTAGAGATTTCTGTGGTTAGGGATTTCCTAGATGTATTCTCGAATGATTTACCAGGGTTACCACCGAATTGGGAGATCGAGTTCACCATCGACTTGTTACCCGGTACGGAGACCATATCTAAGCCCCCATATCAGATGGCATTAGTAGAGTTGGAGGAGCTTAAGAAGCAGCTTCAGGAATTGTTGGATAAAGGCTTTATTCACCCTAGTGTGTCTCCGTGGGTGCTTTGGTGTTATTCGTCCAGAAGAAGGATGGTAGCTTGCGGTTGTGTATAGATTATCAGTTGCTTAATAGAGTTACCATCAAGAATAAGTATCCCTTGCCCAGGATTGATGATCTGTTCGATCAGCTCAGGGGTGCACAGGTGTTCTCGAAGATTGACCTCTGATCAGGGTATCATCAGTTGAAGATCCGAGGGCTGATGTCCCTAAGATGGCATTCAGGACTCGCTACGGACATTATGAGTTCTTAGTAACGCCATTTGGATTGATTAATGCCCTACAGCTTTCATGGGTTTGATGAATGAGGTATCTAAACCCTACTTGGATAAGTTCGTGATAGTATTTATTGATGATGCTCTGGTATATTCCAAGTAATCAGAAGAGCACGAGCAGCATCTGTACATAGTCCGCAGACCCTCAAAGACCAGAATCTATATGCGAAATTTAGTAAGTGTGAATTCTGGCTAGATCATATTACATTCTTGGGACAGGTCGTGTTTAAGGATGGGGTGTTAGTAGATATGTCGAACATAGAGGCCATTGTACAGTCAGAGAGGCCTAATACAGTGATAGAGATCCGGAGTTTCTTGGGTTTAATTGGATACTACCGTCGATTTGTTGAGGGATTCTCGAGACTAGCTGCCCAATTGATGCGACTCACATGTAAGGATGTTAAGTTCAAGAGGATGGATGCATGTGAGCACAGCTTCCAAGAGTTGAAGAGGAGGTTGACTACTGCTCCTATTCTTGCCTTTCTTGGCAGATCTAGAGGTTTTTCAGTATACAGTGATGTGTCTACATTAGGATTGGGATGTGTTTTGATGCAAAATGGTTAGGTAATTGCTTATGGGTCCAGGCAGTTGAAAGAGCATGAGAAGAATTATCCGACACATGACTTGGAGTTAGTCGCTGTGGTGTTTGCATTGAAGATATGGCGGCACTATCTTTATGGGGAGAAATTTCAGGTATATACAGACCATAAGAATCTGAAGTACTTATTCTAGAAGTAGGAGTTGAATATGAGACAAAGCAGATGGATGGAGCTATTAAAAGATTATAACTACGAGATCTTGTACCTCTTGGGGAAAGCAAATGTGGTGGTAGATGCTTTAAGTCAGAAGCACATAGGGATGGTATCTTATATGATGGTTCAGGAGTATGATCTATTAGAGCAGTTCTCGAGCCTCGTTTGAATGTGATTTCCTCTAAGAGATATGAGTTTATAGCCAGTTTCCAGATAGAGTCGGATCTGATGGATAAAATCAAGGATGCTCAGAGGAGTGATGTTTATTGTATAGAGGTTGCCAGTCAAGGTTTAGATCGGAGTATAGTTAGATTATGGGATTGGTACCGATAGGATACTGAGGTTCAGAGGCAGGATATGCATTCCTAATGACCAACTTCCAAAGCATCTAATTTTGACAAAGGCCCATACTTCTAGGTATACTTTGCATCTAGGCAGGAATAAGATGTACCATAATTTACAGAGAATGTATTGGTGGCTTAAGATGAAATGAGACATCACAAAGTTTGTTGCTAGATGTCTCACTTGCCAGTACGTGAAGATTGAGCACCAGAAGCTTGCGAGATTGCTACAGCCTCTACCAATTCCAATGTGGGAGTGAGAGCATATTCCTATGGACTTCATTATGGGTTTGCCAAGGACCCGAAGAAATCATGATGAGATATGGGTGATTGTTGACCGGTTGACGAAGTCCGCTCACGTTCTTTCTATCAGGTCTACAGATTCCCTCAGTACCTTAGCCAATTTGTATGTTCGGGAGATCGTTCCAGTGAGCATCAGTTCGGATAGGGATTCCTGGTTCACTTCATATTTTTGTAAGAGATTTCAAGAGGCTATGGGATCCCAATTGAACTTTGTTACTGGATTTTCAATGAGTGTACCGCAAGTGTACAAACTGTAGCAAGTAATAAAGTAATGATTACAAGATCATTCCCATGAGGATTGATTGCAATGAATTGTTTGCTAAATACTAAAATTAGACCACCCTAATTTTATTTAAACGTTAATAATTTAAAGTGAGTTTTAAACAAACATGCATAAACTCGAGACTCAAGAATTAATTTATTACTAAACTAAACTACCAAATTTTAAACTTAATTTTAAAGATGCTTCACTAAATAGAAGAAAAAATATTGTAATAAATCTAAACTAAAGCATGCACATTGCAATGTAAAGACAAGTTATATGCACTAATGAATGCCCTTATGACCATGTTTTCATGCAAAGCCATTCTCTGCCACGTCTCAATCTTCCAATTTCCATTTCACAACAACATTGAACAATCCCATAGCCATGCTAAAGAGAAGTGTATTATGTAGTCTAAAATAGAACAAATAAATAGTATTAAGACTGAGTTGTGTAAAGATATTGAAAGTAATTTAACGGGTAGAATAATACAAAGCTTGAAACGGTAACTCCCTTTTGTTTATGGCATGTTCCAGTAGAAGGCGAATAAGTTGACATAACCCAGTCACTCACGCAAGACGTGGCTTCAATTAGTATTGTAAAGCTCGAGTAACACCAAAAGCACAAATAAAAATTGAAAAAAAAATTGTAACCAAATAAACTATGGAGAAACAAAAATTTTATTTATTTGAAGCTAAAAAAAATAATTCTATCTGAACATAAAAAAAATTTAGAAAGACTAGAATTTTGAAATGAAAACAAAGCTACTACTTCTATATCCACCAGTGGGATTGGATGATCTTTCATGGTGTTGAAGCTTGCTATTTATAGAGGCTGAGGTGATAATGATTAGCTCAAAATCTTGGCTGATAAGGCTTGATCTTTATCTTCAAAGAAAATTTATCTTTATCAACTCTCTTGTTTATCTCAATCCTTGGCAAGAAGTCTATCTTGATAATTTATCTTCATAAAAGATAAATGCAACAATTTATCCTCATCGGCAGCAAGTAGAGATAAAGCTTTATCAACAAAGTCTTGTGTTTGAATGGAATTTGGAGCTAAAGTCCTTCACTTCTTTGACTTCTTTATGAATTGGAGTTCCTACACCATTGAGGAAAATTCAATAAATAAAGGAGGAATGTTAAGTTGATAATAATAATTTTGGGGTACATTTTATCATTAAGTTCATGATAATTCTATAAATTATAGAATTATCACACCCCCAAGCTTGAATTTTTGCTTGCCCTCAACCTATAAAAATGAAAAAAAAATCGGAATGACAAAGAAATACTCTCCTGACTTTGAGATTGAAAGGCCACATGTTCATGAAGCTTCATTTTTCCGTAAAAACGCGTCATGCTTTTCAACATGCTAGAAAGTCGTTCCTTGCAAAGACCACTCTCCTGGCTAGCTCATGCTCCCATTTTCGGTCCAAGTAACAACACGTGCCTCGCCTCTTTAAGCTTGTTGTCTAAAACAACTACTGCAACAACCAGTTTTTCTCCTCTCACCGCCACGCATTAGCTTTAATTGGCCATGTACAAAGCTAGCACACAGTAAGTGGTAGCAACAAACCTTTGTCCACGTCTCCTAGTAAGTTTCACATGCATTGGACATCCTATGCCGACTAACTTTCGTTGTGCGTAGCTACGCCACACATTAACTCCAACAGTAAGCCTTGGTGAGCACGCTGCAACAGCATCTATGGCTTCAAGCCTTGCCTTCTACTCGCACCAGCACAGTTGAGCTTCATGTTTAGTACTTATGCACTTCACGAAAGCCATGTTCTACAGTTTCTTTATGCCACCACGCACTAGATCAAGCCATGCATACTACGGATAGCAAGGTACCACAGTAGCTTCCATTTCTTCTTTAGTTTTGGACCAAGAAACTGCACAGTCTAGGGGCGTTTTCAACAGCCTTTCACTTTCGGTCAAGTAGCTGTTTGCCCAGAGAACAGCTAGCTACCGTTCCTTTCATCAGCTTGTATACATCAGCATTTTTCAGTTGCAAATCACCCAGCCTACGGCAGTCGCAACATCGCCCAGGGCAGACTAATCTTGCCATGTTGTCTACTCATCGCGCCTCCAGCCTTTATTACACAGAATTGGATGATAACTCGTGAGCGAAAATCTTCACCGTTCCAGCCTTGCTGTGCCACATAGCCTATGGTGGTAACATCTTGTTAAACAATAGCGTAGCTCGTGACCAGCTCCATGCAGCATCCAAAGCTGAGATCATCACTTATGAATAAATAAACAAAAAATAAATAAAATAAATAAAAAATCCGAAAAGGAAAGAATTGAAAACTGGGGTTACCTCCCCATAAGCGCTTGAGTTATAGTCTTCGGCTTGACTACTGTTGTTGATTTTAAGTTGGATCACTAAGCTAAGTGACCGACTTTTGACGATCGATCACTCCTCCCGAGTAATATTTCAATCTTTGACCATTGACTGTAAATGGTTCCTTAGAAAACTCGCCTCTTATTTCCACAGTTCCATATGGAAAAATTCGAGCAGCAATGAATGGTCCAGACCACCTTGAATTCAACTTACCTAGAAAAAGCTTCAAACAAGAATTATAGAGTAAAACCTGTTGCCCCAACTCAAATTGTCTTTCCACTATCTTCTTGTCATGCCACTTCTTCATTCTCTCTTTATAATGTTTGGCACTCTCATATGCTTGCATTCTGAATTCATCTAACTCGTTGAGCTGCAATAGACGCTTTTCACCAACTGTAGTCATATCAAAATTTAATTTCTTGATTGCCCAAAATGCCTTGTGCTCTAATTCTACGGCAAGTGACAAGCTTTCCCAAACACTAATTGGTATGGAGACATTCCAATAGGTGTTTTGAATGCAGTTCGGTAGGCCCACAGTGCCTTTCTTGAAGGTTTCACCTTCTTCTCTAAGATTCTTTTTATCTCCATGTTAGAGATTTTTGCTTGGCCACTTGTCTGAGGGTGATAGGTTGTAGCCACTTAGTGTTTGACACCATACTTAGCAAGCAAAGCTTCAAAGGACTTGTTGCAGAAATGAGTCCCTTCATCACTAATGATCACCTTGGGGGTGCCAAAACGAGTGAAGATGTTCTGTTTCAAGAACTTCATAACTTCCTTGGCATCATTCGTAGATAAGGCCTTTGCTTCCACCTATTTGGATACATAATCCACTGCTACAAGGATGTTGTAGGATGAAATGAATGGTCCCATGAAGTCTATTCCTCAAACGTCAAAAATTTCCACCTTGAAAATGGTATTTAGGGGCATCTCACGTCTCTTGGAAATATTGCCAACCCTTTGGCATTGTTCACATCTCAAGGCATATAAATAGGCATCTTTGAAAAGTGTAGGCCAATAAAATCCTGATTGAAGCACCTTAGTAGCTGTTCTTTCCCCTCCAAAGTGTCCTCTATAATCTGAAGAATGACAATGATGGAGGATATCCTCCGTCTCTTCCATGGGTAACATTTTCTTAAAACCTGATCCCTACATTGCTTAAACAAATATGGTTCATCCCATACAAAATATTTGACATCATGCAAAATTTTTTCTTTTGTTAGAATGATAAATTAGGAGGAAGCACTTTACCTACTATAAAGTTGACATAATCTGCATACCATGTTAAGTTATTATGCCTAACCTTGAATAGTTTCTCATTAGGGAAAGACTCTTTGATGATAGTTGCATCTTCAACACCACCATTCTCTAGTCTAGAAAGATGATCTGCCACTTGATTTTCTGTCCCCTTTTTGTCTCTAATCTCAAGGTCAAACTCTTGTAAAAGGTGAATCCACATAATCAGTCTTGGCTTGGCATCCTTCTTGGCAATTAAGTACTTGATGGTCGAGTGATCGGTGTAGACTATCACCTTGGTGCCAATGAGATAAGGACGAAACTTATTGAATGCGAAGACAATCGCCAACAACTCCTTTTCAGTAGTTGTATAGTTAAGTTGTGCATCTGTCAAGGTTTTGCTCACATAGTAAATTGCGTGAAAAATCTTACCTCGTTGTTGTCCTAAAACTGCACCAACTGCATAATCACTCACATCACACATTAGTTCGAAAGGTAAATTCCAATTAGGTGCTATAATTATAGGAGTAGAAATCAATTTATCTTTTAAAGTTTGAAATGCTTCTAAACATGAATAATCAAACCTGAAAGTTGAGTTTTTCTCTAAAAGATTACACAATGGTTTGGAAATCTTTGAGAAATCTTTAATAAACCTCCTGTAGAGCCTGCATGTCAAAGAAAACTTCTTACCCCTTTTACAGAAGTTGGTGGTGAAAACTTCTCAATTACCTCTATCTTGGCTCTGTCAACTTCGATTCCTCTAGAAGAAGCCTTATGCCCTAGCACAATACCTTCATGGACCATGAAATGACATTTTTCCCAATTTAAGACTAAGTTGGTTTCTTCACAATGCTTAAGCACAAGAGTTAAATTTTTTAAACATAAATCAAAATTATCACCAAATAGAGAAGTCATTTATAAATACCTTGAGAACTTCTTCCACCATGTCTAAAAAGATAGCCATCATGCATCTTTGGAATATGGTAGGAGCATTGCACAATCCAAATGGCATCCTCCTGAAAGCAAATGTTCCATATGGACAAGTGAATGTGGTCTTCTCTTGATCTTATAGAGCGGTGGCAATCTAGTTGTACCTGGAATATCCATCCAATAGGTAATAAAATTCATGCCCGGCTAGTCTATCAAGCATCTGATCGATGAATGGCAAAGGAAAGTGATCCTTTCTAGTGGCCTTGTTGAGCTTACGGTAGTCCATACACACTCTTCAACTAGTGACTGTTCGATTAGGAATGAACTCATTATTCTCACTAGATATCATAGTCATTCCTTCCTTTTTTTGCATACACTGGATAAGACTAACCCATGAACTATTTGATATTGAGTATATGATACCTGCGTCCAACCACTTGATAATCTCTTTCTTCACTACCTCTTTCATGGTTGGGTTTAACCTTCGTTGGTGATCAATAGTTGCCTTGTGATTTTCCTCCAACAGAATCTTGTGCATGCATATGGATGGGCTTATTCCCTTGATGTTAGCTATGGTCCATCTTAATGCTTTCTTGTGCTCTTTCAACACACTCAACAACTTTTCTTCTTGTTCATTAGTTAGAGCAGAAGAAATGATAACTGGTAAAGTAGAAGACTCAACTAGATAAGCATACCTTAAATGAGGAGGTAAAGGTTTGAGTTCTAAAGTTGGAGGTGTTTCAATCGATGACTTGAGAGGTGAAATCCAAAAGCACCTAGCCTTTCAAATTGTCTATTGGGAATCGTCACAACTTTTACCTAAGCACAATTGGACTTCTCTTTATCAAGAACTGCTTCTATGGGGTCCATTGGTGGTTGATTAACAAATATTCCCTCTTGATCATTGACCCGTATGGTGAGCTCTCCTTTTTGTACATCAATAAGAGCCTTACAAGGGCCTTCCAAGGATAATTGGGACTTCACGATCTTCCTCCATATCCAACACTACAAAATTAGTTGGAAATACGAATTTGTCAACTTTCACTAGCACATCCTCAATAATGCCTCTTAGATACTTGAGAGATCGGTCTGCTAATTGGAGTGTTGTCTTTATTAGTTTAGTCTCTCCTAGTCCAAGTTTCTTGAAAATAGAAAAAGGCATTAAATTAATACTTGCACTTAAATCACATAAAGCTTTATCAAAAAATAAGTTACCAATAGTGCAAGGAATAGTAAAACTCCCTAGATCTTCAAGCTTAGGTGGTAAGTTCCTTTGCAAAATGGTGTTACACTCCTCAATAAGAGCAACAGTTTCAAAATCCTCAATTCGCCTTTTCTTAGAGATGATGTCCTTCATGAACTTGGCATAAATTGGCATTTGCTCCAATGCATCAAAGAAAGGGATGTTGATGTGGATCTTTTTGAATACCTCCAGGAACTTAGCAAACTGCCTATCTATCTTCTTTTGCTTGATTCTTTGAGGAAAAGGGATAAGTTGAGGAGGTGATTTAATGATCTTACCAGATTGAGATGAAGTCTGCTCAATGTTCTTTTATTGCTTACCTTCTTCATCTTCTTCTATTTGGACTTTAACTCTAACATCCTCGTCTAATTCTTTAGGTATGTAACCCACTTCTTTACCTTTCCTCAAGGTTATTGATTTATAGTGCTCTTTACCTTCCCTTTTTGGATTAGGTTCAGTATTGCTGGGCAAGTTACCTTGGGGATGATTACTAATGGCATTGGCAATCAGACCTACCTGAATTTCAAGGTTTTTTATAGAAGCTACTTGGTTTTGTAAGATGGTGGTGAACATATCTTTTAAGGAAGGCTTCTTTTCTTGTGGTGGGACTTGTGGTAAAGAATTATGTGGAAGTGGTGGTGGTGGTTAAGTATGGAAACCACGAAGATAGGTAGGTCTTAGGTTGATGGTTGCCCTTGATTATTGTTCCAAGACAAATTTGGGTGTTTTCTCCAGCCAGAGTTGTAGGTGTTTGAGAATGGGTTATGGTTCCTATTTGGATGGGAAACATATTAGACTTGTTTAGCTTGGATAGGACACCTATTGCCAGAGTGATTACCCCCACAATTATCAAAGTTTACAAAAGGGTTTTGAATGGAATGGATTGGGTTGGGTTGTTGACTGATTCCGAGAGAATCAACCATTTTGGTCAAGGCTGAGATTTGAGAGGTAAGGGCGGTGAGTGCATCAACTCATACATACCTACTGTTCTCTTTGGTGTAAGCTTCTCAGTTGACCATTGTAGTTGTTTTCAGCCATGTCTTCTATCAAGTTATAGGCATCATTTATAGACTTGCTCACTAACGCACCACCTACAGCTGTGTCTATAGTAGTTCTGGTCTGGCCTCTCAAGCCATTGTAGAATATCTGCACTTGCAACCAGTTTGGAATCCCATGATGAGGACACCTTCTCAAGAGCTCTTTGTACCTCTCCCATGCTTCATAGAGTGACTCTGAGTCGTGTTGCATGAAAGTAGTGATGTCGTTCCTCATCTTCACTGTTTTGGTTAGTGGGAAGAATTTTATCAAGAACTTTTGGACTAATTCCTCCCATGTTGTCATTGATCCTAGTGCCAATGAGTTCAGCCAATCCATCGCTTTGTCCTTGAGAGAAAAATGAAATAATCTCAGTCTCATTGCATCATCAGAAACATCATTATTCTTAAAACTAGAGCAAATTTGTAAAAAATGTTTCAGATGAGCATTTAGATCATCATTGATTGAACCCCCAAGCTGTACGGAAGTTTGGATCATTTGGATGATGGCCGATTTGATCTTGAACTTATTTGCTTGAATAGCTGGATTTCTTATACTCATATTAAATCCATTCACCTTAGGCATTGCATAATCTAGAAGAGCCTTGGTATATGCTTCATCCATGGTATTTGTTTCAATAAGATCTTCTTGGTTCTCCTTCTTGATTCTTCGTAAAGTCCATTCAATTTCAGGGTTAAAGGGAGCCAATTCAACACTCCTTGCTCGTCTCATGCACTAGGTCAATGTACCTCGTAAGAAAAACAAGAGAAGATATTAGTAACAAGGAAGGAGAAAAAGTAAAAAAAATTGACTTAAAACTAGGTATGCTTGGTATTAATATTAGCAAAACAAATCCTTCAAAATCCCCAGCGACGGCTCCAAAAACTTGTTACCGAATTTTTGATGATTGTACTAGAAGTGTACTTACTATAGCAAGTAATAAAGTGATGATTACAAGATTGTTCCCACGAGGATTGATTGCAATGAGTTGTTTGCTAAATACTAAAATTAGACCACTTTAATTTTATTCAAACGTTAATAATTTAAAATGAGTTTTAAGCAAACATGCATAAACTCGAGACTCATGAATTAATTTATTACTAAACTAAACTACCAAATTTTAAACTTAATTGTAAAGATGGTTAACTAAAATAGAAGAAAAAATATTGTAATAAATCTAAACTAAAGAATGCACATTGCAATGTAAAGACATATTATATGCACTAATGAATGCCCTCATGACCATGTTTACATGCAAATCCATTCTCTACCACGTCTCAATCTTCCAATTTCCATTTCGCAACAACATTAAACAATCCCATAGCTATGCCGAAGAGAAGTGTATTACGTAGTCTGAAACAAAACAAATAAATAGTATTAAGACTGAGTTGTGTAAAGATATTGAAAGTAATTTAATGGGTAGAATAATACAAAGCTTGAAACGGTAATTCCCTTTTGTTTATGGCATGTTCCAGCAGAAGGCAAATAAGTTGACATAACCCAGTCATTCATGCAAGACGTAGCTTCAATCAGTATTGTAAAGCTCGAGTAGCACCGAAAGCACAAATAAAAATTGAAAAATAAAATTGTAACCAAATAGACTATAGAGAAAAGAAAATTTTATTTATTTGAAGTTAAAAAAAATAATTCCATCTAAACATAAAAAAATTTAGAAAGACTAGAATTTTGGAATGAAAACAGAGCTACTACTTCTATATCCCCTAGTGGGATTGGATGATCTTTCATGGTGCTGAAGCTTGCTATTTATAGAGGCAGTGGTGATGATGATTAGCTCAAAATCTTGGTTGATAAGGCTTGATCTTTATCTTCAAAGAAAATTTATCTTTATCAACTCTCTTGTTTATCTTTATCCTTGGCAAGAAGTCTATCTTGATAATTTATCTTCATAAAAGATAAATGCAATAATTTATCCTCATTGGCAGCAAGTAGAGATAAAGTTTTATCAACAAAGTCTTGTGTTTGAGTGGAATTTGGAGCTAAAGTCCTTCACTTCTTTGACTTCTTTATGAATTGGAGTTCCTACACCATCAAGGAAAATTCAATAAATAAAGGATGTTGACGCTACCGAGAGGGGGGTGAATCGGTTTTACTACCATTTTTGAGTTTTTACAAGCTTAATAAACAAGTAAAGCAAATTATGCAATAATAAGTAAAATGCAGTAAATAAGGCAAAGGGAAGAGAAGCAAACTCAGAATTTATAGAGGTTCGGCCAACTCTTGCCTACGTCCTCTCTCCTTGATCCTTTTGTCAAGGGATTGATTCCACTCTTCTTTGTGAATGCTTACAAACCACTTTAAGGTGTGGTGAGACCTCTTACAATTCCTCTTGAAGGTTTAGAAATAAACTTCTAAACCTATCCCCTTGTAAAGCTACCCTCTCTCTTACAATAAAACCTTACAAGGCTAGCACACCCCTTTGAATATCAGAAATTTATGTAAGTGGGTGATGAACAAGATAAAATAACACAAATGGGATACAAAGAGTGAATTTTTCAGCTTTGATTTCTTTCTTGAAGCTTTAAGAGTTTCTGAGTGCTTGTTCTACCTTTAAACTTCATAAATGCCTCTATTTATAGTCCACCAACTACTTGGGACGGTTGTTAAAGCATTTAATGCAAAACTTTCCATTGAAACCCTCAGAAACTAGCCGTTGGAACCTATTCTCGTAAAAAGGGATCGATCCTTTGCCATAGGGGATCGATCCTTTTCTTCCAGAATGCCTTCCACTGCATTCTACCAATTTGGGATCGATCCCTCTATAGGGGGATCGATCCCTCAAGCTCTACCTACATAATTTGTGAGCTATTTTGGGATGGTTTTCTGGCTTTTTGTGATTTCAAGTCAGTTTAAAATATTTTATCACTTTTATAAAAGTATTTCCTGACTTTTTCAATTGAAAACACAATCCAAAACTTTGTTTAAAAGATTTTCAATCATTGAGTCCATTTTGAGCAAATTTACATTAAAAACATTTAGCCTTACTTAAGTTTTTGTCATTTCAAAACATTTGTCAATTTAAAGCTAACAAAGGAGGAATTTTAAGCTGATAAAAATAATTTAGGGGCACATTTTATCATTAAGTTCATGATAATTCTATAAATTATAGAATTATTAAACTTCGGCACTGCTTTCCATCTGCAGACTGATGGGCAGTCTGAGCGCACCATCCAGACGCTCGAGGATATGTTGAGAGCTTGTGCACTAGATTTTAAAGGCTTTTGGGATGACCACTTACCAATGGCAGAGTTTGCATATAATAACAATTATTAGTCTAGTATTGGTATGGCACCATATGAGGCTTTGTATGGCAGACGATGTAGATCACCAGTTGCATGGGAAGAAGTGGATGATAGAAAATTGTTAGCTCCCGTTTTGGCAGAGAGGAAGCTTCCCAAGATGTATAGATTATATGTGAAAGGCTAAAGATAGCTTAGAGTCAGCAGAAGAGCTAAGCAGATACAAGGCACCGACCATTGAAGTTTTTAGTTGGAGATTATGTTTTCTTGAAGGTCTCACCATTAAAGCGCATCAAGAGATTCGATAAGAAGGGGAAACTGAGTCCTTGATATATCAGGCGATTTGAGATCTTAGACCGTGTGGGAGATGTGGCCTATCATTAACACTACCTCCAAAGTTATCTAAGGTGCATAATGTCTTTCATGTGTTGATATTGAGGAATTACCATCCATATCCCTCTCACGTAATTCAGCACAAGTCATTGAAGATCAGAGAGGACATGAATTACATGGAGAGACCTATTCAGATTTTGGATAAAAAAGATAAAGTACTACGGTCTAAGACGATTTCACTAGTAAAAGTGCTCTGGCAGTACCACTCAGAGGATGCGGCTACTTAGGAATTAGAAAGTCTTATGCGGGAGAAATACCCAGAGCTATTCCAGTGACTGGTCCAATCAAGTTTTGAGGACCAAATTTTCAATGGTGGGGAGAATGTGAGAGCCTTGTATTCTGGTACTGTTGTACATGTAGGGATACTCACTACTATTCAATTCCTATGTATTTCGCAGGTATAACCTAATACAGTACTGTGGGCCCCACAGGCTCTACAATGCCTAATTGGATGTGAGATCGAAAAGATATTATTTAGGGAGTCCAATAAGCCTACGATAAGAATCTGCAACCCAAAATCCCTTATTTAGATTATTTTTGGGAAGTGTACCAACAAATTAGGAAATGACAATTAAGAACATAACCCGGATGAACTTTTGTAAATTGTGGTCAAACTAAATGGAATTTTGATCCACTAACTGAAGTATGATATTCTATATGAAAATAAGTCTTAGGCTATGTCAATAGATAGATTGAATTGATAGCTAAATTAGAAATTTACACGATTGGCCTGGTAGGGGTATTTTTGTAATTTCACCCTTACGGTTAGTCGAACCTTAATGAAACCACCATCATTCATCAAAATATGTTTAATAATAATATTTGGTGATGGAATATGAATTTTTGGAGTTAAAGTAACTAGTTAGAAAAATTATAGAAGTTTAAAGGCATAAATGTCCAAAATCTTTATAACCAAGGGCATTTTGGTCATTTTTCCCCTAAATGAAGCTTCTAAATTTTTCTCCACATGTAGCAACCAGCCACTCCTCTCTTCTTCTTCTACCTCACGACAAGCTTCCATAGCCAAACCTTAAGCAAAAATAAAAATTCAACAAAATCACCACTTAAATCACCTTATCTCACCAAAATCCCTTCTACAAAGTTGTTCTACACTTTATCCTCTACAAACCGATATCAATAGATCATTTTAAAGTGGAAAAAATCAAGAGGGAAGGGATCATATACCATTCGGCTAAGGTAAGACAAAATCATGCTTTGATTTTCTTTAAGTTCTAAGGTTGCCAAATGATAAATTTAAGGTTTTAAGTATGAATTTAACCTTGGTTTGAATTAAATCCTTCCCAATCAATACCCTAGGGATTCGGCCATTAATGGAACTTCATAGTTTCTGTTGGATCTATAGGCTATACCAAGAGGGGGGGTGAATCGGTTTTTCGCTAACCTTAAGTTCGTTTTCCGATTCTTATAAATTCTCTAACCTATATTGATATTTTCTAAAGTTCTCTAGGCTACTCAATTATGCAATATAAATTCAATACAATAAACACAAATATAATTGCAAAGAAGTAAAGAGAGTAAGGATAGAGAATTGTACGCAAGTCATTTATAGAGGTTCGACAACCTTGCCTATGTCCTCTACCTTGAGACGCTCCCAAGGATTTTCCCCAAATTCACTATCCTTGAATTTGTGTTTACAATCCCTCTTTTTCTTAGGCTCAAGAGTAACCTCTTCTCCCTCTTTTTCTAGGCTAAAGAGAAACCTCCCTCTTTTTGTTAGGCTAAAGAGAAACCTCCCTCTTTTTCTAAGGCTTAAGAGAAATCTCTCCTTTACAAGGTGTTTACAAGGAATGTAATCAAAGAAAGGCCTCTAGGTAGGCAAGTGATTACAAGAGTTAAGCACAAGAAAATCCTAAACAATATTTGTGCTATTCTATACAAGGAATGTGAGTATGATGGAAGATGAAGACTTTGTAGCTCTTGAAATATTATTTAGGCTTGAGGATTTGAGGAAAATGAAGATTGAATGTGCTGAGCTCTTCCTCTTGCTTCCTTTAGCTTCTAAGCCTCTATTTATAGTCCCTTGGATGGTTTGTGAACGTTGGTTGGAGCCAAAAATGAATATAGTCGTTGTGTCTCACAAAACTAGCTGTTACAGCACTTTTACATCCCGAGGGATCGATCCCATGCCTAAAAGGATCGATCCCTTTAGTCCAGAATCTTGATTCTTGGCTTGAGGGACCTTTTAGGTGTTGGAAAGCCATTCTGCCATAAAGGGATTGATCCCTTTCCTTAGGGGATCGATCCCATGCTTCCAGAGAGCGATTTCCTGCACTTTTTGGGTTAGAAATGATG
Organism: Heritiera littoralis; assembly: GCA_031772115.1. Lineage (NCBI taxonomy): Eukaryota > Viridiplantae > Streptophyta > Magnoliopsida > Malvales > Malvaceae > Heritiera > Heritiera littoralis. The sequence goes on along the minus strand of JAPDPK010000049.1, from coordinate 4,749,825 downwards.
TGGCCTTAGATCCTAACTCAACCCAAAACATTTTGGCATTTTTGTGGGAGTTTTCCTTGACTTTCTCTAATGAAAACATGGTAAAAAAATTCATTAAGTAATTTTCTAAAATATTCAAAAACATTTTATAAAGTATTAAGACCAATAAGAATGTATCATTAAATCATGGTCTTAATGTTTGATATTATCACTTTAAATGGTTTGAGAAAATCATGTGTCATAAAGAAATTTACAATATGAAAGAAACATTAAGGTTTACTTAAGTTTTTGTCATTTCAAAATACATATGGTAATTTAAAGCTAACAGTTTCATGTAGCTTGATGCATGATGATGCTGTTAGATGAATGAAGAAACATAAAAAGTATGAATTAAGTGTTAGTTTGTTAAAAAAGATGAGGAATTTCACCGTGTACCATTTGGCCATGGCAAGGGGAGAGTGTTTTTGTGCTTCATTTGATGAAATTAGGGTGCCATGAGACTGTTGATATTGAGAGGAGACTGTTGGTGAAGTCAGAATTAAAATCCGAGTTGTGTAGGCAAAGTTATGTTTTAGCACCGATTTAATTTAGACTGGTCTAACATTTTCTACTGATAATGTGGTAGAATTTGACGAAGGAAAAATTATAAAAAGTTGAATTATGGTGAATAATGGTGATTGGTATAATATTTTGCCGCCCTGGAGTGTTAATTCGCAAGTGGTGCTAACGGCGAATCAGTAGGAAAATGACACGTAAGGGATGAGTGTGTGAGCTGTAAGGATACTGTGAATGCATGTTTTGATTCAAATAAATTTTATGAAGTGATATGGAAATTAATTGCTTTGGAATTGGTGAAATTGTGGATATTGATTGGTTTATAAACTGTGTTTTCAATGCAGGAAGGTTAGGTTAGAAACAGTCGTTATTCTGCCAGAATTTATAGAAATTCTAAAAAATTAATTCTAATATTTTTAAATGATAGAAATAAATAGATTTTTAAGTGGATTCCATGTGATTTATTAAAATTGCATTAATTGATTATTTACCGAAAAACAATATTTAAATATTTATATTAATGAATTTTAATTATGTGAAGGTATCGGCACAGAAGCGGACAATACGTGAGTGAGAGTGGGTGATCACCTATCTCGTGTGTAAAGGTAAACCTGGGGTGAGGGAGTCGCCTAGGGGATGCTCGTCGACGGCTTGGTGAGACGGGCGAGGCTCTTACATAAAAAAATAATCCCTTGAGTGTGTTTTACATGAGATGCTCAAACCAACCTTACACTTATGTTACCATTGAGACCTGTCTCTAGATGAGCTTATTGTTATGCTATGGTTGACTATTTAATTGACAATAATATTTTGTTATCAATGATCAATATCAAAATCCAAGAATAATTAATTGCCTTGTAACTGAAGCTTTTTTATATTTGTTTTTGATATTTAATAATATTCAATAATAATATTTAATGATGAAATAAAATATTCTATAGTTTAATTGACTAGTTAAAAATATTATAGAAGTTTAAGGGTAAAATTGTCCAAAATCATTAAATTAAGGGCATTTTGGTCATTTTGCAAGCAAGATAAATTAAAAGGAATTTCTACATGATGAATATCTCCAGTCACCAAAAATAAAATTTTATAACTCTATTATATAGATAGCAGAGCAAGGGTCGAACCCACAGAGACTGAATTATTTAAGTTAATTATTAAATTAAAAATCTAATTTAGGGTTCAGGGAAAGAAGAAGTTTTGGGGTTTTGTAAGCCATGTCTAAAATAGAGAAAGTAAGGATACTTCCATAATATTTTCAACTAGTCAATTAAACTCTAGAATATTTTATTTCATCATTAAATATTATTATTGAATATGTTCTAATAAATGGATAGGGTTTTATTAAGGTTTGACCAATCGTAAAAGTGAAATTACCAAAATACCCCTATCAGGTCAATCGCGTAAATTTATTTTTTTGCCTATGATTCAGTCTATCTATTAGCATGACCTAGAACTTATTTTATGTAATTATCATGCCTTGGTTAGTTGGTCAAAAGTCAATTTAGTTTAACCATTATTCATGAAAATTCATTTGAGCTATGTCCTTAATCATAATTTTTTAATTTGTTGGCACACTTCCCAAAAATAATTTAAATAAAGGATTTTGAGTTATAGATTCTTACCACAAGTTCCTTGGGCTCTTAGTACTTGTCTATCTAGTCTCACTTCCATTTGGGCATTGTAAGACTCGTAGGGGCCACCATATTGTTTCCGGTCATACCTACGAATTGCATAGGAATTGAACAGTGGTGAGAAGTCTTACATGTATAATAGTACTAGAATATGTGATTCTCACAACTATATTTGAAGTTAGAACGACGAATGGATTTAACAATGATGACAAGTTTCCTTATGCCTTGTAAGTATTAGAGAAATCGTAAGGTGGGACCCACAAGATTTTCCTTAACCTGGATGGGAACGAAAGTAGCAAATTGTTAATTTTGAAATCGAAGTACAGAATCAATAAAATGACCACTTTCTTGAATTTCTTCATTTGAGCATACTAGCTTTGCGTGTAACAAATTCGAAAATGATAGTTGTGTCCATAGCCTGAATAAACTTTTATAAATAACGATCAACCTAGTTTGACTTTTGACCCATAAACTGTTATAGTCGAATCCTTGTGTGAAGATGTCTCACTCAATTCCAACCCGTAGATGGAATCACACGAAAGGTCAAAAACAATACGAACGAGCCAAAAAACCTTCATTTAGGGCTATTTTGGTAATTTCACTATTATAGCCGATCACAACCACTCAAAGTTAAAGTTTTGACTTAATAGTAATTAAAGATAATATTATGGAAAAACAAAAATAAATGGAATTTAAATTAAATGATTAAAGTAATATTATATTATATGGGATATGGATGAAATTATTAATATTTTAAAGGTGCACCTTAGTAATTTGCCTTAAATGATATTTTTTTATAAAATATATATTAAAGTAGGATATTTCTCATCATCTTCTCACCAAGGCCAGCCACTCCACCATTGTTGCACCATTCTTCACTTAAGTGTAAAGAGAGAAAGCCTTGAGAAACACCATTTGTAGCCATCAAAATCGCCACCTTCCTTGAGCAAACTTGCTCATCTTGCCACCTCTCTCATATATCTCCAAAACCAGCCCTTTTTAAGGCCATTTGCTAGATGTTTTGATCCTCCAAGAATTGGCCATAAGGAAGGTGAGAGAAAAAGTTTATAGTTTTTTATTTAATGGCTATTGGTGATGTGATCTTAATATTTAAGCATATATATAGCTTTAAATTGAAGTAAAAATGAATGAATGTTGCATGTTTCATGCATGAATGATGTATAGAACAAAAGGAAGATGATGGTAACCTTAGAATTGATGAAATTAAGTGTAGTGAGTGCATGTGTAATTTGGCCATGAAGGAGAGAGAGGGTTAACATGTCCAACTTGATACTAAATGGTTTAAGAATAATGCTTGATGTTAATGAGACTATTAGTGAAATCATATTCGAAAAAGGAAGTGTTTTGATTCTAATTGCAAGTGTAGGGTTCAATAGGAAGTAGACCGGATTTACTGTTGTATTAGGAAATATGAAAAGTCTTAGAATGTAGAACATTCTTTGCAAAAGGAATAATAAAATTTGATCATGTTTTGATATTGTTTTGCTGCCTGAAAGTAAGGAAGGTTAGGAAGTGATAGGCAAATACACGCTTGCATATCCATACTTGGTGCTGATAGCCTGTGATATTGTACTGTGAAAGTTGTCGTAAGGGATATATATGAAAGACTTAAGTAATACTATGATTGCATTAGGGCATATTGGCTAAATTGTGAATATTGAATTGTGTTTCCAAGTGCAAGAGGCTTTTGAAATCAAATAGAGGGTATTAGTTTTATCATTATTTAATAGCAGCTGACTGCCTTGTTAAGTAGTTGACTACCTAAGTTCGGGATTTTGGGTAAATTAGCAACTAACTTACAAACAGTAGACTGCCATAAAAGAGCAGTTGACCGCTCTTAAGAAATTTACATTCTGTCTGAAAAATAATTGACTGCTCAAGGTGACAGTTGACTGCATTTTCTCAGTTTAGCTACTGTTTGAAAATCAGTCAATTGCCCAAATAAGGCAGTTGACTGCCCTTTACCCAGAATACTTCATGGTTTTAAAATTTTCTTATTTAAAATTTAATCATATATAGGGTAGTCGGCTGCCCGTATAGGGCAATCAACTGCCCAAAGTAAGAATCGTTTTGTTTTTAAAGATTAAATGGATTTTCGATTGTTTTAAGACTGATGGACTCCCCATAGTTGTTGTTGGCTTTATAGGCTAAACTGAAAGGGAGGTGAATCGGTTTTGTGCTACTCTTAGGTTCATTTTTCGATTCTTCTAAATTCTCTAGCCTATGTTGAAGTTTTCTAAGTTCTCTAGGCTACTCAAGTATGCAATATAAATTCAATTCAACAATCACAATATAAATGCAATTAAGTAAAGAGAGTGGGGAAAGAGAAATGTACACAATCGATTTATAGAGTTTCAGCAACCTTGCCTACGTCATCTACCTTGAGATGCTCCCAAAGAATTTCCCAAATCCATTAACTTGAATTTGTATTATAATCCCTCTTTTTGCAGGCTCAAGAGAAACCTCTCTCTTTTCTAGGCTAAAGAGAAACCTCCCTCTTTTTCTAAGGCTAAAGAGAAACCTCCCCCTTTTTCTAAGGCTAAAGAGAAATCTCCCCTTTACAAGGCGTGTTTGTGTTTACAAGTAATGTAATCAAAGAAAGGCCTCTAGTTAGGCAAGTGATTACAATGATTAAGCACAAGGTAAATCCTATACAATGTTTGTGCCAGTTTATACAAGGAAGATGAGAATGATAGAAGATATTGAATTCTAGCTCTTGAAATCTTTGAAATGCTTAGAGAAGATAAAGAAGTTGAAGAATGATATGTCTTGGCTGCTCTCTCTTGTTTCTTGAGCTTCCAAGCCTCTATTTATAGTCCCTTGGATGTATTCTTGACGTTGGGTGGAGCCAAAAACAAAAGTTACCGTTGTATCTCACAGAAACTAACCATTGGAGGCTTTCACATGTTAAGGGATCGATCCTATGCCCTAGGGGATCGATCCTATGCTTCAGTCCACGTCTTCCAGGCATTCTGCCATGAAGGGATCGATCCCTTCCCTTAGGGGATCGATCCCATGCTTCCTTTTTGCTTCTTGGGAGCATTCTGCCATTTGTGGATTGAGCCTTCAACATGGGGGATCAAACCCTCATGCTTTTCCTGCACTTTTCTGGGCTAATTTGCATTCTAAATGATGTGGACTTTGATTTTAATTCATCCCAAAACATTTTAGAATTTTGTGAGAGTTTTTCTTGACTTTCTCAACTAAAGACTTAGTGTAAAAACTTGTTAAGTAATTTTCTAAAGTTGAGTTCAATATGTTCTTGAGAAAATTACTTAATGACGATATTCAAAATCATTTTGTAAAATGTTAAGACCAATAAGAATAAGCAATTAAATCATGGTCTTAAACTTTGACATGTAGACTTAAAGTGGTTTGAGAAAATCATATAATTGGTAAAACAAATTTACATTATAGAATCAAACACTTAATATTACTTAAGTTTTTGTCATTTCAAAATACATATGTCAATTTAAAGCTAACAATCTCCCCCTTTTTGGTATGACAAAACTTAAGGTAAATTTGCTTTGAAAATTCTTTAAAGAAATACTCCTCCTTAAATAAAGCATGATTTTGTAAAGCTCCACCTTAATATAAGCATGGTTTTCAAAAGAAGTTTTCAAACCCCATTATTTCTCCCCCTTTTTGTCACTTAAATTATGGCTATGTGAGAACAGATAAATATGCTCCATCCACCAAGAAATATGTTAGTACATGGGACTCTAGCACAAATAAATAAGTCAATGTCCATAAAGAGTGTGAAATGTTTGTTCATGCAAAGGACATTGCTAAAGATTCTATACCAATTGTTTATAAATAATTGTGCAAGAAGTTCCCAATTGGTAAGCAATTAAGCAAGTTGTTTATAAATTTTTTACTAAGTTCTATAACTTGCTCATTTCAAACTTATCAAGCACTTAAGTAGATCATTTGTTCTCTAAAGTCCAACTAAGGTGCATGGCAATACATCATGATTATGAGCTGAAATTTGATGACATATCATATGCATGAGCTCATAAATCATTTTCAAGAAAGTGTGTGCATAGAATTAAATCATACATCAATTTACCACAAATTCTAGCATAATAGTGTCTCATGCAAAAGTGTCTTATATTAATTCTTCCCTATTTATCATTTCAATCTAAAGATCATGAGAAGAATTGTCAATTTAAAGCTCATATCAATTGTTACCAATGGTTGACTTAGCCATTTTGAATGATGTTAATTGTTATGTGTGGTGTGCTTTATGACTAATCAAGTCAAACATGTAAGAATACAATCACACAAACCATTAAACATGGATATGGATTAATTAAACATTAGCATATTATCATAAAGTAGTAATCCATATTCATAAGCACAACTCTAATTATATGGAAGATTTAAAGATTTATATCATCCAAGCACACACATTTTCTTCCATAGTTATAAGCACAAAAATTCTATGCTCATTTTTCAATTCAAATCCTTAACCAATTATAAGCAAGGAAAGGTTCAAGATTTTCCTCTTAATCATTTAATAGCCATATCCCTAATTGTTTTCATCATTTAAGATTCTAGAGGATATATTCTATTTTAACTAAAATGGCTTTACTCAAGTGAATCAATATTATCAAGCTAAAATGTATTTTATTATTAAGATTTTCAATCTATGAGTGAGGTCAAGTACATTTTCATGAAAACTAATGTTCTCATCTCATAGACTTGATCATTGATTCAACTTAAGTAAACATACAAGTTCAACATCAAAACAATCAAGATTCAATGCATGGATATCAATGAAAGTGCATTTGTTCAAGTTTGCATTTATCCTTGAATGTTGATGTTGTCATTAAAGTCTAAGTTCTTTAAAGATTTGGCCAAGGACAATTATGACTCTAGGTAATGTGTTAGGCGTTTCAAACATTATATTTACCTAAGTCATATTTGAATTCAATTCTTAAGGTCAAGTTTTGATCATTTTATCATTCAAGCATATATATTGACCTTTGATTATTCATATTCCACTAAGAAATATATCATGATGTCTAATGGGAATATGCGAGTCAAGCTATGAGATATAATCCTCTAAGCAGGCTTGACTAAGATGAACAAAAGATATCAACAACATCTATCATTATGCACAAGTTCATCTAATTTTTTTTTAAAAACAATACACAAATCATTGAAATAGTTCTTAATATTTAAGTATTCATTGAAAAAAAATATTTCAAAATTATTTCAAAATTTATGTAATTCATGAATGTCTTCAAAATGAATTTGCACTATTAAGTTTAAGAAAATGATATTAATTGTTGAAAATAATACAAACTGTTGAAGTTAAGGCATGATATCAATGAAAAATGATTTTTCATATTGAAAAGATCATTAAAAGGAGTTGAAAACAATGAATTTTAAGCTTAGACGAAAGAAAGTGTGAAAATAACAAAAGATCCTCCCAAATTTTAGTTTAAAATGTGCAAGGAAGGCTTTTGGCCTTGAGGGGATCGATCCTTTGAGGAGGGGGATCGATCCTTTATTTTCATAATGCAATTTTCTGCGTTTTTTCCAAAGGGGATCGATCCTGCATGTGAAGGGATTGATCCTTCATCCAATTTTTGCAGAATTTTGATAGAAAATTCAACTTTTGAGGTGCCAAAACTTAGTTTTTGAGTATTTTAAGTCCAAGTAAAAGTTTAAACATTTGTACAATATGATTTTGGACTTATATGAATGAAAAATATGGATGAAAAATCATTTAACAATAGATTTCACAATTTTGGAAGAATTTGCACCATAAAATGTATTTTTGGTCTCAAAGGAGGTCATTTTAAGAGTTATGCATATTTTGGCAAAACCAAAGCATTGGAAAACACAAATATGCCAAAACAAACATGTCCACATAGATTTTAAGCACACATATCATCAAATCACCACACTTGTGAACATCATGCCATAATTTTCATATGCATATTTCTCATTGATGCTCATGACATGGCATTTTGCATGAATGACATATTTGACAATTTTGGAGCAAATAAATATATTATCAACATATCTCATACTTCCTCAAATCACACAAGATCATTTCAAAATCATTTAAACATGTTTTTCATTCAACCATTCAATGCCTCAAGAACTATCCATCAAACAATAAAAAATCATTTATCATGCCTATTATTGATTCATTCAACTCATAATGTATCAAAAAATCCTTAATCAAACATTCTCATCAAGGCATCAATAATTTAATCAAATAGAAGTTTTAAGAAATAAAGAATTAGCTTACAAAACTCCTTTGCATGAGAGTGCTTTGCCTTGATTTGTTGAATCCATCATGAGCTATCCTTTGAGGAATTGTTGTAACCTTGCCAAGGATGGATTCTCCAGCTCTTCCTCATTTTCATTGGCACAAGCAAGCTCCATAGAGGTGTGTAAAGCATTTGAGCTTCATTGTTTCTTTGTAACTTCATGCTCTAACACTCCTACACTAAACAATTTCAAGATTGCTTTGGTACCCAAATTTTCTTGGGTCTATGAGTGTTAGTGCAAATAATTTTTGATCCCTTTGGGATCCATTTCAAGATCAATTCATTGTTAGTTATAGCATGCTTTGGCACCCACATTTTCTTAACTACTCTTCCTCTAAATGTGATTTTTCTATAAGTGCATGCTTGTGATGAGTGTCCTATTCTATTGCATAGTGAGCATGTAAAGGATGTATCATGTATAGAATTTTTACAAGCAAGAAAATTCTTAAGATGAGTTTCCTTTTTATTTGCATTATATCCTAACCCATCTTTGTCAAAGAAAGCTCTTTGGGTCTCAAGCATGTGATCTAATTTTTGTTGATTTATGTAAAACCTAGAAAATGAGTTTTGCAAATTTGTATTCGTTTTATTCAACTCATTTATTTCTAAGTTTGTTTCTTCTAATTTCTTCTCTAGTTCTAGCTTAGTATTTGTCAAGGCTTCCTTTTCTATTTTCAAATAAGCAATTATTTTCTTATTTTTAGAGTTCATGCATTAAAATACATTTGCTAGTTCATTAAAGGCATTTTGTAGTTCACCAAAGGTATAATCATTATCTTCACTAGAACTAGAACTAGCCTCATCATCACTAATAGCCACAAAGCATAAGTAGGCTACCTCATCATCTATGTTTACCTCATCGGAGCTATCACTATCACTCCATGCAGCCACAAATGCTTTCTTCTTAGGTTTCCTATCCTAAGTAAGGGGCAATCTAGTCTAGTATGCCCCGATTCATTACACTCATAGCACACTAAGGGGTCTTTTTCTTTCCAACTTGACTCTCCTCTTATTACCCCTCTTCTTTTATGTCTCCTATCATTCTCTCTCTCCTTCATCCTCATAAATCTATTAAATCTTTTGGCAAACATTGCCATTTCCTTTTCTTTTTCATCTCCACTCTCATCACTATAATCTCCAATGTTCTCATGAGTGGATGATTTAAGAGCTACCCCTACTTTCTTTGAAGGCACTTCATTTCTTTTTAATTTCATTTCATATGTGAGTAGGGAGCCTATAAGCTCATCTAGAGACAAGGTGTTAGGATCCTTAGATTCTTCTATTGCGGTACCTTTGCCTCCCAAGATTTTGGCAAGCTATTTAAAATTTTCTTAACCAATTCTACATTGGAATAGGTCTTGCCTAATGCTTTAAGTCCATTAATTATGTCATTAAACCTAGTGAACATTTCACTCATAGTCATAGTCATGTGTAAGCATTCTTACTTTGGTTTCTCTAACTTGATTGGTCCCTTCATGTGTAATGGCCAATTTGTCCCATATTTGTTTAGCATTCTCACATATAGAGACTCTATTGTATTTATTTGGGCCTAATGCACAAAAGAGAGTGTGCATAGCCTTGGCATTCAATTGTGCCAATCTCATATCGTTTGAGTCCCACTCATCCTCATTCTTAAGGACATCCTTTCCATCCACTTTCTTCAATGGAATTTTGGGACCATTAACTATAACTCTCCATACTTCATAATCATTTGATTGTACAAATAACATCATTCCTGTTTTTCAATATGAGTAATTTTCTCCATTAAAGAGTGGAGGTCTAATCAATAAGTATCCCTCTTCTCCTAAGGGTGTACCTATGTTCAAATGAGCCATCTATGATCATTTGGCTCAATGGATGTTAATCCAAATCAATCTCGAGCCCAAACTCTGATACCAATTATTGGCTCTATAGGCTAAATCAAGAGGGGGTGAATCGGTTTTGTGCTACTCTTAGGTTCGTTTTTCGATTCTTTTAAATTCTCTAGCCTATGTTGAAGTTTTCTAAGTTCTCTAGGCTATTCAAGTATGCAATATAATTCAATTCAACAATCACAATATAAATGCAATTAAGTAAAAAGAGTAGGGAAAGAGAAATGTACACAATCGATTTATAGAGGTTCGGCAACCTTGCCTACGTCCTCTACCTTGAGATGCTCCTAAGGATTTTCCCAAATCCACTAACTTGAATTTGTATTACAATCCCTCTTTTTGCAAGCTCAAGAGAAACTTCTCTCTTTTTCTAGGCTCAATAGAAACCTCCCTCTTTTTCTAAGGCTAAAGAGAAACCTCCCCTTTACAAGGTGTGTTTGTGTTTACAAGTAATGTAATCAAAGAAAGGCCTTTAGTTAGGCAAGTGATTACAATGATTAAGCACAAGGAAAATCCTACACAATGTTTGTGCTAGTTTAAACAAGGAAGATGAGAATGATAGAAGATATTGAATTCTAGCTCTTGAAATCTTTGAAATGCTTGGAGAAGATGAAGAAGTTGAAGAATGATATGTCTTGGCTGCTCTCTCTTGTTTCTTGAGCTTCCAAGCCTCTATTTATAGTCCCTTGGATGTATTCTTGACTTTGGGTGGAGCCAAAAACAAAAGTTACCATTGTATCTCACAAAAACTAGCCGTTGGAGGCTTTCGTGTGTTAAGGGATCGATCCTATGCCCTAGGGGATCGATCTTATGCTTCAGTCCACGTCTTCCAGGCATTCTGCCATGAAGGGATCGATCCCTTCCCTTAGGGGAACGATCCCATGCTTCTTTTTTGCTTCTTGGGAGCATTATACTATTTGTGGATTGATCCCTCAACATGGGGGGATCGAACCCTTATGCTTTTCCTGCACTTTTCTGGGCTAATTTGCATTAGAAATGATGTGGACTTTGATTTTAATTCATCACAAAACATTTTAGAATTTTGTGAGAGTTTTTCTTGACTTTCTCAACTAAAGACTTAGTATAAAAACTTGTTAAGTAATTTTCTAAAGTTGTGTTCAATATGTTCTTGAGAAAATTACTTAATGAAGATATTCAAAATCATTTTGTAAAATGTTAAGACCAATAAGGATATGCAATTAAATCATGGTCTTAAACTTTGATATGTAGACTTAAAGTGGTTTGAGAAAATCATATGATTGGTAAAGCCAATTTACATTATAGAATTAAACACTTAATATTACTTAAGTTTTTGTCATTTCAAAATACATATGTCAATTTAAAGCTAACAGTTGCCTTTGGGTAATCATGCTACAATGAATGCAACGTAATGTAATGTTCGCTATTTGACTTTGATCACGTCTTCAGCACCCACAATCATCACCTGATCATTGTACTCTATGGATGACCTTGACTATGGGCTTATGTCTTAATATTATTTCTCACTTGGGAACCTTAAACTGCCTGATTCTATTAAGATGTTGACTATCTCCACTGAATGATTTTATCAAACCTAAGTTATCGAAATGAAATGTTTAAATGCAAATAAATGCATTGATAGTACAGTTTTATTGTTGGAAAGAAATGGTTTACTGAACTATTATCGAAATGACTTTATCGTTTATTACTATATAACGATTTAATGAATAATTGTTTTGTATTGTATAGTATTGTTAGTGAGATTAGTAAAATCCTAGAATTCTAGTTTAAGACACATGAATACCTTCTTTGTAAAGTTTACTTAGGTGTACTATAATCGGACCTAAGGACAGGGACAAGTGAGGTGCTTTAAAGCATCCTTCTTTACTCAAACCTGATATCCTTAATCGGCTATAGCAATCCTTCCTTTTAAGTCCTATGTCACTATTAGAGATAGTAAATGTTAATGGTTTAGTTATATTTTAAATACATGCATGTTAATTGCATAGTATCCGCTCTTTAATATATAAATATTTCTTACTCGGTGAAAGCTCACCCTCTCTTTTCCCCCTTCAAGATTACTTGCAGTAGTATCTGTACAATCGTTGGGAGGACTTATACTTTTGGACAGTATTCCTTCGAGGCGAACACTCGTTCCTTAAAGGTATATTTTAACTTTCTTTTATGTTTAGACTTACTGTACGATATAGTGATGTACTTTTGTATTTTTACATGGGATGTAAACTATATAGCATGGTTGATAGTCAATGTCAATGTAGTTGTAAGGAAAGTTTCGTGGTTTAAATATATAATCAGAGTTGAGGTTGTCATTATCTATATGCAATCTACCACAATCAAATGAATTCAATGATGTGGAAATGATGAATGAAGATTATGGGAGTATAGTAAAGTAAGAAAGGAAATCTGAATAATAACGCGACAAGCAGTCTAACCAAATGAATCAAAAAAGAAAAAGTTTGCCATAATTTTAGGAAATAAAACGTCACAGAAGATGGTATCAGAGTCAGGTTAGTCTGATATTTGTTAATGTCATTAGGTTAGAATTAGTTTACATCCCTTGAGTATTGAACTTGTCTGAAAATATATTATGTATAATTGATCAAAGTTATACTAAAATTTTTTATTTATACTTTGATATTGATAGAAATGAGTCATAGACGACGAAATACTGGGCAGAAACAAGTTGAATCGTCTTCGAAACCTTCCCCTCCTCCTCCACTAGAGAGTCTGAACCCTCGATTATCATGGTTAGAGAGGAGTTTCGAGACTACGACGACAATTTTTACTCAATTCATGGCAAGCTTTAACCACCAAGCCACAAATGAAACACCAACACCACCTTTACCTTCGCATGATAATGTTCCTCAGATGCCTGAGCTGCCACCTGTTCAGCCACCACAGACCCCACCTTAGCCAGTACAGCCTGCCCTAGCATAGGTTAGAAAAGGCCAATGGTGGACTACAATGTTAATTTATTGAGACAGTTTAGGAAATTGGACCCACCGAAATTTAAAGGTGAGAAAGACCTGATGGTAATGGAGAATTTGATAAATTCCATCGAGAAACTGTTTAAATATATGAGGTGTTAGAGATTGAAAAATAGGCTTGGATACATTTCTGCTTGTGGATGAGGCTGAACATAGGAGGAAATCAACCCAAATTATGCTATGGGCCAAACATCATGTAGTTACATGGGATATATTTTTGGAAGCCTACAGTAAGCAGTATCTTCCTTACACTACTTAGAAAAGGATACAGATAGAATATTTGGGGTTAACTCAGGGTAACATATCAGTGGATCATATGAATCAAAGTTTACTACTCTGAGTCGATTTGATCTAGAGACAGTGCATAGTGAAGAGCATTATAAGATTTAGAGATTCACGGAAGGCCTGAGGCCATCCATCAGGGCTAAGTTGGCATCTTTTGACATTTCCATATATGACGAAGTTATTTACAAAAGCCCAACTGTGTGAGAAAGACTATGAATTCCATCATGCTAGATTCAATGCCTGTGCTAAGGGTAAGGGTAAGGAGAAGGCTAGGCACAACTCAGATGATAAGACCTCATCAGATAAGCGCCCTGCTAAGAAAGCTAAGAAAGAGGATAGGATTAGTAAGGCTTCAGGGTTAAGATTTTGGGTGATAAGGCTGTTAAGTTCATTGCTACATACAGTTCCACAGGCTCTCAGAGGGGCACATCGACGAAATGTGAACACTGTGGTAGGTTTCTTATATTTCATGTTCATGCTTTCAAACTCACTAACTAACTTATCAAAAGCATCTTGCAACTCATTAAAAGTATAATCATTTGTATTAAAAAAGTTGAAATTTACCTTTTCTTCATTAATAGCCATGAAGCAAAGGTTGGCTACTTCATCTTCAAAGCTCTCCTCGTCGGAGCAATCACTATCACTCCAATTAGCCATCGTTGCCTTCTTTTTGGGCTTCTTGTCAATTTGTTTCCTAAGATATGGACAATCAAACTTAATTTGACCCGATTTCTTACATTCATAGCAAATAATAGGTTCTTTTCTTTCCTACTTGGTCACCTTTATTACTCTCTCTACTTGGAGGTCTCCTAAGGTTTCCACTAGATCTCATTCTCATGAACTTATTAAATCTTTTGGCAAACATTGCCATTTCAAGATCCTCATTACCACTACTTTCTTCTTTAGCATCCCTACAATCCTCATGTGCGGTAAATTTCACGACAACCCCTACTTTCTTAGGTGGTTCTTGATTTCTTTTCACTTTCATTTCATATGTGTTAGCTTTAAATTGCAATATATATTTTGAAATGACAAAAACTTAAGTAAGCTTTAATGTTTTAATTAATATTGTAAATTTGCCTTATCACACATGATTTTCTCAATCCATTTTAAGTGTTCATATCAAACATTAAGACCATGGTTAATGATATATTCTTATTGGTCTTAATACTTTATAAAATGGTTTTCAATATTAAGTAATTTTCTCAAGAATTATTGAACATAAGTTTAGAAAATTACTTATAAGTTTTTGGACAATATTCTCATTTGAGAAAGTCAAGAAAAACTCCTTTAAAGCTTATAAATGTTTTGGGTTGAATTAAAATTAAAAGCCATATCATTTCTAACCCAAAAGTGCAGGAAAAATGCCCTCTGGAAGAAAAGGATCGATCCCATTAGGAAAGGGATCGATCCCATTAGGAAAGGGATCGATCCCTTTTTGGCAGAATGCCCCGGAAGCTTGGAATGAAGAAAAGGATCGATCCCTTTGGTAAAAGGATCGATCCCTTTAAGTCAAAAAGTCCCCAACGGCTAGTTTCTGTGAGATATAACGGCTAGTTTCTGTTTTGGCTCCAACCAACATCCACAAACCATCCAAGGGACTATAAATAGAGGCTTAGAAGCTAAAGGAAGCAAGAGGAACTACTCAGCAACTCCAAAACACATATTCCTCAAATCCTAAGCCTCAACAACAAATCAAGAGCTACAAAGTCTTCATCATCTATCATTCTCTTATTCCTTGTAGTGCTTAGCACAAATCTTGTATAGTTTTTCTTTGTGCCTAATTTCTATAATCATTTGCCTACGTAGAGGCCTTCTTTGATTACACCCATTGTAAACCAATTCAATCCTTGTAAAAAGGGGAGGTTTCTCTTTAGCCTATGAAAAAGAGGGAGGTTACTCTTTAGCCTAAGAAAAAGAGGGAGGTTTCTCTTGAGCCTTGAAAAAGAGAGAGGTTTCTCTTGAGCCTAGAAAAAGAGAGAGGTTTCTCTTTAGCCTAGAAAAAGAGGGAGTGTAACAAATTCAAGGATAGTGAATTTGGGGAAAATCCTTGGGCGCGTCTCAAGGTAGAGGATGTAGGCAAGGTTGCCGAACCTCTATAAATCACTTGCGTAAATTTCTCTATCCTTACTCTCTTTACTTATTTGCAATTATATTTGTGATTATCGTATTGAATTTGAATTGCATGTTTGTCTAGCTTAGAGAACTTAGAAAACATTCAAATAGGCTAGAGAACTTAGAAGAATCAAAAAACGGGCATAAGGTTAGTTAAGAACCGATTCACCCCTCTCGGTATAGCCTATAGAGTCAACAATATGTAAGGAGAGATCCCGGGAGTTCATCTAGAGAGAGTGTATGTAGATCCTTAGACTCCACTATAGTGGTTACTTTAGCTTCCCATGACTTAGGTAAACTATTAAATATTTTCTTTACCTTCCCCACATGTGAATATGTTTTACCTAACGACTTGAGTCTATTGATAATATCGATAAACCTAGTAAACATGTTACTAATGGACTCATTCAGTTTCGTTCTAAACAACTCATAGTCATGTGTAAGCATTCCTACTTTGGTCTCCTTTGCTTGAGTTGTTCTCTCATGTGTGATTGCAAGTTTGTCCCACACTTGCTTGGCATTTTCACAAAGTGAAACTCTATTATACTCATTAGGACCTAATGCATAAAAGAGGGTATATGGCCTTGCCATTTAATTGTGCCATCCTAAAGTCATTATTGTCCCATTCATCTTCCTTTTTTGGGACATCTACCCCTTTTACTTTCTTAATTGAAAGTAAGGGACCTTTGACAATTACTCTCCAAAACTCATTATCATTGGCTTGCATAAATAGCATCATCCTAGTCTTCCAATAAGCATAATTCACACCATTAAAGAGTGGAGGTCTAACCATAGAGTTCCCTTTCTTAGTAGATTTATAGCAACACTAGTTTAAACCATTTAGATCGTTTAAACTTGAAGGGCATTAATCATTTCCTAATCTCAAGCCTAATCTTTGATACCCATTGTTAACTCTAACCAAGAGGGAGTGAGTCAATTTTCTTCTAAAATTGTGTTCTTAAGATTTTTCTAACTAATTTGCACAATTAACACAATATGTAAATCAAAATAAATATCAAAATATAAAAAGTATAAGGAAGAGAAAAGCAAACACAGTAATTTATAGAAGTTCGGCCAATCTCATGCCTACGTCTTCTCTCATTGAGTCTCTTGTCAAGCTGGTTGATTCCACTAACTTGTAAATCACTTACATGCACTTCAAGGTAGGTAAGACCTCTTACACTTCCTTTCGATGGCTAAGGAAGAAACCAAATATCCTCACTATCTATACTTAAAACTCTCACAAAAATGCCTCATGGGGGTTGCACTCCCTCTAATTGCAAGAACTGAGTTTGTATGGGTGAGTTTGTGTAAACAAAGACAACCTCACAAGGTAGGTGTTTACAAAAATGAAGATTATAAGTGAAATGGTAGAAGAATTTTGAATTTGAGCATTGAAGATTGCTTTAAAGCTTTTTGATCTTTTCAATTGAATTTTTTACCTCTAAATCCTTTAATGCAGCTATTTACATCCCATCTGAAGTTGAAGAGGGTTGTTAAAGCAATTAATGGTTTTCTTCCCATTGAAACCTTGAAAAATAGCCGTTTGAGGCTTTCCTACACACAGGGGATCAATCCTTTAAGGAAGGGGATTGATCTCTTTAACAATCTGCTAAAGAGGGATTAATCCCTTCTAGAGAGGTGATCAATCCTCTCTACTAATTTTGCATTTCCTAGGCTGTTTGAAGTATAAAAATATTCCTTAAGCCAATTTTGAATATATTTAAATATGACATGACTTTGGAAACATGAATTTAAGCCCAAAAATTTATCAATTAATTTCTTAAAATATGTTTAATAATTCCTTATGGAAATTACTTAATGCAATATTCAAAAGTATTTTCTAAAATCATTAGGACTTATAAAAACATCATTCATTAAGTCATGGTCTTATACTTTATAAGAGTACTTGGTATGGTTTGTAAAAATCATGAATAATTGATAACTTTATGAAAATATGGTTATTTTAGTGCTTAATTGATTAATTATTATTATTTAATTCCTCCATGATTTTATTAATTATCCTCCTAATTTTATAAAATTGCTCCTATTTTGCATATAAATAAAATTTAGATGAATTTTAGTCATTTCAGTGGAAATTAGATTGAAAAGGGCAAGAAAGGAAACTAGACCTCTAAAAGACAAATGAGCATGACTCATCATTTTCTCCCTTCTCTCTTGACACCTAGCATGCCACATATCATCATCCTACTCGCTCTTAGTGGATAAGAACAAGGACACCTGGCCAACACATGGAGGATACATGCCTTTGCCCCTTACATGTTTAAGTAGACTAGAAGACAAAAAGGAAGGTGCTAGATGGGGTGAGGTGTCCATGACTGATGTGGGCACTTAAGTGACATGAAAATATCTACTTTGAGGAGCTAAGGACATAAAGACAAGTGGCAATTAATACCAACTCATCTAGGATAGGAAATTACCTTTGTATCTCTAGGTTAAGTGACTATATGAGCTACTTTATGTGACCTAACCTAGGATGGGCTGCATAGGGTTTAATTTTATTAACTTTTCTAGCACATTTTTATGTCTTTACAAGTTTAGAGTAGCCACCATTTTTATTCCTTGAAGTTCTTTACATTTTTGCAAGTTAAATACAAGTTTTGATGACCTTTTCCTTTACTCTTTATTACTTTCATGCACTCTATCTTTGAGCTTTTTGTTTCTTTAAATTTCCAGCAACTGCAATCATCTTCTACTCTTTCCTTTTCTTTTATTTTGGTTTATGATTGAACCCCAGGATCATGGGAGCTTGAGAGGTTGAAAAATCATCTTCTTAAATCTTGTGAGGGAGCTTGATCCATAGTTTCCTTTTGCTTTTATTTTATGCTTTTAAGCTTCTAAATGTTTTTTTAGTATTTTTAATCTCTTTTTTTTAAGGGTCTAGTTCAATGGCTTAATAGAGTTTTTAAATATCTTTTTAGAAAATACAAAAATGTTCAAAGTAGGGTATGTAAGGAGTTGGTGTCATTTTAGGTTAGTCTAGAGCAGGTTTCTTTAAAACATTTTATTTCCCATTTTAAGGTCTTTAAAAAATGTTTTAGAAATTTTTATACTATTTCAAAAGTCTATTTTATTGGGTTAAATCAGTTTTTGCATATTTCACAAAACAAAAATACAAAAAATGATCAAAGTAAGATAAGTTAGCTTATGCATTACTTGTTACTATTTTCGGTTCTTCACTTTGTAGTTGCTGTGTGGTTCAGTTTTAGGGTCCCTTTAGGTTATATTTTTAGTCCTTTTTAATGTCTTTTAAGTTTTCTATTGGTTGGTATTAATTTCATGCAATTAGGGTAGGGTTTACCAAGTGTCTGATACATGTTCTAGGTTAGTAGTTAGTGTTTTATGCATTTTTTTTAAATCTATCCAATAAAGTGACGTTTTTTATAGCATTTTTTTAGGTTTTTATTTGCATCATTTTAAGGTCTATTTATGTGTCTTAGGGTCATATCTAGGTTATATTTTAATTTGGGAATTTTAGGACCTCATTTAGATTAGGTTTCATTGCATTTTCTTAGACAAAGTTGCATTAGTACACTATTTTTCCTGATCAATTTTTGTGGGCTGATTGCATTTTTTTTGCTACTGTTTTATGACATTTTAAAGTGCTTTTAGGTAGTATTAAATCATATTAGGACCATACATTTATTAGATAATTTTTAGGCTAGCTTAAGTTGCATTTTCATGCCATTTACATAACAAACTTTGCATTCATTCTCATTTAGGTATTTTTAGCTAGGTGTTCTATCCATATTTTTTTAGCTGCTGTTTTGTTAATTTTTTAAGGTCATGTCCCATTAAGTTTACGTCATTTTAAGTGCATTTAGATAGTGATTTAAGTATAGGACAAGTTTGGTTAAGTTACATGAGCATTTAGTTACATTTTTAGGTTCATTTAGCATTAAATTTGCTTGCTGTTCAAATTTTATTCTTTCATTAATTCCATGCATTTAGGTACTGTTTTAGGGTAGTTTAAGATGTCTTAGGATAATTTTCATATAGGACTTTAGTTAGGAAAAGTTTGGATTAGTTTCTAGATCATTTACTTAATCATTTAGATGTATTGGCTTAGGTTTAAGACATTTTCATTTAATAATTTTAGTGGACTGTTTTAGGAAAGTTAGGGGCTGTTTTAGGGTTTAATTAGATATAGCTTAGTGTTAAATGCATTAGGGTTTAAGCAGAATTAGGGTTAAGTTAGGGTTCGTTTTAATTCATTCTTTAAAAACACCAAAAATATGTTTACTTACATGCAATTGCTAGCTTAGTTTACATTAGTAATTCATGCACATAATTAAGTTTAGCGTATCATTAGATTAGGTATTAGATTAGGATTATATTTTAGTACACAATTAAGGTTAGAGTAAACTAAGGTTTCAATTATTGTTAGTTATGGTTTTAATTAGGTTTTAGGGTTTCATTTAGGGCTAAGCATTCCTTGCATTATTTTTCTTTCTTAATTAGTTTCAATTTAATTTTTAATTAATTCATGCATTATTAGTTTTATTTTAGTATTTTCATGCATATTTTCATTAATTGCATTTTAGGCCCACAATTTTAAGAAATTATATTTTTACCCATATAGTTTATTATTTGAATTTTTTTTCTTTTCTTTTGCAGTTATTTTATTTTCACCATTTCTACTATGAGTATTTCTTATTTGTTTCTTTATTTTATTTATTTTATTTTATTCATTTTATTTTATTTGTTAGATTTTGTAGATCACACACTAATAGTGCCCAATACTTAGGATATACTTAGGATAATAGTACCCAGTACTTAGCTAGACTTCGCAAAACCAATCTCTGTGAGTTGATATTTTTGGACTTACCTTTGTATTTGTTGGCTCTACCGAGAGGGGGGGTGAATCGGTTTTTCTAGTTATTTCTAATTTTCCTAACTCTTAATGCACAATTAAAGTCAAATAAACAACAATGAAATAAATGCAGTAAATAAGAGTAAGGGAAAGAGAAGCAAACACAAGTTTTATAGAGGTTCGGCCAATCTCTTGCCTACGTCCTCTCTCCTTGAACTCCTTGTCAAGGTTTTGATTCACCTCTTCCTTGAGAATGCTTACAAACCACTTGAAGGTGTGGCAAGACCTCTTACAATTTCTCTTGAGACTTTAGAAATCTCCTTCTAATCCTCTACCCTTGTAGTATTCCCACACTCTACAATATCAGACCTGACAAGGATAGCTCACCCCTTTGAATATCTGATTTTTCAGTGAATGGGTGAAGAACACAGAAAACAATCTCACAAAATGGAGTTACAATAAAGATTTTCAAATTTCAGTTTCTCTCTTGAAGCTTGAATACTTTGGAATGCTTGTTCTACCTCCAAACTTCATAAATACCTCTATTTATAACCCACCAAACGGATAGAACAGTCGGTGAAGCATTTAATGCAAATCTTCCCGTTGAAACCCTCAAAAACTAGCCATTACTGTCAGGTCTCATGCAAAGGGATCGATCCCTTTACCAAAGGGATCGATCCATTTTATCCAGAACCTATTCCAACTTGTTCCCGAAGCTTTGTTCACCTTACTGCCAAAATGGGATCGATCCCTTTACCAAGGGGATCGATCCCTTTTAACCAGAATCCCTTCCTGCACGTCTTTAACTGCAATTTGAGATATTTTGTGGTTTTTTATGATTCTAAGTCAGTTCAAAAACTTCTAACACTTTTCTTAAGAGTATTTACTGACTTTTTCAGTTGAAATCACAATCCAAAACTTGTTTAAAATATTTTCTATTATTGAGTTCATTCAGAGCAAATTTACTTAGAGAAAAATCATTTTTTAAGCTTACTTGAATTTTGTCATTTCAAAATACTTGTCAATTTAAAGCTAACAATCTCCCCCTTTTTGATATGACAAAACTTAAGGTAAATTTGCTTAGGAAATGAGATTACTTAAATTTTTGAAAGTAATGCTCCCAATGCTCCCCCTTAATATTTGCTCCCCCTCAAAGTTAGCTTCCCTTTTTAAGTACTAATATGAATTTATCACATTAATTCTCCCCTTTTTTGTCATAGCAAAAAGGATATACTCCCCCTCAACAATAATAAGAAACATGGAGAATTGGTTAGTCAATTTAAAGCAATAGGTCGATGAAAGATATTGAAGAACATAGACAAACGACGGCAGAATGATAAAATAACCAGAAATATATAACATGCCATATCACAGAGGTTCAAACATCTAACAAAGTTTACAAAGATAAAGACAAAATCTGACAGTGAAGTTCAACAAACATAGCACAGAGGTTCAAACATCTAAGCAGAACAAGGTAAATGCACACCCTACACACAAAGAACAAAATCAACGCCTGGGAAATGTCTTATGATACTGATCCATGAAGTCCTCATGCTGCATGCGGATGTCTTGGACTTCATCAAATAAGGCAGCCTGTGTAGCCTCCATGGTGTCAAGGCGAGCGTCGACATGATCAAAGCGTTGACTAACGGTGGCCTGGAGGTTTTGAAGCGATAGCATGATCTGGTCAAGAGAGACCAAGGTCGAGGCGGATGGGGCTGAAGATGTGGCTGCGGCAGGAGCTGCCTCTTCGTCGTCGCCTTCATCGCCGCCTTCTTCCGGATCATGGCTGGGAGATGCTGGAGCACCATGGGCCTTTTCCCAAACGATGGTATCACCTTGCTGACGAGAGTACCAGCCAAGATTATGCAAAGTGGCAAGGTTGATGATGTGGCCTGCCTCTGGAAGGACGCCAGGCTCACACGAACAGTCGATACCGTGGTCGAGTAGGTAGAATGCAAGTGGTTGTGGGAAGACAATTGTCTGAACTTTGACAAGAACAATCTTGATCCAACCGTGGAGAATGAAATGGAGAAGATCCGGTCGATCGCCATCAGGGGAGTGAATGTGATGAAGCCAAAAACGATCAAGTCTCCGGAGTTGGGAATATTTGTTGCCAAGTGGGCGAAGATTCCAAGAGATGATGATATGGAGAAGACGAGCAAAGACAGGAAGGTCACCCGCACGGTCATTGACGATATTGAATTCTAAGGGGACATTGACATTTTCGCGTGCAAGACCATGCTCCAGAATTCGAAAGGCAAGGGAGAGAGAATCTTTAGTGATTTCAACATCCCGACCCATAACAAATGATTGAATTCCCACCGCCTTACATGGGTTATTAGGCGAATATATAACTTTGGCATTGGAAAAGAAAGCTCGAATGATGTTCAAAGGAATCGGAGTGTTGATTTTGAGAAAGTATGTCCAATGGAAGGCGTCAAATTTGGCCAAGTAGGGAAAGTTAATCGATTCCAAAAAACCGAAGTCAATTGGACGACAGTGCTTGACGCGCATATGGGCAAAGAGGGCATGGTAACGGTTTTTCTCTTCCGCATTCCTAAAGCAGCGATTGAAGGCGGTTGGAACGGAGGCGGAGGAAGAGGAGGGACGAGATCTTTTCCAAGAGACAGCATGTTTGACTATGGGAGCCATGTGGAGGAAAAATGATGAGGGAAATTTCTAAGAGGAGTTTTGTCGAACAGGTGGTGTGCACAAGTTGGTGGAACTATGGATGAGTGTGTGGGAGAGATACCAATATGATCTAACCAACAGCGGAGAGCCACAACCCAATATGCATTTAATAATGATGACAAGGAATTTCGGATGAATAATGACAGATAGGCTAAGTATAAACCCTAGAAAAATACAAGTGCCAAATGAAGTGAAAACCTAGATGAAGAAGAAATTAACGCAAGATAAGTAAATGGGCAGTCAAAACATGATGAAAAAGACTAGAAATGCAAGAAAAATTGAATGAAAAATGCAAGAAAAACTTACAATTGAAATGTTGGGTGAATAGTAACCATGGTGTGGAAGAAGAAGGAAGAGAAGAAAAGAAGAGAATTTGTCAGGAAATGAGGAGGGGAAATGAAAGAGAGAAGGAAATGAGGAAGATTGGTGAAAGAATGAAGTGATTTGGTGTAGAAATGAGTGAGATTGAGAAGCTTGGGATGAGAGAAAATGGGGAACGGCGTGAGAAGGTGAAGAAAAAGGTGAATAGTTTGAAAGGAAGGAGGGCCCGACGTTTTAAAAGAAGCGCGAAGTAAGTTCTGTCACGAGGGGATCGATCCCCTCTAGGAAGGGATCGATCCCTTCCAGGCAGAATGGTTGCCAGGCTTACTTTGCCAATTTCTGATGCTATGGGATCGATCCCATGGTGAAAGGGATCGATCCCTCATAGCAAGAACCCAGATTTTTTGGCCTGATGGACTAGAAAATCAATCCTATTTGGGAAGAATTGTCTCCTCAGTCACTTGCCTCATTTGTAATGCATAAAAATGATTTGAAATCAATGAAACTTATGCATTTTTACTATTTTAAGATCAGAATCTGGTTGTTGCCACTTGGGATGCATGAGATGTTAGTTGACAAATCCAGAAAAAAATGCAGGAAAATGCAGAAAATTGCAGAAAAATGCTGAGAATATGCTAAACAGCTTTAAAAACTAAGTGAACATGATTGTGAACCTGTCTTAAACATCAGATGTTCAACAATTCAACCTCAAAAGCTAAGATCATGAACAGTAACATGGCAAATTAAAGTCATGAGTTGCAAGTGGTAAGTATATTTTCCAAATTTCGTTCTTGCAATCATAACAAACCAACTTAAGACATTCATGCAACATCAAATTACTTCAAGGAGCAGTCATTATGCCTAATTCACCTCTAAGAGTGCAAAATCTCTCCTTGTCCAAGGGTTTTGTAAAGATATCAGCTAATTGGTGCAAAGTGTCTACATACTCCAGAATTATGTCCTCTTTTTGCACATGATCTCGTATAAAATGATGTCTAATCTCAATGTGCTTGGTTCTAGAGTGTTGGATGGGATTTTTGGTAAGATTGATAGCACTAGTATTGTCACACTTAATGGAAACTTGGTTCATTTTTATTCCATAGTCTCTCATTTGTTGCTTAATCCACAAAACTTGAGCACAGCAACTACCGGGAGCTATATATTCAGCCTTGGTTGTGGATTGAGCTACGCTATTTTGTTTCTTAGAGAACCATGAAATAAGCCTACTTCCTAAGAATTGGCATGTTCCCGATGTGCTTTTCCTATCCACTTTGCATCCACCAAAATCCGCATCGGAATAGGCATGGAGATCAAGTGTAGAATCTTTAGGATACCAAAGTCCTAAGGAGGAAGTGTCTTTGAGGTATCTAAGGATTCTTTTTACTGCTTGTAGGTGTGATTCTTTAGAGGATGACTGAAATCTAGCACACAAGCATACACTAAACATTATATCGGGTCTACTAGCAGTTAAATATAGCAATGAGCCAATCATAGACCTATATAGTTTAGTGTCTACACATTTTCCTCCTTCATCCTTATCAAGCTTAATATTTGTGCTCATAGGTGTAGAGAAAGGTTTAGATTCATCCATTCCAAATCTTTTGAGCAAATCTTTAGTGTACTTAGCTTGATTTATGAAAATACCTTCTTTACATTGTTTAACTTGAAGTCCTAGAAAGAAGGTTAATTCTCCCATCATACTCATTTCAAATTCACCTTGCATTAGCTTTGAAAAATTTTTGCACAATGACTCATTTGTAGAACCAAAAATGATATCATCTACATAAATTTGAACTACCAATAAGTCATGACCCTTAGATTGTATAAACAAGGTTGTGTCTACCTTTCCTCTTGTAAAACCCTTTTCGATTAAAAACTTTAAAAGTCTTTCATACCAAGCTCTAGGAGCTTGTTTTAATCCATATAAAGCTTTTGAAAGTTTGAAAACATGGTTAGGAAATTTTGGATTTTCAAAACCGGGAGGTTCCTCAACATAAACCTCTTCATTTATATAACCATTTAGAAAAGCACTTTTTACATCCATTTGATATAACTTAAAATCCTTATAACATGCAAATGCAAGTAGCATCCTAATGGCTTCTAATCTAGCTACCGGAGCATAGGTTTCATCATAGTCAATCCCTTCTTCTTGTCTATAGCCTTGAGCCACTAACCTAGCCTTATTTCTAACAATAATGCTATTTTCATCCATCTTATTCTTGAATATCCATTTGGTTCCAATGATGGGATAATCTTTAGGTCTTTCTACTAATGTCCATACTTTGCTTCTTTCAAATTGATTTAATTCTTCTTGCATGGCCATAATCCAATTTTCATCATTCAAAGCCTCATCCACTTTCTTTGGCTCAAATTGTGACACAAAGGCTACATGTTGACATATGTTTCTATAGGTTGACCTAGTCCTAACTCCAATGGTAGGATCTCCAACAATATCATTATCTTTCACATATCCAAGTTCTCTAGGACACCTAGATTCCTTCTCAATTATTTCTTGTTCCATGGACTCCTCATTTTTGTTAATAGCAAGATCTTCTAATTGTTCTCTAACATTCTTATCTTGAGATGGATCAACTATAGGTTCATCAAAGATCTCTACTTCATCATCAAGATTGGTTCTACTAGTGATATTTGATTCATCAAAGATTACATGTATTGACTCTTCTACTACAAGTGTTCTTTTATTGAAAACTCTATAGGCCTTAGAATTTAGAGAATAGCCAAGAAAAATACCTTCATCACTTTTAGCATCAAATTTTCCTAAATTATCTTTACCATTGTTCAAAACAAAACATTTACATCCAAATGGGTGAAAATAACTTATGTTAGGTCTTTTTCCTTTATAAAGCTCATAGGGGGTTTTCTTTAAAATAGGCCTTACCATAGCTCTATTTATAACATAGCAAGAAGTGTTTACTGCTTCAGCCCAAAAATATTTAGGCAAGTTATTTTCACAAAGCATGGTTCTAGCCATTTCTTCTAAGGTTCTATTTCTCCTTTCAACTACCCCATTTTGTTGAGGAGTTCTAGGAGCTGAAAAATTGTGGCTAATACCATTTTCATTGCAAAATATATCAAAACCAAGATTTTCAAATTCTTTTCCATGATCACTTTTAATACTTGAAATAGAGTAACCTTTTTCATTTTGAACAAGTTTTGAGAAAACAGTGAATTTTTCTAAGGCCTCATTTTTAACACTTAAAAAGAACACCCAAGTAAACCTAGTGTAATCATCAAGTATCACAAATCCAGTGTTTACCTCCTAAACTAGTTGTCCTAGTTGGTCCAAAAAGATCTAAGTGAAGAAGTTGAAGTGATCTAGAGGTAGTGACACACTTCTTAGGTTTAAATGAAATTCTTTTGTGTTTTCCTCTTACACATGCCTCACAAACTTTGTCATTTTCAAATTGAAGCTTTGGCAATCCTACTACTAAGTCTCTTTTGGCTAACTTAGACAAAACATGCATGCTAGCATGGCCTAGTCTTCTATGCCATAACCAAGGTTCATCTTCTCTAGTAGCTATAAAGCATACATTTTTGCTATTAAGTTCATTTAAATCCACAATATAAATATTTCCTTGTCTATGTCCAATAAACACAATTTGATTAGATTTGGCATTAACAACATTGCAACACAAATCATCAAACATAACTTTAAATCCCTTATCACACAATTGACTAATACTAAGCAAGTTATGTTTCAAACCTCTAACATACAAAACATTTTCAATGGTTGAGGAAGAGTTACCAATGGAGCCAATTCCTTCAATTTGTCCTTTGGAGTTGTCTCCAAACGTGACCTGTCCACCGCTTTTATGCTTTAAGTACTTGAATTGGCTCTTGTCTCCCGTCATGTGTCTAGAGCATCCACTATCAAGGTACCAATGCTCCTTGGACTTAGTCTTGTAGCAATACTCTTCCTCCTACAAACACATCAAGCTTTCATATTAGGTACCCAAATTTTCTTGGGTCCTTGAGAGTTAGTATCAATAATCTTTGATCCTTTAGGGATCCATTTCAACTTTAAAGACTTATCATTTGAATTCAAAACATGTTTAGGCACCCAAATCTTGATAGCCATTTTTCCTCTAATTATGGTCTTCCTAGAGGTGCATGCTTGTGAAGAATGTCCTAGTTTGTTACATAATGGGCACAAAGTAAGTTTTCTATCTTTAACTAGGAAGTTTTTAAGATGAGTCTCTTTGTTAGATGCATTATAGCCTAACCCTTCTCTATCAAAGAATGCTCTTTGAGTTTCTAGCATTTGATCAAGTTTTTGTTGACCCATGTAAAATCTAGAAAAGGAGTTATGCAAATTAGTGTTCTTCTTATTTAATTCTTCAACTTCTAGATTAGCATTTTCTAATTTCTTCTCACATTCTAACTTAACATTCACAAGCATTTCATTTTCCTTTTTCAACTTAGAGATCATTTTCTTATATTTCAAGTTCATGCATTCAAATTCATTTGCCAATTCATCAAATGCATCTTGTAATTCATCAAAAGTGTATTCATGAGTATCTAGCAAGTTAGAAGTTACCTTCTCATCTTCAAAAGCCATGAAGCAAAAGTTAGCTACTTCATCTTCCACATTCTCTTCATCGGAGGAGTCACTATCACTCCAAGTAGCCACCATTGCTTTCTTCTTTTGTTTCTTTTCATTTTGCTTCCTATACAAAGGACAATCAAATTTAATATGGCCAGGTTTTTTGCATTCATAACATATAATTTGGTCCTTATCTTTCCTACTAGTTTCACCTCTATTTAACTCTCTCCTAGGGGGTCTCCCAGAGTTTCCACTAGCTCTCATCCTCATGAATTTATTGAACCTCTTGGCGAACATGGCCATTTCTAAATCTTCATCATCACCACTTACATCATGATCATCTTTTGATTCCTCACTTGTGGTGGATTTTAGTGCTACTCCAACTTTCTTTGGGGGATCTTGATTTCTCTTAATTTTCATCTCATAAGTGAGCAAGGATCCCATAAGTTCATCTAATGATAGTGTATGAGGGTCCTTGGATTCCTTAATAGCAGTGACTTTAGCTTCCCATGATTTGGGTAAGCTATTAAGAATCTTTTTCACCATCTCTACATTAGAGTACGTCTTCCCTAAAGCTTTAAGACCATTTATTATGTTCGTAAACCTAGTAAACATGTCACTAATTGACTCATCATTCTTCATTCTAAATAGTTCATAGTCTTGTGTGAGCATGCCTACTTTGGTTTCTTTGACTTGTGTGGTTCCCTCATGTGTGATAGCTAGTTTATCCCAAACTTGTTTAGCATTCTCACATTGTGACACTCGATTATACTCATTTGGTCCTAATGCACAAAAGAGTGTGTGCATTGCTTTAGCATTAAGTTGTGCCATCCTAATATCATTAGTATCCCATTCGTCTTCTTTCTTAGGTACATCCGTCCCATCTACTTTCTTAATAGGGATAAGGGGACCTTTAACAATAACTCTCCATACTTCATAATCATTAGCTTGAATAAATAGCATCATTCTAGTCTTCCAATAAGCATAGTTTTCACCATTAAATAGTGGAGGTCTAACCGTAGAGTGTCCCTCTCCTACCAAGGGTGTAGACAAACTAGTTTGAGCCATTAGTGATCGTTTATACTCGATAGATGTTAATCTAAGTCAATCTCGAGCCCAAGCTTTGATACCAATTGTTGGCTCTACCGAGAGGGAGGGTGAATCGGTTTTTCTAGTTATTTCTAATTTTCCTAACTCTTAATGCACAATTAAAGTCAAATAAACAACAATGAAATAAATGCAGTAAATAAGAGTAAGGGAAAGAGAAGCAAACACAAGTTTTATAGAGGTTCGGCCAATCTCTTGCCTACGTCCTCTCTCCTTGAACTCCTTGTCAAGGTTTTGATTCACCTCTTCCTTGAGAATGCTTACAAACCACTTGAAGGTGTGGCAAGACCTCTTACAATTTCTCTTGAGACTTTAGAAATCTCCTTCTAATCCTCTACCCTTGTAATATTCCCACACTCTACAATATCAGACCTTACAATGATAGCTCACCCCTTTGAATATCTGATTTTTCAGTGAATGGGTGAAGAACACATAAAACAATCTCACAAAATGGAGTTACAATAAAGATTTTCAAATTTCAGTTTCTCTCTTGAAGCTTGAATACTTTGGAATGCTTGTTCTACCTCCAAACTTCATAAATACCTCTATTTATAACCCACCAAACGGATAGAACAGTTGGTGAAGCATTTAATGCAAATCTTCCCGTTGAAACCCTCAAAAACTAGCCGTTACTGTCAGGTCTCGTGCAAAGGGATCGATCCCTTTACCAAAGGGATCGATCCTTTTTATCCAGAAGCTATTCCAACTTGTTCCCGAAGCTTTGTTCACTTTACTGCCAAAATGGGATCGATCCCTTTACCAAGGGGATCGATCCCTTTTAACCAAAATCCCTTCCTGCATGTCTTTAACTGCAATTTGAGATATTTTGTGGTTTTTTATGATTCTAAGTCAGTTCAAAAACTTCTAACACTTTTCTTAAGAGTATTTACTGACTTTTTCAGTTGAAATCACAATCCAAAACTTGTTTAAAATATTTTCTATTATTGAGTTCATTCAAAGCAAATTTACTTAGAGAAAAATCATTTTTTAAGCTTACTTGAATTTTGTCATTTCAAAATACTTGTCAATTTAAAGCTAACAGTATTACTTAAAGACCACGTGCACTTGCGTGTAGACACCATTTAGGGTCAACAATAATTAAGCAAATTTATAAATTGAAGTAAACATTTAATTGTGCTTAGGTTTTTGTCATTTCAATATATATATATGTCAATTTAAAACTAATAGAGGCTTATGTCAAAGGAGAAGTGTCAAACAAATTAAGACCAAAATTTGATAAATGCATATTTGTAGGGTATCCTAAAGAGACAAAAAAATATTATTTCTACTATCCCATGGAGCACATAGTGTTTATGGCTTCGTACGATATCTTTCTAGAAAAACATTTCCCTTCTAGAAAAACTTATGGAAAGGAAAATAAAGCTTGAAGAGAATCAAAAACCACAAAATGCCATTGAGCCTTTAGTGAAACAGGAGCAAGTCTCACAAGATGTATGGAATAGGAAGTTGCTTTAGAAACACAAGGCCCGTGTAGGTTTAGTAGGATACGTTAAGAGCCTGAGAAGATTAGCCTTCTCTCCACTCAGCACAATGACATATTGCTCATGGATAATGATGACCTACCACTTACGAAGAAGCAATTACGAGGCCAAAATCTAAGAAATGGCTTGAAGCCATAAAATCTAAAATGGAATCCATGTATACAAACCAAATACGGACTTTGGTTGATCCACCTGAAGAGTTAAAAACCCATAGGGTGTAAATTGGTCTTCAAGATTAAGACTGATATAAATGGTAACGTGCATATCTACAAGAGTTGATTAGTGGCCAAAGGTTTCAGAAAATGGTATGACAAGTCCTTCCAATTTTTGCTTGCTATTGTTGCATACCATGATTATAAGATATGGTTGATGGATATTAAAACTGCATACCTAAACAAAAACTTGTTTAAGAATGTGTATATAACACAATCCAACGGTTTTATCACTCCTAAGAATGTTAACAAGGTATGCAAGCTTCAGAAATCTATTTATAGATTAAAGCAAACTTCTTGGAGTTAGAACATTCATTTTGATGAGACAAGCAAAGAGTTTGGCTTCATCAAAAACAAAGACTAACCTTATGTTTGTAAGAAGGTTAATGGAAGTGCTATCATATTCCTAGTGTTATATGTGGATGATATACTACTTATAGAAAATGACATCCCTGCCCTACAATCTATCAAAACTTGACTAGGGAATTGCTTTTCCATGAAAGACTTAAGAGAAGCAACTTATATCTTAGGAATAAAAATCTACAGAGATAGATCAAATAAGCTACCTAGTCTAAGTTAAAGTACATATATTGACAAAGCGTTGAAAAGGTTCAACATGAAAGAATCCAAGAATAGATTCTTACCTATGTCACATGACATTTATCATGTGTCCCAAACACTAGATGAGAGAGATAAAATAGTTGAGATTCCATATGCTTCAGCTATTGGATCTGTAATGTATACATGTTATGTATTATGCTTGATGTTTCGTATGCTTTAAGGATGACGAGTAGGTATTAAGCTAACCCAGATGAGCATCACTAGGTAGAAATTAAGAACATCCTTAAGCACATGAGAAGGACCAAGGATTTTTTTTAGTTTATGGAGGAGAGAATGAGCTCATTGTAAATGGTTACAACGATGCTAGTTTCTAGTCAAATAAAGATAATTTTAAGTCTCAATCTAGCTATGTGTTTTGTCTGAACGGTAGCGCTGTGATGCCAGCTTTACAACTAAGGCTAAGCATATAGAGGCTTTAGATGTAGTTAAGCTATTTGGATCAAGAAGTTTAGCATAGAACTTGGAGTGGTACCTAGCATTGCTAATGCAATGGCAATCTATTGTGACAACAATGGAGCCATTGCACAAACAAAAGAACCTCTGTCTCACCAATGGTCTAAACATATACTCAGGTGCTTCCATCTAATCAGGGAGATCATACAAAAAGGCAAGGTGAAGATTTGTAAAGTACATATTAATGATAATATTGTTGACCTGCTTACGAAGGCACATCACAGCAAAAGCATAATGCGCATGTTAGGTCATTTGTATTAAATACATAACCGAGTGGCTATAATGCAAGTAGAAGATTGTTAGAATATGTGCTACCAGCCAATTGGATGTGGACTTGTATTACACTTATGACATTGTGATTTTTATGTTATTTAATAATACATGGCATTTATTTATCATTATTGACTATATTTAATTTGCTCAAGTCATAATCAAATGATAAAGTTTTTAGAATAGCGGATTCATACCAAGAGAATCAAAGTAGTGACTTTGATGATGAGATCTTTATGATACAAAGAATACTATTCTTAAATATCCTTAGTTGTAGTATCACTGAGAAGGGATAGCAGTGATATAATAAGACTAATATGTGGTAGATTCCTTTGAGTGACTAATCTAAAAAAAAATTATGGATATGGTGATATTTAGATAAACACATGGGTGATCCCTATAAATAAATACACTAGATTAACCAATCTTGAGAA
The DNA here is from genome assembly GCA_031772115.1 of Heritiera littoralis. NCBI lineage: Eukaryota > Viridiplantae > Streptophyta > Magnoliopsida > Malvales > Malvaceae > Heritiera > Heritiera littoralis. The sequence goes on along the minus strand of JAPDPK010000049.1, from coordinate 4,717,073 downwards.
CTTTATGTGGATTGTAACATTGAGTGTCAATAGATGTTCTCAAATGGTAATGGTATATGTGATCCTTAAACTTGAAACTACCAAGGTATCCTACATATAGATTGGTGTACTTTGATGCTAGTAAATGTAGCTCGATGAGGGTTGTAAGTAAGATAGTAATTCGGTACATCATGAATCATATGAGGGTTGTGAGTGATCAAGATAAGAATTCGTCCCTCTTGGTAACAAGAGTTTTTGTCTTAAGGCCTCTCAACAGAGATGGATAATTGGGAATCTGTGGCTACAGTACAAATGAGATTCAAGATGAGATCTTTGAATTCATTTGATTAAGTCATTCATCTTGAGATTGATAAACAACGTAGTTGAACTTTAAGAGATATGACACATTTTATACTTTAGTCAACTGAGATATTAGGTGACGAAATGATCAAATTATACGATAATTGCTCATGGAAAGGTTGTCGTCGTCAAACTCTCCAACATTTTCGTTACTTGGGTAGCCATAATGCATTGTTAGATGCTAATCTTGGCTTAGGATTTATGAATAAGATTCTAAATCACTGCCAACATAATAGAAACCTAAAGAATCCCATACAATAAAAGTATAACCAAAAAAAGGTAATTGGAGTTGGATTCATGTGATGAACCCTCATACAAGTAGGATTCCTAATGAGATTAGAATCCTATTATACGATAATTGCTCATGAAAAGGTTGTCATCAAACTCACTGACCTTTTCATTACTTGGGTGGCCATAATGCATTGCTAGATGCTAATCTTGGCTTGTGATTTATTAATAAAATTCTAAATCACTGCCTAGGTAATGGAAACCTAAAGAATCCCACATAATAAAAGTATGATCAAAATAAGGTAATTGAAGTTTGATTCATGTGATGAACCCTAGCACAAGTAGGATTCCTAATAAGATTAGAATCTTATTCCAACTAGAATTCATGAATTTAATTAATGGTAATTTTAGCTTGAAATGACTATAAGGTATTTTGATCTTTTCAATTATAATGAGATTATAATTATAAATTATTAATTTAATAATTCTTGGTTTGTCCAAATTATTAATCCAAATATATGACCAATTCGCTATAGGGCAAGTGGGAAATTGTTAGTATATGCCTTATGAGCCAATTGGATTTGGATTAAGTAATTTTAGAAGGCCCAAAAGGACCTAATCTAGATGGACAAAGGCTAATGTCTATTAAGGTTTTGATAGGAAGCACTATATAACAACATTAAGTGTAAAAACTTTAAGAGAATAGACTAAATAGTCACTCAGTCTCTTAGAGCTAACACTTACAAAACAATCCTCTTTCTCTTCCCTTTGCTGCCAACCTCAACTTGTAACAAGCAAAGGTTTCACTTTGCTTCCTACTTGTGTAGATATTGTTAGAGGGCTTCTCTCAGCTAGGAGGAGTCTCAAGTTAACGATAAGTTGAAGGCTGTTCATGGCTACACAATTTTAAAGTTAAACTTCTCTACACGAGCAATACTGAAAAAGGTAAAATCTATCCTGAAAGCAATTTTGTTGCATGATCTTGGTGTTTTGGTTTAATTGTGTTTCTAATCTGTTGCTTAACTTCGTGTATGACATGATAAACCAAGATAATGTAACCTTACAAGTGTATAGTCTCTATACACCACCATTACATCAAGGTTGATAGCTCATTAATGACTAAAAATATACAAGTCCTAATAAAAGATTGAAAAAAGAACTTATTTATATTTATTTATAAGTGCTTGACATATTTTCAGGTTACTTATTAATGAGGTATCAACTTATGGTACAATAACAGTATATAAAGGCTATATTTTGTCAATTCATCATACATAAATCCTATTTATAAATATACATATAAAATTTTTATATATATTATTTATTGTTAATGGATGAATTTGTGTGTTTATATAAATAATACAAGTGACAGTGAAGCTTGTGAGATAAATTAAAAATCATTTTGGAGAAGCAATGAGTAATCAAAATTATTTTACTTAAGAGCTAGTTGTTGATATCCTTCTTTAAGAGTGAATAAGGCCAAGGTTTGAATGCTCTTACCCTTTTACCTTCCTATAAAAAAATATTTTAATTATTGATTCTTATATAACATTTATCAATAATCATAACAATATATTAATTTAATAATTAAGACTTGTATTAGTAATTGTTACCACTTTTTAAAAAGGATAAAGTACAAAATTTGACTCTTTTTTTTTTGGGTAAACTATATAAATATACCTTGTGATTAGGGACGAACTAAATGTGACCCGTAATGTTTAAAATTTGACACTAAACCATCTTGAGATTTATTTCCTTATCACTTTACCCCAAATCGTTACTTTGTCCATTTTTTTAAATTTTGTTTCATGTTTTTCAAGAATTTTCTCTCTCTAAAACCTAGAATTCAACGACTGACGATTGCATTGGCCATGGTGATCGTTGTTGGCTGCCACACACAAGTGGCATTTGGCTTTTGAAATACATCAAAATTTTCATTTTTTTCTCCTCTTTCTACTTCTTAGGTTTGTTTTACTTTAAAAAACTCCAAAATTTCCTAGATCTACACGCAAAGTCATAACCTTCAACTTAAAAAAAATGCTAGTTTCACTTCTTAAAATCTGAGCCTCTTCCAATATGTTGTTCTATTCTTTATAGCCAACATTTCCTTCAAGTTTCAAGCCAAAAAAAACCATATGAAGAGCCCAAAATGAAATAAAAAAAAATTATTGCCATTTTTCTCGGTTTTTTGGATTTTTTTAGTTTATTGTATGTTTTAATACTATAGTGCTTGTTTCTTACAAATTTTTGAATTTTTTGGATAAGTAGCATTTTTCTAAATTTAGAGAGAGAAAGAAGTTTTTTGAATTTAGCGAAAGAAGAAACAAAACAAAACTGTTGAAGAAGATAAAAAAAGAAAAAATAAATAAAAATTTTAAAAAGTAACAGAAACTATAACAATTTGGAGCAAAGTGAAACGAATATAAATATAAGGGTAGTTAAGTGTCAATTTTTAAACTTCAAAAATTGCATTTAGTCCGCCCCTAACCACAAAATATTTTTATGTAATTTATCCTTTTTTTTTACTTTTTTTAAAAGAATGTATATATTGAATTTTTTATTTTATGGTCAAGACATCTTCTTGTCAATTTATATGCATCTTGCAATTAATCTCCTTTTGAGTGAGCACTCCCTTACATTGTTTGGTACATTCAAAAAAATTAATTTCTTTTGACATTGGCTTCAATACTTGAATTTGTGATGAAAACGAAATAATTCTATTTGATATGTGAAATCAAGAAAAAAAAAAAGAAATCTGTGATGAAGTATTTAATTCATCCACATGAATATGAATGACTGCCGTTTCTCTCTCTTACACCATTTAAAGTGGTGGGTTTGACCAAACAATTGTAAACAATTAACACTCGTTGTCTTATAATAAGACTTTTAACATTGCAATTCACTCAAAATTAATGCTACTAATTATAAAAAATCTAACATTAAATTGAAAAAAAGTTGGTGAAACCCATGGGTCCAGCTGCGTGCTTCCTCTTCAATTAGGACAGAAAAAAATAGAAGAAAAAGAGGAGGAAAAAAGTTGGTTTTCTTTTATTTATACTATGTATGTATATTTATGTATACACTACTAGTAAACACAATTTAAATTTTATTTTTTTAAGCTTGGAGGATCAAATTCTGAACTGGGTTCTCGATCTCAGCCTCTTAAAAGAGAAGAAAAGAAAACAAAAGGGAAAAAGGGGTTGGAGTTTAGTAGATTTTGATTCTGTCTATGAATCTTTGCTTTTAAAGGATGGAGCAATCTATTTCTCAACACTCATCTAATACTCCCAGAGGGTTTCGAGTTCAAGCTCCATTGGTAAGCTCCAACATCATCTTTTCACCATTCTTTTCCTTTTCTGTGTGAAATCTATAAGGTTTTTGAGATACTCAGTCGATGTATTTGTTGGAAACGTAATTTGAAGATACCCAGATGGAGTGATTGGAATGGCTACATGGTTTCTTGTTGGTATTTAGTTTTCATGAAAATTTGAAGCTACCCGGATGGAGAATTGTACTTAATTGGGCAATTGAGATTCTAAGATTTGAGACTTGGACAGGATTTAGTGTGCTTTATTTTTTTTTTCTTTGAAGGGGTTCTGAAAATACCCGTGTGAAATGCTTAGTTGTTCTGTGTATTGAGAGTGGGGATTTTACTTTCTTCATTTGGGTTCTTTTTCTCAGCAACCTAATGATTCCCAGATCAATTTATTTTGAGTCAATCTACCATTCTTTTGGGGTAATTTGTGATTTGATGAACATATAAATAAATTGCCTCTTCAGTTCTCGATTTGATTCTCTGTATTTCAATTCTGCATCTTAAACTCCTGCAGCCTAGGTGTTTTCTTTCCCCTTCATTCTAAGTTTTGGAGTCTTTTCTCTTAAAATTTTGATGAATGTTATTATGCTTGAAAGAATTGAATGTGGTCTTAGAATTACTGGCTTTGATTTTAGCTTCATTGATTCATATATTTTTCTTCTTTTTGTTGATAATTTGAGAGTATTGTTTTACTTTATCGAATATTAATATAGATTTTTATTTCTTAGAAGATAAAATAAACCATTAAAAAGAGATAGTGCTCTGCAGTTTGTTGCCTGGCTTGTTCGTCTGCTCTTCCTAAAGTTATCTGCTAATTTGGCAACTAGCATCATATAGGAAGAACTATGGAGGAGCCTCTGTTGGTTCGTCACAGTGTTTTTTAGATGACAAACATTAATATATAGATTGTGGCTTTGTGCTTGATAAATGGCTTGGTCATTTGTTACGTATCCTATGAATGAACTGGTGTGTAAGTGGTCAAAATAATTTTGTTAGAGTATAATGTCCTAAAAACAAGACAAAAGGAGTTGTTGGGTCAAAATCTATTAGCTTGCACTCTTGGGTTCAATAGTTATCCAATATCATTTAAAGTCTATTTGATCTGGTGTTTTGTTTCCAATATCCCGAGATTCCAGCACTCCAGCTCTTATAATATAAATCCCTTAGATGGTCGCTCGCATTGATGATCCTGTTTTATTTCTTTGTGACGGGTCGTGTCAGGGATTTTTATTAGTTTATCTTAGTTTTCTGTTCTCTATCATTTCAAGCTTTTATATTTGGTGGTTCTCTGAAACATCAGAAACTGTTAAATTTGTGGGTTGAAGGCTGATAAATTGTTGTATACTCTAGTGTACTTTTCATGTAAATTCATTGGCTTTGGCACCTGGCCCAAAATTGGGCCTCCTCTTGCCTAGCATAGAAACTTAAATTTAACTTTAGTTGAATTGAAGATCTTATCAGCAAAGTAGGTCAATTAAACTTCAATACTGTATTGGATGACTTCTAGACATAATTGTATTTTTAGTTATCTTATAACTTTTATTTAGGTCCCTTGTTCTTTGATGCCATATCTTATGGTGTAACGTTTAGCTTCTTCTTCCCCATATACATTAGTTTTTTGCATGTCCTATTTTCTCCATTCAATATGTTTCTTAAGAGAAAGGAGAATGGATGGAAGGGCTGCTTGCGTTCTTTGAATAGTGCTTAATGCTTGTACTCGATATACTTTAAAGAAACTTGGAGTATTAGATTCTATTTTATTTCTGAAAAATCTGAGATGCAAAGTTTTAGGAGTCAGAAGATAAACTCTTATAACATGGTTATTAACTAAAACTGATGATGCCTCCTCTGATTTTTAAATGGCTGAAGTGCATGCTCTCCAATCTCCATACAGCCCAAGAAAAAAAAAGGGGAAGAAAAAGAAGAACCTTCCTTTAGGACTTATATGTTAGCCCCAGTGTCTAAAGCTTTAGGTAGAATTCTCATGTCACAATGTGGACATCTGGCACATGCCATGTTAAATCAAGCACCTTTTCATGCTAAACAGACAAGTAATCAAGGTAGGAGGATCTACACCCTAACTTATGATTTTTCTCAGAAAATTCATAAACTTTTCTTGGTTGTCATTTGGAAATGATAACAGTGGATTTATGTTGCTGCCTTTGTTGATATTGTTTGTAAGAACTTAAAGTTCAAGTCAGGTACAAATTTTTGCAAAAGCCACAATGAATTATCAATTATGCATCTAATATGAGTAGTTTCTCCCTTTTTTTTCTGCACTACATCTTTCTCATGTTCTGGTGTCCATCTTTTTTAGTGCCATCCTAACTGGAAAATTTTTGCAGGTTGATTCTGTATCTTGCTATTGTAAAGTGGATTCTGGATTAAAGACTGTTGCTGAAGCAAGAAAATTTGTCCCAGGATCAAAGCTTTGTATCCAACCTGATATCAATCCCAATGCACACAAGAGTAAAAATTCCCGCAGAGAGAGGACTCGAGTCCAGCCACCTCTCCTCCCTGGCCTTCCTGATGATCTTGCCATTGCATGTCTGATTCGGGTTCCTCGTTCTGAACACCGAAAACTCCGTCTAGTTTGTAAGAGATGGTATCGCCTTCTGGCTGGGAACTTCTTTTATTCTCTTAGGAAAAGTCTTGGAATGGCAGAAGAGTGGGTTTATGTCTTCAAGCGAGATCGTGATGGAAAGATCTCATGGAATGCATTTGACCCTACGCATCAGCTGTGGCAGCCACTTCCTCCAGTTCCAAGGGAGTATTCTGAGGCCCTTGGTTTTGGTTGTGCTGTTCTAAGTGGTTGCCACCTGTACTTGTTTGGAGGAAAGGATCCACTGAGGGGGTCAATGAGACGTGTTATTTTCTATAGTGCCCGAACAAACAAGTGGCATAGGGCACCAGATATGCTTCGGAAACGTCATTTCTTTGGTTCCTGTGTAATAAATAACTGCCTTTATGTGGCTGGTGGGGAATGTGAGGGAATTCAAAGGACTTTACGATCAGCTGAAGTTTATGATCCTAACAGAAACCGCTGGAGTTTTATTCAAGATATGAGCACTGCTATGGTACCTTTCATTGGGGTAGTTTATGATGGAAAGTGGTTTCTAAAAGGCCTGGGGTCCCATCGAGAGGTTATGAGTGAAGCGTATGATCCTGAAACTAATTCCTGGACACCAGTCAAGGATGGGTTGGTTTCTGGTTGGCGGAACCCTAGTATCTCTTTAAATGGATGGCTTTATGCCCTGGATTGCCGTGATGGCTGCAAGCTTAGGGTCTATGATGGAGCCACAGATTCATGGAACAAATTTATTGATAGTAAGCTCCATTTAGGGAGTTCTCGAGCCTTGGAGGCTGCTGCACTTGTTCCTCTCAATGGCAAGCTATGTATCATTCGCAATAATATGAGCATAAGTCTGGTTGATGTTTCCAGTCCTGACAAACAGGTTGAGAGCAACCCTCATCTTTGGGAAAACATCGCCAGCAAAGGTCATTTCAGGACCCTTTTTACAAATATATGGTCAAGTATAGCTGGCCGAGGTGGTTTGAGAAGTCATATTGTTCACTGTCAGGTGGTTCAAGCATAAAAACTAGAATAAAAATTTAAGTATCCATGTCTAAAAGTTCCTGCATTTGTTTAGAACTGTCATGCCATGGTAGTCAGATTTATAAATGTTTATTTGTTCACCGACATTTTGGGGTTCAGCTTCTCCTGAAAAGAAAAGCTGAATATATTCTGTTACCTTTCCTGATGTTTATTCTTGCTATGGAGATTGATATCAACGGTGACCCACCAGGCGAGGGGATTGATGTCTGCATTTAGAATGTTCTGCTTGTGGTTGACTTGGAGAAGCGAAACAAAGAAGATGAGTAGGGGTGCTTTTGAATCATTGAAGAACAGAACGGATGATATCCCATTGTGCATCTGCAGGAGAGGTGGTTCACTGTTGATCTCGGCAATAGAATCATGAAGTTATTTCTTTACATTTATGAAGAGAGCAGATACTTGTAAATCTTGTCATCTGGGCGTAGTACTGTCTTTTTATGAGATCTTATTTTTGTAGTATGTAATCTTTGAGATGCTTTGATATGTACATGCTTTATCTGAGATGAGTTAATATATAGTTGGATCCTCTTATCTATAACCATGATAATTTTACAGGTCCAGTCAAGCTTTTGTTTTTGCTAATAGCATATATGGATAGAACCTGAAAAAAAGAAAAAAAAAAAAAAAACTGTGAACCATGAAAGTGAAGATGCCAAGAGAGGGTTTTTGTTCAGCTGTCGGAAGGGATGTAAACGACTTGAGCATGAACGAACGGTATTATGTTCGTGTTCGTTCGTTTATTTTTTATGTTTGTGTTCGTGTTTATATTCATTAAGTTTGTTTGTGAACATTAACAAACATGATCACGAACATGTATTTGTAAATATTAAATGAACATGTTTGTAAACGCTAAAAAAATTTATATAAATAAATTGTATTTAATTTAATATATATGATGTTAAATTAAAAAATCTCGTATAAATATGTAATTTTAAAATAAACTACAAATAAATATAAATTTTAAAAGTTTATTATTATTGAATAGTATAAAAACATTAAATGATTCATTAAACAAATTTGTTTACAACACATAAAAAACCTCTTATCCTAATAATTTTATAAGAATAATAAACGAATAGAAATGAAGATAATCCAAACATACCCACAAAAGATACGTTCGTCCAACATTCGTTTACAGAGTTTTTTACTTAAGTAAGATAGTTTAAAATCTTTATTCTTAAAAAAAAAGGTACTTTTAAACTTATTTCTATACTCAAGGTATTTTAGCCAACTAGATGTCATGTCATTTTATTAAAAAAAATTAAAAATTTAGATTTTTTGAAAAACATAAAAAATTCTGAAAGATATTTTTCTTGTTCCTTATAAACATGAAGCAATTTGATCCTTCTTTTTGAACCCTCTAAAAACTATGAATAAAAAACAATAATTGTTTAACCCAACTATTCAACAAAATCAACTCACTTCTTTTTAACAAACGGATGGATACCTATCGAAACCCAGCAAAGTTGTAACAAAAAAAAATCCAGCACAAGTTGAAGCCTTCTTTTTTGTTTTCACCACTTTGCTTCCTTAATTTGTTTTATTGAGCCTGAATTTTTGTTGAAGAAGCATAACTACTTGTTATTATTTTAAATGATTGATTTACCGACTTCAAAAGAAAATGATTGATTTACCAAATAATTATTTTGGATCATCAAATTTTTAGAGATATTCGAGGGCAAGGAAATGAGAAAGAGCACTAGTTAATTATTTTAGATCTTTCAACGCATAAAAATTACAAAACTGCAAATTAAGAAGACAAACCTAGAACAGAAAAAAAAAAAAAGAGAGCAAAACAATCAAATCAAACAATTTTAGGGGAGGAAGAATGAAAATGCAGAGATGAAAATTGAACAATATATATTTTTTTCCTGTGCGAAGCGAATGGGTTCATCCAAATTATATTATTAAGAGCAAGAAAAATCCCATCCCACTAATATTTTTTGTTCATTTTGATAGATCTCTTAACATGTTTATCAAGTTTAAGTTTATAAATAAAATGTTTAAAATAAATCGAAAGAATAAGTGTGAAATGCCTCCTTAAAAATTGTAGAATAAAAATGTAGGTATAATTGTTTAGTTTTTAATAATAGTGAGTTATGATAATTAAGTTTTTATGAAAATGATCTTGAGAAATGAAAGAAGAAGAAATGGGTTTGTGAGAGATATGTATATAGACAGTTACAGAAAAAAGAGAGGGGAGGGGAATAGGTTTTATCCTGCTAATTTGCAGTTTTAGTAAAAGGAAAGCTTATGTGAAATTTGGTTGTATAAAAGTACCTTACTTTGAGAATAAAGTTTAAAATTACTCTACTTTGGTAAATAAGATCTTAAATAATCTTTGGTTTAGGAGAAAAACTCTTCGTTTACACCCTTAACTGTCGGTATAATCAAAGAGGAGAAAGAATGCTTCACTCGTCGTGGTGCCGTTGGAAAAATTAAAAGAAGAAAAAACTAACACAAAAAGGACAAATCACTTATTTCTCTGCTTGTGTGCAATTTCAGTCAATACATCCCTTCCCCTTAAATAGATTAAACTCTCGTCTCTCTATAACATTTGATGGGCTCATCCCGCTGAAAGGTAAGGTGATTGCGGAAGTTGCTGATGAAAGCATCCGCCAGTTTGTTTATATCCTCCTGTCGACTCTTGATAGGTTTCCCTGGCATGGTTCCTTCTGATCTTTCTGCCTCGTTCGCCTTGCCGTCCATGTTGCGGATGATAAGGATAGGAACCTCTGCGCTATGATCCATTCCTGATTGAAAGAAGAGAGATGATTTTTTTTTTTTTTGAATTTCTTACTTCTGATGTGAAGAGAATCCCAGCATGATGCATTTATAGGTAAAATATCTCCGTTTAGAATCATGGTTTGAGCAAGCTAAAAAATCAGTGAAAAGTAAGCTTGGCGTCAGTGATGGCAGCGTCATCTTATTCTATAGCTGGAAGGCAATTATCTTTTTTATTAGCTTTCTTTTTCCTTTTTTTTTTTAATTTTTTAAAAATTTTTTTAATGTTTGGTTGTTTACAATTAAAGATACTTCATGTCCAAACTTTCTAGGACCTAATTTTCTTTGTTATATTTATTAATTGAGGCAACATAGCCGCGCATCTTGAACTTATTTTGATTTAAATGCATAAAACTGAGTTCAAAGAAAATATCTTGTTATCAACATCTTTTGGGCCGAGTGAAAAAGATTCGGTGTCTCTTAAGTAAGGTCTCGAGTTTGAATCTTGTGAATGGTAAAAATAACACTAAGAGAGCTCTCCATTAAGAATTCGTAGCTCGATTCTGAATTAATCGAGATCCAAAGTGATCTTTGGATACTGAGAGTTTCTACAAAAAAAATTATATCTAGTTCAGCAACTGTGATGAATAATAGAAGTAACTTGAGTTAAGAGCAATAGTTTTCCTTCTTATTAGGTGTAAATGCACTCTTGAAAATGTTGTCCCATAATATATTGCTTAAATAGAATGAAGAATAAGATTATACTTTAAACATTTGAATAAAAAAAGAAAAGAAAGATTAAGAATGATTTAATTCTTCACGTGATGGCAATGTAAAATTTTGTTAAATGAATCTTAATAGAAATATTTATTCAACTCCCAATAGGTGTTTGAAACATAAACACCTCTCCACGATTACGTTTCACTTGGACGAGGAAATACCGTCACTTTTGAAAAGAAGCATTATGTTCAACAGGCAAGACTTTTGAATTTCCGATGAAGTGTATTCAGATGCTTGAGTCATGATATTAGAATGTATTAACAGAGAAGGCTTTTGCTATGAAATTCTGTTTTCATTCTCCATGATATGTAATGGCTATACTGCTTAAAACACATTGTAGAGGCTGGTACACACTTTTCAGCTTATCCGGAATAAGGGGTAAAATAAAACTATACTGCTAACAACGTTAATTGAAAACTTCCTACTCCTATTTACAATATTTATTTATTCTATATACTTCAAATACTCCCTCTCAAGATGAAGAGGGTATATTATGCACTCCCATCTTGTTGAGAAGTACTGCAAATTGAGATGGAAATAGAGGCTTTGTGAATAGGTCTTGCTATCTGATGTTGGGAAGTCACATGAAGGGTCTTCAACTTTCCAACCATAATCTTTTCCCTCACCAAATGACAGTCAATTTCTATGTTTTTCCTACGTTCATGGAAGACTGAATTTGCTGCTATGTGAAGTGCAGCCTAATTATCACAGAAAAAGTAATGCTGGAGATGGATGTTCTATATGCAAATCTTTTAGAAGAGAGAATAGCCACGTCAACTCACATGTGGCATTTGCCAGTTATCTGTACTTTGCCTCAGCTAAAGATATGGAAAGTGTTTTGTTTCTTTGATTTCCATGACACCAAAGACTCACAGAAATAAAAAAAGAAAAAACCATTGATAGAATGCCTACTATCGGGGCAAAAAGCCCAATCTGAATATGTGAGATCCACGTTGTTGACCATTTTTAAATTACTGTAAATGAGCTTAGGGAAACAAGATATTTTACTACAATTTAAATATCTTGTGCTTTGCAAGAGTAAAGGGAAATTGGGCAGCGTGTCACACAGAGACTTCTACTATTCCAATGAAAGAGAAACCTCAAAGTATCGATATTTAGAGCCACAAATTGAGATGTTAAGAATCTACATCTCAAAATTCATCAATTTGTGCATGTATTGAAAAAGCGTGCAATAATTTCGAAAATGACAATTAAGTCCATAGGTTAGAAATTTTTTTGTGAATAACGGTCAAACCAATTTGACTTTTAACCAGCTGTAGTCATAGATAAATCTACGTGTGAAGGAGTCTTATGCTATGTCAACTTGAAGACTGAATCACACATGAAAGTCAAAAACTACACGATTGTACCGTTAAAGGTATTTTGGTAATTTCGCCCTCTTTACCAGTCAAACCCCGACAAAAGTTTAACCAATGATTAGGAAATGTTAAATACATATATTTTATGAGTAAATAAAATATTTGGAAGTTATACTGAATATTTAAACTGAAATTAGAAAGAAAGGGGCATGTTTGAAATTATTAAAGTTATATAAGGGCACTTCCACCAATTTCTTCTCACTCTAAAAGCTTGAGTTAGAGAGAGAAAATCACTAAAACACAAGCAACAACACTTTGAAACTAAAACCGTCTTAGGCAAACATGTTCAGCTCTCTGAGCTCTACAAGATGCTACTAAAATCAGGTGTTAGAGTGGCCATTTTCATGGTGAATCAGCCCCCATCAATTTCGGCTAAAGAAGGTAAGAGAGAAAAAGCTTAAATTCATGTGTTTTAATGTTTCTAGGTTATGTGTTTAAGGTGTTTAAGCATGTATTTAAACTTAGATTGAATTGAAACCAACAAAATTCATCCCTTAGGGTTTTGGCCAAGGTTCTCCATGCATAAGGATGATGTAATTCAATGCAAAATGATGTAGAACCAATTTACGGAGTAAGTAGAATGCATATATGGCTGTACATTGTTCAAACGGATGTGTAGCATAGGAAGGGGAATTCGGCCAAGCTTGAATTCAAAGGTTACAATGCTTAAGTTGTTACTTAAATGGTCTTAGAATGTTGGACTAATAGATATAAGACTGTCAGTGAAGTCAAATTTGAAAAAAAAAAAAGCGATTTGACGATAGTTACAGTTTTGGCATTCGGTAAGGATTATACCAGAATTGCCGTTGTATTAGGGATTATGGAAGATCTTAAAGCAAATAATATTCTTTGTAAAAGGAATGTTAAATTTTATTTGTGTTTTGATGTTGTTTTGCAACTTTAAAGTAAGGAGGATTAAGGAGCGATAGGCAAATATATGCTTTCCTATCTGTTTTGGTGTTGTTAAGCTGCTATTTGGTATTAAGACATTAGTGGTAAGGGATGTATATAAAATAGTGTAGGAGATACTATATTGCATTGGGAAATGTTGATAGGTTGTGAGATATAAATTGTGTTTTTAGTGCAAAAGGGTTAGGCTAGCCAGTACTATTATGCTGTCTAAATTTCACAGAACGATCCTAAATCATTTACATCGCAAGTAGTAAACTATTTCAGTTTACCAAAGTTGAAAGAATAGGAAGAAATAAAAGAAAGGGGTTTAGGCATTAAAACTGCATGAATTTGTAACTCAATTTTTGAATGGATTACCAACTGTGTTCACACATTTCAAATTAGCTACATGTCTTAGACACATGTTTATATGTAAATAAAATATTTTGAACTCTAGTTGTCGCACTAGGAATATTTGCCAAATTTTTATACTTGAAGTGGAAATATTGTTTATTTTAAATGTTTATGGACTAACTGAAGATATGAATTATTGAAATGATTTCTGCAAATGTTCTGAATGATAAATGATTTGTTTTGAGATTGTTAGCTCCCGAAGTTGCCTTCTGATAATCATGCGAATGTAATGTAATGTAATGTAATGTTTGTTGTTAGACATGGATCACGTCTTCAGCACCCACAGTTGTCACCTGATCAGTGCACTCTGTAGACCCTTGACTATGACCATATGTCTTAATGTAATGTCCTTCACGAGGACTTTAATGTGCATGATTCTACAGGGATGTTGACTGTCTCCACTGAATGTTCTACTGAAATAAAATGGAATGATTTGTTATACTTGTTTCTTCCAAATGAAATGAAACGGTTGAATGCAAGGGAATGTATCTATCGTATGATTATATTGTTTACTTAAAATAATGCATTAGATTGTTACTGATATGATTTTAAGGCTTTCGACTGTTTATCGACTACAAAACATTGTCATTGAAGCTTTGAATTGATAGAATCTTTGTTTAAAAGCATGAATTCCTTCTATATGAAGATTTTGTAGAAATTCCCCTATAATCGAACCTAGGGATTGAGACAAGTAGGTGCTTTAAATCATCCTTTTATACTCAACCTTGTACCCCTTCCCAATTATAGAAATTCCTTCCTTGTATAACACTATGTCACTGTAAAAGAATGTTAAGGAGAATGTCTTAGCATTATTAAGATACATGCATAATAGTTGCTTAGTATCTGCTCTTTTATATATGTTTCTTACTGAGCAAAAGCTCACTCCCCCTTTATCTTTCCTTCCAGATTATCTGCAGTAATGCTTGCATGACTATCGAGGAGCTCTTCTACTTTTGACAGTATCCTTCAAGGCAAGCTCTAAATTCCCTGAAGGTATATTGTACTTTTTTTGTATGTTCCAACTTTATGTATAGTACAGTGTTGTACATATATATTGTACCTAAGGATCTAAATTATAAGGGGGTGGGTATGATTGACAATGAAGTTCAATCCAATATAAGTTAAAAAGTGTAGAAATCAACAGTGCTCTACACATACTCCAATACTCGATATGTAGCTTGTAAATGAGGGACTTATTGTGAGAACCTCATTTTCCTCACATCCAATATAAGTTAAAAAGTGTAGAAATCAAAGAGCAAGAGTTGATCGCTAAGTTTTCTAATAGTGGGCATGTTCGACAATGACTAGAGAAGAATACAAGTAGGCCCCATAAGGACTTTTACTGTCTAGATCGAAGTAAAACCCCAGAATAACAATATTTGGAGTGAAACACTGAGATGGTAAGAATCTGCATCTCAAATTTCCTTCGTTTGTGTATGTTTTGGGAAGTGTGCAACAATTTCGAAAATGACGGTTATGTCCATAGGCTGGAGAAACAATTGCGAATAACGGTTAACTTAGTTTGACTTTGGACCAATAGACAGTTATAGTCAAATCCTTGTGTGAAGAAGTCTTATATGATTCCAAATCATAGATTGAATCACACGAAATGTTGAAAATAACAAGAATGAACAATCAAAGGTATTTTGGTAATTTCACCAAAATGACGATAAAACCACGATAAAAGTCAATGTTTTGGCTAAATTATATAAAATAGATACATTTGGCATGGAAATGAAAATAGTTTGAAATTAAACAGAATATTTATCTGAATATTGAATTAGTAGGGACATAAAGGGAATTATCCAAATTGTTGAAGGGCAAATTGGTAAATTGCCACCAAAGATATAAAATAAGAGATATTTTAAAAAGTGAAAAAAGTCATCATCTTCTCAAAGTGGCCGGCCATGGTTAAGTGGGGAGAGAGAAAACATGAGTTTTATGGTTTTTAGAGAGAGAAAGTGAAGAAAATCCTAGTGTAATCACTTCAAACCAAAAAATACCATAAAGGAAAGTTGTTCTACTCAATGAACTCTATCACATACCTCTAAACCAGCCATTGGAATGGCCATTTGAAGGGTGAATTTCTCCCTTAAAGTCTCGGTCAACAAGGGACGTAAGAGAGAGAAAATTATACTCTTGCTCAATCCAACATATGTGATGTTTTAAGGTGTATTAAGCATGTTTATGGTGTTAGTTTGCAACAAAACTATATGTATAAGGTTCTTTAAGTTTCGGCCAAATGAAGGGGAGATCAAAACCATACTCAATTTGATGAATTTATGATCTTAGAATACTAAATAAATTAATATAATACTGTTGGTAAAGTCAAAATTGAAAAAGGAAGTATTTTGACTGTAGTTATAGTTATAGGTATGAGTATGAAGTCAATCGGTTTTGCTGTTGTATTAGAAAATATAATAGATCTTAAAGAGTTGTACGCTCTTTATAACTGAAGCACTGAAGTTTGACTGTATTTAAATAATGTTTTGCAACCTAGAAGTAAAGAGAGTTAAGGGTGAACTATTGTGGTAAGATATATATATATATATATATATATATATATATATATATATAAGAGGTTTAGGGATATTGTGCTGCATTGATTTGATAAAATCTACCCATTTATGAGGTTGAATTTGATGGTTTGATTGAAATTGTGAAACTAGAATGTGGTTATGAACTGTGTTTTTCATGCAGGAGGGTTAGAATAGATGGTACCGTTATGCTCCCGAAATTTCTATTAACGAACTTAAATTTTTAAAATCATCATTTAGCGTTGTTTTTGCAAGTAAGAGTCAAATAAAGATGTAATTTTGGGATTAAGGTTTGTAAAGGTTGTAAATGCACACAGATTTTGTAACTTAGTTTCCGAAGTGATTTTTAATGATTTTCACTTTTTTCGAGATACACATGTGTTTTAATGTTACTCTTATACGTAAATAAAATATTTTGAACTTTAGTTACTGAACTGAGAATATTTGGTGAATTTTTATACTTTAATTGTAATGATTATTGATTTTGATGCTTTATGAACTGATTGAAGATACAATTTACTAAATTGATCTCCATAAACGATCCTGAATTTGGTTTATGAACTGTTTTGAGACTATTTGGCCCATAGCTACCTGCGGGTACATGCTCTTCTGTGTGTGTGATCTATTGCTGATTAACCTTAGTCACGTTTTCAATGCCACAGCTTTCACCGACCTGTGTACTCTATGCACCCTTTTTGACCTTGGACCACTTTTTCACAAATTGTGAATAGCTGTTCAATCTTAACTACAGATCTAATTAAACCAAGTCTAGCTTGAACATTGTAAAAAATAAATTTTTTCCACCATCATGTATATTAATTTGAGATTATATGCCTTTATTAATTTCATCTCCTTCATCTAGATTAATTTTATATGTACCAATTAAATATCTTTTATACGTACCTGTACTGCCACCACTTCCACTGGAGCTATAAGCGTAAACCTTTTTACATATTTTACAAATCATAGAATATTTATTCGTCATACTTTCTTTTAGCACAATGTTGAAATGCTCTCATACCTTTCTCTTTTTAATGCAGTTAATCTTCGTTTTCGTCTGTCTTGATGATGTAGCAACAGTACTAGCAGTTGTTGATTGTGTTTGACCACGACCTCCATGACAACTAGTACTACGATGTATCGGTGGTGCCGAAGGAAGCTCCTCTTTCGGATGAATATCGGGTTCGAATTCATTGAATGATTTGTCACCCAAATTTTAGTAGAACCAAAAGGGCGAGACATGGAACATGAACGACGAAACAATTTTGACATTTTTATATTGTTCAAAATAAATATATTTGAAAATTGGAAACAAATAGATGTAGAAATATATATTGGAAGTTGGAATTTGAAACTTCTTGTAATTAGAGGTAGAGGATCTAAGCATGAGTTTAAGAATATGATTCATTAAGGCCCATGAGAAATTGCATTACATATTCTTGCCACTGAAAATCTATCCATAGCCTTATTCCTCCATAATAGCACACATGAATTGGCTGAAAAATCTTTGAGTTCATCTCAAATAGTCTTCAATCGAGTGTAGTAGCTGTCATAACGTGTCAAGTCCTAGAACCTAACCCGCTAGACTTAATATCAAGGAGTCGCCACCAACCATTCAAACCTAAGATGTGATTGGTCACCTATTCATGTCTAAAGATAAGGCATGGTCTATGTTCAAAGATTCTTAGACTCGGGAGTACGGTTACGTATGGGGAAGGATTAGCACCCCCACAACGCCCATCCTAAGATGGTACCAACTAGCTTTAGGTTATCTTTATAGTTTGCCTTAAGTTCATATTAATTTCGATATACTCATATATTGGGAAAATTTCTAAGATTTTTCCATCAATTTGGCTCCAACCTTAGAAATTCCCCTCACCTCAAGATAGTCAAGGAGTCTCAATTGACTTTCTTGAACTCCATCGTCGGATAAATTTTAATATTTTATGAGATTCCTTCTTTCTCCTAATTTTGTCTCTGGTTTTGACTCCATATCCATTTTATAAATTTCTTAGATTTTCTAATGTTTTTAATTATTTTTATATTATTATTTATTTTATTTGTAAGAAATAAACATGAATTATATTTTTATTGACCATTCACTTTTAAGCGTCCCATCAATTTGGCTCAGCCCAAAAGGAACCTCCTCACCTAGAAATTTCCAAGGAGTCTCAATTGACTTTCTTGAAATTTCATCATCGGCATAACTCATATTTATTTTTTTTCATTTATCTTATTTATTATAATTCTATTTATGATTTATACTTTATCTTATCTTTATTTGTTTATTTGTCTTTATTTGCTCATTTTTATCTATCTATATCTAATCCATCTATCTTATATTACTTTTATTTTTTATTATAAATAAATATGAATTAATAAAAAAAATTCTTTCAAAAGTATTCCATCAATTTGGCTCAACTTAAGAAAGATTCTTTCACCTAGAAATTTCCAAGGAGTCTCAATTGACTTTCTTGGAGTTTCATCCTTGGTATAATTCATACTTATTCTACAAAATCTAATTCTCAATCTAATTCTTATTTCTTATTTATTATCCTTTTATTTATCTATTGTTTTTATTTATGCTCATTTAATTTTAGTCTTTACTAATTAATTTTTATCATTTCATTTATTTTATCTCTATTTAATGTTAAAATAAATATGAATTATATTTTATTGAAAATTCTCCCAAAAGTATCCCATCAATTTGGCTCAACTTAAGGAAGAATCCTCTCACCTAGACATTTCTAAGGTGTCTCAATTGACTTCCTCAAACTGTCATCATCGGTATAATCCACATTTATTTATTTGATTTTAATTATATATATATTTATTGTTCATATATTTTTTTATAACCTCAGAATACTCATCTAAATCATACAACATTGTTAAATCAAAATTATACATGCAAACTAAATCAATGTACTATATTATAGTCATACAACAAATCAAATAACACAAATATACAAATTAATATTTTACAAGCAATTATCAACTCAAATTAATTATCATGCAAATTCATATTAAAATATTATACAAGTAATCATTAAATTAAAACACAAATTAACGTCAAATTAACATGCTTATCAAGATTATATTAATTAAATTATTAAGTCAAATTATTATGTTATCAGATTAATTAATCATGCAACTAACTATTACCATGCAAAACCATTCATAACATGCAAATTGCTAATATTACTTATTTCCCTAATCCTATTGTTAGTTTTTTTGTTAAATTAATAAGAACTAATAAATCAGAATATACATATATGCATACCTGGTATTAATAATTAATTCCTTTGCCTTTTTTCCTTTTTTTCCAACGTCTTATTTCCTTATCCTCTGCTTTCCTTTCCCGCGTTTCTTCCTTCTTTTCTAAATATTTCTTTCTTTCTTTCTTGTCTCTTGTTCTTACTTCACGTGATCTTCTTGCTTCCTAATTAATAAAACTATAGGTGACAGTTTGTAAAGATGATGGTGAGTTGGTGACGTGAAGCAGGGCAGCAAGTGGGAATGATGATGCGGCAGGTGTTGTATGGTGATTTGGGTAAGGAAGATGAAGAGAAAGATTGTGAATGGTGGCTGGGTTCGGTTGTAGCGTGAAGATGCGGCAGGTGTATAGTGCGTCGAAGGCGCAGAATCGAACAAGGGCTTGGAGCGGCTAGAAGTAGCAATAGCAGGGACGTGCAATTCGGCTTGAGGATTTAGAGATGGCAACGAAAATGCAAGGATGATAAAAGCAAAGGAAGTGCGGTGAAAACAGGTGTGGAAAGGTTGTAGTCTCGGAGCAAAGTCGACAATTAGGAGTAAAAAATCATAGGCTGAGATGCTTCCTCCCTTTTCTTTCATGAGGTTTAATCCTTTTTATAGCCACAAACTTGTTAGAGTCCTAATACAACTAAACCTATTCTAATAATTATCTCTTATTTTTAATATTTTATTTATCTAATTCTTATATTAATTCTAATCTAACTCTAATTCTAAAAAGTCTAATTTTACTCTAACATTAACTCTAAAATAAATTATCCTAATCTAATTATCCTATTTTAAAAGGTTAATTTTATTTTATTTTCTCATCTTTTTTTTTAAAAAAATTATTCCTAAATCCTATTTTATTTCTAATTTCCTAATTAAGTTAATTCTACATCTAAAAAATCTTAATTTAATTCTAGCCTAATTCTAAGATACTACGTCACCTAAATCAATTACAAGTCAAGATCCCGGACAAAATAGGGTGTCTACAGCTGCCCCTCTTTGTGCATTTGCTGTGAAACAGTAATTGCACAAAGACATAAACACCTATTTTGTCTGACTTCTCTTTTTTTTAAAATTTTTTTTTATTTTTTTTCAAAAAGCTCCCTCTAAACAGAAAGGCAGTCAAACTTTAAAATCTTGTCTAAAAAAAACTCCCCCTAAACAGGTAGGCAGTCAAACTTTAAAATCTTATCCAAAAATGCTCCTCCTAAACAGGCAGGCAGTCAAACTTTAAAAATCTTGTCTAAAAGCTCCTCCCAAACAGGTAGGCAGTCAAACTTTAAAAATCTTGTCCAAAAGCTCCTCCTAAACAGGCAGGCAGTCAAACTTTAAAAATCTTGTCCAAAAGCTCCTCCTAAACAGGCAGGCAGTCAAACTTTAAAATCTTGTCCAAAAATTTGGAGGAATCATGCCCGAAGGTCTTATAGATTGTACTCAAGGAATCTTGTCTGTAATTTTTCTCATGCAATGCATCATGTGTGCAGCCGTGCATGCATTCTATCCTATCTATGCAATGTCATTTGTGTAATGCCATTCATGCAATATTATTCACACAATCTATTCTATTCATGTAATGTTTTCTTTGAAAAGCATTTCAACTTTAACTGTGGCAATAACAAGGTTTTTCTGTATCAGTCCATCTCATGTATTCCTCTATTTGTCATCCTGTCCTTATATTTCCTATTTCTTTTCTCATTTTCTTTCTTCCATGTTTCTTTCCCAATGAATCTCTTGTCTTCGTGCCCTCTATATCTTATCTTATCCCTTGTTTCTTCTTTCACCTTCATTCACTCTTTCTTTTTCATTGTTTTTTTCTTAATTTCCATTTTCATTCATTCACAAGTTTCCTTTTCTTTCATTTTCCTAAATAATATAGGAGTCTTTCACATATTTTGCTAAGCAAACATTCATTATCATTCCAATTTCAAAATCAATGCATACAATTTCTCAATCCCTCAAGGTAAGGAATAATAAGTGAAGTGAAAGGAATGGTATTATTCAATATCTGGAAATATTACAAAAGGTAGCCAAGTGTGAAGGCAAAGCAAGGTTGAAAAAAAACAAGGATTCTAGGATTATTTAACCAGGCTTTGGGACAAACATTCAAAAACCTCTGATCAATTAATACAAAATTCTCATTCAAAAATCTCATTCTCTTCAAGTCATCTGACCATGTAAAGTCCTATCAAATCCATTAGTGCTTCTGTATCATGACCCTTTAATGCCTTTTCTCCTCATACCTAAGTCGCCTTTTCAGGTTTTCAACTTAGATATGTCTCCTTGATTCAAGCCGCCCTTTACGGGTTTTCAGTTCGAATTCACCCCCTATTGACTCAAACTGCCCTTTTGGGTTTTCAATTTGAATCCTCCTTTTTCTTTATCTCTTTTTTCTTTTTTTCTTTTTTTTTTTTTTTCTTTTTTTTTCTCTTTTTTTTCTTCTTTTTTTTAGTTAGGCATAATACTTCTTCACAGCATCTGAATTTATTGGGTTTGGCAAATCATCTCCATCCATATCTACCAAAAGTAATGCCCCGCCAGAGAATGCCCTTTTCACAACATAAGGACCTTCCCAATTTGGAGCCCATTTTCCTCTATTGTCTGGTTGATTTGGGAGAATCTTCTTCAGGACCAATTCTCCTTCTCTGAATTTTCTTGGTCGAACCTTCTTATCATGCGCTTTCATCATTCTCCTTTGATACAGTTGGCCATGACACAATGCTGCCATTCTTTTTTCCTCAATGAAGTTGAGCTGCTCGTAACGATCTCTCACCCAATCAGCCTCTTCTAACTTTGTTTCCATAGGACCCTTAAGGATGGAATTTCAACTTCAACAGGCAGTACAGCTTCCATCCATACACTAGTGAAAATGGTGTTGCCCCAGTAGAAGTGCGAACAGATGTTCTATAAGCATGTAGGGCAAATGGCAACTTCTCATGCCAATCTCTATATGTCTCAACCATTTTTTCCACTATCCTCTTGATGTTTTTATTTGCTGCTTCTACTGCCCCATTCATCTTTGGACGATATGGCGCTGAATTATGATGCTTGATTTTGAACTGAGTACACACATCTTCCATCATCTTGTTGTTCAAATTTCGAGCATTATCAGAGATAATTCTTTCTGGAAGCCCGTATCGACAAATTATCTCCCTCTTGATAAACTTGCAAACCACTGCTCGTGTTACAGTTGCATAAGAAGCAGCTTCAACCCATTTGGTAAAGTAATCAATCATCACAAAAATGAACCTATGCCCGTTCGAAGCCTTGGGAGTAATTGGTCCGATCACATCCATGCCCCACATTGAAAAAGGCCATGGAGGTGCTAACACATTTAGAGCATTTGGAGGTGCATGAATTTTATCAGCATAGATCTGGCACTTGTGGCATTTTCGAGCATAGTTAATACAATCTCTCTCCATAGTCAGCCAGTAGTAACCTGCTCTCATGATTTGTCGGGCCATCATGTGACCATTAGCATGAGCTCCACAAACTCCATCATGCACTTCTTCAAGAATTTTAGTAGCTTCAGTTGAATTCACGCACCTTAACAGTACTTGATCTCGACTTCTTTTGTACAAAATTTCTCCATCTAAGAAGAATCCCATAGCCAATCTTCTTATAGTTCTTTTGTCATTTTCAGTAGCATGCTCAGGATACTGCTGATTTTTTATGTATTGCAGAATATCGTGATACCAAGGCTTCCCATCTACTTCCTCTTCAACACTCAAGCAGTGTGCTGGGGAACTCTTCACTTCCATCCTAATTGGTTGGATCTCTGCATTTGCATCCAACTTGAACATTGCTGCTAGGGTGGCTAAAGCATCAGCTATCTGATTTTCTTCTCGTGGCAAATGTTCGAACTGGATATTTTCAAAATAATCAATCAACTCAACGATATACTTTCGGTACTGGATTAATTTTGGATCTCTGGTTTCCCATTCTCCTTTTAATTGATAAATTACCAGAGCTGAATCACCATACACCTCAAGTATCTTGACTTTTCTTTCTACGGCCGCCTGCAGACCCATGACACATGCCTCATACTCAGCTACATTGTTCGTGCAATTAAAATCCAATTTAGCAGTAATTGGATAATAACTACCTTCAGGAGATATAAGAATCACTCCTACCCCGTGCCCCAGAGCATTCGACGCCCCATCAAAACACATCTTCCATGGTCTTTTCTCACATTTTTCTTCTACAAACATCAAATCTTCATCTGGGAACTCCATCTTCATTGGTTCATAACCATTCGTATTGCGATCAGCAATAAATTCTGCAATTGCACTCCCTTTGATGGCTTTTTGGGCCACATATGTGATATCATATTCGGAAAGCATTACTTGCCACCTTGCGATCCTTCCAGACAATGCAGGCTTTTCAAAGATGTACCTGAGAGGATCCAATTTTGTGATTAACCATGTGGTATGATACAACATGTACTGTCTGAGTCTATGAGCCGTCCAAGCCAACGCGCAACACATTTTTTCTAACTCGGTATATTTAGACTCATAATCTGTGAATTTTTTGCTCAGATAGTAAATTGCATGTTCTTTCTTCCCAGATTCATCTCTTTGCCCCAACACACATCCCATTGACTTCTCGTAGACTATCAAATACAAAATCAAAGGTCTTCCAGTTACTGGTGGTACCAACACAGGAGGGTTCGACAAATATTCTTTGATTTTGTTGAAGGCTTCCTGGCATTCTTCATTCCATTCCCCGGGATCTCTTACGAAGCAACTTGAATATTGGATCACATTTGAGGGTGAGTTGAGAAATGAAACGAGAGATATAGTTTAATCTACCCAAAAATCCTCTCACTTCCTTTTGGGTGCGTGGAGGAGTCAGGTCTTGAATAGCTTGTATCTTATCTGGATCCACTTCTATCCCTTTTTCACTGATCATAAAGCCCAATAGCTTTCCAGATTTAACCCCGAATGTGCACTTAGCCGGATTCAGCTTCAATTGATACTTCCTCAATCTATCAAATAGTTTTCTGAGACTAGTGACATGATTCTCCCCTTTACGCGATTTTGCAATCATATCGTCTACATAGACCTCTATCTCTTTATGCATCATGTCATGGAAGAGAGTCACCATTGCTCTTTGATATGTAGCTCCAGCATTCTTCAGCCCAAAAGGCATAACTTTGTAACAAAAGGTTCCCCACATTGTCACAAATGTGGTTTTCTCCATGTCTTCGCGAGCCATTTTTATTTGATTATAGCCCGAAAATCCATCCATGAATGAAAATGTGGAGTATTTGGCAGTATTGTCCACAAGTGTATCAATGTGGGGTAAAGGAAAATTATCCTTAGGACTAGCTTTGTTCAAGTCTCTATAGTCCACACACATTCGCACTTTCCCCCCTTTCTTCGGAACTGGAACTATATTGGCTACCCATTCAGGGTACCTGGCCACCTCCAAGAAACCAGCATCAAATTGCTTCTTAACTTCATCTCTAATCTTCAATAACATATCAGGCTTCATGCGCCTTAACTTCTGCTGTACAGGCTTACACTCAGGCTTCAATGGCAACTTGTGCTCCACAATTCTAGTATCGAGTCCAGGCATATCTTGATAGGACCAAGCGAACACATCTACATATTCATGAAGTAGCTCCTTTAATTCCTCCCTTTCATTGGATGGCAAGGAAGTTCCTATCTTCACCTCCTTTTTATTCTCATCATTCCCAAACTTATTATTTCTGTTTCTTCTTGATAAGGTTCAATGGGTTTCTTTTCATGATCCACCAATCTTAGTAACTCAGAAGGCACGATATAATCCTCAAGGTTCTCTTCATGATCAGATTCATTAAATTGAACAGATTCTCAAAATTAAATTCTGAATTATGTCATTGTTATCATCATTTTCATTGTCTGGATCCCTGAAAATTGGTAAAATGAAGAATGTGGGTAATTGTGTCTTGGAAGAAATGAGATTTGTACTTGAGGAATTGAAGAAAATGCATTTTACTAATCTTTATTGAAATGAAAATGAATGAAAGTTGGCCCAATACATGAAAGAAAATCTCAGTGCTCTTGGGCATAAGCACTCCTACATTATTTAAGAAACTGAATGATCCTAAGAAAACCTAGAACAAATGAAAATAAGAAAATAAAGAAAATCCATTACTCTTGGGTGGCATAGACAACTGGCATCTCATAAACGTCCAATTTCCTAGCTCTGCGTTGAAGGGTACACGAACCGATCAACGTCAAACCCTCCACTTCCTTCTTATCAACCACGGAGACAGACAAATTTGCAAAAACCTTCAACAATCCATTTTCAGTCACCATCATTGGATCTGGATGAATATACCCTGCTGAGTGAAACGAATCATATAAGTGTGGTATGATTAATCTCTTGGACTCAAAATCACGACCATGCAAACGAGCAATTCTCTTCTCTTTCTTCTCAGTCATCATCTTCATTTTTTCCATCCTTGTCGGTCTGTACCCTAACCCAAATCTGTCCTTGTTTTCGATGATCTCTAGTGGCTCAACATTCCCTGCAGGTTTCTGCCCAACCCAGAACCAGGGCACCATCCTTTCCATAATATTTGCTTCACGACCATACCAGTGGTATTTGACAAGCGAGGAGTAACAGACTTGACCCTTCACCCACATATAGAGCATTTGCCACCTCAAAGGATCTGTATGAGCATTCCACAGCTTCATCTCCAATGTCCACATAAGGTGTAGCGGAAGTTTGAGCTACCATCATGTCTTCTTCTCCTGAGATAATAATTATTTGGCCGTCCACCACAAATTTTAGCTTTTGGTGAAGAGAGGAAGGGACCGCTCCTGCCATATGAATCCATTGCCTTCCCAAAAGGCAACTATAAGATGGTGTAATGTCCATCACCTGGAATTGTATATTAAAGGTACATGGACCGATCTGTATTGGAAGCTCTATGTCTCCCATAACTTCTCTACGAGCTCCATCAAATGCCTTTACCACCATATTACTTGGCTTCATGTGAGATTCATCTATCGGCATCCTTGTCAAAGTAATCATCGGCATGATATTGATAGATGAGCCATTATCAATCAACACCCTACCAATTGTGATGCCTCTGCATTTTGCACTTATATGAAGAGCTTTAGTACTCCTCTTCCTTCAGCTGGAATTTCATCGTCACTAAAGGATATGAAATTATCTACCACCAAATTGCTCACTAGATGGTCTATCTTTTCTACAGATACATCGTGCACCACATAAGCTTGATTCAACACCTTCAACAATGCCTTCCTATGAGGTTCAGAGTTCAAGAGCAGAGACAATAATGAAATTCGAGCCGGCATCTTGTTTAATTGTTCTACCACACTGTACTCACTATGCTTAATGAGTCTCAAGAATTCACAAGCATCTTCGTCTGTTACCGGCCTTTGTCGATTCTCCTCAGGATCTGGGACTGGTGCCACTTCTTCTTCTCCCACTTTGGCCTTCTCTTTTCTTGCCTGTTGTAGCATCTCAGGGGTATAGCAACGTCCACTACGTATCATCCCCCAACTCCAGCTATATTGGCGGAATCAGGACTATCCACCATTAGTTCAACATTTGCTCCATCTTTGATTATTGCATCATACCCATACCTCCAAGGTACGGCTTTGTCACTCTTGTATGGGAATGGAGTTGGCACCTCTATCACCACCTTAGGCCCTTGAACTGATGGCGTAGGTTTCTCTTCATAAAGCACTTTCAATGGTTTTAAAACAAACTCCTTATCAGTGGCATGAACTCCTTCAACTTGAACTTCTTCATAGAACTCCACGCAAGATTCATCAATTAGTTGTTGCAACTTCCTTCTAAAATCCTCGCAATACTGAACAGAGTGCCCTATTGCTCCACAATGGTATTTGCATGTCATTTTTCTATCATATTGCCCTTTATAAGAGCCTGCGACAAACATCACTGGTTGTAATAAGTCAGATTCCACCAGAACCTCAAACACCTTTTCTAATGGAGTTTTTATTTCGGCAACAGTCCTCTTGATTGTACCTCTCCTTGGGTCCTCAACCGCATTTACCGTTGTCCCAGCATGATCGGGCAATGGGTTTGCATTAACATCTGGCTCACCTTTCTTCCCAAAACTAAAGCCCAGCTTTGACAAGTGATTGGACTTTCACCTTCAAACCCATGCAATTCTCAATAGAGTGACCAATATTACCATTATGATAGGCACATTTTGCATTGGGTCATACCATTTTGGGTAAGGAGGTTTCAAAGGTTCTATATAAATAGGGGCAATGAGATGACCTTCCACCAACTTTGGGAATAGCTCAGCGTATGCCATGGGTATAGGGTCTATGGCGATATTTCGGCTAGGTCGGGTGTACCTCTGGTCATTAGGTGGGAAAGTGGGGTTTGTTGAGGTTGTAGGAGTTTGTCGATGGAAAACAGGTTGATAGGTGTTTTGGGGATGAGTTTGTGGGTAAGATTGAGAATAAGTGTAGTTTACTGAAGGTGGGTGAGGGGTATAAGGGTGACGCGAATTGTTTTGGACGGCTTGTGCATCTCCTTCCTTCTTCTTCAAGAATCCACCCTTCCTACTATCATTCACAGGTGCTTCGATCTTACCGCTCTTGATGGCATTCTCAATAGCTTCACCTGTTAGCACCATATCTGCAAAGTTCTTAGTTACGCTGCTAAGCATACGCTCATAGTAAGGTGCCTTGAGAGTATTCAAAAAGAACATAGTGACTTCCTTTTCAGTTAAAGGAGGTTGAACTTGTGATGCCATGTCCCTCCATCGTTGGGCATATTCCTTGAAGCTCTCATCTTTCTTCTTTTCCATACCTTGGAGAGACAAGCGATCAGGGGCTACATCAGACACATGTTTGTATTGAGCTATAAAAGCCCTTGCCAATTCCGACCAAGAGGAAACTTTGCTCTTTCTAATTGGTTATACCACTTAGCAGCTGACCCAGTCAAGCTATCTTGAAATACATGAATCAATAGCTTGTCGTCCCATGCATATGCCGCCATCTTTCTACAGTACATGGTGAGATGATCTTTTGGGCACGATGTTCCATTGAATTTTTCAAATTCAGGCACTTTGAATTTTGGTGGAAGCACGACACCAGGTACCAGACACAACCTTTCAGCATCAACAGGTCCAAAATAGTCAACTCCTTCAACGGCACTTAGTCTTTCCTCTATCAAGCTCAGCTGAGCTTTAGTACCACTATATTCTTCTTTATGCTTCAACTCTGTGGGATCATCTAAATTTGGTACCTCCACTGGGTTTTGAACTTGTATCTGTAGAGGTGTGGGAGCTTTGACAGTACTTCCTTCAGGCACAAAAATAGGGTTGTCTCGCATGCTTTGTTGAGGTTCTTGGATAGACTCCTCCTGATTACCCATCTTCTCCTTTCCTTTAATCATGGCTTTTAGTAATTGGGTAATCTCGCTCAATTGCCCCTTTATCTCTGCATTTTCCCTTTCCAACTTCTCTATTCTGTTATTTTGATCTTCTTCCATTATACGAGCTTGGTACCTTGTGTGGTATTTATGGAGGGCAGACCGTCTAGTAGATTCAATTTTGACACCTTGAATGCCACAATTAAGTTGAAATTATTTTCAAGAGAAAATGTGCAAAGACTTAAAAGAATTCAAAGATGTATTTTATTGATGGATGGAATTTTACAACCTAAATGCATAAAGAAAAAAAAACTTGTCTCATAACAATCATTTAGCAAAACCAAAATCCTAAGACATCCATGAAGAAATCTAATGGTGCCACATGAGTCTTCTAACTGCACTATAATGGCCCTCTATCTCTTCCAACAATTGTAGCATCCTCTCTCCATGCTCGGTTATTGGGTTAACTCCAGGCTTCACCTCCCTTATTTCATCTTCGATTTGTTGGGCCCTATGAGCCACCCAATTAATTTGATGAAACATTGTCCATAGGAGTTGTGAGTCTTTCTTGAAGATTTTCCATTCATCTACTAAGGTTTGCATATTTTGGGCCATCTTCTGTCGATCTTCTTGGGCTTGATTGAGGACTCCTTGCAGTCGATCTTCCATCGTATTATCTCTTTGAGCTTCATCAAGCTCATTCTCCTTCTTTTGTGCTTTCTCCTTGAGTCGTGCAATTTCTTCTTGGTTCTTCTGAGCTTCTTCCCGGTTCTTCTGAGCTTCTTCCTTTAGTCGTTTGTTTTCTTCCATCAGACGACTATTCTCAGACCTTGCGAGCTTTTTCTTCAAGTGACTAATCTCATCCACCAACTTGTTCTTCTCTTGATGGACTTTTGAATATGCGTGATCTCTTTTCCTATCCTCTCATCGGTCTCATGCTTGAACTTCTTATATTCCCGCTCCAGATCCCTCTTTTCTTCTTCTAGCTTCCTCTTAGCAATCTCTAAATCAATCATAGGATCTTGGGGTGAAGGATCTTCTGAATTTCTTCATCTTCCTCAAGGGGAGTTTGATATCCTTGGCTCTCTAGCATGCCAAACAAAATATTCAGGAGAAATCTTGTCGACAAACCTTCCTTTTGTTATTACACAAGCTGTCTTCCAAGCTTTGACATCTTCTTCTATCTTCCTCAATGCTCCTTTCTCAGTGTAAGAATACTCCCTTTGATTAAGCCCATAAGTCATAGGGATAAATTGGTCATACCCTAATTGCCTTCG
Organism: Heritiera littoralis; assembly: GCA_031772115.1. NCBI lineage: Eukaryota > Viridiplantae > Streptophyta > Magnoliopsida > Malvales > Malvaceae > Heritiera > Heritiera littoralis. Next base: position 4,686,945 of record JAPDPK010000049.1, on the reverse strand, counting down.
TGCCATGAGGGGGGAAAAGAAATGGTTCCCCATATACCCAACAAAGGAACCCATGGTTGATCTCCACATTTATATAACATTGACCTTCTTGGCATCCATGGCGCCAACCAAACTACTTCTTGATTTTTGGTTTTACACAAGGTAGAAACCCATTCCTTTTTTGTTTTTGAGTTGGGCCATTTACTCTTGCAGAATTCCTTGAGGGGTACACTACTTGCGAAGTAGACATTCTTAAATGCAAGTTCTTCACACTTGAAATGACTTTTCATCCACACGTACAATAGTTGCATGCATCCAATGAAACGTCCCCCTCCGGTCTTACGACAATAGCTCAAAGATCTAAATGTTTCCGCTAAAATTGCTGGAGCGACATTCACCTCATGCTCAAGTTGTTCGACAATATCTACAAGAGTAATTTCCACATATTGTAGGGCTCGAGGGAATATCACCATCCCATAAATAGCTAATGCCATCAAACTCGTAACTTGCTTATCTGTTAATTGCTTGTCAAAACAAACTCGAAGAAAATCCCAAGCCAAATAAGTGCCTTCCCCTTTCTTTTTGAGATGTTGATCCACTTCTTGCACATTGACACCTATCATTTGGGCCAAACATTTTCGATGACTCATCTTATTCTTCTTGTAAATCTTTTTGTTTGACTCCTTGATACGAAGTAAGACCATGTATTCCTCAATAGTAGGCACCATATCTACCTCATTAAACACAAAGCACCTGTAGGAGGGGTCCCAGAAATGTACCATGGCCCTGATCAGATTGGATCCATTTGTATAGTTAGAAGCAATGCCAAGTCCCCATACTTTTCTTGGAAAGCGGTCTTCTTTGTTGTATCCCAATTTCTCCAAATGTCAATTAACTCAGTGAGGTCATTTTGTTGGAGATCTAGACGCACCTTTTCAGGAAGGCTACAGTGTGATCTCTAGGTAAGCAATCACCATCTCGCTTCTGGGCTTCTTCAGACTTAGCCTTCACATCCTCTGCAATCTCTTCCAACATGGTTTTCTTCCTGATGTAAAGAATCTTAATTTTATCAAATAATTGTTATGAGACAGTTTTTCCTAAAATAATGAACAAGAAAACAAAACCCTTTTTTTTTTTCATTTTTCATCTTATTGTTCCTTCATGTGTCCTATAAGGGAAGTCTCTATATTATGGTTTCATCCTAGGATAATTCACTTAGGTCTTTATATGCATGGGTTGATGATTCAAAATTCTAAAGGTTCCCAAATTGCTCCTCACTGTCATCCACATTGGACTAGTAAGGCACCCAATCCTCACCCATGACAGGCTACAAACGGAAAGGTTCAATTTGAGTGGTAGTATTTCGCTAGCCATTGCGGAGGTATTACCTCACGAGAGCGTAGTTACTCTACTTCCTCCTAAAAGGATAGCCCGGGTAGAGGGCCAATGCATGCACATGCACGTGAAGTGTGTGTTGAAGGAACAAACAATTATTTTATCAAAATTAACATTCCTAAGGCAAACATAGAATAACATAAAACCAATCATTGGCTCGACTCTCTAAAGTCCCCAGTGGAGTCGCCAAACTGTCATAACGTGTCAAGTCCTAGAACCTAACCCGCTAGACTTAATATCAAGGAGTCGCCACCAACCATTCAAACCTAAGGTATGATTGGTCACCTATTCATGTCTAAAGATAAGGCATGGTCTATGTTCAAAGATTCTTAGACTCGGGAGTACGGTTACGTATGGGGAAGGATTAGCACCCCCACAACGCCCATCCTAAGATGGTACCAACTAGCTTTAGGTTATCTTTATAGTTTGCCTTAAGTTCATATTAATTTCGATATACTCATATATTGGGAAAATTTCTAAGATTTTTCCATCAATTTGGCTCCAACCTTAGAAATTCCCCTCACCTCAAGATATCAAGGAGTCTCAATTGACTTTCTTGAACTCCATCGTCGGATAAATTTTAATATTTTATGAGATTCCTTTTCTTTCTCCTAATTTTGTCTCTGGTTTTGACTCCATATCCATTTTATAAATTTCTTAGATTTTCTAATTTTTTTATATATATTATTTATTTATTTGTAAGAAATAAACATGAATTATGTTTTTATTGAATTCACTTTTAAGCGTCCCATCAATTTGGCTCAGCCCAAAAGGAACCTCCTCACCTAGAAATTCCAAGGAGTCTCAATTGACTTTCTTGAAATTTCATCATCGGCATAACTCATATTTACCTTTTTTATTTATCTTATTTATTATAATATTTTGATTTATACTTTATCTTATCTTTATTTGTTTATTTCTTTATTTGCTCATTTTTATCTATCTATATCTAATCCATCTATCTTATCTTACTTTTATTTTTATTATAAATAAATATGAATTAATAAAAAAATTCTTTCAAAAGTATTCCATCAATTTGGCTCAACTTAAGAAAGATTCTTTCACCTAGAAATTTCCAAGGAGTCTCAATTGACTTTCTTGGAGTTTCATCCTTGGTATAATTCATACTTATTCTACAAAATCTAATTCTCAATCTAATTCTTATTTCTTATTTATTATCCTTTTATTTATCTATTGTTTTTATTTATGCTCATTTAATTTTAGTCTTTACTAATTAATTTTTATCATTTCATTTATTTTATCTCTATTTAATGTTAAAATAAATATGAATTATATTTTATTGAAAATTCTCCCAAAAGTATCCCATCAATTTGGCTCAACTTAAGGAAGAATCCTCTCACCTAGACATTTCTAAGGTGTCTCAATTGACTTCCTCAAACTGTCATCATCGGTATAATCCACATTTATTTATTTGATTTTAATTATATATATATTTATTGTTCATATATTTTTTTATAACCTCAGAATACTCATCTAAATCATACAACATTGTTAAATCAAAATTATACATGCAAACTAAATCAATGTACTATATTATAGTCATACAACAAATCAAATAACACAAATATACAAGTTAATATTTTACAAGCAATTATCAACTCAAATTAATTATCATGCAAATTCATATTAAAATATTATACAAGTAATCATTAAATTAAAACACAAATTAACGTCAAATTAACATGCTTATCAAGATTATATTAATTAAATTATTAAGTCAAATTATTATGTTATCAGATTAATTAATCATGCAACTAACTATTACCATGCAAAACCATTCATAACATGCAAATTGCTAATATTACTTATTTCCCTAATCCTATTGTTAGTTTTTTTGTTAAATTAATAAGAACTAATAAATCAGAATATACATATATGCATATCTGGTATTAATAATTAATTCCTTTGCCTTTTTTCCTTTTTTTCCAACGTCCTATTTCCTTCTCCTCTGCTTTCCTTTCTCGCGTTTCTTCCTTCTTTTCTAAATATTTCTTTCTTTCTTTCTTGTCTCTTGTTCTTACTTCACGTGATCTTCTTGCTTCCTAATTAATAAAACTACAGGTGACAGTTTGTAAAGATGATGGTGAGTTGGTGACGTGAAGCAGGGCAGCAAGTGGGAATGATGATGCGGCAGGTGTTGTATGGTGATTTGGGTAAGGAAGATGAAGAGAAAGATTGTGAATGGTGGCTGGGTTCGGTTGCAGCGTGAAGATGCGGCAGGTGTATAGTGCGTCGAAGGCGCAGAATCAAACAAGGGCTTGGAGCGGCTAGAAGTAGCAATAGCAGGGACGTGCAATTCGGCTTGAGGATTTAGAGATGGCAACGAAAATGCAAGGATGATAAAAGCAAAGGAAGTGCGGTGAAAACAGGTGTGGAAAGGTTGTAGTCTCGGAGCAAAGTCGACAATTAGGAGTAAAAAATCATAGGCTGAGATGCCTCCTCCCTTTTCTTTCATGAGGTTTAATCCTTTTTATAGCCACAAACTTGTTAGAGTCCTAATACAACTAAACCTATTCTAATAATTCTCTTATTTTTAATATTTTATTTATCTAATTCTTATATTAATCCTAATCTAACTCTAATTCTAAAAAGTCTAATTTTACTCTAATATTAACTCTAAAATAAATTATCCTAATCTAATTATCCTATTTTAAAAGGTTTATTTTATTTTATTTTCTCATCTTTTTTTTTTTAAAAATTATTCCTAAATCCTATTTTATTTCTAATTTCCTAATTAAGTTAATTCTACATCTAAAAAATCTTAATTTAATTCTAGCCTAATTCTAAGATACTACGTCACCTAAATCAATTACAAGTCAAGATCCCGGACAAAATAGGGTGTCTACAGTAGCTATTAACATCAAGTGATCCTTATTGAAGAGTAGTGAGATGATATTAAAGTTGAAAAATTTTTGGACCATTTCTCTGATGAAATCGTTCTCGGAGATCAACCCAAATATCATAAGCAATGGCAAGGTAAAGAAGACTATCAACTATTTCTTTCACTACAGAATTAAGGATCCAAGAAATAACCATGATCCAAGAAATGACCATGTTGTTGTAGAATTCCAAGCACCAAATTGTAAATCATCAGCAGGAGGTCGAAGAACTCTCCCATCAACAAAAGAAATCTTGTTCTTAGCAATCAATGCCATGGTCATAGCTTGATTCCAAGTGTTATTGTTGGATTCTGAAGAAGATAAGTAACAAGGATGAAACTTGAATGATCTCCACTATGAAATAGAAGGGGCTAGTAGTATCCTCCATAGGAGAGGAATTAGAAAAGCTAGCAACAACTCTATTATTGTAGTTGTAGTTCTAACCTCCATAAACCTTATTAGAAGAAGAAAATTCAAAAAATAATAGTGGAAGAAAAATGCTTTGATACCACATTAGTAAAGAAGACTTTTGCTATGAAATTTTGTTTTCATTCTCCATGATGTGTAATGGCAGCTTACAACACTTTATAGAGGCCGGTATACACACTTTCCAGCTTATCCGTAAAAAAAGGGTAAAATAAAACTATACTACTAATAACCTTATAACAAAAACTTCCTACTCCTTTTATTTATAATATTTATTTGTTCTATATACTTCTAAGAGAAGACTAAAAGAAAATTTTCACACATCATGTGAAATCTTACAAGGCATTTGATTGTTTAGTCAATATAAGATGTGGATAAAGCTGTTAGACCAGCAAATGGTTGTACTCTTATTTATGAAGCAAGCAACTAATCTCCTAGGTTGAAGTTTAGATAAGGTTAAGCTAACATGTATGTGTGATTGTTACTAGAACAATTTCATAGAAAATGAACCTATATGAGAATGCCATTTCATAAATTATTTATTGTCGTATCAAATCACCTCAAGTGTGATGGTCTCTCCAATGGTGATTTACACAACCACCTACTAAAACCTTCTACAAGTTAGGAGGAACTTGTGCTACCAAGTCTTGCTTCACAAAGCGAACTTTTGGCTAACTTTTTAGCCTTTTCTTGAGGAAACTAAAGGATTAGTAAGAGCAATTGTGATACTCTAAATTTAGTCCAAACAGTTTAAACTATATGATAGATTAAATACTAAAATTGTTTAGCCAATTGAACATCTATGGGATAGATTCAATGTTAAAGGAGTTTAACAAAATACTAAAGGAGAGACACATTAAAGATTGCAAAATGTGGATAGAAATCATTGAAATAGTAGAAAAATTATTTAGAAAGAGTTCCAAATGAGTGAGAATTGCATACATATATCCAAAAGATCAAATACAGCTCCTTTTCTATTTGGGGCAAAAAAATAAGATATGATTTAGATCTTTCGATTTGAAGCTACAAAGGATTTTTTATGTTGTTAAGAGCAACAACTGAGCTAGAGAAAGGATTTGGTCTTATTGTGATCTAAGTCTATGTTATGATCAATGATAATGGTGATTATCAAATAAACCATACTCCCCTAGTGAGGCCTAGTGTAGTCCTAGTACAAACACATTGACATAGTCACTAAACAAAAGAGTTTGATATTGAATACGTCAGTGATTGGCAGTAGTTCAAGTGGAAAATTGTTAGTGTATACCCTAAAGCCAACTCACTGAAAGACATGGAACCATAGCAACGCATGGTCACTTATTGTAAATGACATAGAGGTTTCCCTTCACTATTTAGATAGAAAATAATAGGGATTATTTGTCAGTAAATATAGTCAAGCCTATAAAACAAATTGGCCTTGCAAGAGAATTATAATGGGTGATAACTTATAATTATAATATCCTTATTCAGTAAAGCCTTATTCCTTGAAGTAAAATAGTTCCCAGCCGATTTATTGTCAGGAATGGACATTAATAGTAGTAGAGACTAGCATATGTTAAGCTTTTTACTTGTGAAGTAAGTAATTGATCTCATAAATTGAAGTATACATGTTACTTGAGGTTAACATGTGAATGCTTATTAGGTAATAATTTCCTTGAACATGACTGGACATGAGAATTTCATTTGGTAGTATTCACTTGAGAGTTTATATATGGAAAAATTCTTATGTTATAACAATATAAGTGACCATTTGGCTTGTGACACTAGGTCATCTTATTGTAAAACATCACACTTTGATTTCATCCTTACGGTTTTGATTGCCAAATGCTTAAAGTAGGTTCTTTTGATAGTGACTTTGATCATATGAAGGTTAACATATGGGTGCTTATTAGGGAATAAGTTCATTGAACATAACCCAACATGAGAACCAACAACTGGTTGGCGTGGGTGGCAAGCGGCCCTCGTCCCTTAAGCAAGGCCAGGGTTCGAATCCTGACTTGTGTATGGAGTGTCAGTGTTGGGAGGGGGACAAGCCTAACCACGCTCTGCTTCTCCCGACTTCGGAATAGTCACCGAAGGTGAAAACCGGGGGGTTTCGACCAAAAAAAAAAACCCAACATGAGAATTCCATTTGGTAGTATTCACTCTAGAGTCTATATATGAAAGCATTCTTATGTGATAGCAGTATAAGTGACCTTTTAACTTGTTATCTCGGGTCATCTTATATGTAAAAAATCGCACTTTGATTTCAATCTTACAAGTTTCAATTGCCAAATGCCTAAAACGAGTGCTTTTGACTATGACTTGGATCATATGAAGGTAGATGAGTAGTTTAGAGAGAATCTATCACCCCAAGTGAATTTTAGGGCATATATCTTAGATTTTCTTGACTTGAAATTAACTTAATTAAATCCATGGTTATGGTACAATAAATTAAGTTGAATAGTGAATTTCATTTAGATCAATTAAAGTCAAATCCTAAAGTTGCAAAAACTAGTATGAGGAATTAAATAAAAAGACATTGCTCCATGCTTATTTATTCATTGAGATATAATTGATGGAAGGATATTTCACTGAAAGGCTTCATGTTGAGAATCAATCTTAACTTTTCTAATATTTGGGGGTCATGATACATTGCTAGATGTCACTTTTAATCTATGATTTCAATAAAGATTCAATTCATTGCCAACTTATTAAGAGCCTAATGGGTCACACATAAAGGAGTAATCAATGGATGAAAATGGATTGGTCTACGAAAATTTGAAATTTCCTATTTGGACTTATTGGATAAAATTATAATTGGGCTCAATTAAATGAGTTTAATTAAGTCAATCTATTTAAAAGAGTTTTAGTTAAGTTATTGGTCCAAATTTTAATTAAAAGGATTATTGGACTTAACTAAAAGAGTTTAATTAAGATGAGGTCTACTCTCCCTTAATTATAATTAGAGCCCTTCCTCTATTTTAATAGTTTAATGAAATAAGTTCAATGGCCAAAAAACAAATACACCAATGAATGAAACACATTTAACATAGCCTATAAATAGAACATTATGGCCGGTCACATAAATTGAGAAAAAGGGAAGGATTTCACTATGTATGGGTGGCAAGACTATGTAGAGTATTTGTTGCTTACCCCTTTGTCCACCATCTCTCTCTTGCATGCTTGTGAGTTTCAAGAGAATGAGAAATCGTGGTGAGTTTATGAATATCAAGTTACTAGCATGCTCACGGTTATGATACAATCCAACCTTTTCAAAAGTTTCATTGCTACTTGTGTTGATTACCATTAGAGGTTGGACTCATAGACAGCTAATCTTGTGATTCAAAATAAGAAGGTCAAGCATCATAAATAAGAGTTAAGCCTTATATTACAATATCTAAAGCATAGGTATTTTTCTTGAAACATTTTTTGTGATTCTTGATATTTATTTGCATAATTTAAATATTCTTGATCAAGAGATATATTGAAATTTGTTTCTTGGTTGTAAACTTTTTTAATTTCTATGTGTATATTCTAAGTTTACATTTATGATCCACCTATGTGTGTGTGTGTGTGTGTATATATATGAGGAGGGATTCAATTACATATGTGTAAAACAAATTTAGTTTTACACACTTTCATATCTTTTTATATGATTTATAATTTTTTAATCCAACCTTTGTATCTTATGTTCTATTCACATAGATCATGCATGTCAAATTTCAAATTAATCGAATACGTCTAATTATTTATTTCATAAAATAAAATTTCAACCGTTGAGATATATTGAAAAAAATACTATTCTCGATTAAAACGATAGAAATAGCAGATTGATTCAAAATTTTACATACATAATAAATATAAGTAGGTTGTTAAATCCAACGGTTAATTTGCAAAAATATTAATCCTATATGAAGATATAAAACTGTGTAAAACAAATTTATTTTACACATGTGTAAGTTGATCTCTACTTTATATATATATATATATATATATTAAAAAAACCCTAAAAAAAGGTTGTTTTTAGATAGGACTAGAGTTTTTTCATCAACGCGACAGTTGGATTATAACTTCGAATTTCATTGGTTCGTTCAACTTTTCTAAACATGCATTAGACACCAACTTTATGTTTTTATGAATTTTTTTTAGGAGTACAAATGGAAAAATAAGACAGAATGAATAGAAAAGAGAAATGAGGAAAACCAAAACCCTGACGAAAGAAGAAAAACAAATGGAGACAGAAATTGCATCCCTAATGGTAACCTTTGCAGATGGAAAGTTAACCATCAGCCATGGTTTCCAATGTTGGATTCTAAATAAACTTCGTTATCGAGTTCTTAAGGCTAAATACCGTCCCGAATTCAGGCTTGCTACTTGAGAAATAGGCATAGACTGTAGACAGAGAATTAGAGACAGAGGCAAGAACCGATGCATCTGCAATTTGGAAGAGCTGATCACTTTCTTAAATGTTCTTTAGTCTAATAGAACAATAAGTTTAGTAATAAACTAAAACTATCTTTTAATTACAATAAAAATTTATAGAGGGATATGAATGCTTCACTTCTTCAAAGAAGCAGAATGGGCAAACATCAGATTGAACCCAACAAACTTCGTGAATTCTCAGGAAATCAGGACTTTGAAGGATTAACAACCTTTTAAGGCTGTAAAGCAGTCACTGTACTCTGTTCCCAGAACACGAAAAGTTTTAACAACTAAGATACAAGTCCATCATATACACATAGTACTTATAACACATTTAGATAAGCCTTTCCTCAGACCCGCCATTTTTGAGTCCGAGAATTACCATCGACTACTTCACTCCCTGTCGTTTCTTTTCTTTTTCTATTACACAAGAGATTGATAGAAGCTTACTCTACCAATTTCCTATCCGGTAACAGAGCTCACTGCAGCTACTCAGTAATTAGCATCGGAATTTCGTTTTTAGGCATTGGAAACTGCAATAACAAACATGGGAAGGAATTAAACTGCAAGGAAACTCAAATCTCAAGCCTTACTAAAAAAAAAAATCATAGAAACAAAGTCCAAAAAGAAAACTCTTATGAGGATATATTGAAGTATAAAAAAACATTTATTAATTGATTTATCAACATTAGCTTTGGTGCAACAATAAAAGTTGCTTATTTATGATCTAAAAGTTACGGTTCAAGTCACGAAAATAGTCTCTCCATTAATGCAGAAGGCAGCCTGCATTCATATGATCTTCCCTAAACCTCATAAGAGATTTGTGCATTGGGTTTGCTTTTTTTTTTTTTTTATAAACTAAGTAGTTTACACGTGATGTTTTCACTTAAAACTGACTGTGATACATGAAGTCAAGCTAAAAACTACTGAACATGAAACAGAGCAAAATTAATCAAATTCAAGACCCAGTGAGTTAGCCACTGTTCCAAAGAGAGAGAGAGAGAGTCATGGTATAACCGGCAAAATTATTGTTGAAAAACAAAACGACTTGTTCAGGTATTATATTCCCTAAATTTGTGAATAAATTAAAAACAACTGGATAATAGCTGTCTATGTACACCAAAAATAGTTAAGAAAAGCCCGAAAGGAGGCAAGATTATGGTGAAACTGTTTGATGCCCTACGTTCCAAATTAAACAAAGTTACCACCTTTTGTTGAGTGTGAACAAGTGAATGTTGGTCTTGCCACAGAGGAAAAAAAACTGTTCAATAACCATCCATTTCTATATAAATCAAATTACAAAATAAAAAAGCAACTGAATCTAGATCAAGGAATGCAGATATATACACTAGACAGCATGGCATGAGCTCTTTTGCTAGGACACTAAGTATCAAGAATATACAGATAAATATTTCTAGCCTACTTTGATAGTCTATTAAGTTTGTTTGACGAAATCAACTACCATTTAGCTCTTCTTTCACGTCCATTCAGTTTTTTTTTTTTGCAGTACTACCATGTTAAGAAAACAACAAACTCATGCCATGTCAACATTTTCATACACTAGAAAAATCTTTAATCATGCGTTCATGCATCTAGGGACACTTTTATCTCAAATATGTATTTTATGACAGATAAACATTTAGGATTAAGAGAAGTTCCAAGAATTCAACTTGGCAGCCAAATTGCTTCGCAGATGTTGATAGGGAAATGATATTATATAGATATGAGGAAAAGATAAATATTTCTAGCCTACTTTGATAGTCTATTAAGTTTGTTTGACGAAATCAACTACCATTTAGCTCTTATTTCACGTGCATTCTGTTTTCTTTTTTTTTTTTTATTGCAGTACTACCATGTTAAGAAAACAACAAACTCATGCCATCTCAACATTTTCATACGCTAGAAAAATCTTTAATCATGCGTTCAAGCATCTAGGGACACATTTATCTCAAATATGTATTTTATGACATAGATAAGCATTTAGGATTAAGAGAAGTTCCAAGACTTCAACTTGGCAGCCAAATTGCTTCGTAGATGTTGATAGGGAAATGACATTATATAGATACGAGGAAAAGATAAGCTAGGATGAGGATTTTGACTATGGTGTCCATTAAAAAAAATCCCCATAAAATATGATAAATAAACTTCAGGTAAAACGTGTTTCTATGATATCATGAATCTAAGCGTTAAAAGGCATTTTGAATCATAAAGTAGATAGTTCATGACCAGGCAATTTAACTTTGCGCCCGGTGCAACAATAGTTGGAGATGGTTGATGGTCCTCCATCTATAGAAGCCTTTGATGTTCAATCAGATTTGACACCTAATCAAGATAATTAGAGGAAGGAATTGGAGAACTAAGAAACTTAAAATTCACCTGCCTCTTAGAATGTCTCTTGCACTTTTATGTACTGTGCTGCAGTCTCTAAAGCATAGGAGAAACCAAATTAATCAAGACCTTTTATCCCTAAAATATAAACATAAGACCTTCATTCTTTGCCTATCTCAAGTTTCCCTTACTTTCCTCCAAGAAGTAGTGATAGAGAAATGCTAAAGTTTCCAACAATTCGATTACTCACAAGAAATAAATGCTCGTCAAAAGTGTTATTTACTAACCCATGACATTCGTAAGTAGTTGAATCAAACAAAAATAGCATTACCAATTGTGAAAAGGGGTTAAAGAGGACGATGTGAAGATTAGAAATAATGCCGCACTCCCCTTTCTACTTATGAACCATCTTAAAGCTGATCATAAAATATTTCAAGGCCAACTTATTCTTGGAGAGATATGAATTTTATTTTCCAACTTGACTTTTTCTCTAAATATGATAAGGAATTTTTTATAATGAAGTCACAAATTTTAACTTTAACGTAAAAAAACATATCATTATACAGAAATTTAGAATTATTAGACTTAAAATATGTTAAAAATATCGTAAAAATATGATTATCACTATAAACATTAATGTCAATAGATTTACACGCACAATAATTTTGTTGAAACATGCCTAACTCTATGAACATGAAATTAAGGCAATAAAATAAAGAAACACAGACAGATTTCATTGAGCCGGCTAAAACCAAAAAGACGTGGAATACCTCAAGAACCGATTTCCATGAATATCCACAAGAGCCCATAACTCCATCACGGCAAGAATGAATTGTCTTGAACTGGTCAACGTCGAGCTTCTTGTTGATGAATCCCACTTGGAAATAAATGGAATCGGACGGTGGCAAATCCACCTTGATCTCATCTACATCGAACCAAAAGAAGAAGCGCTGCACCTGGATGCCTTTCAAATCGGTTATGGAGCCATAAACCAGCTTCCCGGTGATGGTCTTTTCGTAGTAGACCAAGTACTCGAACTGAACGTAGCAAGGGCTCTCCAAAACGACGATGAATCTACCGTCGTTTTGGAGGCTGTAGTTTGTGACTGTGCTGGGAAGCAGGCCACTTGGGAGGCCATATTTGGGGAGGATATCCCAGACCGTGGGTGGGGCAGGCTTGGGCGCAGGGTCAGGGTCTGAGAGCGATTTGGGGATTGAAAGGAGGAAGAATAGAGAGATTAGAGGTAGAATCGCATGGAAATTTAAGTCGTTAGAAGCCATGGATTCGGATGAGATAGAATTGAGAAACAGAATAAGGGGTCTTTGGGTGTTGGAAGTGCCTGTTGAGTTTGGTCTTTGTTGGCTATTTTTGAGAAGTAGGAGAGACTTTGGCTGCGCTGTGTGCGAAGATGGCTATTTTAAAATTTTTTTTTATTTTTTTATTCTAATTTTTTTTTTTATAAATACCTCTATAATATTCTATTTTCATTTACATTTCTTTTATATTTTCTCTCAAATCTACTATCTATATTCATCTACTCTTATTCTCTTCACTTACATACTCTCTCAATACTCACTCAAACTCTCTCAAATTCACTTAAATTCCCTTATTCTAAATTTATAATATCATCATTTCCTTTCTAAATTTCATTTTTCTTTTTATTTTATAATTTTACAAATTTTACAAATTTTAATTTTCAAATTCTAATATATTATATATATTCCTTATTCCAAATTTATAATATCATCATTTTCTTTATAAATTTCATTTTTCTTTTTATTTTATAATTTTACAAATTTTACTTTTAATTTTCAAGTTTCAATTTTCAAATTCCAATATATTATATTTATAATACATCTATTTTTTTTAATTTTTAACATATATTTATTTTCAAAAAAAATATAAAAATGTCAAATTTCTTTCGTCGTTCATGCTCTGTTTCTCGACCTTTTGGTTCCACTGAAATTCCTAGTTTGGGTGACGAATCATTTAATGAAATCGAACCCGATATTCATCCGGAGGAGGAGCTTCCTTTGGCGGCGCCATCGGTTGGTCGTGGTCAACGTGGAGGTCATGCTCAAACACAATCATCAGCTGCCACCACTGCTACTACATCATCAAGGCCGAAGTTTAGTCGAAAAAAAACGAGCAGGGTATGAGAGTATTTTGATATTGTAGCAAAAGAAGGTGAGACGAATAAATATTGTGCTATTTGTAAATTGTGCTAAGGCGTTTACTCTTATAAGTCCGGTGGAGGTGCTGGCGGTACTGCACATAAAATTAATCCTGATGCCGAAGAAGATGAAATTTTAGAAGGTAAACAATCTCAAATTAATACACGTGATGGTGAAAAAAATTTTATTTTTGATAATGTTCAAGCTAGACGTGGTTTAGTTAGATTTGTAATTAGGACTGAACAACCATTCACAATTTGTGAAAAATCAGGATATTTAGAATTTGTTTGTAACTATTTACAACTCGCATATAAATCTATTTCTAGACATACATTAAAAAGAGATTGCATGGATATGTTTAAAGAATATAGACAAGCTTTAATTGATAAACTTAGTAATATTTCATCTAGGGTTAGTTTTGTTAGCTTTAAATTGCCATATATATTTTGAAATGACAAAAACTTAAGTAAGCTTTAATGTTTTAATTCATATTGTAAATTTGCCTTATCACACATGATTTTCTCAATATATTTCAAGTGATCATATCAAACATTAAGATCATGATTTAATGATGCATATCCTTATTGGTCTTAATTCTTTATAAATGTTTTGAATATTTTAGAAAATCACTTGATGAATTTTTAGACATGTCTTTCATTTGAGAAAGTCAAGAAAAACTCCCTTAAAGCTTATAAATAGTTTGGGTTGAATTAGGATCAAAGGTCATATCATTTCTAACCCAAAAGTGCAGGAAAAATGCCCTCTGGAAGAAAAGGATCGATCCCCACTGTAGCAGGATCGATCCCTTTTTGGTAGAAAGTCTTCCCAAGGTCCCTAAAGCCCAGAATCAAGATTCTGGACAAAAGGGATCGATCCCCACTGTAGCAGGATCGATCCCTTTGCCCGAAAATAGCCTATAACGGCTAGTTTTGTGAGATACAACGGTCATATTCAATCTTGGCTCCACCCAACGGCTAGAATACATCCAAGGGACTATAAATAGAGGCTTAGAAGCTAAAGGAAGCAAGAGGAACAACCAAGCAACATCTTTCATCATCTTATTCATCTTCCTCAAAGCCTCAACATCAATTCAAGAGATAAAGAGTCTTCATCTTCTATCATTCATCTATTTCTTGTATTGCTTAGCACAAACTTTGTATAGGCTTTTCATTGTGCTTAATTTCTGTAATCATTTGCCTACCTAGAGGCTTCTCTTGATTACATTATTTGTAACCCACCATTCCTTGTAAAAGGGGAGGTTTCTCTTAAGCTTTGAAAAAGTGGGAGGTTACTCTTTAGCCTAAGAAAAAGTGAGAGGTTTCTCTTGAGCCTAAAAAAAGAGGGAGGTTTCTCTTGAGCCTAGAAAAAGAGGGAGGTTACTCTTGAGCCTTGAAAAGAGGGATTGTAATCACAAATTCAAGATAGTGGATTTGGAGAAAATCCTTGGGAGCATCTCAAGGTAGAGGACGTAGGCAAGGTTGCCGAACCTCTATAAATCGATTGTGTAAATCTCTCTTTCCTTACTCTCTTTAATTACTTGCAATTATATTGTGTTTATTGCATTGAACTTGGATTGCATGCTTGCCTAGCCTAGAGAACTTAGAAATTATTAATATAGGCTAGAGAATTTAGAAGAATTGAAAAACGAGCTTATAGTTAGTTAAAAACCGATTCACCCCCCTCTCGGTATTGCCTATAAGAGCCAACAATTGGTATCAGAGCTTGGGCTCGAGATTGATTTAGACTAACCTCTATCGAGCAAAATGATCATAAATGGCTCTAGGTGATGATTTTGAGACTAGCTCACAATCTTTAGAAGAATATTCATTTGATGAGCTTCAAGATGCATTTAATGAGCTAAGTGATGAATATAAATCAATGCATGCAAAATATAACAAAAAGTTAAATAAATTTAGAAAAGAGAATGAAATTTTGATGAATACTAATGTTGAGTTGGAAGAAAAAATAAAAGATCTAGGCTCAAAGAATGATGAACTCACCAAGGTGAAATTAGAGCTAGAAAAGAAATTAGAAGATATTAAAGATAAATTGGCAAATCCTAGCTCTTTGACTATTGAGGATGAAAAGGAGAAACCTAGCTCTAGTGAATGCAATGACCATTCTTATGATGATTTACAAAATGCTTTTGATGAGCTAGCTAGTGAATTTGAATGCATGAATTCAAAATACAAGAAAATGATTACAAAACTAGAAATGGAAAATGATGAGTTATTGAATGCCAAGCTTGATTTTGAAAAGAAATTAGAAGAAGCAAATCTAGAAATTGATGAAGTAAATAAAAAGAACTTAAATTTGCATAATTCATTTTCTAGATTCTACATGGGTCAACAAAAGCTAGATCATATGTTAGAGACCCAAAGAGCTTTCTTTGACAAAGATGGATTAGGCTATAATGAAAAACAAAAAGAAACTCATCTTAGGAATTTCTTAGTAAGCAAAAATTCTATGCATGATACATCTCTCAAATGCTCACTATGCAATAGGATAGGACACTCTTCACAAGCATGCACTTATAGAAAAACTACATTTAGAGGAAGAGTAGTTAAGAAAATGTGGGTGCCAAAGCATGCAATAAATAATGATGATTTGAGCTTGAAATGGATCCCAAAAGGATCAAAAATTGTGAGCACTAACTCTCAAGGACCCAAGAAAATTTGGGTACCAAAGCATGCTTGAAAATGTGTTTGTTGTAGGACTGTTAGAGCATGGAGTTACAAAGAAACAATGGGGTTTGAATGCTCTACACACCTCTATGGAGTTTGCATATGCCAATGAGAAAAAGGAAAAGCTTGAGGATCCATCTTTGACTAATCACAACAATTCTTCAAATGATAGCTCAAGGTGGACTCAACAATTCAAGGCAAGCACACTCAAGCTAAGGAGTTTTGTAAGCTTAAATCCTATCTCTTCTGTTAGCTTTAAATTGACAAGTATTTTGAAAATGACAAAACTCAAGCAAGCTTAGAAATGATTTTTATACAAGTAAATTTGCTTTGAATGAACTCAATGATTGAAACTATTTTTACAAAGTCTTGTATTGTAACTTCAATTGAAAAAGTCAGTAAATACTCTTAGAAAAGTGTTAGAAGATTTTGAACTGACTTAAAATCATAAAAGCCATAAACTTTGCAGCAAAATAAGTGCAGGATGGTCTACTGGACAAAAGGGATCGATCCCCACTGTAGAGGGATCGATCCCAAATTGGCAGATTGCTTTGAACCATCCGGGAAAAAGTTGGAAAACATTCTGGAGAAAAGGGATCGATCCCCACTGTAGCAGGATCGATCCCTTTGCACGAGACCTGACAGTAACGGCTAGTTTTTGAGGGTTTCAACGGGAGGATTTGCATTAAATGCTTCACCAACTGTTCTATCCGTTTGGTGGGATATAAATAGAGGTATTTATGAAGTTTGGAGGTAGAACAAGCACTGAAAAATCCTCAAGCTTCAAGAGAGAAATTCAAATCTGAAATTGTTCATTGTATTACTCTATTTTGTGAGATTCATTTGTGTTCTTCACCCATTCACTAAAAATTCTGTTATTCAAAGGGGTGAGCTATCCTTGTAAAGTCTGATATTGTTGAGTGTGGGAATACTACAAGGGTAGAGGATTAGAAGGAGATTTCTACAATCTCAAGAGAAATTGTAAGAGGTCTTGCCACACCTTCAAGTGGTTTGTAAGCATTCTCAAGGAAGAGTGAATCAAAACCTTGACAAGGAGTTCAAGGAGAGAGGACGTAGGCAAGAGATTGGCCGAACCTCTATAAAACTTGTGTTTGCTTCTCTTTCCCTTACTCTTATTTACTGCATTTATTTCATTGTTGCTTATTTGACTTTGATTGTGCATTAAGAGTTAGGAAAATTAGAAATAACTAGAAAAACCGATTCACCCCCCTCTCGGTAGAGTCAACAATTGGTATCAGAGCTTGGGCTCGAGATTAACTTAGATTAACATCTATCGAGTATAAACGATCACTAATGGCTCAAACTAGTTTGTCTACACCCTTGGTAGGAGAGGGACACTCTACGGTTAGACCTCCACTCTTTAATGGTGAAAACTATGCTTATTGGAAGACTAGAATGATGCTATTTATTCAAGCCAATGATTATGAAGTATGGAGAATTATTGTTAAAGGTCCCCTTATCCCTATTAAGAAAGTAGATGGGACGGATGTGCCTAAGAAAGAAGATGAATGGGATACTAATGATATTAGGATGGCACAACTTAATGCTAAAGCAATGCACACACTCTTTTGTGCATTAGGACCAAATGAGTATAATCGAGTGTCACAATGTGAGAATGCTAAACAAGTTTGGGATAAACTAGCTATCACACATGAGGGAACCACACAAGTCAAAGAAACCAAAGTAGGCATGCTCACACAAGACTATGAATTATTTAGAATGAAGAATGATGAATCAATTAGTGACATGTTTACTAGGTTTACTGACATCATAAATGGTCTTAAAGCCTTAGGCAAGACATATTCTAATGTAGAAATGGTGAAAAAGGTACTCAATAGCTTACCTAAAACATGGGAGGCTAAAGTCACTGCTATTGAGGAATCCAAGGATCCTCATACACTCTCATTAGATGAACTTATGGGATCTCTACTCACCTATGAGATGAAAATCAAGAGAAATCAAGATCCTCCTAAGAAAGTTGGAGTAGCTTTAAAATCCACCACTATTGAGGAATCAAAAGATCATGATGAGAGTGGTGATGATGAGGACCTAGAAATGGCCATGTTTGCTAAGAGGTTTAATAAATTCATGAGGATGAGAACTAGTGGTAACTCTAGGAGACCCCCTAGGAGAGACTTTAATAGAGGAGAAACTAGTAGGAAAGAAAAGGACCAAATTATTTGTTATGAATGCAAAAAACCTGGTCATATTAAATTTGATTGTCCTTTGTATAGAAAGCAAAATGAGAAGAAACAAAAGAAGACGGCAATGGTGGCTACTTGGAGTGATAGTGATTGCTCCGATGAAGAGAATGTGGAAGATGAAGTAGCCAACCTTTGTTTCATGGCTTTTGAAGATGAGAAGGTAACTTCTAACTTGTTAGATATTAATGAATATACTTTTGATGAATTGCAAGATGCATTTGATGAGTTAGCCAATGAATTTGAATGCATGAATTTAAAATATAAGAAAATGATTTCTAAGTTGAAAAAGGAAAATGAAATGCTTGTGAATGTTAAATTAGAATGTGAAAAGAAATTAGAGAATGCAAATCTAGAAATAGAAGAATTAAATAGAAAGAACATTAATTTGCAAAACTCCTTTTCTAGATTTTACATGGGTCAACAAAAACTTGATCAAATGCTAGAGACTCAAAGAGCATTCTTTGATAGAGAAGGGTTAGGTTATAATGCATCTAACAAAGAGACTCATCTTAAAAACTTCCTAGTTAAAGATAGAAAATTTGTTTTGTGCACATTGTGTAATAAACTAGGACACTCTTCACAAGCATGCACCTCTAGGAAGACCATGATAAGAGGAAAAATGGCTGTCAAAATTTGGGTACCTAAACATGTTTTAAATTCAAGTGATGAGTCATTAAAGATGAAATGGATCCCTAAAGGATCTAAAATTATAAGTACTAACTCTCAAGGACCCAAGAAAATTTGGGTACCTAAGATGAAAGCTTGATGTGTTTGTAGGAGGAAGAGTATTGCTACAAGGCTAAGTCCAAGGAGCATTGGTACCTTGATAGTGGATGCTCAAGACACATGACGGGTGACAAGAGTCAATTCAAGTTCCTAAAGCATAAAAGTGGTGGA
Organism: Heritiera littoralis; assembly: GCA_031772115.1. Taxonomy (NCBI): domain Eukaryota; kingdom Viridiplantae; phylum Streptophyta; class Magnoliopsida; order Malvales; family Malvaceae; genus Heritiera; species Heritiera littoralis. The sequence goes on along the minus strand of JAPDPK010000049.1, from coordinate 4,667,533 downwards.
GAAGTCACATTTGGAGACAACTCCAAAGGACAAATTGAAGGAATTGGCTCCATTGGTAACTCTTCCTCAACTATTGAGAATGTTTTGTATGTTAGAGGCTTGAAACATAACTTGCTTAGTATTAGTCAATTGTGTGATAAGGGATTTAAGTTATGTTTGATGATTTGTGTTGCAATGTTGTTAATGCCAAATCTAATCAAATTGTGTTTATTGGACATAGACAAGGAAATATTTATATTGTGAATTTAAATGAACTTAATAGCAAAAATGTATGCTTTATGGCTACTAGAGAAGATGAACCTTGGTTATGGCATAGAAGACTAGGCCATGCTAGCATGCATGTTTTGTCTAAGTTAGCCAAAAGAGACCTAGTTGTAGGATTACCTAAGCTTCAATTTGAAAATGATAAAGTTTGTGAAGCATGTGTAAGAGGAAAACACAAAAGAAATTCATTTAAATCTAAGAAGTGTGTCACTACCTCTAGATCACTTCAACTTCTTCACTTAGATCTCTTTGGACCAACTAGGACAACTAGTTTAGGAGGTAAACACTATGGATTTGTGATAGTTGATGATTACACTAGGTTTACTTGGGTGTTCTTTTTAAGTGTTAAAAATGAGGCCTTAGATAAATTCATTGTTTTCTCAAAACTTGTTCAAAATGAAAAGGGTTATTCTATTTCAAGTATTAGGAGTGACCATGGAAAAGAATTTGAAAATATTGGTTTTGATATATTTTGCAATGAAAATGGCATTAGCCATAATTTTTCAGCTCCTAGAACTCCTCAACAAAATGGGGTAGTTGAAAGGAGAAATAGAACATTAGAAGAAATGGCTAGAACCATGCTTTGTGAAAACAACTTACCTAAATATTTTTGGGCTGAAGCAATAAACACCTCTTGCCATGTTATAAATAGAGCTATGGTAAGGCCTATTTTAAAGAAAACTCCCTATGAGCTTTATAAAGGAAAAAGGCCTAACATAAGTTATTTTCACCCATTTGGATGTAAATGTTTTGTTTTGAACAATGGTAAAGATAACCTAGGAAAATTTGATGCTAAAAGTGATGAAGGTATTTTTCTTGGTTATTCTTTAAATTCTAAGGCTTATAGATTTTTAATAAAAGAACACTTGTTGTAGAAGAGTATACATGTAATCTTTGATGAATCAAATATTTCTAGTAAAACCAATCTTGATGATGAAGTAGAGATTTTTGATGAACCTATAATTGATCCATCTCAAGATAAGGATGTTAGAAATCAATTAGAAGATCTTAATATTAACAAAAATGAGGAGTCCATGGAACAAGAAATAATTGAGAAGGAATCTAGATGTCCTAGAGAACTAGGATATGTGAAAGATAATGATATTGTTGGAGATCCAACCATTGGAGTTAGGACTAGGTCAACTTATAGAAACATATGTCAACATGTAGCCTTTGTGTCACAATTTGAGCCAAAGAAAGTGGATGAGGCCTTGAATGATGAAAATTGGATTATGGCCATGCAAGAAGAATTAAATCAATTTGAGAGAAGCAAAGTGTGGACCCTAGTAGAAAGACCTAAGGATTATCCCATCATTGGAACTAAATGGATATTCAAGAATAAGATGGATGAAAATAGCATTATTATTAGAAACAAGGCTAGGTTAGTGGCTCAAGGTTATAGACAAGAAGAAGGGATAGACTATGATGAGACCTATGCTCCGGTAGCTAGATTAGAAGCCATTAGAATGCTACTTGCCTTTGCATGCTACAAGGATTTTAAGTTATATCAAATGGATGTGAAAAGTGCCTTTTTAAATGGTTATATAAATGAAGAAGTTTATGTTGAGCAACCTCCCGGTTTTGAAAATCCAAAATTTCCTAATCATGTTTTCAAACTTTCAAAAGCCTTATATGGATTAAAACAAGCTCCTAGAGCTTGGTATGAAAGACTTTCAAAGTTTTTAATCGAAAAAGGTTTTACAAGAGGAAAGGTAGACACAACCTTGTTTATTCAATCTAAGGGTCATGACTTATTAGTAGTTCAAATTTATGTAGATGATATCATTTTTGGATCTACAAATGAGTCATTGTGCAAAAATTTCTCAAAGCTAATGCAAGGTGAATTTGAAATGAGTATGATGGGAGAATTAACCTTCTTTCTAGGACTTCAAGTTAAACAATGTAAAGAAGGTATTTTCATAAATCAAGCTAAGTACACTAAAGACTTGCTCAAAAGATTTGGAATGGATGAGTCTAAACCTTTCTCTACACCTATGAGCACTAACATTAAGCTTGATAAGGATGAAGGAGGGAAATGTGTAGACACTAAACTATATAGGTCTATGATTGGCTCATTACTATATTTAACTGCTAGTAGACCCGATATAATGTTTAGTGTATGCTTGTGTGCTAGATTTCAGTCATCACCTAGAGAATCACACCTACAAGCAGTAAAAAGAATCCTTAGATACCTCAAAGACACTTCCTCCTTAGGACTTTGGTATCCTAAAGATTCTACACTTGATCTCCATGCATATTCCGATGCGGATTTTGGTGGATGCAAAGTGGATAGGAAAAGCACATCGGGAACATGCCAATTCTTAGGAAGTAGGCTTATTTCATGGTTCTCTAAGAAACAAAATAGCGTAGCTCAATCCACAACTGAGGCTGAATATATAGCTTCCGGTAGTTGCTGTGCTCAAATTTTGTGGATTAAGCAACAAATGAGAGACTATGGAATAGAAATGAACCAAGTTCCCATTAAGTGTGACAACACTAGTGCTATCAATCTTACAAAAAATCCCATTCAACACTCTAGAACCAAGCACATTGAGATTAGACATCATTTTATACGAGATCATGTGCAAAAAGGGGACATAATTCTGGAGTATGTAGACACTTTGCATCAATTAGCTGATATCTTCACAAAACCCTTGGACAAGGAGAGATTTTGCACTCTTAGAGGTGAATTAGGCATAATGACTGCTCCTTGAAGTAATTTGATGTTGCATGCATGTGTTAAGTTGGTTTGTGATGATTACAAGATAGCAATTTGCAGAATGTAATTCCCACTTGCAATTCATGACCTTAACTTACTGAGTTACTGTTCATGTTCATGATAAACTGTTGAGTGTTATGTGTTTTGATCAAGATAAACTTCTTTCATTTGCCAAAACACATTTCTAATGTTGAAACACAATCACAGCCATGTCCACTTCTTGGTCCTGCACACTTATGCAATTTTCTGCACTTTGCTGCAATTTTCTGCACTTTTTCTGCAGTTTTCAATCTCATTTTCTGCATTTTAAGTGAAAACAATCAACTTTTGATTTTAAGATGGTAAAAATGCATGAGTTCCATTGTTTTCAAATCATTTTTTATGCATTATAAACGAGGCAAGTGACTAAGGAGACAATTCCTCTCGAATAGGATTGATTTCCCAGTCTGTTGGCCAAATTTCTGGGTGATGGGAGCAATCTGCCTAAAAGGGATCGATCCCTCTACAGTAGGGGATCGATCCCCTCGTGACAGATTTGAATTCGCGCCTTCTTTAAACCGTCGGGCCCTCCTTCCTTTCCAACTATTCACTTTCTTCTTCACCTCTCCACGCCGTTCCTCATTTCCTCTCAACCAAAACTACCGGTTCTCACTCTTTTCTACACCAAATCACTCCATTCTTTCACCAATCTTTCTCATTTTCTTCTCTTTTTCATTTCCCCTCCTCATGTCCTGACCAAATCTCTTCCTTTCTTCATTTCCTTTATTCTTCCACACCATGGTTACTATTCACCCAACATATCAATTGTAAGTTTTTCTAACATTTTTCATTAAATTTTTCTTGCATTTCTAGTTTCTTTTATCATGTCTTGCCTACCCATGTGCATATCTTGCATCAATTTCTTCTCCATCTAGGTGTTCAACTCCTTTGGCACTTGTATTTTTCTCAAGTTAATACTTAGACTATCTGTCATTTTTCATCCGAATTTCCTTGTTATACTTGTTAAATGCATCTTGGGTTGTGGCTCTCTGCTGTTGGTTCGATCACATCTCTCCCACACACTCATCCATAGTTCCTCAAACTTGTGCACTCCACCTGTTCGATAAAAGTCCTCCACGAAATTTCCTATCTTTTTCCTTCTCCATATGGCTCCTAAAATTAAGCACACTGCTCAAAAACGCAAAACCCATGCTTCCTCTTCCTCATCCTCCATACCGACCACCTTTAACCGGTGCTTTCGCCATGCTAATGAGAAAACAAAATTTCTAGCCGAATTTGCCAATATGCCCATTAAGCATTGGCGTCCTATTGATTTCGACTTCCTCGAGTCCATTCATTTTCCTTACCTCACCAAGTTTAATGAATATGGTTGGACCCAGTTTCTCAAAATCAATACTCCGGTCCTGGCAAACATCATTCGTGCCTTCTTTTCCAATGCTGAAATCATCTATGATCCAAATGATGAATGTACGGTTGTCAGGATTCGCTCTTATGTCATGGGTAAAAATGTTGAACTGACCACACAATCCCTCTCTCTTGCTTTTAGACTTCGTGACAGAGGTACTATCTATGAAAATATCGAAGTCCCCTTAACGTTCCCCGTTACCGATAATCGTGCAAGTGACCTTCCTGTCTTCGCACGCCTCCTCCATATCATCATCTCATGGAATCTCCGCCCTCTTGGCACCCGATATTCTCACCTTCGCAAGCTTGATCGTTTTTGGCTTCATCATATTCATGAACCTGACGGCATACAACCAGACCTCCTACACTTTATCCTTCATGACTGGGTGAAGATTGTTCGTGGCAAGGTCCACACCATTGTCTTCCCTCAGCCTCTCGCCTACTACTTACTCTCTGAAGGCGTTGACTGTTCATGTGAGGTTGGTGTACTTCCGGATCCCAGCACCACGATCAATCTCGCCACTCTCCATAACCTTGGGTGGTATCAACGTCAACGGGGAGATACAATCGAATGGGTCAAGGGCCATGGACAGGCTGAACCTCCCGAACATGCTCCGGAAGGAGTCGGAGAAGAAGGAGGAGACGGAGACGACGAACCTGTAGCAGCTACATCTTCTGCCCCTTCCGGCTCCACATCAGTTTCTCTCGACCAGATCATGCTAATGCTTCAGCAAATGCACACCTCTCAGCAAGATTTCCAGCAGGCCGTCACTCAGCGACTTGATCAGATGAGGACACTCAAGCTACCATGTATGATGAAATCCAAGATGTTCGTATGCAGCACGAGGATTTCATGGACCAGTACTACAAGACGTTTCCTCGGCGCTGATTGTGCTTGTCGTATGGGATGCGCTTTTACCTTGCTATGCTTATGGCCTTGGTGTTTTATCCTTTGCTGTGTTCTGTCGGCCTTAGTGTTTTGTTGTCTGAACTTTCTTAGATCTCTGCACTGATGTGATATGTTTTGAACCTCTTCTGACTATGTTAATGACATTGCTAGTTATGCTTTCTAGTGGTTCTATGTTAATGACGATGTCTTGTTCTGACGTTAATTGTGCGTTCATGCCATTGGGTTGATCTTTGTGTCTCTTTATTTCATTGCCAATGCTATTACTTATTCTGCTTCTTATTGGTATATCCTTATTGCTTTAAATTTCCTTATACTACTAACCATTTCTGATTAATCATTTGCTATGACAAAAAGGGGGAGAATTAATGTGGTAAACTTGTATTAAATTGAGGGGGAGTAATGTTTTTCAAAAATTAATGTGGTAAACTTGTATTAAATTGAGGGGGAGCAAATATTGAGGGGGAGTAATGTTTTTCAAAAATCAAGTAACCTCAATTTTCAAACATATAAGCAAATTTACCTTAAGTTTTGTCATATCAAAAAGGGGGAGATTGTTAGCTTTAAATTGACAAGTATTTTGAAAATGACAAAACTCAAGCAAGCTTAGAAATGATTTTTATACAAGTAAATTTGCTTTGAATGAACTCAATGATTGAAACTATTTTTACAAAGTCTTGTATTGTAACTTCAATTGAAAAAGTCAGTAAATACTCTTAGAAAAGTGTTAGAAGATTTTGAACTGACTTAAAAATCATAAAAGCCATAAACTTTGCAGCAAAATAAGTGCAGGATGGTCTACTGGACAAAAGGGATCGATCCCCACTGTAGAGGGATCGATCCCAAATTGGCAGATTGCTTTTGAACCATCCGGGAAAAGTTGGAAAACACCTGGAGAAAAGGGATCGATCCCACTGTAGCAGGATCGATCCCTTTGCACGAGACCTGGCAGTAACGGCTAGTTTTTGAGGGTTTCAACGGGAGGATTTGCATTAAATGCTTCACCAACTGTTCTATCCGTTTGGTGGGATATAAATAGAGGTATTTATGAAGTTTGGAGGTAGAACAAGCACTGAAAAATCCTCAAGCTTCAAGAGAGAAATTCAAATATGAAATTGTTCATTGTATTACTCTATTTTGTGAGATTCATTTGAGTTCTTCAGCCATTCACTAAAAATTCTGTTATTCAAAGGGGTGAGCTATCCTTGTAAAGTCTGATATTGTTGAGTGTGGGAATACTACAAGGGTAGAGGATTAGAAGGAGATTTCTACAATCTCAAGAGAAATTGTAAGAGGTCTTGCCACACCTTCAAGTGGTTTGTAAGCATTCTCAAGGAAGAGCTGAATCAAAACCTTGACAAGGAGTTCAAGGAGAGAGGACGTAGGCAAGAGATTGGCCGAACCTCTATAAAACTTGTGTTTGCTTCTCTTTCCCTTACTCTTATTTACTGCATTTATTTCATTGTTGCGTATTTGACTTTGATTGTGCATTAAGAGTTAGGAAAATTAGAAATAACTAGAAAAACCGATTCACCCCCCCTCTCGGTAGAGTCAACATCTTCAAAACTCATTTTTGCTAAAATTATTTATATGTTTTATTGAGGCACTTAGTTGATGACTCTTGATGCATTATGATTGAGCGAAAAGGCATGATAATTGATTGTTGAGTGTTTGATGGATAGTACTTGAGGCATTGAATGAATGAATGAAAGGCATGATGTATGATTTTGAAATGATTATTGAATTTTGTAGTTTGAGCAAGTTTGATATGCTTAGATAATATATTTAGTTGCTCAAAAGCTGATAAATGTGTCATACCTACAAAATACCATGTCATGAGCTTTAATGAAGAATATGTATGTTGAAATCATGGCATAATGTTCACAAGTATGATGATTTGATGTTATATGTGCTTAAAATCTATGTGAACAAGTTTGTTTTGGCATATTTATGGTTTCTAATGCTTTAGTTTTGACAAAATATGCATAACTCTCAAAATGAACTCCTTTGAGGCCAAAAATGCATTTATTGGTGAAAATCCTTCCAAAATTGCAAAATCTTTTGTAAAATGGTTTTTCAATCGTGTTCTTCATTCATACAAGTCCAAAATCATGTTTTACAAATGTTTAAACCTTTACTTGGACTTAAAACACTCAAAAACGAAGTTTTGGTACCTCAAAGGTTGAATTTTCTGTCAAACAACTGCAGAATCTGCAGAAAACATATGAGGGATCGATCCCCTGTAGCAGGATCGATCCCCCCAGGTCAGAAAAGGCACTCCTGCATGTTTTCAACCGAAATTGAAAGAACTCTTCATTGTTTTGATATTTTCTCTCTTCTAACTTAAAATTCATTGTTTTAACTTCTTTTTGATGATCAGTAATATATGAAAACTCATTCTTCATTGATATCATGCCTCAACTTCATCAATTAATATCATTTCCAACAAATGGTATCACTTTCAACAATCAATACCATTTTTCTTGAGCTCACAAGTGCAAAATCATTTTTCTTGTTGCAAACATTCATGATTTGCATAACTCTTGAAATAATCTTGAAATATACTTTCAATGAATGCTTAACCATAATTTTGAGAATTATTTCAAGAATTTATGGATATATTTGAGAATTTGATAATGAATATCTCTCATTCTTTTTTCATCTTAGTCAAGCATGCTTATAGGATTATGTCTCTTAGCTTGACTTATCTATTCCACACTACGTTTCATGATAATTTTACATCTAGTGGATTGATTCCAAATGTAAATTTAACAATTGGTAATAGTCATTGGCCTATAATTTGTGATGATAAATGATTCTAAATGTTAAAATGCATAAAACTTTATCATCCTTGTACTTAAAGAACTAGGGTCTTAATGACAACACCAACACTCAAAGATAAATGCAAACTTGAACAAACTTGATATCCATGCATTTATTATTTGAATCTTTCCTTGCTCATAATTGGTTAAGGACTTAAATTAGAAAATGAGCATAGGATTTGTGTGCTTGAAACCATGGGAGAAAATGTGTTTGCTTGAATACCTTGATTTTATGAATCTTCCATATGGTATAAATTTGTGAATATGAATATGGATTAATACTTTATGATAGTGTGCTAATGATTAATTGATCCATATGCATATTTGATGATATGTGTTGTGTTCTTGCATATTTGGAATGATTACTTTCTTGACATGAACACACTACACATAGATATTGGATTCATGCAAAATGCCTCAGTCAACCATTAGTAACAATTGGTATTTAGAATGAAATAACAATTAGTATCATTGGCAATCATATTTTCAACAATTGGTAGGCCAAAACTAAATTGCCAATTGGTATGAGCTTTAAATTGACAATTCTTCTCATGCTCTTTAGTTTGAAATGACAAATAGAGAAGAATTCTCTTAGGATATTTTTGCATGAAACTCTTGTGTGCTAGAATTTGAAGTTAATTGCTATATGTTTTGATTTATGCACACTCTTGCTTGAACATGATTTATGAGCTCATGCATATGATATGTCATCTAATTCAGCTCATAATCATGATGTATTACCATGCACCTTAGTTGGACCTTAGAGAACAATTGATATACTTAGGTGCTTGCTTAACTTCTTACCAATTGGAACCTTCTTGCAAAATTACTTATCAACAATTGGTATCAAAATTATTTATAAACAATTAGTAAGGATCATAAGTCATATTCATTGCATAAATATTTCCTACTCTTTGAGAATATTGACTTATTTATTTGTGCTATAAGTCCCATGTACTAACATGTTTCTTGTTGGATGGAGCATTTTTATTTGTTCTCACATTGCCATGATTTTAGGGAAGCATATTTTTTATTATTTTTCCTTCTTTTTGCTATGACAAAAAGGGGGAGAGATAGATAAAGGGAGAGATAGATATAGAGAGATATTAAGGGGGAGAGATAATGAGGAAAATTCATTTTCAAAACCCATGCTTATATTAAGGGGGAGCTTTATAAAATCCTGCTTTATTTGAGGGGGAGTATTTTATCAAAGAATTTTCAAAGCAAATTTACATTAAGTTTTGTCATATCAAAAAGGAGGAGATTGTTAGCTTTAAATTGCCATATATATTTTGAAATGACAAAAACTTAAGTAAGCTTTAATGTTTTAATTCATATTGTAAATTTGCCTTATCACACATGATTTTCTCAATATATTTCAAGTGATCATATCAAACATTAAGATCATGATTTAATGATGCATATCCTTATTGGTCTTAATTCTTTATAAATGTTTTGAATATTTTAGAAAATCACTTGATGAATTTTTGGACATGTCTTTCATTTGAGAAGTCAAGAAAAACTCCCTTAAAGCTTATAAATAGTTTGGGTTGAATTAGGATCAAAGGTTATATCATTTCTAACCCAAAAGTGCAGGAAAAATGCCCTCTGGAAGAAAAGGATCGATCCCCACTGTAGCAGGATCGATCCCTTTTTGGCAGAAAGTCTTCCCAAGGTCCCTGAAGCCCAGAATCAAGATTTGGACAAAAGGGATCGATCCCCACTGTAGCAGATCGATCCCTTTGCCCGAAAATAGCCTATAATGGCTAGTTTTGTGAGATACAACGGTCATATTCAATCTTGGCTCCACCTAACTAGAATACATCCAAGGGACTATAAATAGAGGCTTAGAAGCTAAAGAAGCAAGAGGAACAACCAAGCAACATCTTTCATCATCTTATTCATCTTCCTCAAAGCCTCAACATCAATTCAAGAGATAAAGAGTCTTCATCTTCTATCATTCATCTATTTCTTATATTGCTTAGCACAAACTTTGTATAGGCTTTTCATTGTGCTTAATTTCTGTAATCATTTGCCTACCTAGAGGCTTCTCTTGATTACATTATTTGTAACCCACCATTCCTTGTAAAAGGGGAGGTTTCTCTTAAGCCTTGAAAAAGAGGGAGGTTACTCTTTAGCCTAAGAAAAAGAGAGAGGTTTCTCTTGAGCCTAGAAAAAGAGGGAGGTTTCTCTTGAGCCTAGAAAAAGAGGGAGGTTACTCTTGAGCCTTGAAAAGAGGGATTGTAATCACAAATTCAAGATAGTGGATTTGGAGAAAATCCTTGGGAGCGTCTCAAGGTAGAGGACGTAGGCAAGGTTGCCGAACCTCTATAAATCGATTGTGTAAATCTCTCTTTCCTTACTCTCTTTAATTACTTGCAATTATATTGTGTTTATTGCATTGAACTTGGATTGCATGCTTGCCTAGCCTAGAGAACTTATAAATTATTAATATGGGCTAGAGAATTTAGAAGAATCGAAAAATGAGCTTATAGTTAGTTAAAAACTGATTCACCCCCCCTTCGGTATTGCCTATAAGAGCCAACAAGTTTAACTAGTGATATATGGATTAGTACTAATGGTATAAGTTATCTTGTTATAACTTGTCATTGGATAGATGAAGATTGGTCCATGCAAAAACGAATTTTATCTTTAGATGTAATAGAAGAAGCACATAATTCATATACTATTCATAAATATATTACTAAAGTTTGTAAATTATATGGACTAGAAAATAATAAAGTTTTTGCTATTACTTTTGATAATGCTTCCAGTAATACTGCAGCTATTACTCATTTAATTAAAAGTTTAAACCCTGTTATGCAAGGCATATTTTTTCATGCAAGATGTGCATGTCATATTATAAATTTATGTGTTCAAAGTGGTTTTAGTTCTAGTGGTACTGGTACTGGCATAGGTCCAATTGATAAAATTAAAATTTTAGCAAAATGGATTCGCACACCAAGTACTAAACGTGAATGGAAGCAAATTTGTAAACAAATAATATACCTGTTAAAGCATTTCCACTTCCTGTGGAAACAAGATGGAATTCACTTCATCGTTTGCTTTCTTCTATTTTACCTTATAAAGAACTTGTTACTCCTTTTTATAACAATTATACAAGTAGCACACATTTAGTACTTTTTGAAGAAGATTGGACTTTTATTGAATATTGTGTTGATTTATTATCTACTTTTAAAGATGCAACTGAAAGATTTTCAACTCAATTTATCCAACTATACCGTATTTTGTTCCTATTATCTACACAATGTTTGACAAATTTGTAAAATTTAGGAATCATGAAACTTTAAGTTCTTTTGTATATGATATGGAGGAAAAATTTTAAAAATATTGGGAAATAATTCCTCCTATTTATTGTATTGCAACTTTACTAGATCCTAGTCAAGGTGAGGTAAATATAGAAATTTTTTTTGATTGTTATAAAGAATTTCTTGGTCTTGATTCTATTGAGGATCAAAAGTCCTCAATTAACAATCTTTTTCGAGAATTGTTTAATGTTTATGAAACAGAAAGGGAGCAATTCAACTTTAATCGAGAAGAAGAAGATTCATACGAAGAAACCGAAAGTAGCAAAAAAGGAAAAGGAATTTTAAACGCAATTAAGGAAGCAGCAAAGAAGAGAATGAAGCTAAAAGGAAAAGCGAGCGGATCGGGATCGGGATCGGGATCAACAACTCGACGAAGTTCTAGCTTCAATGAGCTAGGATTTTTTTTAAGTCAAGATTTTTATGTAGATGATAACTTTGATCTTCTCCAATGGTGGAAAGAAAACCAAAAACAATTTCCAGTTTTAGCTTCCATGGCCCGAGATGTTTTTGCGGTGCAAGTCTCTTCTGTTGCTTCGGAATCCGCATTCTCGACGTGTGGAAGAATTATTGGAGACCATCGAACCACTCTTAATCCGGATTCATTGTGCATGTTAACATGCCTTAAAGATTGGTTTGATGCGGAATCGCGCAATGTCGAACTTGGAATGACCAATGAATTTGCTGATAATAATTCAGAAGAGGAGGAAGAAATTTCCAAGGCAATCCGTATAAATTATGAAGAGTAGAGAATAATCTTTTTTGTAAATTGTATGTAAAATTGTAAATAAGTTTAGTCATAGTGAATATTTTTATGGACTACGGTCCCGTGGTTTTTACCCTTCTAACTTTTGAAGGGGTTTTCCACGTAAAAAATCTTTGGTCTCCTACTCTCTCCTTTTTCTCCTTTGTTGTTGTTGTTGTTGTTGTTGTTATTATTATTATTTATTATTATTATTATTATTATTATTATTTATTATTATTATTACATACCAAATTAATTAATGTTATACTTATCTATGTTTAAAATAAATAAATATTTAAAATACAAAATGAATTAATATTTTAAAAACATATTAAATAAATGAATAAATATTAAGTAAATGATATTTCAAATATAATAAATTATTTTAAATGCAAAATGAATATAATAAATGAATATAAATAAAGATATGCAAAATGAATATAATAATAATATTCATAATATCATTATTTGTATTTTGAATCAAATATCATTTTATCATAATATTATATTCATAATATAACTTTAATTTATTATAACAATAATTTTATTAGATAATTTTATAATAGTTTATTTTTACATTCTTGTTACATTAATTAAATAAATTATAATATAACTTTATAATAAATTATTGTTAAATTAAACTATTAACATTATTTATTATAAAAATAAATTTATTAGATTAAATTATTAAAATATATTAAAATATATTAAAATAAATTAATATAAATTTTTAAAAATAAAAATTTTAAAAAGCAAAAAAAAAATGGACCGAACCGGTTTAAACCGGTTCGGTCCGGTTTTGAGACGAACCGGGCCGGTCGGTTCGTCTCTTCTAACAAATAGAACCGGTTCGAACCGGACCGGTTTAGTACCGGTTCGGACCGGTTCTATGTTGGTTAGGGTCGGAACCGGTGAAAACGACTCGGAACGGTCCGGTCCGGCCCGTAACCAGCTCTAGCCGAAAGGTTGAAATTTTAGTAAGAAATCTTGTGTTTGGTGTACAGATTGTCTGCTTCCATCTTTTTTCCTGTTTAATTCGAGATATAAGGCTTCAGTATTTTTTTATTTTAGCAGGGTTTTAGAGTGGGATTAAAAGTGGGTTAAACGGAAATGCATGGTCAAAGTTCTATTTTTGATTTATATTAGATGCAATTGTTGTATATAAATTTTATGTACAATTAACATCTAATAAACCATTAATAATTTTTTTTATTCTATAAATAGAGTTAAGATTATAACACATGTACTATTTTATTTATTTTTTATTTTCTTAATATTTTTAGAGAAATTGTGCCATTATCCTAACTCGTTTGTAGAGGAAAAAACCTGCACTGACGGTATATTCTATAATTATCCATATATATAATGTCAATAATTTATAATTTTACATCTCATTAATTTATAAATATTAAAATAAAATAATTTTCAAAAATAAATATTATTGCATTTATTAAATAATGAATTCGATACATTAGCATTGTATCAAATATGAATTTTATTTTTGCTAGTTTTACGCAACTTTTGAGCTAAAACTAAGTTAGCATAAACATTGCAATAACATTATAATATATATATATATATATATATATATATAAAAAAACCAAAGCAGTTGACTCAAACTAAAATATTTTATGTAAATATCCTAAAAATTTGACATGTGTAATATCTTAAAATAAAAAATAATAATTTTATTCAATTTTATAAAAGATAAGAATCTATAAACACTAAAATTATAAAATAAATTAATTTTCTTTCTGAATCAATTATTTATTTCAATTTCTAAAAGATAAACATTATATATATATATATATATATTAAAATTAAAGAATATTTCATGTCATTTATCAAATTCTTTACTTATCTTTTATCAATGTATATGTCTAGTTGTTTATCACGACTCAAAAGCTGTGATGTACAATTGCGAACTTACCCAAAATTACTATCACATCCCATATTTACATTATTTCACGTTTTTCCACACATTTTATATGGTTGGGTTGTCTATGATGCCTACTTTCCTTTTTCCATATAGTAACTATTTAACAAGCTATAATTCATAATAAACGAAATATTTACATGTTGAGAATTTATTTATCATTTACGTCCCCTGTTTAATTTACAACACTATAGTACTGTAAAATAGGTCTAAATATATAAAATAAATGATTATACATCCAGGATATAAGCTTGCTACCTCGGGGCACTATATGCATAGCCAACAATCCGGATGCAAATCACTCAGTCACTGGAAGTACTTTGTAGATGTTAAAATAAAAGGGTGAGCAAAACTATAACTCAGTAACAGAACTGTATGTAAAACTAGATATCCCGAAATCTATATGCAATAAAAATCGTTATTTTCCTGTAAGTGCTCTAAAGACCGAAATAGGAAGGATACTATAGTCGGTTAGGGATCCGGATGGAGTAAGGAAGGTATTTTGAAATACCTGTCTTGTCCCAGAACCTAGAAGCGACTATAGAGAGTGTTTATAGTTGTTGAGATCAATAACTTTCCATATCATTTCATATTCTTTTCAAAATAATGCTTTTATAAAATAAAGCATTTAAATAAAATAAACTAATATTCATATATTCTTTAAAAGAATATTAGTTTAGTTAAATCATAGTTCTCATTTAAATTCGTTTCACTGTCACTGTATAAATCATAACAGTAGGGTACTCCATGTAGTACAAAAACTGTTTAGAAATTTATTATCCTTTTCATATAAAACATATTCATATCTTTTTCATTTAAATTCATTTTCCATATCACATATCATTTCATATCTCATAAAAGTGGAGACTAAGGCATCACCCGGAATATATCATGCTATAGAGAAAATACCCAGTAGGGCAATAATAATTATGTCAGACCTATGGGCATAGTCTAGGGCAATCCTCAGTTGAACACTGATCAGGCATCACTGGGACTGAATACATGTCACATGTCACATATCACATATCACATATCGGCATGATATGAGGCCTAGCAGTCTCAAAACAGTATTTTCATAATCATATCACGTTTATGGAAATAATTAAAATCAATAAATCTTCAATCAATCCATAAATGATTTTATTAGTTCATAAAGTGAATATTTATGGAAAATAATTTATAAAATATTTGTTAGCTTGAAATTGCCATATGTATTTTGAAATGACAAAAACTTAAGTAAACCTTAATGTTTCTTTCATATTGTAAATTTGCTTTATGACACATGATTTTCTCAAACCATTTAAAGTGTTAATATCAAACATTAAGACCATGATTTAATGATACATTCTTATTAGTCTTAATACTTTATAAAATGTTTTTGAATATTTTAGAAAATTACTTAATGAATTTTTGGACCATGTTTTCATAAGAGAAAGTCAAGAAAAACTCCCACAAAAATCCCAAAATGTTTTGGGTTGAATTAGGAAAAGGCCATATCATTTCTAACCCAAACATGCAGGAAAAATGCTCTCTAGAAGAAAAGGATCTATCCCCTAAGGGAAGGGATTGATCCTTTCATGGCAGAAACTCTTGGAAGTGTGGAATAAAGCAAAGGATCAATCCCTTAGGTAAAAAGATCGATCCCTTTATGTCAGAAAGCCTCCAACGCCTAGTTTATGTGAGATACAATGGCTAGTTTCTGTGTTGGCTCCAACCAACGTCCACAAACCATCCAAGGGACTATAAATAGAGGCTTAGAAGTTGAAGGAACCAAGAGGAAGAGCTCAGCACATTCAATCTTCATTTTCCTCATATTCAAAGCCTCAACAACTTCTCAAGTGCTATACATTCTTCATTTTCTATCAATCTTATATTCCTTGTATAGAATAGCATAGCACAAATCATTGTATAGGATTTTTCTTGTGCTTAAACATTGTAATCACTTGCCTATCTAGAGGCCTTTCTTTGATTACATTCCTTGTAAACACCTTGTAAAGGAGAGGTTTCTCTTAAGCCTTAGAAAAATAGGGAGGTTTCTCTTTAGCCTAGAAAAAGAGGGAGAAGAGGTTACTCTTGAGCCTAAGAAAAAGAGGGATTGTAAACACAAATTCAAGGATAGTGAATTTGGAGAAAATCCTTGGGAGCGTCTCAAGGTAGAGGACGTAGGTAAGGTTGCCGAACCTCTATAAATCACTTGTGTATATTTCTCTTCCCTTCTCTCTTTATTTACTTGCAATTATATTTGTGCTTATTGTATTAAATTGGGATTGCATGTTTAAGTAGCTTAGAAAACTTAAAAAACTTCAATATAGGCTAGAAAATTTAGAAGAATCAAAAAACGAATATAAGGTTAGCTAAGAACCGATTCACCCCCCTTTCAGTATAGCCTATAGAGCCAACAATTGGTATCAGAGCTTGGGCTTGAGATTGATTTGGATTAACATCCATCGTGTAAAACGATCAAAATGGCTCATTTGAACATAGATACACCCCTAGGAGAAGAAGGACACTCATTAGTTAGACCTCCACTGTACAATGGAGAAAACTATTCATATTGGAAAACTAGAATGATGTTATTTGTACAATCAAATGATTATGCTGTGTGGAGAATTACAATGAATGGTCCTAGAACTCCTATGAAGAAAGTAGATAGAAAAGATGTCCCTAAGAATGAGGATGAGTGGGACATAAATGACATGAGATTGACACAATTGAATGCCAAGGCTATGCACACCCTCTTTTGTGCTTTAGGTCCCAATGAGTATAATAGAATCTCCTTATGTGAGAATGCTAAACAAATATGGGACAAACTAGCCATGACATATGAAGGGACCAATCAAGTTAGAGAAACCAAAGTAGGAATGCTCACACATGATTATGAGCTTTAGAATGAAAGAAAACGAGTTAATGAGTGAAATGTACACTAGATTTAATGACATAATCAATGGACTTAAGGCATTAGGCAAGACCTATTCCAATGTAGAAATGGTGAAGAAAATTATGAATAGCTTGCCACAATCATGAGAGGCAAAGGTAACCGCTGTAGAAGAATCTAAAGATCCTAACACCTTGTCCCTAGATGAGCTCATGGGCTCCCTACTTACATATGAAATGAAATTAAAAAGAAATGAAGTGCCTTCAAAGAAAGTAGGGGTAGCTCTTAAATCATCCACTCATGAGAATTTTGGAGATGATAGTGATGAGAGTGGAGATGAGGAATAAAAGGAAATGGCAATGTTTGCCAAAAGATTTAATAGATTTATAAGGATGAAAGAGAGAGAGAATGATAGGAGACATCAAAGAAGAGGGGTAATGAGAGGAGAGTCAAGTAGGAAAGAAAAAGACCCCTTAGTGTGTTATAAGTGTAATGAACTGGGTCACACTAAGCTAGATTGTCCCATACTTAGGAAAGAAAAGGATAGGAAGCCTAAAAAGAAAGCATTTGTGGCTGCATGGAGCGATAGTGATAGCTCCAATAAGGAAAACATAGATGATGAGGTAGCTTATACATGCTTTATGGCTATTAGTAATGATGAGGCTAGCTCTAGTTCTAGTGAAGATAATGATTATACATTTGATGAACTACAAAATACCTTCAATGAATTAGCAAATGAATTTCAATGCATGAACTCCAAAAGTAAGGAAATCATTGCTAAATTAAAAATAGAAAATAAAGCCTTGACAAATGCTGAGCTAGAATTTGAAAGGAAATTAGAAGAAGCAAATCTAGAAATTGATGAAGTTAAGAAAAAGAATATAAATTTGCAAAACTCATTTTCTAAATTCTACATAGGTTAACAAAGCTAGATCATATCTTAGAGACCCAAAGAGCTTTCTTTGACAAAGATGGGTTAGGCTATAATGCAAAACAAAAGGAAACTCAACTTAAGAATTTCCTAGTGAGCAAAAATTCTATGCATGATACATCTCTCACATGCTCACTATGCAATAGGATAGGCCACTCTTCACAAGCATGCACATATAGAAAAACCACATTTAAAGGAAGAGTAGTTAAAAAAATGTGGGTGCCAAAGCAAGTTGTAAATAATGATGAATTGTGCTTGAAATGGATCCCAAAATGATCAAAAATTATTTGTACTAACTCTCATGGACCCAAGAAAATTTAGGTACAAAACGTGCATGAATGTGTTTGTTGTAGGAGTGTTAGAGCATGGAGTTACAAAGAAACAATGGAGTTTGAATGCTCTACACACCTTTATAGAGTTTGCTTGTGCCAATAAGGAAGATGAAAAGCTTGAGGATTAATTCTTGGCAAAGTTACATAACATTCTTCAAAGGATTGCTCAAGTTGGACTAAAGAATCATGGCAAAGCACTCTCTAGCAAAGGAGTATTGTAAGATTAATCTCTTTTCCTTAAAACTTGTACTTGATTAAGTTATTTATGACTTGATGAGATATTTTGTTGATTCTTGATGCATGATTGAATGAAAGGCATGATAAATGATTTTTGATTATTGATGAATAGTTCTTGATGATTGGATGAAAAACATGTTTAATGATGATTATTGGATTTCTGTATTTTGAGCAAGATTGCTATGAGTTTAAAATATATTTACTTGCTCCAAAGTTGCCAAATATGTCATATATGCAAAATGATATGTCATGAGCATTAATGAAGAAATATGCACATTAGAAATCATGGCATGATGTTCACAAGTGTAGTGATTTGATGATATGTGCTTAAAATCTATGTGAACAATGTCTTGACATATTTATGTATTTCAATGCATTGGTTTTGACAAAATATGCATAACTCTCAAAATGACCTCCTTTAAGACCAAAAATGCATTTTATTGTGCAAATCCTTCCAAAATTGCAAAATCTATTGTTAAATGGTTTTTCATCCATATTTTTCATTCATACAAGTCCAAAATCTTGTTACACAAATGTTTAAACTCTTACTTGGACTTAAAATACTCAAAAATGGAGTTTTGGCACCCACAAGTTCAATTTTCTGTCAAAAATCTGCAGAAAGTAGATGAGGGATCGATCCCCCTCCTCTAGGGATCGATCCCCCCAAGGCAGAATGCCTTCCCTGCACTATTTCAACCGAAATTGAGAACAACTTTTCATTGTCTTGATACTTTCTTTCTTCTCAACTTAAAATTCAATATTTAAACTTCTTTTTAATGATCATTACAATATGAAAAATCATTTTTCATTGATATCATGCCTCAACTTCAACAATTGGTATTAGTTTCAACAATTAATATCTTACTTTCATTGAACTTAAAAGTGCAAATTCATTTTTCTTATTGAAGACATTCATGAATTGCATAAACCTTGAAATAATCTTGAAATATATTCTCAATGAATGCTTAAACATAATTTTATGTCACAAACCGAAGGCCAATGACGTCCACTCAACACATACTTTACCCTTGACGAAAATTTATGAACCAGATTTTTCTTTCTCTATTTACGGTTTGTATTCGGTGTTAGTGCAGTATCTTAATCAAATCTTATCCTATTAGTATTATTTCTCACGCTATGTAATCCTTCTCAAGGTGATTTTTATGATTTTAGCCTTATTTTACTATTTCAAAAGGAACGGGTCGAAAACTTCCCCTTTGTATTTTATCAATTTCCCCAGTAAAATCACTTGCATTAAAACACATTTTTACACTACACAATACAACCAGCTGTTGTTTCCCACAGTTCATACAATCGTGCATCTCATGCCCCTCTAGAGTTTAACCATTAGTAAGTCCACATCTAGCAATTTATACATCATTCAAAATGTACATCTTAACCCGGATCGGACTTGATAATCACCCAGATTCACATAATCTAGAACGATCCAAAGCTACATCCCATATTCTTTCCTAGTACTGTGAAATTAAAGTACATATAACTATCAAACTGATATACAAGTAGTATACCTCAAAAATGCAAAAGCTAGGCCTGGAGAACGCAAACGAGTACCACTACTAGATACAATTCCCGGGAGCTTATACGAAGCCTGAGCCGGCTATCAACTCGTAAGATCTGTAGATGTTTAAATTTAAGGGGTGAGCAAATCCACGGCTCAGTAAGTAGTTTAAATAAGTACATACTAGGCTCATATCGTAAAACACAATCATACATACATGAATTCTATAAAATAGCATGTATGCGTTGTATTAGAGTTAGCTACCAATTTGTATGTACACAGATTGCATAAGCTCATTCGTGCTTTCCTTCCTTTCTTAAACTCATGAAGTATCATTCTTTTTATCCCCTTTTTATCGGTATGTTTAAGTGTGAAGGAAAACAAACATTCAAATAACATATAATTCTATAGCATAATGTAAATATAATTCAATCATTATTCACATTTTGTGTCTTATGTATAAAATCATATACTTCAATCATTATTCACATTCTCTGTCTTATGTATAAGATCATATACTTCAATCATTATTCACATTCTCTTTCTTATGTATAAGATCATATAATTCAATCATTATTAACATTCTTTGTCTTATGTATAAGATCATATAATCTAAACATTATTCACGTTCTTTGTCTTATGTATAAGATTATATAATTCAATCATTATTCACATTCTCTGTCTTATGTATAAGACCTATTTCATCTAATAATATTCGTCACATTCACAGATCACAATCACTTATTCATTGTCTTAATAGCGTACGATTTCCTACATTTCATCAATATACGTGTAGCACTTAGCTCTCAAAGGATTCTAGAGGTGGCTCCCACAGTTTCCGAAGAATCTATGTAGCACGTAGGTCCCTTGAGTTCTCTAGAGGTGGCTCACACAGTACAAAAGATCAAGCCTTTACTCGGGTTGGCCTTTATGACACATACTTTCTACTATCTCATCGGAACTCATGTAGCACTTAGCTCTCAAAAGATTCTAGAGGTGGCTCTCCCATAGTTTCCGAAGAATCTATGTAGCACGTAGGTCCCTTGAGTTCTCTAGAGGTGGCTCACACGGTACAAAGATTGAGTCTTTACTCGGGTTGGCCTTTACGACACATACTTTCTACTATCTCATCGAAACTCGTGTAGCACTTAGCTCTCAAAGGATTCTAGAGGTGGCTCCCATAGTTTCCAAAGAATCTATGTAGCACGTAGGTCCCTTGAGTTCTGTTAGCTTTAAATTGCAATATGTATTTTGAAATGACAAAAACTTAAGTAAGCTTTAATGTCTTAATTCATATTGTAAATTTGCTTTACCACATATGATTTTCTCAATACATTTTAAGCAATCATATCAAACATTAAGACCATGATTTAATGATGTATACTCTTATTGGTCTTAATACTTTGTAAATGTTTTGAATATTTTAGAAAATCACTTAATGAGTTTTTGGACAATATTTTCATTTGAGAAAGTCAAGAAAAACTCCCTTAAAGCTTATAAATATTTTGGGTTAAATTAAATTCAAGCTACATCATTTCTAACCCAAAAAGTGCAAGAAATGGCTCTCTGGAAGCATGGGATCGATCCCTAAGGAAAGAGATCGATCCCTTTTTGGCAGAAAGTCTTCCCAAGGTCCCTGAAGCCAGAATCAGATTCTGGACAAAAGGGATCGATCCCATATGGAAAGGGATCGATCCCTTTGCCCGAAAATAGCCTATAACGGCTAGTTTTTGTAAGACAACGGTAATATTCGAGATTTGCTCCACCCAACGGCTAGAATACATCCAAGGGACTATAAATAGAGGCTTAGAAGCTAAAGAAAGCAAGAGGAACCACTCAGCAACTCAAAATCTCATTTCCTCAAATCTACAAGCCTCAAACAACAAATCAAGAGCTACAAAGTTTCCATCATCTATCATTCTCTTATTCCTTGTAGTGCTTAGCACAAATATTGTATAGGCTTCTCATTGAGCTTAATTTCTGTAATCAATTGCCTACCTAGAGGCCTTTTCTTTGATTACATTATTTGTATCCCTTCATTCCTTGTAAAGGGGAGGTTTCTCTTAAGCCTTGAAAAAGAGGGAGGTTACTCTTTAGCCTAAGAAAAAGAGGAAGGTTTCTCTTGAGCCTAGAAAAAGAGAGAGGTTTCTCTTGATCCTTGAAAAGAGGGAGTGTAACAAATTCAAGGATAGTGAATTTGGGAAAATCCTTTGGAGCGTCTCAAGGTAGAGGACGTAGGCAAGGTTGCCGAACCTCTATAAATCACTTGTGTACATTTCTCTATCCTTTCTCTCTTTACTTTCTTGCAATTATATTTGTGTTTATTGTATTGAATTTATATTGTATAATTGCCTAGCTTAGAGAACTTAGAAAACACTCAAATAGGCTAGAGAATTTAAAGAAACCGAAAAATGAACCTAAGGTTAGTGAAAAACGATTCACCCCCCCTCGGTATAGCCTATAGAGCAACAATTGGTATCAGAGCTTGGGCTCGAAATTGATTTAGACTAACCCTATCGAGCAAAACGATCATAAATGGCTCACTTGAATGTAGGCACACCCCTAGGAGAAGAGGGACATTCATTAGTTAGACCTCCACTCTTCAATGGTGAGAATTACTCTTATTGGAAAATTAGGATGATGTTATTTGTGCAATCTAATGATTATGAAGTATGGAGAGTGATTGTTCATGGTCCCAAAATTCCAATTAAGAAAGTTGATGGAAAAGATGTCCCTAAAAGTGAGGATGAGTGGGACACAAATGATATGAGAATGGCACAATTGAATGCCAAGGCTATGCACACTCTCTTTTGTGCTTTAGGTCCCAATGAATATAATAGAGTCTCCTTGTGTGAGAATGCTAAACAAATATGGGACAAACTAGCCATCACACATGAAGGGACCAATCAAGTTAGGGAAACCAAAGTAGGAATGCTCACACATGATTATGAGCTATTTAGGATGAAAGAAAATGAGTCCATTAGCGAAATGTTCACTAGGTTTAATGATATAATTAATGGACTCAAGGCATTAGGCAAGAGCTATTCCAATGTTGAAATGGTTAAGAAAATTTTGAATAGCTTGCCAAAATCTTGGGAGGCAAAGGTAACCGTAATAGAAGAGTCTAAGGATCCAAATACCTTGTCTCTAGATGAGCTTATGGGCTCTCTACTTACATATGAAATGAAAATGAAAAGAAATGAAGTGCCTTCAAAGAAAGTAGGGGTAGCACTTAAGTCTTCCACTCATGAGGCCCTTGAAGATGATAGTGATGAGAGTGGAAATGAGGAAGAAAAAGAAATGGCAATGTTTGCCAAAAGATTCAATAGGTTCATGAGAATGAATGAGAGAGAGCAAAATAGGAGACATCATAGGGGAGAGTCAAGTAGAAGAGAAAAAGACCCCTTAGTGTGTTATGAGTGTAATGAACCGGGTCATACTAAGTTAGATTGCCCCTTACTTAGGAGAGAAAAGGATAGGAAACCTAGGAAGAAAGCATTTGTGGCTGCATGGAGCGATAGTGATAGCTCCGATGAGGAAAATGTAGACAATGAGGTAGCCTACTCATGCTTTATGGCCATTAGTGATGATGAGGCTAGTTGTAGTTCTAGTGAAGATAATGATTATACCTTTAGTGAACTACAAAATGCCTTTAATGATTTAGCAAATGAATTTCAATGCATGAACTCCAAATATAAGAAAATCATTGCTAAATTAAAAATAGAGAATGAAATGTTATTAAGTGCTAAGCTAGAATTAGAGAAGAAATTAGAAGAAGCAAGCTTAGAGATAAATGAGTTGAATAAAAAGAACTTAAATTTGCATAACTCATTTTCTAGGTTCTATATGGGTCAACAAAAATTAGATCACATGCTTGAGACCTAAAGAGCTTTCTTTGATAAAGATGGGTTAGGATATAATGCAATATAAAAAGAAACTCATCTAAAGAATTTCCTAGTGAGCAAAAATTCTATGCATGATTTATCTCTTACATGCTCACTATGCAATAGGATAGGCCACTCTTCACAAGCATGCACATATAGAAAAACCACATTTAGAGGAAGAGTAGTTAGAAAAATGTGGGTGCCAAAACATGCTGTAAATAATGATGAATTGTGCTTGAAATGGATCCCAAAAGGATCAAAAATTATTTGCACTAACTCTCATGGACCCAAGAAAATTTGGGTACCAAAGCATGTATAAATTTGTTTGTTTAGAGTGTTAGAGCATGGGAATACAATGAAACAATGGGGTTTAATGCTCTACACACCTTTATGGAGATTGCTTGTGCCAATGAGAAAAAGGAAAAGCTTGAGGATCCATCACAACAATTCTTCAAAGAATGGCACAAGGTGGATTCAACTATTCAATGCAAAGCATTCTCTAGCAAAGGAGTTTTGTAAGCTTAAATCCTATCTCTTCAAAACTCATTTTTGCTAAAATTATTTATATGTTTTATTGAGGCACTTGGTTGATGATTCTTGATGCATTGTGAGTTGAATGATTGAACAAAAAGGCATGACAAAGATTTTTGATTGTTTGATTATAGTTCTTGATGCATTGAATGAAAAGCATGATTTATGATTTTGAAGTGATTATTGGATTTCTGCATTTTGAGCAAGTTTCTTATGTGTTGATAATGTATTTACTTGTCTCAAAATACCAAATATGTCATATATGCAAAATGTCATGTCATGTGCATTAATGAAGAACGTGTATGTTGGAAATCATGGCATGTTGTTCACAAGATGTAAGTTTTAATGATATATATGGTTAAAATCTATGTGAACAAGTTTGTTTTGACATATTTATGTAATTCAATGCATTGGTTTGGTCAAAATATGCTTAAATCTCAAAATGACATCCTTTGAGGCCAAAAATGCATTTTATTGTGTAAATTCTTCCAAAATTGCAAAATCTTTTGTAAAATGGTTTTTCATTCATGTTTTTCATTCACACAAGTCCAAAATCATGTTTTACAAATGTTTAAACCCCTACTTGGACTTAAATTACTCAAAAACGGAGTTTTGGTACCTCACAAGTTCAATTTTCTGTTAAAACAACTGCAGAATCTGCAGGAAACATATGAGGGATCGATCCCCCTCCTAAAGGGATCGATCCCCCCAGGCCAGAAAAAGCTCTCCTGCATGTTTTCAACCGAAATTGAGAAGAACTTTTCATTGTTTTGATACTTTCTCTCTTTTCAACTTAAAATTCATTGTTTTAACTTCTTTTTGATGATCATGAAAACTCATTTTTCATTGATATCATGACTCAACTCCATCAATTTGTATCATTTCCAACAAATGGTATCACTTTCAACAATCAATATCATTTTTCTTGAGCTCACAAGTGCAAAATCAGTTTTCTCATTAAAAATGGTCATGAATGGCATAAATCTTGAAATAATCTTGAAATATATTTTCAATGAATGCTTAAACATAATTTTGAGATTTATTTCAATAATTTATGGATATATTTGAGAATTTGATGAACTTGTGCATAATGACTATTGATCATTCTTTTTGTTCATCTTAGTCAAGCATGCTTATAGGATTATGTTTATTAGCTTGACTCAACTACACCACACTAGGTTTCATGAGAATTATACATCTAGTGGATTAATTTCAAATGTAAATTCAACAATTGGTAATGGTGGCCAAATTATTAAAGAACTTGGACTTTAATGACAACAGCAACTATTGATATACATGCATTGTATCTTGACTGTTTTGATGTTGAACATGCATGTTTGCTTAAGTTGAATCAATAATCATGCCTATGAGATGAGATTAGTTGCTTTCATGATATTTTGTACTTAACCTCACTCATAGATTATGAATTTTATTGTTAAAATATACTTAAGCATGATATTGATTTCTTTAGACAAATCCATTTTAGCTAAAATAGCATATACCCTTTGGAACCTTAAACGTTAAAATTAACTAGGGATATGGCTATTAAATGATTAAAATGATAATCTTTCCTTGCTCATAATTGGTTAAGGACTTGAATTGGAAAATGAGCATAGGATTTTTGTGCTTAAAAACATGGAAGAAAATGTGTTTGCTTGAATACTTTGATTGTTTCTTACATACGGTATAACTTTGTGAATATGAATATGGATATGGATTAATACTCTATGATAGTGTGCTAATGTTTATTTGATCCATATGCATATTTGATGATGTGAGTTGTGTTCTTGCATATTTAGAATGATTATTTTGACATGAACACACTACACATAATTATTGGATTCATGCAAAATGACTAAGTTAACCATTAGTAACAATTGGTATTTAGATTGAAATAACAATTTGTATTATTGGCAACCATATTTTCAATAATTGGTAAGCCAAAACTAAATTGCCAATTGGTATGAGCTTTAAATTGACAACTCTTCTCATGCTCCTTAGATTGAAATAGCAAATAGAGAAGAATTCTTTTAGGATATTTTTGCATGAAACTCTTGTGTGCTAGAATTTGAAGTTAATTGCTAAATGATTTAATTCTAGACACAATATTTCTTGAGAATGATTTATGAGCACATGCATATGATATGTTATATAATTTTAGCTCATAATCATGATGTATTACCTTGCACCTTAGTTGGACTTTAGAAAGAACAATTGATATACTTAGGTGCTTAAGAGGATTGAAATGAGCAAGTCACAGACCTTAGTAGATATTTATATACAACTTGCTTAACTTCTTAACAATATGAACCTTCTTGCAAAATTACTTATCAACAATTGGTATCAAAATCATTTATAAACAATTGGTATAGGATCATAAGTCATATTCATTGCATGAATATTTCATACTCTTTGTGAATATTGACTTATTTATTTGTGCTATGAGTCCCATGTACTAACAAGTTTCTTGTTGGATGGAGCATATCTTTTTATCTCTTCTCACATGGCCATAATTTTAGGGGGAGCATATTTTTCTTAGTTTTTCTTCTTTTTGCTATGACAAAAAGGGGGAGAGATAGATATTAAAAGGGAGAGATATTAAGGGGGAGAGATAATGAGGGAAAATTCATTTTCAAAACCCATGCTTATATTAAGGGGGAGCTTTATAAAATCCTGCTTTATTTAAGGGGGAGCATTTTATGAAAGAATTTTCAAAGCAAATTTACATTAAGTTTTGTCATATCAAAAAGGGGGAGATTGTTAGCTTTAAATTGCAATATGTATTTTGAAATGACAAAAACTTAAGTAAGCTTTAATGTCTTAATTCATATTGTAAATTTGCTTCACCACATATGATTTTCTCAATACATTTTAAGCAATCATATCAAACATTAAGACCATGATTTAATGATGTATACTCTTATTGGTCTTAATACTTTGTAAATGTTTTGAATATTTTAGAAAATCACTTAATGAGTTTTTGGACAATATTTTCATTTGAGAAAGTCAAGAAAAACTCCCTTAAAGCTTATAAATATTTTAGGTTAAATTAAATTCAAGCATACATCGTTTCTAACCCAAAAAGTGCAGGAAAATGGCTTTCTCGAAGCATGGGATCGATGCCCTAAGGAAAGGGATCGATCCCTTTTTGGCAGAAAGTCTTCCCAAGGTCCTTGAAGCCCAGAATCAGGATTCTGGACAAAAGGGATCGATCCCATATGGAAAGGGATCGATCCCTTTGCTCGAAAATAGCCTATAACGGCTAGTTTTTGTAAGACAACGGTAATATTTGAGATTTGGCTCCACCCAACGGCTAGAATACATCCAAGGGACTATAAATAGAGGCTTAGAAGCTAAAGAAAGCAAGAGGAACCACTCAGCAACTCAAAATCTCATATTCCTCAAATCTACAAGCCTCAAACAACAAATCAAGAGCTACAAAGTTTCCATCATCTATCATTCTCTTATTCCTTGTAGTGCTTAGCACAAATATTGTATAGGCTTCTCATTGAGCTTAATTTCTGTAATCAATTGCCTACCTAGAGGCCTTTTCTTTGATTACATTATTTGTATCCCTTCATTCATTGTAAAGGGGAGGTTTCTCTTAAGCCTTGAAAAAGAGGGAGGTTACTCTTTAGCCTAAGAAAAAGAGGGAGGTTTCTCTTGAGCCTAGAAAAAGAGAGAGGTTTCTCTTGATCCTTGAAAAGAGGGAGTGTAACAAATTCAAGGATAGTGAATTTGGGAAAATCCTTGGGAGCGTCTCAAGGTAGAGGACGTAGGCAAGGTTGCCGAACCTCTATAAATCACTTGTGTACATTTCTATATCCTTTCTCTCTTTACTTTCTTGCAATTATATTTGTGTTTATTGTACTGAATTTATATTGTATAATTGCCTAGCTTAGAGAACTTAGAAAACACTCAAATAGGCTAGAGAATTTAAAGAAACCGAAAAACGAACTTAAGGTTAGTGAAAAACCGATTCACCCCCCCTCTCGGTATAGCCTATAGAGCCAACAAGTTCTCTAGAGGTGGCTCACACGGTACAAAGATCGAGTCTTTACTCGGGTTGGCCTTTATGACACATACTTTCTACTGTCTCATCGGAACTCGTGTAGCACTTAGCTCTCAAAGGATTCTAGAGGTGGCTCCCATAGTTTTCGAAAAATCTATGTAGCACGTAGGTCCCTTGAGTTCTCTAGAGGTGGCTCACACGGTACAAAGATCGAGTCTTTACTCGGGTTGGCCTTTTATCCTATCTTTCGACATACACGACTAGGTACTAATTTAGGTCCATGAACTCAACATTAGGAGCTGTACATACCGCACACAAATCACCTATGCATTCTCAAAGTATCACAATATGCTAACATGCTTCATTGGTGCGACTTAATGAATTCTTATGCATTCCTCAAAATGCAATCACCAAAAGTATACAATTTATACATTCAATAACCACAACCAAACTATATAACATAACATGCAAGTCATAAGCAATATTTCCTTTCTAACAACTACTATTCATGATCACATTATATCCAACTTGTTTTTTACCGTACTTACTCTTATAGTCTTACCCATAGTATTCTACCAACTTGAGGTAAATTTAGATAAGTATTTTAATAAGTATTTATTCATCTCTTACGAGATGATACTAGCAAGGCTTATTTAACCCACTTACCTCGAGGCTTAGTAATTATCCTCCTCGCGCTTTCGAGTCTCTATTCAAACCTTTACACCGTTCCGCTTCGCTCTCCCATGAAGCCGAACAGAGCACTCCTCAAAAACCCATTTTGTTCTTCTCCATTCAGGCTTCATTCTCGTGCCCCACTTCTTCCTTTCTTTCTCTGCTTCACCTTTCTCTTCTTCCTTTCCTTCTCGGCTGAGTTTTCCTTTTCTTCTTTTCTGGTTCACGTCCCAGCCTCCCTCTCCTCGGCTACACTTTCTTTTCTTTGGTTTTCCAAGCTTTCTCAAGAAGCTTTTGTTGCCTTGGCTGCCGAGAATGTGAGTGGAGTTTGATGGGAGAAAGTCCCATCAAACTCCATTAAGTGTTCTTTTATTAATTTAATCTTGTTTTTATTTCAACTTTCTATTCCCTTTTTAATTATCTATAATATATATTTTATAATCATAGTTGCATGATTAATGTTCATATATGTACTAATATATATATATATATATATATATATATATATTTGTTTGTTTTATTGATTACATGAATTATGTATTTATTTATTTATTTTATCATATTCTTTACAACAAATAAGTATATGTATTTACATTTAAAATCTTAATTATAATTGATATATATATATATATATATACACATATCCACACACATATATATATATATAATATTTTCATGTCTAGTGTATTCTTAGTGTAAGTATGTGTGTATATATATATATATACACTTATGTATATTCCTCCTTTCTTTAAACTTACTTATATATATATATATATATATATACATACATATTCAACACTCAAAATGTATACGTATATATAAAATATATATATATATATTCCTTGTTTATTTTATTTTAACCATTGTAATATTCAAGTATACTACATTTCCTTTAGTATACTTGTGTCCTTGTTTTATTAAAACAAATACACTTTTATATTGTGGAATACATGCACTTATTTGTTCTCATATGATTTTTGAACTTATATAAGACTTCTAAATTATCTCAAGGATCATTTGTTGCTAAATTTACTAAACTTGCAACTTCATTCTCATTACTTGAAAAAAAAAAATGCTAACTACAAGTTGCATCATGGTAGCAACCTTATTCTATGTCTCTTATTTATTCACTAACATGGTACAAAATTTTTAGTTTTTACATCCTCCCCACCTTAGGAAATTTGGTCCTCCAAATTTCTCCATGTCGTCTGGAATATGTGAGGCTATTTCTCTTTCATTCGACTTTCCAACTCCTGCATTGCTTCTTCTAAGGACTGGTGCTGCCGAAGTGTTTTTTTTTTAACTGAATGTACCTCATCTCAAATCAATCTTATAAATTGGCTCATCCAATAAGTCATTAATCATAGGTAGCCGTTATTTATTCTTAATTGTCGCCTGATTTAACTGCTTATAATCTATAGACAATTTCAAGCTGTCGTCTATCTTTTTCACTACCAATACCGGAGCCTTTATGGTGATACCTTGGGGTGTGTAAAACCCTTCTCTAGCTACTTTCGTAGTTGCTTTTTAAGTTATTCCTGCATTGATCAATGTCCTCCCAATATATAAGGGAGCTTTTCTTTATCATTCTCTCTATCTCATATCATATTAAAGTCTTGTAATTTGAAGAATAGTTTTCCATATTATCACTTATCTTAAAGATCGTATCGTTCTCATATCAATTTCAAAGCTTAATACTCAATAGGTCCACCGAATTAGACATATCTCATTAGATCATTCATTGTGACCTTTTATCCTCCTATAATTTAGAAACTATCAAACTGAGTTAAGACCAATGCCAGGACATGATGGTCTCTAGTTTCTTATTTCACATAATCTTAACTTCTACATCAATTTATTATCTTACACGACATGCTCTAATGATCTCCAGTTTTCCATTCAAAGATCCCTTTTCTATAACATGTCGTATTTGTTTCAACTTTACTAGTGAGAATAAGAAGAGTCTTGTGGGTCTTGAATCCACATAGTTCAAAATCATAAGGTTCACTTCATTAGACTTTCAAGGTCCATGTAATTCAAAGAGGCAGATATCAATAGTCAAATAATTTGAAATTCATGTAGTCTCCAATTCACATATTTTCTAAATCACATTGTGTTCTGAAGGCCATACACTTCTCAACATATACGAGATCTTGAACAACTCTTAAATCCACAAGGAAGTTACACAAAATTTTTTTTTGTCAAATCAACAAATCAATATTTAAATCATTTTAATATCCAAATCATTTCACATTCAGTTCAGTGGAGACAGTCACATCCAATAGAATCATGCATGATACAGTATTCCTAGAGGGAAAATCAGTAACGAGTGGCTATCGTCGAAAATCACAGTTCGCACGGGTCAGGTGCTCACTGTGAAAACCTGTGGGTTTGACCATATTCCCATAGTTATAAATCTGTGGATTTGATCAGGATCTCGCAGTCATATACACTTAGTATGCATGATCACTAAAGAGCAACTGTCTCAAAACGTTTTCATAAATCATATAAAAGAATGATTATTAAATTTGGAAGCAATAAAGCTCATTAAAAACTCATTGAAAACTTTAAATATACCAATAACTCGTTGGTACATAAATAAATAATAAATCGTCTATGTAAAAATAATTAAATATCATTTATACTATTTAAAAACATATTAAGACTTTATGCAAATTAAAACAATTAGAACATCATATGCACTTGGAATAAATCTATATTTTATGCAATTTAAAACATTTCATGTAAATCATTTTATGTAACTCTCATACATGTCCCTTATTTCAATGCTTGATCATATATATATATACTATTCTTAGGATGCACTACCATAACTCAAATTTATATCTCAACACAATTCTCATGTATCCATCATACGTTTCTGCAATTCCATATCAACGAATTCCTTTTGCATCTTTCAATCAATACCTATTTCTGCATCAATCATCTAAGATACAATAATTCTATCTCTTTCAAAGCAAATCGTATTCCAATCGATCATCTCAGATCATTGCATGACCTATCTTAGGCCAACTATGCTAGATTACTTCACAATTAATTCCATCAGACGAAATTCTTAAGCCTCGACAGGCATACCATATCAATCTCCACAACCAATTATTACCTATTGGCTATTGTGCCTTTTCAATTCTTGTTGTACCTCACACTACCTTATAGGCCATTGTCTCACTTCTTGAGGCTTCAAACCATCCACAACTAAACCGTTTTATTCACCTTGTTATCATTTAATTTCAATGCAAAACACATGCATTTAGAACAGTTTTCTGCACTTATTGAGCATTTAACATTCAGACATTGACAGTACTATGGGTGACTACCCAGTCTATACCCAAAATGAAACCGATGTCGTAAAAGTGCAACAATATTGGATCTACTATTAAGTTTTTATTTCTGACCTTCACTTTATACTGATGATAAGCACTCTCTTTCATCTAAGACTTCCTTGAATGGAGTGCTAGTATGCAATAGATGACATAAAGTTTCTAACTTTATATACAGTCTATTACATGTCCAGCATATGAGGGTGATGGAATCGATGGTTGCATCGTCGACCTCCGAGGTGGCCTTTCGGGCCCACCTTTACGTCCAATCCTCCTCATTCTAATTTGAATTAAAAACAAATTATGCCAAGAGTAGATCAATCTCAGTATAAGTCAATAAATGAGTAATTTCCAAACATAAATTTCATAGTATATGAGATGTAATACTACAGACGGTCTAAACTACACTAACATGTACTAGACAAACCAAGTTCTAATACCATTAAATCTGTCACGACTCGAAGGCCAATGACATCCATTTAACACTTACTTTACCCCTGACGAAAATTTACGAACCAGATTTTTCTTTCTCTATTTACGGTTTGTATTCAGTGTTAGTGTAGTATCTTAATCAAATCTTATTCTATTAGTATTATTTCTCAAGCTATGTAATCCTTCTTAAGGTGATTTTTATGATTTTAGCCTTATTTTACTATTTCAAAAAGAACGGGTCGAAAAAGAATGATACTTCGTGAGTTTAAGAAAGGAAGGAAAGCACGAATGAGCTTATGCAATCTATGTACATACAAATTGGTAGCTAACTCTAATATAACGCATACATGCTATTTTATAGAATTCATGCATGTATGATCGTGTTTTACGATATGAGCCTAGTATGTACTTATTTAAACTACTTATTGAGCCGTGGATTTGCTCACCCCTTAAATTTAAACATATACAGATCTTACGAGTTGATAGCTGGCTCAGGCTTCGTATAGGCTCCCGGGAATTGTACCTAGTAGTGGTACTCGTCTGCGTTCTCCGGGCCTAGCTTTTGCATTTTTGAGGTATACTACTTGTATATCAGTTTGATAGTTATATGTACTTTAATTTCACAGTACTAGGAAAGAATATGGGATGTAGCTTTGGATCGTTCTAGATTATTATGTGAATCTGGGTGATTATCGAGTCCGATCCGGGTTAAGATGTACATTTTGAATGATGTATAAATTGCTAGATATGGACTTACTAATGGTTAAACTCTAGAGGAGCATGAGATGCACGATTGTATGAACTGTTGGAAACAATAGCTGGCTGTATTGCGTAGTTTAAAAATGTGTTTTAATGCAAGTGATTTTACTAGGGAAATTGATAAAAAACAAAAGGGTGGTTTTCGACCCGTTCTTTTTGAAATAGTAAAATAAGGCTAAAATCATAAAAATCACCTTAAGAAGGATTACATAGCTTGAAAGCTACATCCCATATTCTTTCCTAGTACTATGAAATTAAAGTACATATAACTATCAAACTGATATACAAGTAGTATACCTTAAAAATGCAAAAGCTAGGCCCGGAGAACGCAAACGAGTACCACTACTAGGTACAATTCTCGGGAGCCTATACGAAGCCTGAGCCAGCTATCAACTCGTAAGATCTGTAGATGTTTAAATTTAAGGGGTGATCAAATCTACGGCTCAATAAGTAGTTTAAATAAGTACATACTAGGCTCATATCGTAAAACACGATCATACATGCATGAATTCTATAAAATAGCATGTATGCGTTATATTAAAGTTAGCTACCAATTTGTATGTACACAGATTGCATAAGCTCATTCGTGCTTTCCTTCCTTTCTTAAACTCACGAAGTATCATTCTTTTTATCCCCTTTTTATCGGTATGTTTAAGTGTGAAGGAAAACAAACATTCAAATAACACATAATTCTATAGCATAATGTAAATATAATTTAATAATTTTTCACATTCTCTGTCTTATGTATAAGATCATATAATTCAATCATTATTCACATTCTCTGTCTTATGTATAAGATCATATAATTCAATAATTATTCACATTCTCTGTCTTATGTATAAGATCATATAATTCAATCATTATTAACATTCTTTGTCTTATATATAAGATCATATAATCTAATCATTATTCACGTTCTTTGTCTTATGTATAAGACCTATTTCATCTAATAATATTCGTCACATTCATAGATCACAATTCATTGTCTCAATAGCGTACGATTTCCCACATTTCATCAATACACGTGTAGCAGTTCGCTCTCAAAGGATTCCAGAGGTGGCTCCCACAGTTTTCGAAGAATCTATGTAGCACATAGGTCCCTTGAGTTCTCTAGAGGTGGCTCACATGGTACAAAAGATTGAGTCTTTACTCGGGTTGGCCTTTATGACACATACTTTCTACTATCTCATTGGAACTCGTGTAGCACTTAGCTTTCAAAGGATTCTAGAGGTGGCTCCCATAGTTTTCGAAGAATCTATGTAGCACGTAGGTCCCTTGAGTTCTCTAGAGGTGGCTCACACGGTACAAAGATCGAGTCTTTACTCGGGTTGGCCTTTATGACACATACTTTCTACTATCTCATCGGAACTCGTGTAGCACTAGCTCTCAAAGGATTCTAGAGGTAGCTCCCATAGTTTCTGAAGAATCTATATTGCACGTAGGTCCCTTGAGTTCTCTAGAGGTGGCTCACACGATACAAAGATCAAGTCTTTACTCGGGTTGGCTTTTATGACACATACTTTCTACTATGTCATTGGAACTCATGTAGCACTTAGCTCTCAAAGGATTCTAGAGGTGGCTCCCATAGTTTCCGAAGAATCTATGTAGCACGTAGGTCCCTTGAGTTCCCTAGAGGTGGCTCACACGGTACAAAGATCGAGTCTTTACTCGGGTTGGCCTTTTATCCTAGCTTTCAACAAACACGACTAGGTACTAATTTAGGTCCATGAACTCAACATTAGGAGCTATACAAACAGCACACAAATCACATATGCATTCTCAAAGTATCACAATATGCTAACATGCTCCATCGGTGCAACTTAATTAATTCATATGCATTTCTCAAAATGCAAGCACCAAAAGTATACAATTTATGCATTCAATAACCACAACCAAACTATAACACATAACATGCAAGTCATAAGCAAGATTTCCTTTCTAACAACTACTATTCACGATCACATTATGTCCAACTTGTATTTTACCGTACTTACTCTTATAGTCTTACCCATAGTATTCTGCCAACTTAAGGTAAATTTAGATAAGTATTTTAATAAGTATTTATTCATCTCTTACGAGATGATACTAGCAAGGCTTATTTAACCCACTTACCTCGAGGCTTAGTAATTATCCTCCTCCCTCTTTCGAGTCTCTATTCAAACCTCTACATCGTTCCGCTTCGCTCTCCCATGAAGCCGAACAGAGCACTCCTCAAAAACCCATTTTGTTCTTCTCCATTCAGCCCTCATTCTTCTGCCCCACTTCTTCCTTTCTTTCTCTGCTTCACCTTTCTCTTCTTCCTTTCCTTCTCGGTTGAGTTTTCCTTTTCTTCTTTTCTGGTTCACGTCCCAGACTCCCTCTCCTTGGCTACACTTTCTTTTCTTTGGTTTTCCAAGCTTTCTCAAGAAGCTTTTGTTGCCTTGGCTGCCGAGAATGTGAGTGGAGTTTGATGGGAGAAAGTCCCATCAAACTCCACTAAGTGTTCTTTTATTAATTTAATCTTGTTTTTATTTCAATTTTCTATTCCCTTTTTAATTATCTATAATATATATTTTATAATCATAGTTGCATGATTAATGTTCATATATGTACTAATATATATATTTGTTTCTTTTATTGATTACATGAATTATGTATTTATTTATTTTATCATATTCTTTACAACAAATAAGTATATGTATTTACATTTAAAATCTTAATTATAATTGATATATATATATACACACATATCCACATATATATAATGTATATTTTCATGTCTAGTATATTCTTAGTGTAAGTATGTTTGTGTGTATATATATATACAAACACTTATGTATATTCCTCCTTTCTTTAAACTTACTTATATCTATATATATATATATATATATAGATATATATATACATATTCAACACTCAAAATGTATACGTATATATAAAATATATATATATATATATATATTCCTTGTTTATTTTATTTTAACCATTTTAATATTCAAGTATACTACATTTTCTTTAGTATACTTGTGTCCTTGTTTTATTAAAACAAATACACTTCTATATTATGGAATACATGCACTTATTTGTTCTCATATGATTTTTGAACTTATATAAGATTTATAAACTATCTCAAGGATCATTTGTTGCTAAATTTACTAAACTTGCAACTTCATTCTCATTACTTGAAAAAAAAATGCTAACTACAAGTTGCATCATAGTACCAAGCTTATTCTATGTCTCTTATTTATTCACTAACATGGTACAAAATTTGTAGTTTTTACATTTTAAGAATTATTTTATTGATTTCTGTATATATATGAGAATTTGATGAACTTATGCATATTGAAAATTGTTCATACTTAAGTTCATCTTAGTCAAGCATGCTTATAGAATTATGTCTCTTAGCTTGACACATCTATTCCACACTAGGTTTCGTGATAATTTTACATTTAGTGGAATATAACTAATTAAAGGTCAATATATAGCATATACCCCTTAGACCTTAAATGATAAAACAGTTAGGGATATGACTATAATTTGATTAATTTGACAATCTTGAACTTTTCTTTGCTCATAATTGGTTAAGAACTTGAATTGAAAAATGAGCATAGGATTTTAGTGCTTATAGCTATGGAAGAAAATGTGTGCATTTGAATGATATAAATTCTTGAATCTTCCATTTGTGATTGTGAATATGGATTAACATTTTGTGAGAGGATTCTAATGTCTAATTAATCCATATGCATGTTTGATGGTGTGTGATTGTGTTCTTACATGTTTGACTTGATTATTCACTAGGCACACCACACATAACAATTAGCATAATGCAAAATGTACAATCATTGGTAACAATATTTTCAACAATTGGTAGAAGCCAAAACTGAATTGACAATTGGTATGAGCTTTAAATTGATAATTCTTCTTGTGTTCTTTAGATTCAAATGACAAATAGGGAAGAATTAAGACATTTTTGCATGAGATAATTTTTATGCTAGAATTTGTAGATAATTGATACGTGTATTAATTCTAAGCACTTTCTTACTTGAAAATTATTTATGAGCTCATACATATGATATGTCATCTAATTTTAGCTCATAATCATGATGCATTGTCATGCACCTTAGTTGGACCTTAGAGAACAATTGATATACTTAGGTGCTTGATATAATTGAAATAAGCAAGTTATAGAACTTAATAGATAATTTATAAATAACTTGCTTCATAATTTACCAATTTTGAACTTCTTGCAAAATTATTTATAAACAATTGGTATAGGAACATAAGCCTTGTCCTTTGCATGCATAAACATCTCATATTCTTTTAAGGACACTGACTTATTTATTTGTGCTATTAGTCCCATGTACTAACTTTTTTTTTTTGATGGAGCATAGTTTATCTCTTCTCACATAGCCATAATTTTAGGGGGAGCATATTTTTTATCTTTCTTTCTTTTTGCTATGACAAAAAGGGGGAGAGATAATAAGGGAGAGAAATAATGATTTGAAAACTTCTATTGAAAACCATGTTTATATTGAAAAGGAGCTTTACAAATTCATGCTTTATTTGAGGGGGAGTATTTTATCAAAGAATTTTCAAAGTAAATTTACATTAAGTTTTGTCATATCAAAAAAGGGGAGATTGTTAGCTTTAAATTGCCATATGTATTTTGAAATGACAAAAACTTAAGTAAACCTTAATGTTTCTTTCATATTGAAAAATTTGCTTTAT
The DNA here is from genome assembly GCA_031772115.1 of Heritiera littoralis. Lineage (NCBI taxonomy): Eukaryota > Viridiplantae > Streptophyta > Magnoliopsida > Malvales > Malvaceae > Heritiera > Heritiera littoralis. Next base: position 4,629,178 of record JAPDPK010000049.1, on the reverse strand, counting down.
GACACATGATTTTTTGAAACCATTTAAAGTGTTAATATCAAACATTAAGACCCTGATTTAAAGATACATTCTTATTGGTCTTAATACTTTATAAAATGTTTTTGAATATTTTAGAAAATTACTTAATGAATTTTTGGACCATGTTTTCATAAGAGAAAGTCAAGAAAAACTCCCACAAAAATGCCAAAATGTTTTGGGTTGAATTAGGATCAAAGGCTATATCATTTCTAACCCAAACGTGCAGGAAAAATGCTCTCTGGAAGAAAAGGATCGATCCCCTAAGGGAAGGGATCGATCCCTTCATGGCAGAAACTCTTGGAAGTGTGTAATGAAGCAAAGGATCGATCCCTTTATGTCAGAAAGCCTCCAACGACTAGTTTCTATTTTGGCTCCAACCAACATCCACAAATCATCTAAGGGACTATAAATAGAGGCTTAGAAGTTGAAAGAACCAAGAGGAAGAGCTTAGCACATTCAATCTTCATTTTCCTCATATTCAAAGCCTCAACAACTTCTCAAGTGCTATACATTCTTCATTTTCTATCAATCTCATATTCCTTGTATAGAATAGCATAGCACAAATCATTGTATAGGATTTTCCCTGTGCTTAAAGATTGTAATCACTTGCCTATCTAGAGGCCTTTCTTTGATTACATTCCTTGTAAACACCTTGTAAAGGAGAGGTTTTTCTTAAGCCTTAGAAAAAGAGGGAGGTTTCTCTTTAGCCTAAGAAAAAAAGGGAGGTTTCTCTTTAGCCTAGAAAAAGAGGGATTGTAAACACAAATTCAAGGATAGTGAATTTAGAGAAAATCCTTGGGAGCGTCTCAAGGTAGAGGATGTAGGCAAGGTTGCCGAACCTCTATAAATCATTTGCGTACATTTCTCTTCCCTTCTCTCTTTATTTACTTGCAATTATATTTGTGCTTATTGTATTGAATTTGGATTGCATGTTTGAGTAGCCTAGAGAACTTAGAAAACTTCAATATAGGCTAGAGAATTTAGAAGAATCGAAAAACGAACATAAGGTTAGCTAAGAACCGATTCACCCCCCCTTTCGGTGTAGCCTATAGAGCCAACAATATTCACTTTCCATCTTTTCATCTCATAAACCATATCATGTATTGTAAACAATGTAAGAGAAATATTTTGTATTCTCGCTATCAGTAAAATTTGTAACATAATTATTTAAAAAACATTTTTTGGTATATTCATGTTTTATGAAAATAATAAATTCCTTATTTTCAAGGCTAGGAAATTCTCAAATCATGTAATTAAATATTTTCTAATATTTTTAGAAAATATTCTAGAAATTTCAGCAGCATAATGGCTGCTATTACCCTAGCCTTCTTGTAAATTAAACACAGTTCCAATTTTCATATACAGCCTCAATTCCACAGATTTTCATGCAATTTGTTTCAAAAATATTCATAATAAATTATTTGCATAATAAATATGCATTCGAAATATCGCTACAGCTTACATACGCATCCTTTACCTGTGTAGCGTATTTGGTCTCTTTATGCACACCACACGAAATCCGTTATTCTCGGGCTCCAAATAATTTCACCAAAATTATTAGCTTAATAAATACTTAATTTTAATCTATTACTTATGTCTTTATGCAGCCCTATTGTACACTGCAAGTATTTTGCAATATAAATTCTACTAGTAATATAGCGCAACTTCTTCGTTTTGCGTCGAAATTTAAATCTAAGCATACCGACAAACTTCTTGTAATTCTTACAGTCTAAATCTACCCTCAAGCCTTTAGAAACAACCACAAATCCCAGCCTCCTTGCCTTGGTCAAAAATCACCTCTTGAGATTCCTTATGTATTTCAACAATTTAATGACTAATCCATGTTCTATCATGCTTAAGCTTCATTTTAGGATGCATTTCATGCATGAAAGCTCAAGAATTCCCTATGTTTCATCATGGCCAAAACCCCCTTCACATGGCATCATCTTATTCAGCTCAATTTAATTGATTCTAATGGCATAATCATGCTTAGCACACTTAAAACTATAGAAATCTACTATCGGTTTTAAAGAAATCACAAGGAATGGTAAGCTTACCTCCTTTGGCTGAAAATTTAAGGGTGTATATCTCCTTGTATGATGGCTTATAAGATGAGATTTTGGTGTAGAAATGTAGAGGAGAGAGAGAGGATCAATTTTGTTATATAAATTGTAAGGAAATTCTAAGTGGATTAGTAGTAAAAAGGTTGATTTTCAATGGCAACAGCTTGTGTTTCTCCCTCCTTCCTCTTATTTGCCCCAACTCTATTTGAAGCAGAAGCATCCTCAATTTTACCACTCTTAATAGCATTCTCTATCATTTCTCCAGAAATTACCAAGTCAGCAAAATTTTTTGTAGCACTCCCCACAAGCTTATCATAATATAGTGATGGCAAAGTATTAACAAACAATACCGTGGTTTCCTTCTCAGTAAGGGGAGGCTGCACTTGAGATGCGATGCCCCTCCACCTATTGGCATACTCCTTGAAACTTTCAGAAGGCTTCATTTCCATATTCTGCAAAGACAATTTATCTGGTGCGATGTCAGTCATGTGCTTATACTGGGACAAGAAGGCTTTTGCCATGTCATTTCATTTGCGAACATGACTTTGATCTAGCTAATTGTACCACTTTGTTACTATTCCAGTTAAGCTATCTTGGAAGTAATGAATGAGCAACTTATCATTATTCGTATACCCAGACATTTTTCGACAAAACATAGTGATGTGAGCCACTGGGCATGTGGTCCCATCGTATCTCTCAAATTCAAGTACTTTAAATTTCAGTGGAATTACTAGATCTGGGACCAAACTAAGCTCATTAGCATCTATATTTCCAAAGAAATTCATTCTTTCGATTGCCCTTAGCCTTTCATCCAACAGTTCATATTTTTGTTGTGACTCGCCACTTTCTTTCCTCATCTTTTCTTGCTCCATGGGATCATGTAAATTTGGAACAAAAATAGGATCAACAAGGCTAGATCTCGAGTGCTGTCCTCGGTCTGGTTGTTGATTCACAAAAACTTGAGCTGGACGAGAAGCTCTTTAGGAAGTTTGAGTTTGAGGGGCTATAAACTCCGATGGGTACAGTAGATTCTCTCTCATAGGTTGAGGCTCATTTCCTGATCCTTCCGTGACCTCTTTGCCTTTCATCAAAGTCATCATCATCTCCATCATCTTCGACATTTGCTTCTAAGATTTTTCTTAAGATTTAGCTAGCTCTTGTTGAATTCTTTCCATCTTTTCCATTCACTCAACATTTTCATTTTCCATGGCTTTGGCCTTTGATTGAGTACTATAACGATGTCGAATAAGTGGTTCAGAATGCGGTGGCTTCTTTATTTTGGCACCTCTGACATTTGTTTACCACAATTTAGAGCATATTGTTATTTGAAATTGTGCCATAAAAGAAAAGACTATTAAAATCATGCCAATACGCTAGTGAGGATTTTAAAAATCTTAACTTTTTACTTCCAAGATTTGATGTCATTACTTATGATCACCAAAAATTTTCATAAGTGGGCACAAGATGGAATGTATGTATGCATGCTAAATGCATGTATGTGCATGAAATTCAATACCTATTGCACATGTGATGAGATGCATATATCAAGTTTAAAATCTTACCAAAAATACCTTCTTTTTTTTAAAAAAAAATGAATATCTTTTTTTTAGAATATGCATGCTATTGAAATCACAAATAAAATTGAATGATAAGGTTTTTATTTTTATTTTTATTTTTTTCACAATTTCAATATTCACTTTATTATATTTCCCATAAAGGTGTTACATAAAAGTATTCATTCATGTGCCATAATTTAAGGTAACCCCCACAAAAGGCTGGTATGGCTCTAGCTAAGGTTAGTTTCTCTATGGCTCAGTACATGCTTGTTTTAAGTCTCTAAAGGGTAAACGGTTCTCAAATTGTTCCTTACTGACGTCCACACTAGACTAGTAAGGCACCCCAATCCTCACCCATGACAGGCTACAAACGGAAAGGGTTCAACTTGAGTGAGAGTATTTCGCTTGCCATTGCAGAGGTTATCACCTCACGAGAGCAAAGGTACTATACTCTCTCCTAAACGGGACAAACCCGGGTGTAGGGTTGATGTATGCAATGAATATGTCATGTATGCAAAGGAACAAAATTTAAAGTGCATCCCAACAAAATGCAAAAAATAAAGATGATTCATACATTTTTTTGTTTTTTTTAATTATTTTTTTATGAAAAGTTTTATTAAATATTTATTAAGACCATTGACTAAGATTTTGGATAAAATATGATTAATCATGGTTCGACTCTCTAATGTCCCCAGTAGAGTCGCCAAGCTGTCGTAACGATTTTTGTCCGGGGTCTCGATCGCTAGACGATTTTGGATAAACACAATAAAGAGGAGTCGCCACCAATCTTTTTTTGAGTAGGTGTGATTGGTCACCTAAAATTATTTATCTTTTTAATAAAATCTTAAAATTAATTAAGTTTTATCAAAAAAAAATTTTGGTCTGCGAAAACAAAGTTTGGATTCGGGAGTTCGGTTACGCGTGGGGAAGGATTAGCACCCCCACGACGCCCGTTAAAAAACGGTACCACTTAATCATATATTAACCCTTTGATCTGAATTAAATGGTCTTAATTAAATATTTAAAAGAACTTTATTTATTTCAAAATCATTTTTGTTATTTGTTTTATTTTTGAAATATTTAAATTTTATTTTTTATTTGTAATAAGTGAAAATCTTTTGTATTGAAAATTATTCCGAAGTACTCCAATACTTTTGGTAACATTTTGGATAATTTCCTCATCTAGAGATTTCTTAAGAATCGCTACTTGCGATTTTTATAGAATCCCATCTTCGGGAGATTTGCACTTATTTTGGAGTTTTATGAATGTAAATGATGCAAACGAAATATATATGATGCACATGAGAAATATATTATTTTATTATATTATTATTATTATCTTTTATATTTATATTATTGCTTTTGAAACTTATTGATTTTATAAAATTTATTTTTTATTGAAAAATCATACTAAATATTCCAATACGCTGGTAACATTTAGCAGATTTCTCTCACCTAGAGATCAGTTAGGAATTACTACTTGTGAATTTCATAGCATCCCATCATCGGACATTATTTATATCTTATTTATTTGTTTTACTCTTTATTTTGAAGTCTTGTTTATTTGTTTGTTTAAAACATTTATTTATTTATTATTGTTAGTTTATTTCATATAAGTTGATTATATAGGAATCTTAATATCGAACTAAAATTATTTGAATACCCCAATACGCTGGTAATATTCAAATATTTTATTTCGACCCTAAGGATAATCAAAGAATCACTACTTGTGATTTCTAAGGAATCCTATCATCGGGGATAAAACTTACATATTCATTCATTTGCCTTTCCATTTGTTTTTTTTATTATATGTTATTATTTTATTTTTTTAAATTGATTTATTTTATAAAATTAAGAATTTCATTATCGAAATAAAATCACTTAAATATCCCAATACGCTGGTGACATTTAAGGACTTTATCTCGATCCTAAGGATTATAAAAGAGTCGCTACTTGCGATTTCTAAGAAGTCCTATCATTGGAAATTCAAATTTATTATTTGCATTTACCTTTTTATTTATTTACTATTAATTTATTTGTTATTGTTTTTCCTTTTATTTAAAAAAACTCTCCTAATAACATTAAAAAAAATTATGTATGTGAATTCTTTCAACATCCTAAAAATCTAAGAGAACTCTTTTTACAATCTTTTTCTTAAAAATATATATGTTTATATAAATTCTTTACCAACCTTAAACAAAATATATAGACACGTACAAGATGATGGTGCTTGACAACAAGCAATGATATATATAAATAAAATATATAAACCCTTTTATCAACCTTTGTTGTTTCATTTTTTATTCATCACTACTATTATATGAAAACAAAACTTAAAGCGCATAAGGCAAGGAATATACCTTAACAAGCTGACCCAATTTTCAATTCCTTGTATTCTCACGCACGCAGATCACAACTTCCTTTTCTCTAGCAGACTCGACAGCAAGCAATGATGATGATGCACGGTGCAACGATAAAGATGACGCAACAGGGCACGGAACGGTGCAGTGGAGAGGGGCGCGAGCAGACCAGGACTAGCAGGGGCTGGTGCACACCACAAAATAGGGGGTAGTGGCAGACGTGGGCAGTGGCTTTGATGATGATAAAAGCAAGGCAGGGGTGGTTTGATGATGAATAGTGAAAGAGGCTGCCGAATCAAATGTGAAAAACTCTGTTCTTTTTTTTTTGCTGTAAAAATCGTGTCCTCCTCAAGACTTCCCCCCCGCTTTTTTAAAACTGTGTAGCCCCCCCTTATGTAATGGCTTTAGACGGTCACTTAAAGAAAATCCTTCAATTTTGATTTTTCTTTCCTTTTCTTTGCAATTTTTATTTCATTAAACTTTTGTGATTTATTTTCTTGACAAATTACATCCCTAAGTTTAAGTAATTGACTTGGGTATTAATTCATTCCATTTTTTCTGTTAATTTCATTTATTTATGGTAACAAAAATCAACATTGGTCAACCCATGATATGCAAAAGATATATATGGTGTTCACATTGGAAATTTTAGGGTTTGACCAAAATTTATTTCATTTTTTTATTTTTATTTTTAAAATTATTTTTTTAAAATTACCCAGACAAAATTTGATGTCTACAGCAGCCAACCTCGAAAATCCTTCAACAAATCAGCAGTAGTATCCGGCTAGATGCAAGAAACTTCGTATCTCCATCACTGTCTTTGGTCTCTCCTACTGTACAATGGCTTCTATCACAGACAGATCAACAGACACCCCGTCTTTAGACACCACGTGTCCTAGAAATGTAATGTGATATAGCCAGAACTCGCACTTACTGAACTTAGCATAAAGCCTCCTGTGCCTGAGGGTATGTAGGACAATGTAGAGATACTGCTCATGCTCCTCCGGTGACTTGGAATACACCAGGATGTCATCGATAAAGATAATGACAAATTTATTCAGGTATGGCTTAAACACCTAATTCATCTAAGTCATGAAAGCTGTAGGGGCTTTAGTCAATCCAAAAGGCATTACCAGGAACTCATAATGACCATACCGAGTCTTGAATACTGTTTTCGGGACATTAGCTTCTCAGATTTTCAACTAATACCCCAATCAGAGATCTATCTTGGAAAACACTTGAGCACCCCTAAGCTGATAAAAAAGATCATCAATCCTGGGCAAGGGATATTTATTCTTAATGGTAGCTTTATTAGGCAAACGGTAAGCTATGCAAAGTTGCAAGCTACCATCCTTTTTCCAGACGAACAAAACTAGCGTTCCCCAAAGAGATACACTAGGGCGAATAAAGCCCTTATCCAATAACTCTTGAGCTGTTTCTTCAGTTCATCTAGCTCTACTAGCGCCATCTTATATGGTGGTTTAGAAATAGGCTCTGTATGGGTTACCATATCAATAGTAAATTCGATCTCTCAATCTAGTGGTAATACTGTTACTTCATCCAAAAACACATCGGGGAAATCCCTAACCACAGGAATCTCGTGCAACTTTAGACATTGCTTGTCTATATCCTCAACGTATTCAATAAATCTTTCAATCGCATAAATACAACACTTAATAAATTTAGTACTAAATGTTTTACTCTCATTACTTATCAAACAACTTTACATTATGAGAGAAGGGTATAAACTTAGTATAACAGTCTAAGCTAACATAGTTTATAGCTAACCAGTCCATTCTTAAGATTACATCAAAATCATACAAGTTTAGTAAAATTAGGTCAGCTATAGTTTCCTTTACTCCTACTGTTACTTTACAGTTTCGATATATAATATCAGTCATTTGCGATTCTTTAAAAAGTGTATTTATCTGTAAAGTATACCTTAAAGGTTCAGGTTCTACAAATATTTTACTAGCACATGCAGGTGACACAAAAGAATGTGTAGAGCCAAGGTCAAATAATACAAGTGCTGTAATATCAAAAATATAAATCTTACCCTTAATAACATCTATAGAAGTATCAACAGCCTTTTGATCAATCGCGTACACCCTGCCCTAAGTCACAGCCTTCCTACCCTTCTCTGCTGCTGTCACCTTCCAAGGATGTAATGGTGTCGCCTTCTCTGATTCCCTCGGAGGTGCCACTGCTGTAGGTGGAATTGTAGCAGGAGCGGTGGATGCAGCTGACTCCTTCAACAACAAGCAATCCCGAACCATATGCCCTACCTGCCCGTATCGAAAACATGCTTCGATAAGCACATAGCAAGGTTAGGTACCGTGCGACCTCTCACAATGAAAACATCGAGTCATAGTACCCTTCTGAGTAGTGGTCGAGTTATTAATAGAAGCTGACTTACCTATCTCATCATTTGATATCTTAATACCCATCATCTTGGCCTTCTTAGGCTGCCATCTAACTAATTGATCCTCAAAGCTCTTTTTCACTTTCTCTTTTCCCTTTCCTTTACCCCGAGACCTAGTATCAACATGGAACTGCTCGTAATCCTACTCACAAAGCTGAGCCCAACGTACAGCCTCATCATAAGTCCGAACATCAAACGGAACTAACCGAGTCTAGATAAAAGGCCTCAAACCTGCGATAAATCTGTCCATCTTATGCTCCTCACTTATCCAGGTCTGAGGATCAAAACAGCTCAGTGTGGTGAATCTGAACTCATATTGATCTACAGTATACTCCCCTTTTTCAACTCTAAAAACTCCCGCTGTAATTTCTTCTACGCATCCGAGGAATATACTGTCTATGAAAAGCCTCCAAAAACATAGTCCATGTCACCATTGGATGCTAGGCTAACAATATCGTCTGGGTAGACTTCCACCAGTACTCTGCATCATCAATTAATTGAAAAGAAGCCAGTCTTACTTTCTCAGTCTCAGAAAATCGTATGTACTAAAACAATTTCTCCACTGCATTAACTTAATGCTCGGCCACCATCAGATCCTTATCTCCCATAAACATTGGAGGATCCAACTTCTTAAACTACCATACTAGATTTACATCACAGTAAGACTCAATGTCTGTAGGCTGCGGCTGGGCTAGTGGCAGCGGTGTTGCCTGTGGCGATGGCACTAGATGTGGCTTGGGAGGTGTCTCTGTAGGCTGAAGTGGGGGTGGTTTTACTTCTGATGCCGCTCTAGGGCTATCAACATTATACATTGCTATAAAGTCGACAAGCATTCGTTCCACCCTCGATATTCTCGGATTTGAACTTTCGGGTTGTAGAGGAAAAACAGGTTTTGAGGTGGGTTCCGGTACAAGCTCTGGAGTTGGCTCTGCCCTACCTTTAACTCTACCTCGTGGGGTAACCCTTCGCCCACTCATTCTATCAAACATAAACATTCAAATCAATTTTAAGTCACTTGAAACATTTATACATTCAGACAATTACAGTACTACGAGTGTCATGACCTGAAGACCGTGACATGCACTCATCACTTTCACTTTATTACAGTATACCAACTTTACGAACTAAATTTTTTCCTTTCACTTTAAGGATTGTGTTCGGTGCTAGTTTGGTTACTAAACTAATCCTACCTTGATGTAATATTATTCCAATAGCTACATCGTAAGTCTTAAGGTGAATTATAGTTGTTTTAGTCCCATAATCACTTAACAAAGAAATAGTTCAAAAACCTCCCCCTTATGTTTTATCAATTTCCCAGAAAATCACCTGCATTTCAAACACATTTTAACTTCCACAGTAAAGACAGTTTCTACATTCCACAATTCGTGCCATCATACATTTTACATGTCTATAAGATTCATCACAACAACACTTTCACATTTCACAATTATCCACACATCAAAATATAATCTTGTCTCAAATCGTACTCGATAATCGTATGAACCTATACAATATTCTAGTGCAATCCCAAGTTACATCCCATTTCACTTCCCAGTACTGTGAAAGTAAAGTCTACACAATTATCAAATGATACACAATTCGTATACCTCAAAAGTACAAAAACAAAGCTCGAAGGACATTGACGAGTACCATGACTGGTTAAAGTCCCCAAGAGCCTACACAATATCCTGAAGCTGGAGTCTAACTCAAAAAATCTGCAGGGAGTAGAATTAAAGGGTGAGCAATCCACAACTCAATAAGTAGCTTTAATAAATACAGACTAGGCTCATGTCGTAAAATATGTTTATGTATGCATGAACCACATCAAATATCATGTGTGCATAATGCCATGAGTAGCTACTGACAATTAATCCAAAAGGATTATATAACTCATTCAAACTTTTATCCACATACATAACTCGCATGATTACTTACCTTTCAAAACATTAATTAGTATGGTTAGACATAATGTTTCTAACCTTTACAAATAGTCAATGATAGTATAGCATGATACAAATAAAGCTTAGGCAGCTATTCTGACTCACTATCATACATAAAACATCCATCCTAGCTAATGATGGGTAAAATGTCACAAAGACATAACTGTGTAACATGTAGTTCTCAAAAGACTCTAGAGGTGGCTTCTATAGTTTCGCAGGTAACTGCGTAGCACGTAGCTCCTTTGGGGTCTCTAAAGTTGACTCCCATGATCCAAGAGATATCCATGTAACACTTAGTTACCTTAGGACTCTAGAGGTGGCTCCTATAATTTGAAGGTGTCTGTGCAGCACTTAGTTCCTTTAGGATCTTCAGAGATGGCTCCCATGGTGTAATATCTTTGGCTATAGAATACTCCAGTCTAGTTAATAAATCAAGAGCTAGAATCTATTTGCTAGTTTTCCAGACAAGTATGATTTGCCTAGAGCATTAGGCTCGATAGGTACATGGTACTAGTTGTCTAGAGTACAAAACATAATAGACAATTAATAGACCTAAAGCAATGCACAATAGGTTTGTGGTGACCTAAAGGTCAAGGGACTGCTCACTTTCAAGTTTGAGTTGAAATTACATACAAATCACATGCTATCACTTCATGACTATTCACTTCTAGACATTACTCAACATTGAGGACTGAGTTGTTGAGATTAATAGATACTCGTGTAGCACTTAATTTCCAATAGACTTTAGAGGTGGCTCCTATAGTTTCGAAGGTAATTGTGTAGCACGTAGCTCCTTTTGGTTCTCTAGAGGTGGCTTGCCCAGTCCAAAAGTAGTCGATCTTATTTAGATGCCTTTTTGGCATATGTTTTCTACTGATGCATAGGTACTCATGTAGTACTTAGTTCCCAAAAGACTCTAGAGGTGGATCCCATAGTTTCAAAGGTAACTGTGTAGCATGTAGCTCCTTTAGGTTCTCTAAAGGTGGCTTACACGCATAACCCACAATCCAAACACCTACGATTATATAAGTTCATATGTTCACTTAGTCTAAACAAGTCATAACACATAATACACAAGTTGGCTGGCCACAACATGCAAAGTATAATTAAAGTTTCATTCCAGTCCAAGCACTATTCACAATCTTATTAAGTTGGACTTGAGTCATACCGGGTGCTTATCTCTATAACAGTTTCGATTATAATTCACAGAGCTTAATACAAGACAAGATAATTATTAGATAAAATTTATGTCCTCTCATGAGATAATACTAGCAATGTTTATTTAATCCACTTACCTTATACCCTTAGCGAATATCTTCTTTGAGTGCCTAATGCAAAAATCAAACTCCAATATTGCTCTGATTCACTACAAATACAATTGATTTCCCTATCTTAGTAACTCATTCTCATTAGACTTAATTATGTGCTAAGACATACATCAAACAAAACCATAATTACCCAATTTCATTAATATACTTGAATTCAATTCCTTTCTGTCGTAAAATTTCTCTATGTGTGTATATATATTGTATAAATATACAATTGTATTTCGTTCTTTATCAATAGGTCCATGGAATATTTATATATACATATATATATATATTTATATATATAAATTTATTTATATAATTCCTTCTTATCTAGATTTATGCACCACACTCACGTAGATATTATCCAACTATATAATTGCACAATATACTTATGTAAATCATTTATACCTTCACTTAATCCTTACCCTTTGCACACCTTTAAAACCGAATGTACAAATTTCTAGCTTCAAGACTAATGTTTCCTGGTTTCAAGTCAATATTTCCCACCTTTTTGCATTGCTCAAATGCCCCTCTTTCACACGCACAAACAGTCTCCATTTTCATGTGACGATTGCCACTGCTTTCTAGCCTATTTTTCAAGCCGTTAGCTTAGCTTACAGTCCTATAAAGCTAGCCCTTTAAACCAGCATGAATTCCACCTGGAAGCAGCCACCGATCAACCTTATATAGCCACTGTTATCCCTTGTTCTGACCTCTCTTTTGGCCTCTATCTCAAGCCTTAATCTAGCTCTTATGGCCCTTGAAAATAAATTAAAAATGACCTTAAACTGGTCTTGAAAACATAGCCTCTTGGGACCTCGTTTAGGCCTCACCTTCCCTTGCTTTCTACCTTCACATCCTTGGCATTTACTAAAAGAAAGAATGAAACCCCGTAGCTTGTTTCTTCCTCACCTGGTCTGCTATAGTTTCTTTTAAATTTTGTTTTCTTACCTCTTACACGATCTCTTTCCTTCTCGATTTCTATCCTCATTGCAACAATGCTGCTACTGCTCTTTCTTTCTCTCTTTCTCCTTTTTTTTTATATTGGTTTAGGTTTTGGTAGAGGACCGGGCAGTGTCCTTTGCCTTTACCTTTCAAATCCTGCTTCCACGATAGTGAGAGCAAGTAAGAAGCCGATGGCTTCCTAAGGAAGCTATTTGGTGTTCCACTTCCCTTTTTTTTAATATATAAATTATATGTAATCTATCTCATCTTAATTATATATATGTATATATATATATTTCTTGCTCTACATATATATATATATATATATATATATATATATATATAAAATAGTAAGTCTTATATATCACATATATATTTATACATATATATTCTTAATATACTCGTGTATATTACATTTAATTTAATGTATTTGTAATCTTTATTTAATTAAATGAATATATATATTTACATTTATTTATTTGTTCTTTTAATTATCTATGCACTTAGGCATCGTAAATGCATTTATATAATTTATTAGTTTACTTCACAAATGTGCAAAATATTAATTTATTTTCCTTATTGAATCAATATATATATCTCAAATTTATTTATATAAATCCAAATTTTATATATTAATCATTTATTGTTAAATGCGCTACACCCACATCTTCGATTTCATTGCTTAATATAGTATTTTTAGAGTACATCTCACACTAAGTTTATTTAATTTATTCATTTATTTACAAACTTAGAACGGAAAGTTTGCAGTCTTCACATTCCCCCAACTTAAGAAATTTGGTCCTCCAAATTTTCCATGTCTTGAAAAAGGTGAGGGTACTTCTTTTTCATTAGACTCTTTAGTTCCCATGTAGCTTCCTCTGAAGAGTAGTGCTGCCAGAGTACTTTAACTAAAGGGATTGTCTTAGACCTTAATATCTTATCTTTCCTGTCCAAGATCCAAATAGGTCTCTCCAAATAACTTAAGTCCTCCATGATCTCTAAAGGTTCATACTTAATGACATGGGAGGGGTCTAGATGATAGTTCCTTAGCATCGACACATGGAAGATATTATGCACACCTGATAGCTCTAGTGGTAACGCTAGTTGGTATGCCACATCACCAATCCTCTCTAATATTTCAAACGGACCAATATATCGAGAGCTCAACTTTCTTTTCTTACCAAATCTCATTCTACCCTTAGATGGAGAGATTTTCAAAAATACTTTATCCCCAACTTAAAATTCTAAGGGTCTTCTCCAACTATCAACATAGTTTTTTTTGTCTACTTTGAGCTGTTCTCAATCTATCACATATTTGCCTAACATCTTCAGAAGCTTTCTCTACTAATTTTAGAGTAAATATCTTTCTTTCACCTGCCTTTTCCCAGCCAATAGGGGGTCTACACCTACGTCCATACAACGCCTCGTAAGGTGCCATCCCAATGTTAGAGTGAAAAATGTTATTATAGGCAAATTCAACTAGCGCCAAATGATCATCCCATGAGCCTTGAAAACCCATGACACATGCCCTCAACATATCCTCAAGGGTCTAAATTGTCTTCTCTAACTGCCCATCTGGATTCTACGCCTTGTAAGGAGCCATCCCAATGCTAGAGTAAAAACTGTTATTATATGCAAATTCAGCTAGCGCCTAATAATCTTCCCATGAGCCTTGAAAATCCATGACACATGCCTTCAACATATCCTCAAGGGTCTGAATTGTCCTCTCTGTCTACCCATCAGTTTGAGGATTAAAGCTTGTGTTAAAACTCAGTTTAGTTCCTAAGGCATTCTGAAAGTGTTCCTAGAAGCGGGAAGTAAACTAAGAATCTCTATCCAAAACTATGCTCATTGTGACCCCATGTAGCCTTACTATTTCTCTAACATACATATTTGCTAGGGCACTAAGTGAATCGGTAGCCTTCATATCTAAGAGGTGGGTGGACTTCGCCAATCTGTTAACCATCACCCAAAATTGCATCGTGATTCCTACAAGTCCTTGGGAGCCCCATGATAAAGTTTATAGTCACGTGCTCCCACTTTCACGTAGGTATAAACAAGGGCTTCAGTAAGCCCACTGGTCTATGGTGTTCAATCTTAACCTTTTGGCATACTAAGCATTTGGACACAAAGGTCGCTATATCCTTCTTCATACCAGCTCACCAGTATACCTTGCATAAGTTTTGATACATCTTTGTATTACCCGGATGTATCGTGTATTTGGAGCTGTGTACCTCTTCCATAATCTGCCTCTTCAAGACCTCACTATTTGGAAAACAAATTCTACCCTTATATCTCAACAATCCATCATCTCTAACCCCAAAATCCGAGTCTTGATTCGATTGTATCCTACTAGCAATTCCACAAGTTTAGGATCATTTTCTAAGCTTGTCTAATTTGATCAATAATACTAAGCTTTATCCTCAAGCTAGCCATCAAACACTCACCTTTAAGCTATAAGTTTAGGTTCAGTTCTAAGAATTTCTCCATCAAATCCCACTCTTTGACCTTCATGTAACTGACCAGACCCATACTTTTCCTACTCAATGCATTAGCCACTTCATTTGCTTTACCTGGATGGTAGAAAATCTCATAGTCATAGTCTTTCAATAGCTCCATCCACCGTCTCTATCTCATATTCAACTTTTTCTGTGAGAACAAATACTTCAAACTCTTATGATTCGTGTAAATCTGAAACCCTTCACTGTACAAATAGTGGCACGATGTCTTTAGCGCAAACACTACTACTGCCAACTCTAAGTCATGTGTAGGGTAGTGTCTCTCATAGTCCTTTAACTGTCTCGAACCATAGGCCACTACTTAACCATTTTGCATCAATACACACCCTAGACCTTGTAGAGAGGTATCACTATATATTGTAAATCCCCTAGATTCACTCGAAATTGTTAAAACAAGAGCTGTAGTCAACCGCTGCTTCAATTCTAGAAAGTTGTTCTCACACGTATCACTCCACTCAAACTTGACATCTTTACGTGTGAGTCAGGTTAATGGAGCAGCAAGCTTGGAAAATCCTTCTACAAATCTCCCATAATATCTTGCAAGCCTTAGAAAGCTACGAATTTCAGTCACTGTCTTAGGCCTCTCCCAATACACCATTCTTTGAAACTACATGCCCCAAAAAAATTGATTTGCTCTAACCAAAATTCACACTTACTAAACTTTGCATACAGTTCTTTCTCTTTGAGAGTTTAAAGCACAATGTGAAAGTGGTGTTCATGCTCTTCCCAGGATCGAGAATACACTAGTATGTCATCAATGAAGATGATGACAAACTTATCCAAGTAAGGCTTAAATACTTCATTCATCAATCCCATGAATGTTGTAGGGGCGTTCGTTAGACCAAATGGCATAACCAGGAACTAGTAGTGGCCATATTGAGTCCTGAAAGATATCTTCGATACATATTCCTTTCTGATTCTTAGCTGATGGTACCTGAACCTCAAATCAATCTTGGAAAATATTTGGCCACCCTTCAACTGATCCAACAAGTCATCAATCCTAGGCAGTGGATACTTATTCTTCACTGTCACCTGATTCAACTGTCTATAATCTATATATGACCTTAAACTGTCATCCTTCTTCTTCACAAACAACAGTGGGGCCCCCTAAGGTGACACACTAGGTTTATAAACCCTTTATCTAGCAACTCTTGCAACTACTTTTTCAGTTCCTCTAACTCAACAAAGGCCATTCGGTATGGGGACTTTAATATTGGTTGAGTGCTTGAGAGTAGCTCAATAGCGAATTCCATCTCTTTTTCCGGAGGTAGCCCCGGTAGCTTATCCAGAAACACATCAAAGAAGTCCTTGACAATTGGAATGTCGGACAGTTCTAGATGGTTCTTTTCGGCATCCTCGACAAATGCGAGATAGCCTTCATAAATGAATTAATCTCATATTAGTGAGACATCAATAAAGTTACAATCATTCTATTTATCATTTCCAAGGCTTAATACAAACTTTTTAGGTAGGGAGAATGTTACAACTTTCCAATGGCAGTTCTAAACTAGCATGATGGCTGGCTAACCAATCCATGCCCAGTATTACATCAAAGTCATACATATCCAATAATACCAAATATGCTATTGGGCACTTAACTCCCACCTTCACTTTGAATTGACGATATACATTTTCAATCATTTGAGATTCCTTGAAAGGAGTAGTAATACATAACAGATAACCTAAGGGCTTTGACTCTATATGCAATCTACTAGCAAATGTAGGTGAAATAAATGAATGAGTTGAGCTTGGGTTAATGAGTACAAATGCTTCTAAATCATAGATAGTGAGCTTACCCCTAATAACCGAACCGAAAGCATCGACTATCTCCTAATCAAGTGCAAACACTCTACCTTGCTCCATGGGTCTTTTGCCCTTATCTTGGGCCTTTCTCTATTGCAGCACTGATTGTTTCTTAACTTGTTTCTCAGTGGCCTTAAGCTGGGGGCAATCTTTAGCAATATGGCATGTTTTACCACACTTGAAACAAGCTCTCATAGCCTTATAACAGGGCTGATTCCCATGATATTTACTGTAAGTGGTACACGGCTAAGAAGTAACCGTAGGTGCTGTGGTTGTGGCTCGAGTGGCAGAAGTAGCCATAGCATTAGGCCTAACAACCTGTGGTTAAGGTGCAACAAACCTCTGCCTCTTACTAGGACCCTAATATTTATTTTACCCTCGCCTCCTTCTATCCAACTTCTTATTAGTGGGTTGTTTAGATCTAGGCTACTTCCTAGCTTCATATTTAGCCTCTATAGTCTCAAGTTCTTGCTCAACTGTCTGGGCCTTCCTCACCACGGTAGCATACTCTATGAGGTCAAAAGGGGTAACTCTGCCCTTAATGTTTGGCCTCAAACCTGAGGTAAATTTCTCTACCTTTTTCTCATTATTGTTGGCATAATCAGTGTCGTATTTGACTAAGGCAGTGAATCAGGTCTCATATTCATCAACCTTCATAGACCCCTGAGTTAGTTCAAGGAATTCCTTTTTTTTCTTTCGTCTTGCCACTATTGAAACATAGTAACTCATGAAGGTCTCAACAAATCTCTCCCATGTGATAATGGGATCTTTGGCCAATATGAACAGTTCAATAGTCTTTTACCATTTCTAAGCCTTGCCTCTCATCACGTACACGACTAAGGATACTTTTTCGATGGAACTGCAACCTATATACTTAAAGAGGAACTCCATTTCCTTTATCCACTCCTCAGCCTTTGACGGATCTTTTTCCCTTTGAACTGCGAAGGATTCATTTTCTGGAATTGCCTAAGAAAGGTCATGTTCCAATCCACCTGATTCCCAGTCTGAGTAGTAGCTGGTTGAGGCACAGTTGCTTGATGTACAACTGGTGGAAAAGCAACCTATGACTCTACAGAGGTTGGTGGAGGTGGTGTAGGTCATGGCACCGGAGGTGTAAAAGGAGGCGGTAGAGCTTGATGTGTACCGGTTTGGTTGGCCACTATCTATTGCAACAAAGCTATCATAACTTCATAGTTTTGCTCCATCCACGTTATTCGAAGGTAGAGGAGTCAGATATAGAGGCGATGGAGGTGTGGATGGTGACGTAGTCAATGGTGGTATTGTCGACCTTCGAGGTGGTCTTCCGGGCCTACCTCTACCTCCAATCCTCCTCATTTCTAGTTTGAATTAAGACAACCTATACCAAGAGCATACCAATCCCAGTATAAGTCAATTAACAGATAAATTTCCAAATAAACATTTCACAATACATGGGATGTAACACCACAGATGACTATAACTACACTAACACATACTAAACAATCATTGATCTGATACCATTTAATCTTTCACGACCCGAAGACCATAACGTGCACTTATCACTTTCACTTTATTATAGTTTACCAACTTTACGAACTAAATTTTTTACTCACTTTAAGGTTTGTGTTCAGTGTTAGTATAGTTACTAAACTAATCCTACCTTGATGTAATATTATTCTACTAGCTACATCATAAGTCTTAAGGTGAATTATAGTTGTTTTAGTTCATAATCACCTAATAAAGAAATAGGTCGAAAACCTCCCCCTTATATTTTATTAATTTCCCTAGTAAATCACTTGCATTTAAAACACATTTTAACTTCCACAATAGAGACAGTTTCTACATTCCACAATTCATGCCATCATACATTTTACATGTCTCTAAGATTCATCACAACACTTTCACATTTCATAATTATCCACACATCAAAATATAATTTTATCTCAAATCGTACTCAATAATCATATGAACCTATACAATAATCTAGTGCCATCCTAAGTTACATCCCATTTCACTTCCCAGTATTGTGAAAGTAAAGTATGCACAACTATCAGAATGATACACAATTCGTATACCTCAAAAGTATAAAAACAAAGCTCGAAGGACGTTGACGAGTACCATAACCGGGTATAGTCCCCAAGAGCCTAAACAATATCCTGAAGTCGGAGTCTAACTCAAAAAATCTATAGGGAGTAGAATTAAAGGGTGAGCAGTCCACGACTCAGTAATAGCTTAAATAAATACAAACTAGGCTCATGTCGTAAAATATGTTTATGTATGCATGAACCATATCAAATATCATGTGTGTACAATGCCATGAGTAGCTACTGACAATTAATCCAAAAGGATTATATAACTCATTCAAACTTTTATCCACATACATAACTCACATGATTACTTACCTTTTGAAACTTTAATTGGTATGGTTAGACATAATGCTTCTAACCATTACAAATAGTGAATGATAGTATAACATGATACAAATAAAGCTTAAATAGCTATTCCAATTCACTATCATACATATAACATCCATCCTAGCTAGTGATGGGTAAAACGTCATAAAGACATAATCGTGTAGCACGTAGTTCCCAAGAGACTCTAGAGGTGGCTCCCACAATTTCGAAGGTAACTGTGTAGCACGTAGCTCCTTTGAGGTCTCTAGAGGTCTCTCCCATGGTCTAAGAGATATCCATGTAGCACGTAGTTCCTTTAGGACTTTAGAGGTGGCTCCCACAATTCCGAAGGTGTCTATGTAACACTTAGTTCCTTTGGGGTCTCTAGAGATGGCTCCTTAGTATAATATTTATGGCTAGAGAATACTCCAGTCTCGCTTATAAATCAAGAGCTAGAATCTGTCTGCTGGTTTTCCAGACAAGTATGATTTGCCTAGAGCATTAGGCTCGATAGGTATACAGTACTAGTTATCTAGAGTACAAAACTTGATAGACAGTTAATAGACCTAGAGCAATGCTCAATAGGTTCGTGGTGACCTGAAGGTCAAGGGACTGCTTACTTTCAAGTTTGAGTTGAAATTACGTACAAATCACATGCTATCACTTCATGACTATTCACTAACATTGAGGATTGAGTTGTTGAGATTAATAGATAATCGTGTAGCACTTTGTTCCCAAAAGACTCTAGAGGTGGCCCCCACAATTTTGAAGGTAATTGTGTAGCATGTAGCTCCTTTAGGGTCTCTAAAGGTGGCTCACACTGTCCAAAAGTAGTCGATCTTATTTATTTGCCTTTTTGGCATATGTTTTTTGATGATTCATAGGTACTTATGTAGCACTTAGTTCCAAAAGACTCTAGAGGTAGCTCCCACAGTTCTGAAGGTAATTGTGTAGATGTAGCTCCTTTGGGGTTTTTAGAGGTGGCTCACACGCGTAACCCACAATCCATACACCTACGATTATATAAGTTCATATGTTCACTTAGTATAAACAAGTTATAACATACAATACACAAGTTGGTTGGCCACAACACGCAAAGCATACTTAAAGTTTCATTCCAGCCCAATCATTGTTCACAATCTTATTAAGTTGGGCTTGTGTCATACCGGTGCTTATCTCTATAACAATTTCGATTATAATTCACAGAGCTTAATACAAGACAAGATAATTATTAGATAAAACTTCTGACATCTCTCACGAGATGATATTAGCAATATTTATTTAATCCACTTACCTTATACCCATAGCGAATATCTTCTTTAAGCCCCCAATCCAAAAATCAAACTCCAATATTGCTCTAATTCAGTACAAAAACAATTCATTTCCCCATCTGAGTAACTTATTCTCATTAGACTTAATTACATGCTAAGGCATACATCAAACAAAAACATAATTACCCAATTTCATTAATATATCCGAATTCAATTCCTCACTGTCGTACACTTTCTTTGTGCGTGTGTGTATATATATATATACCTGTATAAATATACAATTGTATTTTGTTCTTTATTATTAGGTCCATGGAGTATATATACATATATATAAATTTATTTATATAATTCCTTCTTATCCATATTTGTGTATCCACACTCATGTAGATATTATCCAGCTATATCATATATAAATGCACAATATACTTATGCAAATCTTTATTTTCTTTGCACACCTTCAAATTGAATGTACAAATTTCTAGCTTTAAGACTACTGTTTCCAAGTTTCAAGTCAATATTTCTGTCAACCCTAAAAGATATCTACACGCAAGTGCACGTGGTCTTCAAGTAATACAGAGGTGAGTTTGAAAATATCGTCCCACAAAGACTGGTAGTGCGAAGCTTGGCTAAATACTAGATACTATTATCTAAGGTATATCTTAGCAAATTATGAAGATTTAGTTGAGGGTGATCTACAAAGGTGTGATAACCGCAAATTTACTATTTTTGGAAATTAAGATTTAAGAAAATAGAGAAGTTGAAATAAATAAATAAAATTTTGATAACAGAATATTGGTGAAAATTCAGAAAAGTGAGGAAGTGATGAATAAGGAAATTCGGGTGAAGGAAATTAAATGAAAATAAAAAAATAAAGTCGGAGTTATGGAAAATAAGGAAAGGAGGAATTTAATTTGGACAAATGGAAATCCAAATTAAATAAGAAAAGAAAGGGAGAAAATAATTGGATATTAAGAAAATCCAAAATTAAATAAAATAAGAATGCGTATAAAAATATATTTATATAATTAGATTATATAAATATATTTACACATTTTTTATATAAATACGTGTGTATATATATGAAATATGGTATATATTATATTAAATGAATACATGAGTACATTATAAAAAATATATATATTTTGTATATAGAAATAAATATATATAAGTATATATACATATATATATGAAATATATATATTATTATTTCAAATAAAAGTGTATATATATATGAGAAATATATATATATATATATATATATTATTGTACATTAAAGTATATGGAAATATATATATATCAATGTGAGATATATATATATATATATATTTATATATGTTTAATATGGAAAGTATATATAATTATATTAATAGAATTATATATATAATATTATATATATATATATATAAAAAGAAGAAGAAATAGACAGAAACGGGGTCTGGATATAACCCGACCCCCGTTATTTTCTGTCTTAGGAAACAGAAACAGAAAGGAAACGGGGAGGAGAAGTCGGCCGATGCCGGCCGACCAAAGGAAGAAGAAGAAGACGTCGTCGGCGAGAGGAAGAAGAGGAGGAGGCGACCGGCGACAGGAAAGGACGAAAACAAGAAGCGAAACGTGGTGAAACAGAAGGGAAAAACTGGCGGAACCGAGAGGAGAAAAGGGAAAGAGATACGGCGGTGCCTGCCGTTCCAAACACCGCCACTGCCATCGAAGCACCGCCGCAGGGAGAGGAAGACGATGGAGGCCACCCGAGGTGCAGTGAACGACGGAGGAAGGCCGGCGAAGAGGCGAAACAAACCGAAGCTAAATCGAGTCGATCTGCCACCGTGCCGTCGATCTAGGGCAAACGGAGGGCACCGGTAGCTTCGCCGTGCCGTCGGCCAGTTGAGAAGCCAGTGAACCGCCGGAGAACCGGCCGCCGGTGAAGAACCGGCGAGGAAGAAGGCTGAACCGGCCAACGGGAAAAAGGAAAAGAAAAAGAAAAGAAAAAGGAAAAAGAAAAAGAAAAAGAAAAGAAAAAGGAAAAAGAAAAAGAAAAGAGAAAAAGGAAGAAAGAAAAGAGGAAAAGAAGAAAGAGAGAGAGAAAAAGGAAAATTTTCGAGAATTCGAAAAATTCTCGGGAAGTTGAGAATCCCGAGAATCGGTAAGAAATCCGAGAAATTATTAATGATAATTATTTAAATAAATTATTTATTTAAATAATTTAAGAAAATTCTAAAATTTAGAATTTAAATTTCCAAAAATTATTCTCGGCGATCGAGATGAGGAATCGAAAGCGATGGAGTACGGGCGCGACCGGTAAGAGGAAGTCACCGACCCGGAAAAGGTAAGGGATGCATGTGCAGCACTGTAGGGATATTCAGTCTGCATGTTTTAATTACGAAATATTTTATGGAAATATTTTATGAAATTATTATGATGAGTGATTGGTTGGAATTTGGAATGAAGTACTGGCTGGAAATTATAAACTGTATTTTCCGTGCAGGAGGCTAGCCAATCGGCAGCCGTTATACTGCCAAAAAATTATCGAAAAATTTTTGAAAATTACTGAAAATCATAATAAATGATTTTATGTCACGAGAAATGATTTTCATCCACGAAAACCCAGAAAATGAATATTTTCATAAAAACATGAATAAAATGAAAATGATTTTAAATTATTCATGTTTTCGAGAATGGTGATAAGGAAATCACCGAAAATCCTCTTCGAGAATGGTGATTATGAAATCACCAAAAATTCTCTTAATATGTAAAATACATGTAATATGAGACGAAAAATGAAAAGAAGTAAAGTGAATATTTTTATGAATATTTTCGTAATTATTTCTTAAATATTCACTAAATGATTTTATAACCTTTATGATTTTAAATTATGAAATTATATATTTTATAAATTTCATAAAGATTATTTTATGATAAAAACATGGTTTTGAGACTAGTTGGCCCTCTATCATGCTGACATGTTATATGTAATACGTGATATGTGATATGTAACATGTGATATGTGATATGTAGTCCCGGCCGACACCTGATCAGTGATCCGCCGAGGACAATTATAGACTATGGCCATAGATCTGACATGATTATTCATACCCTTCGGGGTCTATAGCATGATATGAGTAATGACCCAGTGGACGGGCTGGGCGTGTGTGCCTAAGTCTCCATATGTGAAAATGTTTTACATGACATGTGATACGTGAGATGAAATGATTTATAGCATTTTTATAAAATGCTTATTTCAGTACTGATTTTAGTACTATGAGATGATTTTCATATGATATGTAATATGAACATGTGATATGTTTTCAAAAGGAAAAAGAGTTTATAAGTCTAATATTCTTACTATGATTTTAAATTGAATATTAGACTATATGTGACATGAATATGTTATATGTTTTCAAAAGGGAAAACGAGGAAAGTAAATCTAATATTCTTATTTAAATTTTAAATTGAATATTAGATTTAAATGATTAATATGTTATACGAAAAAGGTTTAATAGCTTATTTTGCTATTTTAAAGTACTGTACTAAATATGATTGTACAGTAAAACATGAAATGAGTTTTAAAGGAAAATGATGACGATTTAGCTAATATTCTTTTCAAAGAAAATATGAATATTAGTTATTTTATTTAAATGCTTTATTTCATAAAAGCATTATTTTGAAAAAGAATATGAAAATGTTACGAAATAAAAAGGAAAGGATTTGAATTTCAAAACAAAGAAAGAATATTACTCTCTACAGTTGCTTCTAGGTTCCGGGACAAGATAGGTATTTCAAAATACCTACCTTACTTCATCCGGATCCCTAGCCGACTGTAGTATCCTTCCTACATGTGAGCCTAGAGCCCCATAGGAAAAATGAAAAAGTTTTTCAGCATATAGGAAGCTGAATATCAAGTATGCATATAATTCCCTTACTGAGCCGTGGTTTGCTCACCCTTTAATTTTAACATTTCAGGTTTTCGAAGACCGAGAGTCTAGCAGTAAAAGGATTTTCGACTGCACATTTGGGGTCGATGCGACAGGTCGATTTAATTAATAAGGTATGATCATTTATTTTTTGTATTTAGACATATTCACAGTACTACTTTCTCATGAAGTAAGATAGGGGATGTAATTTGTATTATAATTTAAAATGATATTGTTTATATGTAAAGGAAAAGTAAAGTATCGCAGACAGCCCAACCATATAAGATGTATAGAATAAGGTGAAAAATAGGGTCACGGGCTGTGACAGATTTAATGGTATCAGAGCAGAGTTGGCCTGATGTCTGTCGATACTTTTTGGAAAGAAAATGTGTTGAAAAGGTTAACATCCCCTGTAGTACTGTGTAGGCTAAATACATAAAGAAAATGAATGATTGCAAATTGAGTTAAATATTTTATAAGGGAGTGAGCAATTATGAAATAAGGAATGCTAAAAGGGAAAAAGGCTCAGTAATGTTACCTGAACTGATGATTTTATAGTCTAAATGAAGGTCGGTTCGGTAAGGAACAAAAAAGGACTCGGTGAGGGCCCCACCAGTACTTTCTGTCCGGATCGAACTGAGACCTGAAAGTGATGATATAAAGGAGGAGAATGAAATATCATCATTAAATGGACTTTAAGATCATCGATTGAGGGTAATTTGAAGAGAGAGAAAATCTTTGGCCAAAAATGACCAAAATACCCCTGCCTCCAAAATTTTACAGGGAGTTAAAATAAACCAATAGAGGTTGGAATTGATTGATTTGACAGAGAAATTGATGATGTAAAGCTGAATTACAAGCAAAATAATCCAATTGTGGATTTTAATGAGCTTCTCTGTCGAAATCGAATGAGATTTAAATCGCTGATATAAGTATCAGAAAGGACAATATCAGCACATAGATAATGAGATCCTTGGTTTAAAAGAATACTGAGGAGAAAGAAATAAATGTGGAAATGACAAAAATGCCCCTATGTGGGATTATGGTTTGAATAGTGATAAAACCAAGATGATTTGATTCCATTGATAGTACTGGAGTTATTAATGGCATAAAGGAATTAATGGAAATACAAATGATGTGATTGAGGATGAATTAAATGATGTAAAGGATGGAAATATGGATGAGGTAAATTGAGGATGAAATATAAATGGGGAATTAAATTCCTATTTTATAATAAAGTTCTTATGAAGAACAAATAATCGGCTATGTGAAGTGATGCCTTATTTGATTTAATCGGAGATGTACAAGGACCTTATAAGATCAATCTCTGTACAAGGCATCACTAGATGGAAAGTTGGAAATTGATGGTCGTAAGATGATAATGATTAAAACTCGAGATAATGTTTACGAGTTCTATAAAGGTTTACAAGGTAAATGAAATACCTTACTGAGGTACATAAGACTAATGAATAAGACAATTATATAAGGACAAAGTGATAGTATACCATACAGCCTAAGGCACAAATGGAAAATGAGCAGCATAGTGGTATAACCCCACAGACTCTCAAAGACAATAGACTATATGTAAGAAGGGCAAATAGAAGATTTAGCTAGACAATATCTCTTTCTAAGATATACGATCTCGAATGACAGAGCGATGTGGATCTGTCAATGATGAAGAGATAATGATTGAGATACATAATGAACTGGGTCTAGCTAAATACTATTGCCGGTCTATGGAAGAGTTATTGGGTTAGCTGCTCTACTGATATGACTGATAAGGAAGGAAGTTTAAGTCGATGAATGAATAAGTATAAAGATGATATAAAAAGGTTAGAAGAGTTTAATAGTGGAATATTTTACCACTGATGGAAAGTGATCAAAATGATGATGAAGGAAAAGATGAGTATGTCATAAGAGGAAAGTACATGATGAAGAGGGAACACGAATATGAGGTAGTTCCCGAATTTAAAACTAAAAGTGATTTGTGGTTATCACATGATTATGGCTAGATGTAAGATCGAGCCAAAACTCGATAGAGGAAAAGTAATTATACTCAAAGGAATAAAGAAGTGATTTACATTTTACTACCATTCATATAAATGGAAAATGATAAATATTTATACCACCTCAAAATGATGGAAATAATGGATTTGTATGGATAATGAGGTGATTAAATTGATAATTATAGATTCAATGATGAAGTTAAATAATGAGAAGATCAAATTATGATTTGATTATGTCGTTATGAAATCTAAATTATCAAAAGAGTATAATTTCAGGTATATTCTAAGATTAAAGTGATAATGAATATACCATAAGAATAAAAGAGGTAATAAGAATATTACATGGAAAGACGATATGGAGAGAAAATTATTGTCTCTTGATTAAATTATGGTAAAAGAAAAAAAATGGTGAATGGTAAAGTCTGCAAATGAACTGCAGCATTTGATGAAATAAATATGAAAAGAATATTGGAGATAATAATGAAGAATCTAAAAGAGATATGATAATGTGAAAGTGATTATAAACTGATAGTCTAATGAAAGCACTTCTCCATTATCAAACTCTTAGATTCTTTAGTGCCATAGTCGAAATCTGATTTTAAAAGAGGATGAAAATGTATGTGAAGTTCCAGTGAGCTATATATGTGATGGGAATCTCTGAGTAGCTATATGTTATGGGAAATAGCAAAAGGCTCTGAGATTCCAAATCTATTGACAGCACCGCTCCGTACATGATGTAAATGTTTGAGCGTAGAATGGAAACGCTCGATAATATGTTGAGAGAGCGGATGCATGAGATGTAAAAGCTACTGGACAATTACATACTATTGATTACAATCGGTAAATGATAATTATCGAAATGTATCGACTTGGCACTAAATAAGGAAGATGAATGAGGAACAATATGAATCATATGTGATATGAAAAGGAGTAGAAATGGATAACTCCCAATCGATAAGAAATTTTAGGGACTATAAATATATGATGAGAAATGATATGTAATAATATAAGACGTGATTCTGATGTTGATGCCATACTGGCAGTATTACTTAAAAGATGATTGAGAGGATAAGAACGATAAGCATACAGGATGCCACCACCTTTTGGACTTAAGTTAAATTCGGAGGACCGAATTTCTTAAGGTGGGGAGAATGTGATAACCGCAAAATTACTATTTTTGGAAATTAAGATTTAAGAAAATAGAGAAGTTGAAATAAATAAATAAAATTTTGATAACAGAATATTGGTGAAAATTCCGAAAAGTGAGGAAGTGATGAATAAGGAAATTCGGGTGAAGGAAATTAAATGAAAATAAAAAAATAAAGTCGGAGTTATGGAAAATAAGGAAAGGAGGAATTTAATTTGGATAAATGAAAATCCAAATTAAATAAGAAAAGAAAGGGAGAAAATAATTGGATATTAAGACAATCCAAAATTAAATAAAATAAGAATGCGTATAAAAATATATTTATATAATTAGATTATAAAAATATATTTACACATGTTTTTATATAAATACATTTGTATATATATGAAATATGGTATATATTATATTAAATGAATACATGAGTAAATTATAAAAAATATATATTTTGTATATAGAAATAAATATATATAAGTATATATACATATATATATGAAATATATATATTATTATTTCAAATAAAAGTGTATATATATATATATGAGAAATATATATATATTATTGTACATTAAAGTATATGGAAATATATATCAATGTGAGATATATATATTTATATATGTTTAATATGGAAAGTATATATAATTATATTAATAGAATTATATATATTATATATTAAAAAAGAAGAAGAAGAAGAAATAGACAGAAACGGGGTCGGGATATAACCCGACCCCCGTTATTTTCTGTCTTAGGAAACAGAAACAGAAAGGAAACGGGGAGGAGAAGCAGGCCGATGCCGGCCGACCAAAGGAAGAAGAAAAAGACGTCACCGGCGAGAGGAAGAAGAGGAAGAGGCGACCGGCGATGGGAAAGGACGGAAAGAAGAAGCGAAACGCGGTGAAACAGAAGGGAAAAACCGACGGAACCGAGAGGAGAAAAGTGAAAGAGATACGGCAGTGCCGGCCGTTCTAGACACAGCCACTGCCATCGAAGCACCGCTGAGGTAGAGGAAGACAATGGAGGCCACCCGAGGCACGATGAATGGCAGAGGAAGGCCGGCGAAGAGGCGAAACAAACCGAAGCTAAATCGAGTCGATCCGCCACCGTGCCGCCGATCCAGGGCAAACGGAGGGCACCGGTAGCTTCACCGTGTCGTCGGCCAGCTGAGAAGCCAATGAACTGCCGGAGAACCGGCCGCCGGTGAAGAACCGGTGAGGAAGAAGGCCGAACCGGCCAACGGGAAAAAGGAAAAGAAAAAGAAAAGAAAAAGGAAAAAGAAAAAGAAAAAGAAAAAGAAAAAAGAGAAAGAAAAGAAAAGAGAAAAAGGAAGAAAGAAAAGAGGAAAAGAAGAAAGAGAGAGAGAACAAGGAAAATTTTCGGGAATTCGAAAAATTCTCGGGAACTCAAGAATCTCGGGAATCGATAAGAAATCCGAGAAATTATTAATGATAATTATTTAAATAAATTATTTATTTAAATAATTTAAGAAAATTCTAAAATTTAGAATTTAAATTTCCAGAAATTATTCTTGGCGATCGAGATGAGGAATCGGAAGAGATGGAGTACGGGCGCGACCGGTAAGAGGAAGTCGCCGACCCGGAAAAGGTAAGGGATGCATGTGCAGCACTGTAGGGATATTCAATCTGCATGTTTTAATTACGAAATATTTTATGGAAATATTTTATGAAATTATTATGATGAGTGATTGGTTGGAATTTGGAATGAAGTACTGGCTGGAAATTATAAACTGTATTTTCCGTACAGGAGGCTAGCCAATCGGCAGCCGTTATACTGCCGAAAAATTATCGAAAAATTTCTGAAAATTACTGAAAATCATAATAAATGATTTTATGTCACGAGAAATGATTTTCATCCACGAAAATCGAGAAAATGAATATTTTCATAAAAACATGAATAAAATGAAAATGATTTTAAATATTCATGTTTTCGAGAATGGTGATAAGGAAATCACTGAAAATCCTCTTCGAGAATGGTGATTATGAAATCACTGAAAATTCTCTTAATGTAAAATACATGTAATATGAGACGAAAAATGAAAAAAAGTAAAGTGAATATTTTTATGATATTTTCGTAATTATCTTAAATATTCACTAAATGGTTTTTAACCTTTATGATTTTAAAATTATGAAATTATATATTTTATAAATTTCATAAGATTATTTTTATGATGAAAACATGGTTTTGAGACTAGTTGGCCCTCTATCATGCCGACATGTGATATGTATACGTGATATGTGATATGTAACATGTGATATGTGATATGTAGTCCCGGCCGACACCTGATCAGTGATCCGCCGAGGACAATTATAGATTATGGCCATAGATCTGACATGATTATTCATACCCTTCGGGTCTATAGCATGATATGAGTAACGACCCAGTGGACGGGCTGGGCGTGTGTGCCTAAGTCTCCATATGTGAAAATGTTTTACATGACATGTGATACGTGAAATGAAATGATTTATGCATTTTTATAAAATGCTTATTTCAGTACTGATTTTAGTACTATGAGATGATTTTCATATGATATGTAATATGAACATGTGATATGTTTTCAAGTGGAAAAAGTTTATAAGTCTAATATTCTTACTATGATTTTAAATTGAATATTAGACTATATGTGACATGAAATAGTTATATGTTTTTGAAAGAGAAAGGAGGAAAGTAAATCTAATATTCTTATTTAAATTTTAAATTGAATATTAGATTTAAATGATTAATATGTTATACGAAAAAGGTTTAATAGCTTATTTTGCCATTTTAAAGTACTGTACTAATTATGATTGCACAGTAAAACATGAAATGAGTTTTAAAGGAAAATGATGACGATTTAGCTAATATTCTTTCAAAGAAAATATGAATATTAGTTATTTTATTTAAATGCTTTATTTCATAAAAGCATTATTTTGAAAAAGAATATGAAAATGTTACGAAATAAAAAGGAAAGGATTTGAATTTCAAACAAGAAAGAATATTACTTTCTACAATTGCTTCTAGGTTCCGGGACAAGATAGGTATTTTTAAAATACCTACCTTACTCCATCCGGATCCCTAGCCGACTGTAGTATCCTCCTACATGCGAGCCTAGAGCCCCATATGAAAAATGAAAAAGTTTTCAGCATATAGGAAGCTGAATATCAAGTATGCATATAATTTCCTTACTGATCGTGGTTTGCTCACCCCTTAATTTTAACATTTCAGGTTTTCGAAGACTAAGAATCTAGCAGTAAAAGGATTTTCGACTGTGCATTTGGGGACGATGCGACAGGTTGATTTAATTAATAAGGTATGATCATTTATTTTCTGCATTTAGACATATTCACAGCACTACTTTCTCATGAAATAAGATAGAGGATGTAATTCGTATTATAATTTAAAATGATATTGTTTATATGTAAAGGAAAAGTAAAGTATCGCAGACAGCCCAACCATATAAAATGTATAGAATAAGGTGAAAAATAGGGTCACGGGCTGTGACAAAAGGCTAACAAAGCAAAATAAAATAAAATAAATGCAAATAGCAACATTAAAATAAAATAAAATAAAATAAAAGTAATTGAAATTAAAAAACAAATAAGAAATACTTACAGTGGAAATGATAAAAATAAAATAACTATAAAAGAAAAGAAACAAAAACACAAACTAGAAAAATAGAAGGGTAAAAATGTAATTTCCTAACCATATGGGTATAAAATGCAATTAATGAAAAAAATCCTAAAATGAAAATAAAAATGCATGAACTTGTAAAAAAAAATTAAATTAAATCAAAACTAATGCAATTGAAAGAAAAATGAAGTAATGCATGAAGTTCCTAAACTAATGCATGGAAATACCTAAGTGAATGAACTTGAGATTAAACTAAACTTTACCTAATCAAAGAACAATATGAATACTACCCTATGACACCTAAAATGTACCTAAAACAATACCTAAATGCATATAATTAATGTGAATATAAAACCTAGACAGAATTAAAATTTAATGCTAAATGAACCTAAAAATGTAACTAAATGCTTATGTAAATTAACCAAACTTGTCCTATACTCAAATCACTATCTAAATGCACTTGAATTGACCTAAACTTCATGTGACTTGACCTAAACAACTTCCAAAACAGCAACCAAAAAAAATCTGGACAGAACACTTAAGGACGCCTAAATGAAAATATTTCACATAAATGGCATGAAAATGCAACTTAAGCTAGCCCAAAAAATTACCTAATGAATGTATGGTCCTACTATGATCTAATACTACCTAAATGCATCTTAAAATGTCATAAAACAGTAGCAAAAAAAATGCAAACAGCCACTAAAACTGATCAGTAAAAATAGTGTACCAATGCAACTATGTCTAAAAAAATGCAATGGAACCTAATCTAAATGAAGTCCTAAAATTTCCCAATTAAAATATAACCTAGATAGACCCTAAGACACATAAATGGACCTTAAAATGAAGCGAATACTGATCTAAAAAGAGGCTATAAAAAACGTCACTTTGCTGGGCAGATTTAAAAATTTGCATGAAACATCAACTACTAACCTAGAACATGTATCAAACACTTAGTAAACCCTAACCTAATTGCATGGAATTAATACCAACCAATAGAAAAGTTAAAAGACACTAAAAAGGACTAAAAACAGAACCTAAAGGGACCCTAAAACCGAACCAAACAGCAGCTACAAATTGAAAAACTGAAAACAGTAAAAAAAACTCATAGCTAACCTCTCCTACTTTGATCATTTTTTGTATTTTTGTTTTGTAAAATCTGGAAAAACTGATTTAACCCAATAAAATAAACTCTTAAAACAGTATAAAAAAATTCTAAAAAATTATTTAAAGATCTGAAAATAGGAAAATAAAAATTGCTAAAGAAACCGATTCTAGACTATCCTAAAATAAGACCAACTTCCTATATATCCTACTTTAAATATTTTTTATATTTTTGTTTTAAAAATTTTTAAAAACTGCTTTAACTCATTAAACTAGACCCCTAAAACAGTAGAATAAAAATACTAAAAATTCATTTAGATGTTCAAAAGCATAAAAAAAAAATTGCAAAAGGAAACTATGGACCAAGCTCCCTCACAAGAGCTACGGAGGTAGTTTTTCAAACTCTTAAGCTCCCATGATCATGGGACTCAATCATGAACCAAAATAAAAGAAAAAAAAAGAGTAGAAGATGAATATAGTTGCTGGAAATTTAAAGAAATAAAAAAGCTTAAGTAAAGAGTGCAAGAATGTAGTAAAGAGTAAAGGAAAGCATCATGAAAACTTGTATTTAAATTGCCAAAAATGTAAAGAACATTAAGGAAATAAAAATGGTGGCTGCTCTAAACTTGTAAAGACATAAAAATCTGCTGGAAAAGTAAATCTAAAAAACCCTAGCAGCCCCCTTAGGTTAGGTCTTATAAAATTGCTTATATAGTCACTTAACCTAGGGATACAATAGTAATTTTCTCCTAGATGAGTTGGCATTAATTGCCACTTGTCTTCATGTCCTTGGCTCTTCAAAGTAGATATTTTCATGTCATTTAAGTGCTCACATCAGCCATGGACATCTCATCCCATCTAACACCTTCTTTTTTGTCTTCTAGTCCACATAAGCATGCAAGGTGGTAAGGACACGTGTTCTCTATGTGTGGGCATATGTCTTTTGTTCTTATTCACTAAGAGTGAGTAGGATGATGACATGTGGCATGCTAGATGTCAAAAGAAGAGAGAGACAATGAAGAGTCATGCTTCCTTATCTTGTAGTAGTCCAATCTCATTTCTTGCCTATTTTCAGTCTATTTTCTATCGAAAAGACTGAAATTCATCTAAAATTTTTTTCTGCAAAACATAAGGAATTTAATAAAATTAGGGAATAATTAATAAAATAATGGGGGAATTAAATAATTATTAATCAATAAAATACTAAAACAACTCTATTTTCATAGAGTTATCAATTTCCCACCTTTCCCACCTGCATTGCTCAAATGCCCCTCTTTCACACGCACAAATAGTCTTTATTTTCACGTGTCGATTGCCATTGCTTTCTAGCCTATTTTTCAAGCCATTAGCTTAGCTTACAGTCTTGTAAAACTAGCCCTTTAAACCAGCATGAATCCCACTTGGAAGTAGCCACCGATCAACCCCATACAGCCACCGTTATCCCTTGTTCAGACCTCTCCTTTGGCCTCTATTTCATGCTTTAATCCAGCTTTTATGGCCCTTGAAAATACACTAAAATGACCTTAAACTAGTCTTGAAGACACAACCTCTTGGGACCTCGTTCTGGCCACTGACCCAGTCTTATTTTTGCATTGTTTCAGGCCAAGTTTTCAGCCTCACCTTCCCTTGCTTTTGCCTTCACATCCTTGGTATTTTCCAAAAGAAAAAACGAAACCCTGAAGCTTGTTGCTTCCTCACCTAATCTGCTATAGTTTCTTTTAAATTTTGTTTTCTTGTCTCTCACATGATCTCTCTCCTTCTTGATTCCTCCCTATCATTGCAGCAATGTTGCTACTGCTCTTTCTTACTCTCTTTCTCTCTTTTTTTTTTTCAATATTGGTTTAGGTTTTGGTAGAAGACCAGGCAGGGTCCTTTGCCTTTACCTGTCAAATCTTGCTCCTACGATAATGGGAGCAGGTAGGAAGCCGATGGCTTCTTAAGGAAGCCATTCAGTGTTCCTCTTTCCTTTTTTATATAAATTATATATAATCTCTCTCATCTTAATTTTATATATATATATATGTGTGTGTGTGTATATTTCTTTTCCTACATATATATATAAAATAGTAAGTCTTATATATCATATATATATATACATATATATTGTTAATATATTCGTGTATGTTACATTTAATTTAATGTATTTGTATTCTTTATTTAATTAAATGAATATACATTTACATATATTTATTTGTTCTTTTAATTATTTATTCGCTTAGGTTTCGTAAGTGCATATATATAATTTATTAGTTTACTTCATAAATGTGCAAAATATTAATTTATTTTCCTTATTGAATTAATATATATATATCTCGAATTTATTTATATAAATCTAGATTTTATATATTAATCATTTATTGTTAAATACGCTAACACCCACATCTTTGATTTCATTACTCAATAGTAATATTTTCAGAGTGCATCTCACACTAAGTTTATTAATTTCTTCATTTATTTACAAACTTAGTACGGAAAGTTTGCAATCTTCACAACAAGGCATGTAATCCTATTTAGACATAAAGACACTGACAAATATCAGACCAACCTCGTTCTGATACAAATAAAATTTTCGCATTTCGTTATATACAGTAATTATCAATAATTTCATATTCAATCAATTAGTTGGGCTGTCTGTGATGTTTTTATACCATTCACTCGTAACAGCAATTCGAATTTCAAATTAAAGATCAATTACTAACTAATTTAATATTTACATAATTAGTATCATTTTCAGTGCTTTTCACTAATATTTACATCCCATGAATATAAGATATACAAAAGTAGTACTGTACATAAATGTCTGAACATATAAAAGAAAATAAAATATACCTCCACCTTCCACGATGAAATAACTGCTGCCTGAGGGTACTAGAAGCGTAGCCAATCAGTGGAACAATATATCACTGAAAATAATCTGTGAGGAGGAGAAAATAAGGGGTGAGCTTAATGTCCAGTAAGAAATTCATTTGCAAGAACTAATACTATAAAATCTATATGCATAAAATAAATTAATTTCTAACAGTACACTAGTCAGCTAGGTAACCAGATAGAGTATAGCAAGTACTTTGAAGTACCTGTCGTGTTATGGTCTCTAGTTGCTACTATAGGGAATAAAAAGTTGAAGAATATATATAAATATCAGTATAAAATCATTAAATAAGTCTCATGCAGTCTTTTAGTCAATAAACCATGTATAAAACAATTTATTTAACAATTCACTAAAAGAAGTCCAGTATAAAATTTAGTAAATAGTATGATAGCATTTCAATACCATGATATAAAGAAATGTATTCAGTACTTTCACTTATTAGCAGTATAAAATCCAATTCAGTAAAAACAGTACAGTGGAGACCAAGCAACACCCAAATAATACCATGCTATAGTAGTATCCCAAGAATGGAAAACAAGTAATAGTAAGATATATGGCCATAGTCATAATGGCACCCACAGTGTGCACTGATCAGGTGACAGCTGGGATGCTGATGATATGATCAGTATCAATTAGCAACAGTAGCAGTAAAAGTCAGTCAGCATGATATGGGGCCTAACAGTCTCAAAACAGTTTATAGGTAGTGTAAATACTATTACAGAAATCAATTTCAGTAATAAAATCTTCAGTCAATCCATAAATGTATATGCTAGAAAACATAAGCAGTTCAATAATAAAAGTTCATAAAATATTCACAGTTCGGTATTCAGTTCTAAAAATGTTCTATTTATTTGTAAACAAGTTATAAGAACATGTCAGTATTTTCATGTACGTAAAATTCGATAACATGAATATTTAAATATATAATTTCATAGTTCAGTAAAAATACAAATTTCAATGATGATGATAAAATCAACTTAATAAATCTCTCATTTCTAGTATTTAAGGATATCAAAATATGGTTCCATAAAATTATTAGAATTTTTAGTAGTATAATTGCTGTTTCTAACCTAGCCTTCCTGCAATAAAAACACAGTTCAAATACCAACCACAGTCCACAACTACAATAATTCCAAAGCAGTTGACTTCAAAACAATTTCATAAAATCATTTTCAACCACAAGTTGCATTCACAGTATCCCTACATCTTCCATACTCATCCCTTGCCTGTTGATTTCTATCAAAACAACCGACAATACTACTTGACTATTCTCACTCCCGGGTTGCAAAACATTATGCAAACACCATTATTTCATTACACTTCAATTATAATTAATTCTTTCTCATTAAAATCTATTACATTGTCTATTGTAGTCACTAAACTAGTTTAATTTACACTGGTGCTAAAACTGCAACTATGCCTAAATCAACTCCATTTTCAATTTCGATCATACCGGCCGTCTTGTCTTGTTTATACAGTATTGTGGGACCTAAAACACATCAAATTGAGCACCATTACATGTTCCCCTTATCATGGCTGAATGCTTCATGGTGAGCTTCACATGGTTTTTCAACAATTCAAGCCTTATTTCATGTTCCACTCTTATTCTTCTTCCATTTTACACCATCTACAAGCATCAAAACACCATGAAACATGAACATCTCATCATGGCCGAAACCCTAAGGGAGCATTTGAGATGGTTTTGATTCAATCTGTGGCTAAAATCATGCTTAAACATCTTTATTACATCACTTACTAACATTCAATCATAAAGAAAATTCAAGCATAATGATACCTTGTCTTAGCTGAATTCAAGGGGAATCCAAACACCTTGATTTTGTCCACTTTACTCGTAAATATTGGTGTGGGCTTGTAGAGCACTGAATTTCAGTTTTAAGGTGGTTTGATGGGTGGTTTGGAAGCTTGTCTCTTTCTCGCTAAGTTGGCTATGGTGGAATGGTCTTAAGGTTGAAAAAGATGGTGGCCGGCCCCTTAAGAGAAGTTTAGAAATTTCTTTAAAAATTATCTTGCTAGCAAAATGACCTAAATACCTTCATTTTAAGTGTTTTTGGACAATTTTACCCTTAAACTTCCATAATATTTTAATTAGTCAATTTAACTCTAAAATATTTGATTTCGTCATTAAGTATTATTATTGAATATATTCTAATGAATGGATGGGGTTTTATTCAAGGTTGACTGACCATAAGGGTGAAATTACAAATACCCCTATCGGGTCAATCACGTAAATTTATTATTTTACCTTCGATTCAGTCTATCTATTAGCATGGTATAAGACATATTTTCACGTAGATTATCATGCCTCAATCAATTGGTCAAAAGTCAATTTAGTTTGACCGTTATTCATAGAATTTCATCCAACCTATGTCCTTAATCATCATTTTTAATTTATTGGCACACTTCCCCAAAATAACTTAAATAAAGAATTTTGGGTTCCAGATTCTTACCATTAGCCCATTGGGCTCTCCGTACTGTGTCTATCTAGTCTCGCATCCATCCGACCACTGTAAGACTCGTAAGGCCCACCATACTATTTTCGATTATATCTGTGAAATATATAGAAATTAAATAGTGGGGAGAAGTCTTACATGTGTAACAGTACCAAAATATGTGATTCTCACAACTTCTCATCCGTATCAATTTGCAATAATAACCATTTAATCCAATATCAATCACCTAACCCGATATTAATCAATACCACACACGCATGATGTTTTCAAAGCTTTTATGCAGTTTCAGATCGTGTAGCTTTCAGTATAAAATCACGTGTAAGAGAGTACGTTCAAATCATGTCATGTACAGTATACAATCATGTATAAAAGCATGTACAGTCTAAAATCATTTCACAAGTGCAGTTCAAAATATGCACAATCTCATGCATGTCGCATTTATTGTAACAGTGTTCAAATTTCGAGTCAAACTTACATGTTCATTCAAAAGTTTCAAAACAGTACTCGAACTATCGTCAAAAGTTCAAAATCAAAAGTTCAAAACAATATTCAGATTATTTTCTCGAGTTCGAAATCAATAGTTCAAAAGAATACTCGAACTATTGTCTCGATTTCGAAATCAATCATACAACATGGTTCAAAACACAAATTCGAAACTAATAGTAAATCATACTTGATCACGTTCTAATAATAAGGCTTTAGCATCGCTCAAGCCTTTCACAAAGCATACGCGATCAATTCAAAAACAAGGCTTTCGTGCTGTTCAAACATAATTCAAATAAACTTATAATCAAAATCGATTTCAGAAAGAGTTATGGTCTAATCATATCGAACTCATGAATAAAACCTTATCTAATCACACTACAGCTGATCAGTGTGTCGAACATCCCTAGACTAAGGAGCTATCTATGGCTATAGATTCGAAAACCCAGTTGCATTGATCAGGTGCGACTGAGACTTGTCTACGACAATTGTCAGACAAGTGTCCATAGTACTTTATTGACTTAAAGTATTAGCTACAATCTAAAATCTGAATTTCAAAGTTCTGAAAGTTCAGATTTTCAAATCATTCACGTATACTGAAATTAAAAGTTTCTAAAATTATGAAAGTTATGTTACGCTTTCTTTGAAACCCATTTATGCCCATACAGTATGCCACAAACTCATTTCTTTCCAAGCAATTTAAATAGTTTAGCTCAATCATATATATTTAAAACAAAGCACACTTTTAATAAATCAAATATCACATTATACATGTTTAAGGCCAAGTCATATATAATAGGATTATGTGTCTAAGGTCCAAGTCACATAGCCATATCTTCATATACAATTTACTTATGTTTAATCTACATTTCATCTAGCCATCTCATTTAACTGTCTATACAATTGATATCCATGAATCATTAAATTGTGTCATGACATATTCATACAAAATTGCCATAACAATTCTTACTCACACTACTCGTATATATTTATTAATATATTTACATATCCCCAAATAACCTTCGCAACTATCAATGAGTCTAAGGTCCAAGTCACATAGCCATGTCTTCATATATAATTTACTTATGTTTAATCTACATTTTCGTCTAGCCATCTCATTTAACTGTCTATACAATTGATATCCATGAATCATTAAATTGTGTCATGACATATTCATACAAAATTGCCATAACAATTCTTACTCACGCTACTCATATATATTTATTAATATATTTACATATCCCCAAATAACCTTCGCAACTATCAATTGTCATTTAAATTTTAAAAGTTTCAAAATCATTCAAACACTAATCCAAAACATTTCAAAATACTTTTAAAATTCATTTCAATACATAATAGCATTCTAACACAATTTCCATACTATGTCAAAATATTCGTATCCATAACCCAACATTAACACATCCATATCTTGTTATCAATTGCCTAAAGACATTCAAAATATTCAATGCTATCCAAATAGTATCCACTCATTTGCAATTATGTCTCATCATCATGCGAATCCAAAATATTTCAACAATTTCCTAACACATCCAAATCAATCTTTCAAGTAATAATCAACCAAGTTCCAACAAGGTCTAAGTAAATTTAATCAATATATTAATGATATTCCAACAATACATAATGATACTCTGACCATATTCCATGTCATCCAAATGTTATTTCAAAATATACTAACAATTTATCGAAGTATTCAATCAAGCTATCAATACATCTTAACCACCAATTTTAGTAGTACTTAAATATCATTCCACAACTTCACAATGATCTCAAATAATATTCAAAGTATCTCAACGTTGTTCACAACTTATCTCACCAATATTCATCATCAATTTTCAATGTATGGTAACATTCATCACTTATAGTCTACCAATAGCTACCATTAATCAACACAAAGTTCTATTAAGGTTGTAATATCATTTCCGATCCTCTTAACAGGCATCTACAACGTGTTATAATAATTCAAGTTTAACTAACCTAACACAATATAACTCTACAACTGTCTTACATAAATATCTTACTAATTTACCAAAACTAATGCTTTAGCGATTCCTGAGCCTAGTCGAACTCCACCATTTGCCTCTTTATCAATTGTTACAATTTCAACAATTCACATACTCTTAGAACAATTATTTAAAGCTACATAAAAATTATTAAACAAAACACATTTTCTTACCCCTCTGCTAAGCTTAGATATACAAGAAAATCACCCAACCTTCTCTCTTTTCTTCTCCACATTTCTATCTCTTTTTCAGTCTAGTCGAGTCTCTGTTTCAGCACAAAAGTACCCACTTCCAGCCTGTTTGGATATTGTTCTCAACCTTCCTTCACTATGGGTTTTCCAACCTTAAACCTCTCTTACTCAGCTCCATGTTCCAACACCTCATTCTGTTCCTACTCTGTTTCCGACGCCATTGCCAATCTCAGCTTCACCTAGCTTTCTCAGCTTATTTCCAGTAGTCAAGACTCATCTAATTTCCAGCCTTACTTCAACACTCAACAACATCCAATACAACCTTGTTTCAACCTAGTCACCCCTGTTTTATGCTTCTAATCGGCACAAAATAGGCACCAAAATCCAACCCCTAAGCAAACTCCAAGGCCTTAGACCCTGCTCAGTCGCCTTCCGATCTCTCATTTCCCTTATGCCTCTTCTTTCCATATTTTATTTATTTATTTTTTTCGGCCTTTCTCCTCTCTTCCTATTGGAGCCGAGCACTTGTCCTTGCTATTGTAGCCGAGTTGTTGATTCTTTAAATCTACCTTCGCCGATGGTGGCATGCAAAAACAGGGTTGGTAATGTGTAACAGCAAGGACGACGAGCCTTTCTTCTCCCCTTTTCTTCTCTTTCTCTTTTGCTGTCAATGCCTCCTTAGTTCAGCTGAATCTGCTTTCCCCTTTCTTCTTTGTTCTTCCCTCTTTCTCTCTCGCAGACATCGACTCCTCTCTCTCTCTCGGTCTTCTCTTGTTCTACTGGCTTTTTTTTTTAAATTCTGTATATTTTTAACTAAGTCGGCCTTCACAGACTTTACATCTGTAGCAAGCTTCCTTTGGAAGCTTGTTGTGAATATTATTTTTTTATTATTTATTTTTTTAAAGATATATATAGTATACATATATATTTTACATATAAATATGATATATATAATCCTTAATATATATTTATATATTTTTATTACTTATTATATATATGTTTTCCAATTGTATAATCTCTATTGTGTGTATATATATTTATACATATATGTACAATTTTTTCATGTAAACATAATTATACATATATGTTTATACATATTTTCTTGATATATATATACACACACACACAAACACACTTCATTAATTTCAAATACTTCCTTTTCAATTTAATTAAATTTCCAAAATTTAATTATCGCTTAATTAAGTAAATTCTTATAATTCTTAAGTATTCCATATTAATTTATAAGAGTCTAAATGATTAGATTCACTCACTAAGTTTGAAAAATCACAATTTTCATAAGATAGAATTAGGGTTTTGAGTAAAGTATATAAATTTTAAGGGTATAATTGTAATTTTACTATTAAAATAATAAAAATATATATTAAAATAGAAATACTTGGTTAGGCTTGTGAGCACTCGAGTTAGGCATTTGGGTGCTCAAACTTGGCTCGACAAAAATCGAGTCAAGTTCGAGTTTTTTTTTAGTCGAGCTCAAGTAGCTTGCAAGTACTAGTGTATCGTTTACACACCCAGTGGACCATTCCTATCAGTTTGGTGAGAAGTTTAAAATTTTTTTTTTATTTTTGTTTTAGTATACTTATAATTATCCATTTTAATATTATATATATTTTCCGTTTATATAGTTATATATTATATAAATATATGCTTACATATACTTGTTTTTTTCATAAATATATATACTTATATATTTTATTCATATACACATATAATTATGAAATTCTTTAATTTTATCTAATCTATTATTATTTATATGTGTATAATATAAATATATATATCTATACTTATACATATTTTTGTGTATGTAATTTCATTTCCATTTCCCTTTAATTATTCACATATATTTTTATATATATG
This sequence comes from Heritiera littoralis, assembly GCA_031772115.1. Classification (NCBI taxonomy): domain Eukaryota; kingdom Viridiplantae; phylum Streptophyta; class Magnoliopsida; order Malvales; family Malvaceae; genus Heritiera; species Heritiera littoralis. The sequence goes on along the minus strand of JAPDPK010000049.1, from coordinate 4,586,900 downwards.
TACATATATATGTATAATTGTACTCTTCCTCGATTTAAGTCAGTACAACCTCATATGTACATATCTCGTACGTATATTAAATTCGTCCATGATTTCTGTTATCAATTCGGATAATATTCATATATTCAAATCCGAAAGTCACATCTTCATCATTCATACATTTACAATCATATGCCTCTTTACAAGTTCAAGATTGAGAATTTGCAGTCTTCACATTGTTATATACATTAAAAAATAAAAATAATTAATTTTGATATAAATTTTTTGCTTAGATGAACTTTTTTAAAGAAAAAGATATATGTATTTTATATGAACACATTACGTGTGTGGTGAGATGAATTTTTTTTATCGTAAGAATTACCTCATTGTTGATCCAAAGTTACACTTCTGATTTCAATAAGATTTAGTTTCTGATAATAATTTTATATCCTATACAAATACATAAAAGCCAAAGCTCTTGGAATAATAACTTAATTTTAATTTTTATAAATAATATTATTCCATTAATTATTTAATTTTAAAATATATGAAATTTAAAAAAAAAAATTATATTTTAATCATATTATCTTCATTTAAGTCAAATAAAATTTATCTCAGAATTTGAATTTTTTGTTATCACTTATTATGTTATTTTCAAATTAAAAAATATCAATATATTTTGATTGGAACTACCTTAAAGTTTTAAATATTTTATTAAAAAATTAAAATGGGGTATTTAACCTTTATATTTTAATACTTAACGACTTTTAAACTCGTACGATGCACAGAAATACATTAATCAAACAATAAAGTCATTAATAATATGTATTTTTGGGAAACTTCATAATATAAATTATTATGTTTATGAAAAAACAACATATGTAAATTTAATATTTTTTATTTGAAATTTGCATATTACAATACAGTAATAGAAAAAAAATCATATATATAAGATATAATTATGTAAATTTTGTAAAGTTAAATCAAACTCATATTGTAATTTATTGAATGAAAATACTATATAAAAAATTTTAAAAAGTTTTTTATTCGAAGAAATTGAAATTTTCCTAGGCTTAAAATCAATCTTGCGTACAAATTTTTTAAAATAAAGATTTTTCAATGAATTTTTGTTGAGTTGAAGTGGTAGTAAATGATTCTTGAGTATTCATTGTTATCTTTGAATGATGTGTCACTTTACTTGATGATCTAATAAATTCCACGAATGAAATAAAAGACAAACCTACAATTTAATATTTAATTATAACGTATCTTATATGAAAATATGACAAAGATCGTTATATTACAGATATGACAAAGATTGACATTCAAGTTTATGATCAAAATGATACACTTAAAAGACAATAAGCTTAGTACTTTCTGTCTCAATATTATAATCTATCGCTCTTATTTCGAACACAAAAAACTCATCCTTGAGATCTTCGAACATCTCTCGAATTCTATAATCTTTATTTTCCTAAATCATGGTAACACCCTATTATGCAAGAAACAGTACCTTTTTCTTATATTTCACATATTATTGGTTAGACTATTTGCAGTATCCCCGTTTATACTTAAAGTAATCAAATTTCTTTTCACAATAGTCCAAATAAATATTTATAAAATATACAACAACTTCAAATTTATATCTAATATTCTAAGTTCAATTTACACCTTGAATATCATTTTACATAACATAGTACTGCACCTACAAAGTCTGAATACATATGTCACATCCCGTAGTATACAATAAATATCGTATTTCACACACAATAGTGATCGGTTGGGCTGTTTGTGATATCTTTATCACTATTCACTTTCACTTGTAACCGCAAACATATAGGTAAACAAAATTTATATTTATCTATTATCTATATGATGAGTGTCGTCAGTCACCAAAAATAAAACTTCCTAATTCTACTATGTAGATAGCGGAGCAAGGGTCGAACCCACTGAGACTGAATTATTCAAGTTAATTATTAAAATTAAATACCTAACTATTATTTAGAGAGAGAGAAGAGATTTAAGGGGTTTCAATTAAACTGTAAAACTCAAGAAAGTAATCAGAAAAATAAACAAGTAAATAAATTAGAAAATATCAAATATCACAAAACTTCAGTTACAAGGTAATTAATTATTCTTGGATTTAGATGTTGATCGTTGATTACAAAATATTATTGTCAATTAAATAGTCAACCGTAGCATAACAACAAGCTTTGTTACACCATCTTCCCTAAGTCGTTAGTTAAAACAAGCTCTTTAACTAATCTCTAACTACTTAACCTACCTAGAACAAGCTCTCTAGATATAAGTTGTAACAACATTAACAACTAGAAAGATATGGGTTGACATTAGATAACAAACACATAAGCTCGGTTCATTTAATCTAAACATTAATTCTCCTCCATCCTTAATGATTAACTCCACAAGCAATTACGAACTTATATTTTTAATCTGCCAGTAGATTATTTAATTTAAGCAAATAGTGTGCACCCTATCAATCAAACAAACAATCATTATAATGTGCTCAGAGAATCTTGGATATTTAATCAACAATTATGTTATAGGTTCAAGAATCTCACAACATGCTTTTCCCAAGAACAATTAATTTACCTCATAACTGAATAAGAAAACTACCCACTAGTCATATTCAAGATCATAAACTCCAAATTATATATTATAAAGATTACAAATATCATGCAAGAAACAATCAAATAAGTAATCTTTAATAATATAAAATCAGAATTACTAATCAAGATTATAAACTAGCAAGCAAGAACACACAAACAATATTAATTTAAATAAAGAAAACAAAATTAGAATTAAAAATAATAAAGAAATCAACAAAATAAATTTTTTATTAAATCTACTCTAAAACTAAACAAGAGAGAAGAGGGGGAAGAGAGATCTGATTTTTATGAGAGCCAATGTGCTCTTTATATAGGCCTAAGAATTTGAATTAGAGTAGGAGTTTAAGAAGAGTTTTAATTTAACTCAAACTCTTTTTAGAACTTTTCTCTCTTTATAATTCTTTTTCTACTCAAACTCTATTTTCCTACTTTATTACATTGTCTTAAAAATAATTAAAACTTTAAGACATCCAAATTTTCATACATATCTTGTCTCAACCAAATGTTGTCTTCACAAAATCTTGTCTTAACCTTGCTTTGTTGGAATTCTTTCTAAATCACGTTATTCTACCCAAAATTTCGTACTAATTTTGTCCAGATGTTTGACCCAGAAAACAAACTCCGATTTTTACAATCTTGTGCATTTTGGAAACCTTGAGAAGTCCTCTACAACTTCTATGAAGGCCACTTCTTGAGATCAGGTCATTAAGTTGGTCAAATTCATAAATATTTTAAACTGGACAGAAAAATCTGCACTTTGCTCCTTTTAGCTCCTTTTAATTCCAACTTTGATATTTAATACCTAAAACATAAAATAAACATTTGTAAGCTCTTTTAGGCATAAAATATCAATATAGAGAATATATTAGCACATATAAAATTCACAAAATGTTATCCTATCACTATATTTACATAACTGTACCATCATTTTACATCCCTAATACATAATTATATAAAATGTAGTTTGTACAAACATGTCTAAACATATAAAGAAGATGAATATACCTCCAAGATACACTAATAGTTGCCTCGAGATAACAGTGCAGCCAAATCCTCGGAACAGTATAACAAAAAATCATTACAGATAATCTGTGGAGTGGAAAAATAAGGGGTGAGCTAACGTGCTCAGCAAGAGAATCGTATGTAAAACTAATACTATGAAATCTATATGCTAAAAAGACTTACTTCCTAATAGTACACTAAGGTATAAGTCAAGATAGATACTATAGTCATATAGGAAACCGAATGGAGTATGGGAGGTATTTTAGAATACCTGTCGTGTCCCGACCCTTAGAAGCGACTATAGGGAGTAAACATTTGATATTGATATGAATAACCATTTTAATCACATGAAAACAATAAATGGTATTATTCAATATATATATATATATATATATAAACACTTTCATTTAACACTTCCGTAAACAGTTTAGTATAGAAACCCAGCAAACAGTACAGTAACACTTTAAAACTTCCCAGTACAGTCAACATTTAAAACATTCACTTTGGTACCAGTAGCATTTTCAATGAAATAAATAGTACATTACAATGGAGACCAAGCAACACCCAATGAATATCATGCTATAATAATGTCCCAAAAGGGAGAAGTAATAACACGTGAGACATATGGCCATAGTTTCTGGGGTCCACAGTGTGCAGTGATCAGGTGACAACTAGGACACTGATAATAGGATTAGTATCCATCAGCAATAGTATAATAATAGTAACACATGACACGTAAGCATGATATGGGACCTAACAGTCTCAAAACAGTGTATATCCAGTAGAAGCACCATTTATAAAATCAATTTCACTGATAATATCTTCAATCAGTCTATAAATAAATATATTGAAAATATATTCAGTTTATGAATAAAAAATCATAAAATATTTACACTTCAGTATTCTTTCCTGAAATTATCTATTTATCTGAGAACAATAATAAGCATATGTTGGTACTTTCTCGTAATTAAAATTCATTAACATGAATATTTAAATATTATTTTTCAGTAAATAATAAAATTATGCAATTTTAATAAATACCATGGAAATCACTTGGAATTCTACTTATTTCTATCCTTTAAAAATATCCTAGCTTTCTTGCACGAAAAATATAGTTTCTACAACAACTAGTATCCACAATTTCATCAATTCCAAAGTATTTGATTTCCAAATCATTCTATAAAATCATTTCAAGCCAAAACATGCATTCATAGTATCCTTATAGTTCACACACTCATCCTTTACTTGTCTAATTTCACCGATACAATCGATAGCACCACTCGATATTCACAACTCCTGGGCTGCAAAACATTACATCAACCTTGTTAATTCACCATACTTTAATTTATAACCCATCTTTCTTCATGAAATTCAGCCACATTGTCTACAGTAATTATTTAACCAGTCTAAATTACACCGGTGCCAAAACATAACTTCGTCAAATTAAGTTTGATTTTAATTTCAATCACTTTGGCAGACTCCTCATAATTTCTACAGTATTATGGCACTTGAAATTCATCAAATGAAGCACAAAAACCTCTCCCTTTAGCCATGGCCGAAACCTCCATAATACCATTTACATGGTATTTCATCTATTTAGCCATTAATTTATGTTTAAACCTTAATTTCTACTCATTTAACACTACTTTCATACATCAAAGCTTCATGAATCCTACATTTCCATCAATGGCCGAAAACCTTAGGTAGTGATTTAGAGAGATTCATTCCAATCCAAGGTTAAAATCATGCTTAAGAAGCTTAAATGTATCATTTCCTACCATTAAAACTTAAAGAATCCAAATGTATAAAGAAAGCTCACCTTGGCTGAATGGTATAGGCTCCCATTCCTCTTGATTTTGTCAACTTTTCAATGAGCTATGGGTATGGGTTTGTAGAGCTTGAAGAGTAGAACAACTTTGTAAAAGAGGTTTTGATAAGATAAGGTAGCTTAAGTGATGTTTTGGTGAGCTTTTCTTTTCTTTCTTTTATTTTGGTTATGGAGGCCACGTGAAGAAGGAAGAAGAAGAGAGAATAGTGGCTGGATGATGAGAGGAGAAATTTATAGAATGTTCTACATATGGGCAAAATGACAAAAATCCCTTGATTATGAGATTTTCGGACAATTCTACCCTTAAGCTTCCTTAATTTTTTTAACTATCTTATTAAACTCCAAAAATTCATATTTCATCACTAAATATTATTATTAAATATATTTTGATGAATAAAGGTGGTTTCATTAAGGTGTGATCTCCCGTAAAGGTGAAATTATGAAAATACCCTTATCGGGTAAATTCCATAAATTTCTTATTCTACCACTGATTCAATCTATGTCACAGCTCGTGACCCTATTTTTCATCTTATTCTATATATCTTATATGGTTGGGCTGTCTGCGATACTTTACTTTTCTTTTACATATACACAATTTCATATTAAATTATAATATGAATTACATCCCCCATCTTAATTCATAAGGAAGTAGTACTGTAGATAAATCTAAATACAAAAAATAAATGATCATACCTTATTAAATAAATCAAGCTGCCGCATCATCCTCAAATGCGTAGCCGAAATCCTTTAGGTGTCAGACTCTCAGTCTTCGAAAACCTGAAATGTTAATATTAAGGGGTGAGCAAACCACGGCTCAGTAAGGGAATTATATGCATACTTGATATTCAACTATCTATATGCTGAAAAACTTTTTTATTTTTCCTATGGGCTCTAGGCTCACATGTAGGAAGGATAATACAGTTGGCTAGGGATCCGGATGGAGTAAAGTAGGTATTTTGAAATACCTATCTTGTCCCGGAACCTAGAAGCAACTGTAGAAAGTAAATTTTATTTTTGTTTTGAAATTTAAATCCTTTTTCCTTTTTATTCCATAACCTTTTCATATTCTTTTCAAAATAATGCTTTTATGAAATAAAGCATTTAAATAAAATAACTAATATTCATATTTTCTTTGAAAAGAATATTAGTTAAATCATCATCATTTTCCTTTAAAACTCATTTCATGTTTTACTGTACAATCATAATTAGTACAGTACTTTAAAATAGCAAAATAAGCTATTAAATCCTTTTCGTATAACATATATATTATTTAAATCTAATATTCAATTTAAAATTTGAAATAAGAATATTAGATTTACTTTTCTCCTTTTCCTTTTTGAAAACATATTACATATTCATGTCACATATAGTCTAATATTCAATTTAAAATCATAGTAAGAATATTAGACTTATAAACTCTTTTTCCTTTTAAAAACATATTACATGTTTATATCACATGTCATAAAAAGATCATCTCGTAGTACTAAAATCAGTACTAAAATAAGCATTATGTAAAATGCTGTAAATCATTTTCATTTCACGTATTACATATCATATAAAACATTTTCATTTCACGTATCACATATCATGTAAAACATTTACATTTAACATATAACATATCATATAAAACATTTCTCATATATGGAGACCTAGGCACGCACGCCTAGCCTATCCACTGAGTCGTTACTCATATCATGCTATAGACCCCGAAGGGTATAAAATCATCATGTCAGATCTATGGCCATAGTCTATAATTGTCCTCGTCGGATCACTGATCAGGTGTCGGCTGGGACTACATATCACATATCACATAGTACATGTCACATATCACATATTAGCATGATAGGATGCCAACTAGTCTCAAAACCGTATTTTGCATCATCAGTAAACCTTTATGGAATTTATAAAAATATATAATTTCTTAATTTGAAACCATAAAGGTTAAAAAACCATTTAGTGAGTATTTATAAAAAAATATATAAAAATATTCACTTTATCTCTTTTCATTTTCCATCTCTTATTACGTGTAATTTACATATCAAGAGAATTTTCGGTGATTTCATTATCACCATTCTCAAAAACATGAATATTTTAAAATCACTTTCATTTTATTAATGTTTTTATGGAAAATATTCATTTTCTCGATTTTCGTGGTTGAAAATCATTTCTTATGAAATAAAATCATTTATTATGATTTTATGAAATTTTCTAGAAATTTTCGATAATTTTTCGGCAGTATAACGGCTACCGATTGGCTAGCCTCCTGCACGAAAAAATACAGTTTATAATTTCAACCGGTACTTCATCATAATTTTCCAACCAATCATTCATCGCAATATTTTCATATATATTTTCATAAAATATTTCATAATTAAAAACATGCAGACTGAATATCCTTACAGTGCTGCACATGTATCCCTTACCTTTTTCCGAGTTGGCAACTTTCGCGTTATCAGTTGCGCCCATACTCCATCTCTTCTGATTCCATCCTCTCGTTCGCCGAGAATAATTTCTGAAATTAATTTCTACATTTAGAAATTTTTTCACAATTATTTAATAATTAATAATAATAAAAATATTATTAATTAATTCTTTTCTACCTCTTTTCTTCTTCCTTTTTTCTCTTCTTTTTCTTTTTCTTTTCCTTTCTTTTCTTCCCTCTTTTTAACCTTTCTATTTTCCGTTCTTTCCTTTCCCGTTCTGTTTTCTTTTCTTTTCTCTCTTTTTGTCTTATAATTACTCTCACATCTTTTTATATTTTCATCAAACATTAAAATTTCACCACAGCACCATCATCCACGTGAAACTATACTACAACAAAAATTATTTATCGTTCACACCACCATCAATTTCTGCTTCATTTTCGTAAGCTGAAATTCAGCTTACCTTCATGGTTCCACCTCTTATGTTCACTTCAATCTTTACAACACCACTTATTCATTTAAGAGTTTTATCCAACATGTTGATCTCAACAAAATCACTCCCGAACGTGACTGCCCTGTTCCTGAACAGCACTTCCTTCCGGTTAATTATGTGTTTTATTACCAATCAAAATTCTACACTTCATCACAAATTTCAGGTTTTATGCCATTTCCATTTTTCATGTTCTTCAAATTCCTTCCCAACAACATTAAAATACCTAGAATTTCTCCATTTATTTCTTCCAACCGAACATCATTTTACTGCCACAACATAATTTTATTTCAATTTAAGTTTCCAATATACTTCCCATGCATAATACCATACAAAAGCCTAACTAAAACTAAAGAAAACATCAACCCATAATTTCTTACCTTGAACCGCCACTATCAGTGTGATTTTTCTAGCTTCTAATTGCTGAAATTTCAGCCACTAAATCCAGGTTTAAGAAGCTCATATAGTAAGGAATAATTTTTATTCCAAAGGCTTAGTGATTTGGTGTTGATTTGGTGAGGTTCTACAATGTAGAGAGGAGTTGGCGTAGAAGAAACGAGAGGAATTGCAAAGAAATGGAGTGGAATCGTGAGTAGCAGAAAGACAGGGGAGGCTAAGTCGGTTTGCTGGAGAAAATGGCTGAACTGGCTGACTTTAAGTCCTCTTTTATTAATATTCATTCAATAAAATTACAGCATGTAGCCCCCTCATTTAATTCCCCACTTTCTTTTCTTTTTATCTTATTTTTCCGTCTTCATTTGGTCTGTTATACAGACCTCCATTCAACAGCAAGCTTCCACGTGAAGCTTGTTGCGTTTTCTTCCCTTTTTTTTTAATATAAATATACTATAATTATATATTTACAATTTTATATATATAAACATATCTTTGGCATATCCTATATTTTATATACATATATATATCATCTTCAAAACTTTAGTTTCATTTTTCTGATTATTTTACTGCACTTATATATATTTTAAAAATTCACCAAGATCAATTCACAATGTATAAAATATGAGCCATACATGGCCGGAAAGGTCTTCGAGTTAACTTTTCAACGCAATTTGAATCACCTCAATCAGAGTTCCCTATCAAAACTTATATCTGACTCTTTACTAATTGCTCAATGCTGAACTCCATACATGTGACGTGAATATAGAAATTTCTTGTGGTTAATCTATAATGAATTAAAATACAAGCCTTACATTGATAAAACGGTATTTAAGTTAGATTTCTAATGGATTTTGATTCACCTTAATCGGAATTTCCTACCAACCGCTATGGGCGAATCTTTATAGATAGGTCGGTTGAGTCGGTTAGTAGTATCTACTGCTCATGGAGTAAGTTTATAAAATTTCTGGAATTGATCCATGAGGAACTAGAATATGAGGCTTATATGTTTGGAAAGATAATTAACTTTCCAAAGAATTTTACGGTTTACCATTTGGATACTCTGATAAAATTTATAATCGAAACACTACCGATGAGTCGTTCAAGTCTCATGATATTTTTATCCTCACAATTTCCAATCCTTAATTCAACCTCCAAAATATACCTTCTCACTCATATCATCGTCTGAACATCGAAATCTAAGTGGGGTCCACATAACTTTTTATTTAATATATGTAAAAATGTACAAAATAATTTATTCCTTAATTAAAATTTACATGTCCATACATGTACAGTACGAAAAAATTGGATCTTACAATCTATCTGTTGACATGGCCTAGAACTTATTTATATATAGATTATCATCCTTCAGTCAGTTGGTCAAAAATTAATTTAGTTTGACCGTTATTCACGAAAGTTCATCCCGACTATGTACTTCATCGTCATTTCCTAAATTGTTTTCATACTTCCCAAAAATAATCTAAATAAAGGATTTTAGGTTGAAAATTCTTACCATAGGCTTATTGGGCTTTCTTTACAATATCTGTTCGATCTCATGTCCATCTGTACACTATACGGCTTGTGGGACCCATCTTATTGTCTTGGGCTAAACCTGTGAAATACACAGGAATTGAACAATGGTTAGTAGTCCTACATGTACAACAATACTAGAATATAAGGTTCTCACGTCCTCCCCACCTTAGAAAATTTGGCCCTCCAAATTTGATCGACCAGTAACTGAAATAGCTTTGGGTACTTCTCTCATATTAGGCTTTCTAATTCCCATGTAGCCTCCTCCGTTGAATGGTACTACAAAGCACTTTAACTAATAGAATAGTCTTAGACCTAGTACCTTATCCTTCCAATCCAAGATCCAAATAGGTCTCTCCACGTAACTTATATCCTCCCTGATCTCTAGCGGCTCATATTGAATTACGTGCAACGGATTTGGATGATACCTTTTTAACATCAATACGTGGAAGATGTTATGCACCCCGGATAACTCTAGTGATAGTGCTAACCGATAGGCGACATCTCCCACACGGTTTAAGATCTCGAACGGCCCGATATATTGAGGACTCAATTTCCCCTTTTTACCGAACCTCATGATGCCCTTTGATGGTAAGACCTTTAGGAAGACAAAATCTCCAACTAAGAACTCCAATGGTCAGTGTCTAGTATCTGGATAGCTTTTCTGCCAACTTTGTGTTGTCCTCACTCTCTCACAAATAATCTATACATCCCGGGAAACTTGCTTTACCAAATCGGGAGCTAACAATTTTCGATCACCCACTTCTTTCCATGCAACCGGTGATCTACATCGTCTGCCGTACAAAGCCTCATATGGTGCCATGCCGATACTGGATTGATAACTATTATTATATGCAAACTTTGCTAGTGGTAAGTGGTTGTCCCAAGAGCCTTTAAAATCCAGTGCACACGCTCTTAACATATCCTTAAGCGTCTAGATGGTGTGCTCAAACTGCCCATCAGTCTGCTGATGGAAAGCGGTACTGAAATTCAATCAGGATCTCATAGCCTCTTGAAACCTCTCCCAAAAACGTGAAGTGAACCGGGAATCCCTATCAAAAGTGATGCTCATTGGAACACCATGTAATCTCACTATCTTTAAACATACGAATCAGCTAAGGCATTGAGGGAATCAGTAGATCTAATGGCAAGAAAATGAGCGGACTTCATCAACCGATCAACTATCACCCATATACCATCATGAGTCCTCCAGGTCCTCGGCAAACCCATAACGAAGTCCATAGTAATATGCTCCCACTTCTACATCAGAATCGGCAAAGGCTGTAGTAACCAAGCAAGCTTCTAGCGCTCAATCTTCACCTACGACATATGAGATATTTTGCCACAAACTCTGCGATGCCTCGTTTCATCTTAGGCCACCAATACACTCTCCGTAAATTATGGTACATTTTAATACTGCTTGGATGTAGAGTGTACCTAGAAGTGTGGGCCTCTGTCAAAATCAGATGCTTTAGCTGTTAGTCCTCAAGAACACAAATCTTGCCCCTGAACCTCAATATCCCATCGTGCCAATCCCATAATTTGACTGTACTTCCATCTATACCTGACTGGCAACCTCAATACAATAAGTATCTTTCCTTTGAGCATCCCTGATTCTGCCATCGAATCCGACTCAATTCGTAAGCTGGCTGTAAACCCATATCTCTCAAAGGAAATCTGACTTAGATTGAGGCTCAAGAACTGCTCAATCAGATCATACTCCCGGCCTATCATGTAAGATACCATACCCATTTACTTATGACTCAAAGCATCTACCACCACAATTGCTTTCCCCAGATGGTAAAGCATCTCGCAGTCATAATCCTTTAACAGCTCCATCCATCTGTGCTGTATCATATTCAACTCCCGTTGCAAGAATAAATACTTCAGACTCTTATGGTCTGTGTATACCTAGAATCTCTCTCGGTAGAGGTAGCGCCACCATATCTTCAATGCAAGTCATGAGTTGGATAATTCTTTTAATGCACTTTCAACTGCCTAGAACCATATGCAATTACTCGACCATTCTACATTAGAACACATCCCAATCCCAATGCGAAAGCATCACTACAAACTGAAAAACCCCCTTGATTCGCTAGGAAGAGCGAGAATAGGAGCACTAGTCAATCTCCTCTTCAACTCCTGAAAACTACGCTCACATGCATCTGTCCCCTCAAACTTAGCATCCTTCTGTGTGAGACACGTCAATGGAGCAGCCAGTCTCGAAAATCCCTCTATAAATCAACGGTAATATCCTACTAGACCCAAGAAACTCTGTATCTCTGTCACCAATCTAGGCCTCTCCCACTGCATAATGGCCTCTATCTTAGATAGATCTACAGACACCATGTCCTTAGATACGACATGTCCTAAAAATGTAATATGATCTAGCTAGAACTCACACTTACTAAACTTGGCATACAGCCTCCGTTCTCTAAGGGTCTGCAGGACTATGTCGAGATGCTGCTCGTGCTCCTATGCTGACTTGGAATATACCAATATGTCATCAATGAACACTATCACAAACTGATGCAGGTATGGCTTAAAGATCTCATTCATCAGACTCATGAAAGCTGTAGGGGCATTAGTCAATCCGAATGGCATCACAAGAAACTTATAGTGACTATACCAAGTCCTGAATGCAGTCTTAGGGACATTAGCCTCCCATATCTTCAACTGATGATACCTTGATTGAAGATCAATCTTCAAGAACACCTGTGCACCCTTTAACTAATCAAACAAATCATCAATCCTGAGCAAAGGATACTTATTTTTTATGGTAGCCCTATTAAGCAACCTGTAATCTATATACAACCTCAAGGTGTCATTCTTCTTCCGAACAAATAATACTGGAGCACCCCATGGAGACACATTGGGGCGAATAAAGCCCTTATCCAATAATTCCTAGAATTGCTTCTTAAGCTCCTCCAACTTTACCAATGCCATCCGATAAGGTGGCTTAGAAATGGGCTCCGTATCGAGTACCAAATCAATAGTAAACTCCGTCTCCCGATCTGGTGGTAACCATGGTAAATCATCCAAAAATATATCATGGAAATCCCTAACCACAGGAATCTCAGATATCTCTGGACGTTTCTTTTCCACGTCTTCCACATATGCAATGAAACCTTCAATCACATCACATATAATACTCAAACAATTTAGTAATAATAATTTCACTCCCATTACTTATCTAATAATTTTACAGTATAACGTTTAGGATGAGAGAAGGTAAAAAACTTAGTATAACAATTTAAACTAACATAGCTCATAGCTAACCAATCCATTCCTAAGATTACATCAAAATCATACACATTCAACAAAATTAGGTTAGCTGTTGTTTCCTTCTCTCCTACTATCACTTAATAGTTTCTATACACCATATCCATCATCTGTGACTCTTTAAAGGGAGTATTTATCTATAGGGTATACCTTAAGGGTTTCGGTTCTACCGATATTTTACTAGCCCAAGTAGGTGACAAAAAGGAATGTGTAGAACCAAGATCAAATAAAGCAAGTACTAATATGTCAAAAATGTAAATCTTACCCTTAATCACATCGGTAGAAGCATCAGCAGCCTCCTGGTCTAGTGCGAACACTCGACCTTGCATCACAACCTTCTTACCTTCTCTATTGCTGTCGCTTGTATGGGCTGTGAGGGTGTCACTTTCTTTGACTCTGTCAATGCCCGGGCTGCTAAAGGTGGAACAGTAGTTGAAGTAGTAGATGCAGCTGCCTCTTAACCAAGTGCCATGTTTGACCACATCTAAAGTAGGCCCTAGAGAGCATGTAACAGGGCCGAGTACCATGTGACGTCCCACACAGTGCACACCTGGTTGCGGTACCTCTTTATGTAGTACTAGGGCTAGTGGTAGGGATTGTAGAAGTAGGTCTAGCTGATCTCCCCTTGAAAATCTGAATACTCGATGTCTTGGACTTCTTAGGCTGCCATCTACCTATCCGATCCTCTGTCCCTCTCTTCACCTTCTCTTTACCCTTTCCCTTAATCTTAGACCCAGAATCAGTATGGAACTACTCATAGTCCCTCTCACATAACTGTGCCCGTCGGATAGCCCCGTCATAGGTTTGAATATCAAATGGACTAATCAAGTCCGAATCGAGGGTCTCAATCTTGACATAAATCTATCAATCTTCTACTCTTTACTAGTCCTGGTCTACGAATCAAACTGGACTCATACTAATCTACAGTCATACTCCCCTAAAACAATTCTAGAAAATCCTACTGTAACTTCTTCTATGCTATTCGAGGAATATACTGTCTGCGAAAAGCCTCCAAAAATATTGTCCATGTCACCACTGCATTCTGGGCCAACAATACTATCTGAGTCGACTTCCACTAATGCTCTACACCATCAATCAATTGGAACACTACTAAACCCACTTTCTTCGTCTCCAAGCACTGCATATACTTAAACAATTTCTGTCACATTTACCCACTACTCTGCCACCAATAAATCCTTATCCCCCTTAAACTTCGAAGCATCCAACTTCTTAAACTACCGCACTAAACTTACATCACAATAAGACTCAACATCCTGCTGCGGCTGCTATGCTGGGGGCTACAATGCTGCCTGCTGTTGGGGTGCAAGCTGTAGAGCTAGTTGTGGCTCCGAAGATGCTGGTGCTTGTGCCGGCTAAGGTGGGGGTGGTGCTACTGGTGGTACTGTAGCTCTAGCCTCTCTGCTTGCAACCCTATCTGCATTATACATGTCAATAAAGTCAGCCAACATCCCTTCCACCCTCGTAATTCTAGTATTCAGGCTCTCGAGCTGCAGAGGGAGTATGGGTTCTGGGGCAAGCTTCAGTGCTGGCTTTGGAATCGGCTTTGCCCTACAGCATCCTCGACCTCGTCGAGTACCCTTATGTCCACTCATTTTTGCACAGCACAGACATTCAAATTGGTTTTCAGTCACTTGCATCATTTTATATATTCAGACTATACAATACTACAAGGGATGTACTCTGATGTAAACATAAAGACATCGACAAACATTAGACCAACCTAGCTCTAATATCAATTTTTAACTATCGTATCCTATAGTATATAGTAAATATCATTTCACACACACAACAATGATCAGTTGGGCTGTCTGTGATGTCTTTATCACTATTCACTTTCACTTGTAACAGTAAACATATAGGTAAACAAAATTTATATTTATCTATTATCTATATTTACATAACTGTACCATCATTTGACATCCCTTATACATAATTATATAAAATTTAGTACTGTACAAAGTTGTCTGAACATATAAAGAAGATGAATATACCTCCAAGATCCACTAATAGCTGCCTCGAGACACCAAAAGAGTAGCCAAATCCTCAGAACAGTATAACAAAAGATCACTATAGATACTCTGTGGAGTGAAAAAATAAAGGGTGAGCTATCGTGCTCAGTAAGATAATCGTATGTAAAACTGATACTATAAAATCTATATGCTAAAACACTTAGATCCTAACAGTACACTAAGGTATAAGTAAGGATGGATACTATAGTTGACTAGAAAACTAGATGGAGTTGGGAGGTATTTTAGAATACCTGTCGCATCCCGGTCTCTAGAAGTAACTATAGGGAGTAAACATTTGAAATTGATATGAATAACCATTTTAATCACATGAAAACAATAAATGGTATTATTCAATATATATATATATATATATGTATATATGTATAAACAATATAAATAAACACTTTCATTTAAACACTTTCGTAAACAGTTCAGTATAGAAATCCAGCAAACAATACAGTAACACTTTAAAATTTCCCAGTACAGTCAACATTTAAAACATTCACTTCGGTACCAGTAGCATTTTTAGTGAAATAAACAATACATTACAATGGAGACTAGGCAACACCCAATGAATATCATGCTGTAATAATGTCCCAAAAAGGAGAAGTAATAACACGTGAGACATATGGCCATAGTCTATGTAATCAAAAGTGTGCACTAATCAGGTGACAACTGGGACGCTGATAATAGGATCAGTATCTATCAGTAACAGTACAATAACAGTAGCACGTGACATGTGAGCATGATATGGGCCCTAAGAGTCTCAAAACAATGTATATCCAGTAGAAGCACCATTTATTAAATCAATTTCACTGATAATATCTTCGATCAGTCCATAAATAAAAATATTGAAAATATATTCAGTTTATGAATAAAATTCATAAAATATTCACATTTCAGTATTCTTTCCTAAAAATATTCTATTTATCTGTATAACAATAATAAGCATATGCTAGTACCTTCACGTAATTAAAATTTATTAACATAAATATTTAAATATTATTTTTCGGTAAATAATAAAATTATGCCATTTTCATAAATACCATGGAAATCACTTGGAATTCTACTTATTTCTATCCTTTAAAAATATTAGAAATAATCTCTTATAATTTCTATCATTTTAGGTAGAGTAACGGCTATTTTCTAACCTAGCCTTCCTGCACGGAAAATACAGTTTATACACCAACCAGTATCCACAATTTCACCAATTCTAAAGTATTTGATTTCCAAATCATTATATAAAATCATTTCAAGCCAAAACATACATTCACAGTATCCCTACAATTTACACACTCATCACTCACCTATCTAATTTCACCGGTACAACCGATAGCACTACTTGATATTCACAACTCCCAGGCTGCAAAACATTACATCAACCTTGTTAATTCACCATACTTTAATTTATAAACCATCTTTCTTCACGAAATTCAACCACATTGTCTACAATAATTATTTAACCAGTCTAAATCACATTGGTGCTAAAACATAACTTCATCAAATTAAGTCCGATTTTAATTCTGATTGCTCCGGCAGACTCCTTATAATTTCTACAGAATTATGGCACCTCAAATTCATCAAATGAAGCACAAAAACGTCTCCCTTTAGCCATGGCTGAAACCTCCACAATACCATTTACATGGTATTTCATCCATTTAGCCATTAATTTATGTTTAAACCTTAATTTCTACTCATTTAACACTACTTTCATACATCAAAGCTTCATGAATCCTACATTTCCATCAATGGCCGAAAACCCTAAGGAGTGGTTTAGAGAGATTCATTCCAATCTAGGGTTAAAATCATGCTTAAGAAGCTTAAATGTATCATTTCCTACCATTAAAACTTAAAGAATCCAAATGTATAGAGAAAGCTCACCTTGGCCGAATGGTATAGACTTCCTCTTGATTTTGTTAACTTTCAATGAGCAATGGGCATGGGTTTGTAGAGCTTGAAGAGTAGAACAACTTTGTAAAAGAGGTTTTGATGAGGTAAGGTAGTTTAAGTGATGTTTTGGTGAGCTTCTCTTTTCTTTTTGTTATTTTGGTTATGGAGGCCACGTGAAGAAGCAAGAAGAAGAGGGAATAGTGGCTGGCTGATGTGAGGAGAAATTTATAGAATGTTCTATATAGGGGCAAAATGACAAAAATGCGCTTGATTGTGAGATTTTCGGATAATTTTGCCCTTAAGCTTCCGTAATTTTTTTAACTATCTTATTAAACTCCAAAAATTCATGTTTCATCACTAAATATTATTATTAAATATATTTTGATGAATAAAGGTGGTTTCACTGAGGTTTAATCTCCCGTAAATGTGAAATTATGAAAATACCCCAATCAGGTAAATCGCATAAATTTTTATTCTATTGCTGATTCAATCTATTTGTTGACATAACCTAGAACTTATTTATATGTAGATTATCATCCTTCAATCAGTTGGTCAAAAGTCAATTTAGTTTGACCGTTATTCACAAAAGTTCATCCGGGCTATGTATTTAATCGTCATTTCCTAAATTGTTTTCATTCTTCCCAAAAATAATCTAAATAAAGGATTTTAGGTTGGAAATTCTTACCATAAGTTTATTGGGCTCCCTTTACAATATATGTAGGTTTATTGGGCTCTTTTTACAATATATGTCTTATCTCACGTCCATCCGTACACTGTAAGGCCTATGGGACCCACCTTACTGTCTCAAGCTAAACCTGCGAAATACACAGGAATTGAATAGTGGTGAGTAGTTCTACATGTACAACAGTGCTAGAATACAAGGTTCTCACAACATAAAAGAAAACTGTATACCTCAACGAATAATAGGAATTGCTTGAGGGATATCCAAAAATAGAAAGTCTTCCCGAGCAAAGCAAAGAACTACTGTAGATAATCTTAAAGGTAAATAAGGGGGTGAGCTTACGCCTAGTAAGAAATATATATACAAGAGTTGATACTACACATATCTATATGCAGGTATCTCAAAAACATGATTTTTCACAAAAAAAATGATCACAAATTAGGCATGATTTCAAAATAGATAACTAGGTTGAGTACATAAGGATGCTTTAGAGTATGTCACTTGTCCGAGCAACCAATTCCAACTATATGGAGTTCTTTAATGCTTATTCAGTGATAGAGTTTAATAGGTATTCAAAAATAACTTCTTAAGTATTTCATCAAATCATCAAAACACTAGTTTCAAAACTCTTTGTAAACAGTGTCATAATTAATTTCAGTAGTTCATATCAAGATCATAAAACATATTAAATCAACAACCTACAAACAGAAATCAATAAAGTGGAGATAAGGCATATCAGGAATTTTCCACCGCAAGAAAAACCATATAGTGGTGACAAGGCATCACCCAATGGACTCATGCAGTAAGAGTAATAACGACATATGGACATACTCAGAAAGGGTCCACAGTGTACACAGGTCAGGTGACAGTTGTGGCACTGAAGACGTGACCAAGGTCTATCAGCAATAGTAATTAGTAATAAAAGTAATTGGAGAATGTGCTCGTAGGCAGCTGTAAGGCCAACAGTCTCAAAACAGTTCATAAATCATTTCGAAAGGGTTTTAGAGATCAATACAGTAATCATATCTTCAATCAGTCCATAAAGCAATAAAATCAGAATTCATTAAATTTGGAATATAAAAATTCACCAAATATTCTCAGTTCAATAACAGTTGTCCAAAATATTTTATTTACGTATCGCAGTGATATAGAAACATATATGTATTAGAAAACATGTAAAAATTAATAAAAATCACATCGAAAATTGAGTTACAAAATTCGTGTGCAAATGAAATCTTTGGAAGCTATCAAAACAAATTTCATTTTTCACTTCATTTCCTACTTCCAAAACAATACCATAGATGATTTTAGAGGTTTAAGGCTAATTCTAGAAAATTCTGGCTACATATGGTTGTAACTATCCAACCCCCAACATAAAAGCATAGTTCAGAATCCACAAGTCCAATTTCACAATTCAACCAAATCATCTAGTTTAAATCTCATAAAATTCAATCCTATCATTCCCAAGACAACATAGTATCCCTACACCTTATACGTATATCCCTTACCTATCAGAATCTCGCTAAGTCGCTCATTAGAACCAATATCTCCTTTCGATAATCTGAGCTGCAATTGACCACACAAACATAGTCAATTCATCAAACTTCAATTATAATAAATTTATAACTCCATGAGATCTACTACATTGCTTACTGCAGCTACTATTTTGATCTATTTCATACTAGTGCTAACATTGCAACTATCGCTAAAACACCTCCGTTTTCGGTTATGACTTTGCCAGTAGTCTTCTATCAATTTATAAAATTTTCTAGGACCCCATTTACATCAAGTTGAGCGTGAATTCCTCATGCTCTTGTTTTGGCCGAATTGGCCTTTTATGCCTACACCCTCCATTTCAATGATTTAAGGCCATAATCACGTTCTAGACATCCTCTACACTGTTTCTAAACCACTTTTGCATTGAACACAATCACACACACTCATGGTTCACCTTGGCCAAAACCCTATAGAGTGCATTCTAGTGGTTTGAGTCCAATTCAAGCTTAAATACATGGCTAAATATCATAAACACATAGTAAAATGCCATTAAAACATGAAAATTCCAACTTTCTATGACCTTAGACCCTTGGCCGAATATGAAGGGAGTTCAAACACTAGGAATTTGGCCTCTTTTGTGTAGGATTTTGGTATTGGGTTGTAGAGCTCGAAGAGCTAAATAGCTTTGGTGAAGACAGTTTTTTTTTTTATTTCGGTGAGTTTTGGTTAGTGTTTTAAGGCTTTTTTCTCTCTTAACTAAGGTGTGAAAATGGAGTAAGAAGAGCAAGAGAAGGATGGCAACAAGGAGAAGAAGACTAGAAAGAAGAAGACTAGAAATTTCTATTAAAATATGATATTTTAAGTGACAAATTATCATTTTACCTTTAAAACATTAAAATGTGACCATTTTACCCTTATTGATTTGACTTCGTTGAAAACAATCAGTCTAATTTTCAAAATATTTCATTTTATCATGAAACATCTCTATTTAGCATGCTCTAATCATTGATTGAGCTTTTGTTGAGGTTTAACTTGTCATTTGGGTAAAATTACTAAAATACCTAACCGTTGAATCGCTTAAATTTCTACTTTTACGCTTGATTTAGCTTATCATTCCACATAGCCTATAACTTTATTACATGAGGATTTTCCTATAACTATTAGTTGGTCAAAAGTCAACTTGGTTTGACTGTTATTTACGAAAATTCCAACTGCCTATGGACTTAACCGTCATTTTATAAATTGTTGGATGTTTTTTGAAACATGCATAAACAATTAAATTTAAGATGGACATTCTTACCATCATAGTATTTGGCATTAAATATCAAGTCTGCCAAGTTTCACCTCCATCAAAACACTAAAAGGCTAGTAGAGCCCACCTTCTAATTCCATTTCAATCATGTTCGTAGACATATCATTAAATTGAATTGAATATTAGACTATATTAAAATAATTGTTAATTAATCAATACTTTAAGGGAAATTTCATAAATATTGTCAACATCTTTATTAATTAAATTCTTAGCTTTTTAAAAAGTATAAACATTGTTTTTCTAGTTACATTAAATACCTTAACATTCAACTTATACCTATAAGATATACAAGTTGCTATATTTAAGTTATATATATATATATTAAAATTATAAAATGCTTTTATTATCGTCATGAAATAATTTATATTTAATGTTTTAAATATAGTAAAATAATTATTATTTACCTTAGAGTTGGATTAAGGACATCGACATCACATGAGGAATAATAAAATTTTTCATCAATTTCAAATTGTTTTTGTTGTACTGACGTGACATATAATACCAACCAAAAATTGTATCAACTTAATTTTATGATAGTTACTCTACTGGTGAAAGATTCTCCCTGTATATATATCAAATACAAAAATAGTCAACAACAATATACATGCTAGATTAGTTTTATTTTAAAATTATGCTGCTATATATTTTATCATTGAAAAAATATGTTAATTGATAAAAAAATATAGATATAGATATTATATTTAGTAATCTTAATGTAAGGAGAGATAAATGATATGTCATTTTTATTTAATTTTAATTTATATATAGATATAAATGTTTATCATTTAAAAATTGAAATAGATAATTGATTTATTTTGTATTTTTAATATATATATATTTATATAAGGAGAGGTTTTTATCCTTTTGAAAATTAAAAAAATTATTATTTTAGTAAAATAAATGCCATGTGTCAAACCTATAGCAAATCTACATAAGAGTTTTACTTTGAGTCAATTGCATTACCTTATATATATATATATATATATATATATATATATATATATATATATATATATATATATATATATATATATAAAATTAAACTTTTATGCCTTTTTTCAATTTTCATTTCATTCCTTTTTCAGATTTATTTATTCAATCGTTTATTTATTTATTTGTTCAATAATTTTTTTTGTAAAAAAAATTCATATGAATTATCTATTAATTTGAAACGTGTATTATTTTAAATATTGTAATTAATTGCTTTAAATTAATTTAAATTTTAAAAATTTAAATAATAATTTATATTTATTTTTATTTACATTTTTAATTTACTTACTTTTATTTATAAATAATTTTTTAAAAACCCTAAAAGATAAAGTTTTCAACATTAATTAATTTTATAAGATTAATTTGGAATCATTTAAATTCAAAGTTTAAAGGTAAATCAATTTAAAATATGCAACATTGACGAATAACTTATTAATGATTAATGAAGCAAGAATTATTTTTATTAAAATTGTAGCTATTTAAATATATTAAGATTTGTGATATTTAAATTTTCAATAATTTTTAATTAGTATTTATTTTCGAATTATTTTTAAATTTGTGTATTTTGTATATGCATCAAGTTTTTTAATACATTATTCAATATGTATTTCAAAATAATTTTTTAAATTATACTTTTATTTTTTAAAAAAATTAATATAATTTAAAATTGTCACCATGTATCTCACGAGTTTAAATCTTGTTTTCTTAAAAAAAAAAAAACCTTACGTTTCTCTATTTTTTATTTGGAAAACTTTCCTACTAGCCAAAATTAAATATTGACTATTCCTTTCTCAAACTTTAATAATATTTTGAAATAAATGCAAATAAATGATCTATCATTCCATATTCTATGGCATCCTTTATCTCATGTAATATATGATACTCATGTTTATTAAAAATATTATTTTATATATGGATTTATATATTAGTAGTAAAACCTCTTTATTATAAAAACAAGATGCCATGGTTTTCTTATGTTTCTTTAATAATTAACTACTTAATTATTAATCTACATCTACAATATATAATTTATTATCTATCTATAATATAAATAAGCATGGATGCCAAAAACTTTTGAACTAATGAAAATAAATATTTTATTAGTTATAATTTTATACTATGATTTTAAACATTTTAAAGTAAATAAATATTAGTAAGATTAATCCAATTTAATTATAATTAAGAACTCTAATTTCATTAAATAAAATCTTTCATTGAATAAATTTTATTTGATCAATATGATTTATCTACTTTATATTCAACGTTAAAATTACTTAAATGTTAATGCAAGTATATGTGGATATATAAATTGTAATTATTTAAAAATTATATAAAATTATAAGTGCAATATATAATTATTATTTAAAATAAAATATCAAGTTGATGTATCTAACAACAAAAGTTAAATTTTATAAATATATTTTAAATGAATATATATATTATATTCATCGTACGTTATTTGTGAAATTTAAAAACTTCATCATTTTCCATATATAAAATTTTTTTTTATGGTAACTTCTTTTTCATGTTATTTTTAAATACATGCATACATGCATATCCTTAGGTATTATCTTATATAAATATATAAAAGCCAAAATTTTGTGCTACAAGTAAAACATCATATGTGGATAATCTAAATGTTTGACACCTATAGTAGTATATTAAAATAAAAATAAAAATTATTCTTTTTACATTTTTCTAAAAAATAGGAATATATATTAAAATTACAAAATAAATCAGTTATCTCTTTAAATCAATTATCTATTTCAATTTCTTTTTCAGATGTTAATTGAAATAAATGTACTACCAATTATATTTTTTAACATTTTAAAAGATAGACATCTATATATATAGGATAATTATTCGATACATTGCCAGTGGAGTTTTTTTTTGCTCCACAAGTTGTCACGACCTAGAGGCTGCAAGAGATGTCAAACCTTGCAGATGCGCAAAAATTTCGGGTAAATTTTTTCACTTTTTTTCCTAACTTAGCAGGTTTGTCTCTGTATGTGCAGTGTCAATATTAGCAGGTTTGTCTCTGTATGTGCAGTGTCAATATTAGCAGGTTTGTCTCTGTATGTGCAGTGTCTCTGTATGTGCAGTGTCAATATTAAATTTTTTCACTTTTTTTCCTAACTTAGCAGGTTTGTCTCTTGTCTTATTTACAACTAATTGCACAAGGTCCTACTCTAATCCTTTAAAGACAACATAATCTCTTTACAATCTTAGATATCCACAACTAACTCATTTCCGCATATAGCATCCAGGTGACCTTTACACATGCATAATTTATGATTTTATTGGTATTAGACTCAATTCCATGCCACCGAGAGGAAAACATCCTAACATTATAAACCATTCCATAATCTTAGTTTACATCCCATTATAGTACTGAATCAAAAACTGAAATAGGAGTAAGTACAAGAAGAATCATGCTATACCAAGAATAAGCAAGTAAGTCTCCTCGGAGAGTTGTGATGATATTTCATGATACAAAAGCATTTTGGATAGATCCGAAATATTTCCCCAACTCTGTGCTCAATTTGAAAAAGTTTAGAATAAATTTTAGTAAGCGAGAGCTCAATAAGTCAATTATATAAGTGCAAAAGTAGTTTTATACTTACTAAGTGCAATAAATGAATCCTCCAAAATGCAGTCCTCAAATATCATTTCGATTGTATCATAGTGCATTTATACCAACATCATTTCCTAAGAGACTCTAGGTGGGCTAGGGTTTTAAAGTGTAAATGGAAGGGTACTTTGAAGTATCTCATTATCCCTGTCCCCAACACCTATGGACATAAGCAACCATGCTCTATTGTATAGCCCAATATCAATCTCATTATAAATATCGATTATCAATTATCAACCCATACAATATCGATCATATGTCATTCATCCGAATTCAGTATTAAACCTTATTTGTATTTATTCAAATCAAAAATCAATCCACATATCGCTCTTTCAATCCAAATTCAATCCATAATAACTTTATCTATCTCAATATCTTAACTTATGCAACATATGTAATATAATTTCAAGTTCATATGCAATGGTTATAAAACATATTGAGTGAAAGAAGCCATGATATTATAAATCTCAATGTACAAAATCTAATGCTCAAATAGTATGAAAACCATTATATAAAACATTGATGTTGTCATAGGTTTCAAAACATATATCGAGACTTAAGTCATGCTTAAGCTTGAGTGCATGATTTAAAACCATCAAAATCAATCACCAAGGTCGAGACGGTGCTCAGGCTCAAGATCCAGTATACATAAACCAGTATTAAACATGGTTTTCAGAATTAAAGCATGATAGCAATCAGTCAAATCAATTTAGTGGAGATATGGAATAATCAATCACATATCAAATTCATATACATCCAAATAATCATATCATACTATATACATCGAATCAATTAATACAGTCTTAATTCCACTGTAGCTATCAATGGATTGGAAAGGCCCTAATGGAGAAAGGCTGTACTAGTGGCCATGGTAAACTCTGGTCTTATTGATCAGATGAAGGTCTAGACTTATGCCAAAATTCGTCTGACACGTCTAAATAACTTTATAAAACCCCATCCAATAAGTCCACATGTATGCCTAAGAGCACCGCTCACTCAGGCATGTCCTTTTATGCTTTATTGATGTCAATATTGTAACATCTGGAACTACGAAATTTCAAACTAACTTTTTCTTTTCAATACCACTTTTCTCATTCATCTATTTGTTACCATTCGGTTTGCATTCGATGTCAGTATAAATTCATTCTATAACTCTTGTTACAATTTAATCTTTATACCATTAAACCATTCAGTATAAATTCTTTAATTTTACACTACATTATTTACATCCCGTTCTATAAATACATCTGCTGTGCATGTACTTGTCTGAATATAAATATAACATTCTACATATACTTGTTCACTCGATACTTTAACTTCTAGTGATTTTCTTGAACTAACCTGGAAGCAGCGGTCCGCACGTACACTGATGAGCTATCTGAGAGGGTGAGTAAAGGGGTGAGCTTTGGGGAAAGCCCACTAAGAAACATATATAAAAGTACGTACTATGCTACTATATGCAGATAAAAATAAACTTATTTATCAGTTATAAAAAGCGTAATAATTATGAATATTAAAATACATAAAATCATTTATTTCCTAGCGGTACACCAAAGGACATTTTAGGAATGATATTATAATCGGCTAGGTAACAAGATAGAGTATAAGAGGTACTTTAAAGTACATTTTGTGTTCCGATCCCTAGTCCCAACTATAAGGAATAAGCAATTGATGATAAAATAGATAAACAGTATAAAACCTTTAATAATTTCATGCAGTTTCCTTTCAATAACACTATATAAAACAATTTATTTAAAACAATTCCATAAAGCAATTTTGATATGCAATTTCGGTAATCAGCACAATAACACTTCAAAATCATGGATATAAAGCAATATTTTCATCTAGTACAATAAAGCAATTTATTTAAAAATCATCATTATCAATCGTTAAATTTGAATATCTCTTTCTTTCATATCAATCAAGTCAGTATTCAATTAATCACAATAAATTTAGTGGAGACAGAAACATCCACTAGAATCATGCACGAACAGTATCCTCGAAGGGATGAGCAGTATCCCTGAAGGGACAAACAGTAACAATGGTCATCATCGACAATCATAGTTCGCACTGGTCAAGTGCTCACTGTGGAAACTTGTGGGCTTGACCATAGTCCCACAGTCATATCATGTACATATAACAATATGCATGATCACTGAGGAGCAACTGTCTCAAAAAACCTTTTCATAAATTCATAAATCACAATAAGAAATCATTTCATTAACTTATCTTCAGTCAGCCCGTAATCATATAAAAGAATAATTATTATACTTGTAGTAAAAAATTCATTAAAAACTCAATGCAAAACTTTAAATATCCAAATAGCACATTTGCACATAAATAATAAATCATTCTATGTAAAATAATAAAATAATAAAATAATAAAAATATTTTTTATTCAAAACAAACCATATTTAGACTTGTATGAATTTAAAATAAATCTCTATATTTTTGTTTAGGAAATTGGGCAAGTAAACGGTTAAGATTGGTTTCCAAAAATTCTCATATGCAAGCATAGTATTTCCTATGCATCTATCATACATATTCCTTACCTTAATTTCCACATAGTGTGATCATGTTAATAACATAACTTAAACCTCTTTAATCTCCTGAACTCAGTGCTGCAAACAATATCAAATTACAGTTAAAATTTAATTCTTCAATTATAAAGAATGTTCTACACTTTGTGTAACAGTCCAAACATACAGTAAATCACACATTTTACACATAAATTTCAGTTGGGCTGTCTGTGAGGCTTTTAACACCATTCATCTACAACAGTAAAACAATTTAGACAACATTTATCTATTAATAATTATTATTCACAGCTGTATGAATCAATTACATCCCCTAAAATTAAAATTTACAACAAATAGTACTGTATAAAAATGTCTGAACACACAAGTGTAAGCACGATACCTTCGAGATCCATTATGAGCTACCTTGAGCTACTTAAAGTGTAGCTAATCCATGGATTGATACTTCAGTTAATAGATACATATAATCTATGGATGATGCAAGTAAAGGAGTGAGCAAACCACGGCTCAGTAAATGAGTTATATGTAAATCTTGATATTCCAAACTCTATATGCAATAAAATCCTTTGTTTTCCTATGGTGCACTAGGGACCGAAATAAGAAGGATACTATTGTTAGCTAGGGATCCGGATGGAGTAAGGAAGGTATTTTGAAATACCTGTCTTGTTCCGGAACCTAGAAGCGACTATAGGGAATAGAAATTTGATTTTAATATAAATTCTCATTTAATAATTCACCATTTAACAATTTACATAACTCTGGTATAATAAACCATCAAATAAAACATTTAGGAAATAATTTAATTTCCATATTAAGATATCACTTTCACACTTAAATAAACTACACTAAACAGTGTGGTATACAGTTCAATATGATAAACAATTTAGTGATAATAACTTTTCAGTAATTAATACAGTAAACCGTTAGTTAGACGTAACAATTAAATAAATAAATAAATAAATAATTTCTTAAATGGTTTATAAATCCCTTTAGATAAAATACTGTAAGGTATTTTATCAAATCACTTTATACTTGTTTTACACTCTTCAATAACACCTAGTAAGCAATACAGTAAATAGTATTGAAACTCATTCGATAGCAAAAAACATTTTCGTAACAATAATAATTAACTGAAAACCGTAACCGTAGCAGTAACACGTGAATGGAGACCAAGCAATACCCTCAATATATCATGCTAAAATCCACGTAGGGAACAGTAACAATAAACACGTGAGATCTATGGCCATAGTCTATAAATGTCCTCGATCGTACACTGATCATGTGTCTAAAGACGGGATCAATGTCAATAGCTTCACACAGTAACAGTAACACATGAACACATGAGCATGATATGGGGCCTAACAGTTTCAAAACAGTATATATGAAATCTCATCACCTTTATGTAAAATAAATAAAATCGATAATATCTTTCAGAAAATCCATAAATGTATAAATCACAGTGTCTCGTACGGTGAAAACAGTGTTATAAAATATGTACACTGTAGTAATAAAATTTGATAAATATTCCATTTCACCATAAGCACATATATTCGTATTTCCATCCTTTCCTTTCAAACTTTCAATTTCAAGATTACTAGAAATCATTTTTCGGTAATTTCTTACTCTATGTGTGATAACCGTAAATTTTCCATTTATTGGAAATTATAAATATTGGAGAAAATTAAATAAGACGAAATAAATATAAATTTGCGAGAAACGGGATATTGGTGAAAATCCTGAGAAATGAGGAAGTGAAGATAAAAATAATAGAGAGAGGAAAAGAATTAAATTGGATAAATTAAAATCCAAATCTAATTAAGAAAAATAAGAAAATAAATGAAATATATTTATATAATTATATATTATTATATAAATGTATTTTTATACCAATACATATGTATTCAAAATATTATATAGTATATTTTAAAATACGTTGTTATATATATAGAAATATATATATATACTATTTCATAAATTCAAATAATACATATGTATATAAATATAATGTTTTATGTGTATATATAATTATGTAAATACATATAGAAGAAAAGTAAGTATGGTTTTATATTAAAGTTTATATGTATAAATATTTTATTATAGCATTTATATAATTTATATATATAAATGTTACTTAATTTTAAGTATATATATATAAACATACACATATATACTAGACATGTATTTTGTAATGTACAATATGTATTTTGTATATAATATATATTGTATAATATTATGTATGAAATAATGTATGTATAACATATAATATATATTATATGTATAAAATATATTGTATAATATATAGTATATAGTAAATACTAAATATAGAAAGAAAATAAAAGACAAAAAAGGAAACTAAACAGAAAAGAGAAACAGAATCGGGAAGACCCCGATTCTGCCTTCCCCAGGCGAGATCGCCCCCGTCAGAGGCTGCCGGAGAAGGAAAGGGAGAGAGGAGAAGAGAAAGTCGTCGCCGGCACAGGAAGAGGAAGCTGATGGCAACGCCGGCGAAGCGAAACGGAGAAGGAATCGACGCGAAACGGCGGAAAACCGAGGAAGAAAACGAAACTAGATCTGGCGGTTGCCGGCGGAATTGGCCGCCGCCATTACAGCCGAAGCATCGGTGGAAGGAGAGGAATGGGATGGAGGCCACCGGTGAGGCCAACGACGGCGGAGGAAGGCCGACGGAGGAGGAGAAGTGACCGAAGGTAAACCGAGTAGATCCGCCGCCGTGCCGCCGATCCAGGCCAAGCTGAGACCACCGGCAGCTTCGCCTCGACGCCGGCCAGCTGAAGGACCAAAGAGCCGCCGGAGAACCGGCCGCCGGCGAGGAACCGGCGAGGAAAGAAGCTGGACCGGTCTGAACCGGTTTCACCGGGAAAGGAAGAAGAAAAAAAAGAAAAAGAAAAGAAAAAGAAAAAGGAAAAAAAAAAAGAAAAAGAAAAAAGAAAAAGAAAAAGAAAAGAAAGAAAGGAAAGAAAAAGAGGAAAAAGGAAGAAAAAGAGGAAAAAGGAAAATTTGGGAATTCGGAAAATTCCCGGAAATTCGACAACCCGGGATTTTACAAATTCGGTAAGAAATTTCCCGAGAATTTAATTTCAGAAAAAATTAAATAAATTATGAAAAATTCTAAAAATTAGAATTTTAATTCCAGAAATTATTTTCAGCAATCGAGATAAGGAATCGGGAGAAATGGAGCGCGGGCGCGATCGATAAGCGGAAGTCGCCGACCCGGAAAAAGGTAAGGGATGCATGTGCACTGTAAGGATACTCAGTCTGCATAATTTAATTTGAAATATTTTATGCAATTATTTTATGAAAATTATTATGATGCATGAATTGCTGAAAATAATTTGGGAAGAAGTACTGGCTGAAAGATTTTAAACTGTATTTTCCGTGCAGGAGGTTAGTGAATCGGCAGCCGTTATGCTGCCGAAAATTTTAGAAAAACTTTATAAAATCATATTAAATGATTTATTTCCGAATTTCGATAGTAAATCACGAGACATGAGGAAATTTCTAAATTTCATAAAATATGAATATAATGAGATGGAACTTTAGAATATTCATGTATTCGAGAATGGTGATAATGAAATCACCGAAAATTCTCGAAATAGATAAATTACACGAATTACGAGACGAAAGATGAAGTGAAATATAGTAAATATTTTATGGATATTTTTATCAATATTCACTAAAGGATTATAACCCTTATGGTTTTAAATCATGGAATTATATAATTGTATAAATTCCATAAGGTGTATTTTCCGATGAAAAAATACGGTTTTGAGACTGGTTGGTATTCTTATCATGCTGATACATGATATGTGACATGTTTAGTCCCGGTCGACACCTGATCCGTGATCCACCGAGGACAATATAGATTATGGTCATAGATTTGACCGGTTTAGTCCTTTACCCTCCAGGGTTTATAGTACGACAAGATTAACGTCTATATTAAAATCCATAAATGATAGGTGACATGTTAAAAAGGGAAATATTTTACATGACATGGAATATGTCAAACGGAAAAGGCCATACCGAGCAGAGACTCGATGATTGAACCGTGGGAGCCACCTCTAGAGTCCTTCGGGAACTAAGTGCTACACGTGTTCCGATATTTCAGTACAGGCCATACCGAGCAGAGACTCGATGATTGAACCGTGGGAGCCACCTCTAAAGTCCTTCGGGAACTAAGTGCTACACGTGTTCCGATGTTTCAGTACAGGCCATACCGAGCAGAGACTCGATGATTGAACCGTGGGAGCCACCTCTAGAGTCCTTCGGGAACTAAGTGCTACACGTGTTCCGATGTTTCAGTACAGGCCATACCGAGCAGAGACTCGATGATTGAACCGTGGGAGCCACCTCTAGAGTCCTTCGGGAACTAAGTGCTACACGTGTTCCGATGTTTCAGTACAGGCCATACCGAGCAGAGACTCGATGATTGAACCGTGGGAGCCACCTCTAGAGTCCTTCGGGAACTAAGTGCTACACGTGTTCCGATGTTTCAGTACAGGCCATACCGAGCAGAGACTCGATGATTTAACCGTGGGAGCCACCTCTAGAGTCCTTCGGAACTAAGTGCTACACGTGTTCCGATGTTAGTATGAGAAATCGTAGGATATTGTGACGATAAGTAAGTGAGTGTGATTCGTGAATTCGACAAATGTCAAAGAATGAAATAGATTTTAATAGCTTTTTCTGCTTTTTAACGGACAGAACTAATTAAGAGAGTACATTAAAACATGAAATAAGTTTTAAAGAAATAAGATGATGATTTAACTAATATTCTTTTCAAGGAATATACGGATATTAATTATTCTATTTAAAGGCTTTATTTCGTAGAGGCATTATTTTGAAAGGAATATGAAAAAGATTATGAAAGATTAAAAAGGAAAAGGATTTATTAATTCAAAACAAAAAGAAAAAAATTTTTCTTTACAGTTGCTTCTAGGTTCCGTAACAAGTATGGTATTCTAAAATACCTACCTTACTCCATTCGGATCCCTAGCCGACTGTAGTATCTTTCCTACATGCGAGCCTAGAGCCCATAGGAAAAATGAAAAAAAGATTTTCAGCATATAGGAAGCTGAGTATCAAGTGAGGCATATAATTCTCTTACTGAGCCGTGGTTTTGCTCACCCCTTAATATTAAACATCTCAGGTTTTGATGCTGGTGAGTTTAGTGGATTGTGGATCCTGGCTGTACACGAAGAACAATGTGACAGACCGACTGATTATTTGAGGTATGATTATTTATTCTCTGTATTTAGACACGTCAACAGTACTACTTATCTGATTTGTTACGATAGGGGATGTGTATGATATAAACAATACATTGTAAAATTTATTAACAGTCAGTACAAGTGAAGTATCGCAGACAGCCCAACCGGTTAAGTTGTGTATAAGAAGGGTAAAAAATGTGGTCACGGGTCGTGACAGATTTAATGGTATCAGAGCATTGGTTGGCCTGATGTCTGTGGATACTTTGGAAAGAAAAGAGTTAAACATCCCCTGTAGTACTGTGTCGTCTGAATACATAGAGAAATTAAATGATTGTAAATGGGGTAAAATGATTTAAAGGGAGTGAGAAAG
This sequence comes from Heritiera littoralis, assembly GCA_031772115.1. Classification (NCBI taxonomy): domain Eukaryota; kingdom Viridiplantae; phylum Streptophyta; class Magnoliopsida; order Malvales; family Malvaceae; genus Heritiera; species Heritiera littoralis. The sequence continues at coordinate 4,554,181 of JAPDPK010000049.1, read as the reverse complement.
TATAAACTGAGAATGTTAAAGAAGAAAATAGGCTCAGAAATTACCGAAAAATTTGTAATCCTTCTAATCTATATGAAGGCCTGTTCGGTAAGGAACAGAAATGGACTCGGTGAGGGCCCCACTAGTACTTTTCTGTCCGAACCGAACTGAGACCTGAAAGTGATGGTATAAAATAGGGGAATAAAATATCATCATTAAATAGACTTTAAGATCACCGATTGAGGGTAATTTGAAGAGAGAGAAAATTTTTAGCCAAAAATGACCAAAATACCCCTACCCCCAAAATTTTACTGGGAGTCAAAATAGATCACCAGAAGTGGGAATTGATCGATTTGACAGAGAAATTAATGATATAAAGCTGAATTACAAGTAAATTAATCCCATTGTGGATTTTAGTGAACTTCTCTGTCGAAAATCGAATGAGATCTAACTTGCTGTTATAAGTATCAGAAAGGATACTATCAACACATAGATGATCAGTTCATTGATTTGAATGTATATTGAGGAGAAAGAAATAAATGTCGAAATGACGAAAATGCCCTTATATTGGGTGATGTGCGGAATAGTGTTAAAACCGAGCTGAATTGGAATCCATTGATAGTAATGGAATTATTAATGACATAGAAGATGTCATATGAATCTAACGATCCCTATTACTGATTCCACTAACACTTAGATTACGGACGCGAAAGAAAAACCCCGAGTGGACTGTGGGCCATAGGGGATAACAGTATGGTTGAGTGAGGCGGCCAGGGCTCCCCCCACGAGTGGACTTTGGGCCATAGTGGTAAATCCTGGGCTTCACAATAAAACAATCCGTGAGGGACTAAGTGCCACGTCTGTGTGACGGGGGCCACCTCTAGAGCTCAGAGCGGACAGCACGGATGAGTGGTGCGGCTCGGGCCCCTCCGGCTTGAGACCGGCAAATCCGAGGCATCACAATAAAATGTGTATAGGCAGACGGCAAACGAGCCGGGGCCTTATATGATGCGATCCAAAGAGTGTAGTGGAATGTCATCAAATGTTTGGCCCGGTTATTGACTGAAAGGGTCGAAAAATTAAGAGTGTATTGAACGGGATCGTTAAATACTGTGAAGAGTGAAATGATTACAAGAATTGACTGATGAGGTGAAAAGTATAGATAATGAAATACATACTGGTGTGATTACTTATGGTTCTGTACGTTTTCATTTCTTTGAGGTATCAAACAGATAATCGTACATAGAACCGACGTATCTTGGAATATGTGCTACAGAATGAGGTACTGTTTGGAGTACTGTGAATTAGAGGATAATTATAAGAACAGTCAAGTGATAAAAAAAGAAGATGACCGCTAACCTAAGTTCTTCAGGACCCTTGAGACAGAACTGTGATGGGCGACCCAATGATGGGCGACCCGTAGTGGATCATGTGTCGTGAGATATAGGCGAACTATCTCATCGCCGACTCACTAGTAAGGATAAACCTGAGGCGAAAGGATCGCCTAGGGGATGCTCGTCGATGGTCGATATGAACGGGCGAGGCCCTTATAAGTATCCCAACGGTAACACGAGTGTAAGGAACTAGGTACGTAAGGGGTGCCAAGGTTCAAACCTTGTGGAGAATATACTCGAGGGAACTAAGCCTGAATTCAGTAAATGGAAATGGTTTTAAAGTGAATAACTGAATTGAAACGAGTAGCTGTAAAGTGTGTTGATAACCCTTGTAATTGATACAGCTTACCAGAATGAGATTCGTAACGCTGTAAAGTATGACTAGGTAATGAAATCAAGGTAGAGTATGTATCAAAATGATTTGAATATGGAATGTCTCTGTCTTGAGAATATACTGTGAAATGATGGGACACAATGATGAAGGTCCAAAATGATAAAAGACGTGTGGTTAAAGAAACTATCGGATCAGAATCCCGATAAATTCCAGAGTAACATAGATTGAGAAATTAGGTGAATGTTGACTCGATTGCGGATATGAAATTTATTCTTAAGCTTGTATCGAAGAATATAGAAGAAATCCGACAAGCTTAAGAAAATAATTTTTGGAAAATATTACGGATGATGAAATTCACAAGTATCGATGTAAAGAAAGGAAATAAAATGATATGATTTGAGGATGAATTAAATGATGTATTAAAATTTTTGGTTATACACTAAAATTCTTATGAAGAACAAATAAATATTATATGGAAGTGATGCCTTAAATATGATTCAATCGGAGATGTATAAGGAGCTTATAAGAGCAATCCTTGTAAAAGGCATAATCAGATAAAAAGTTAAAGAACGATGGTCACAAGATGATAAGAAGGGTACAATTAAAGAAAGTATCAGATTTGATTTCCGATAAAACTTCCAAAGTTATATAAATTAGAGGAATCGAGATAACACTGATTTGATTTTAAATATGAAGTTAAATTCTAAGCTTATATCGGAGGATGTAGAAAGAATCCGAAAAGTTAAAGAAAATAATTCTGAAAAATGTGTGAATAATGAAATTCACGTGTAGAGGTCTGAATGACGAAAATACAGATAATGAAAATTTGAGAATAATGAAATTGTCTGTATAAGTATAAATGAGAGAAATGCAAATGATGTTGAGTTGTAGACAAATAAAAAAGGATATATTAAATTTCTATCATTGATGAAGTTCTGGTGAAGAACAAGTATTAATCTACGTGAAAATAGACGCTTTATTGATCTGATCAGAGATACGTGAGGAGTAAATAAGACTAGCTGCTGTATAAAGCGTCCTTAGATAAAAGATTGAAGGTTGGTGTCCATAAGATGATGATTTGAACTCGAAGTGAATTTTACGAGTTCCGATTGAAGTTATAAGGGTAATGAGTTGCCTTGTAAAGTAGATAAGCCTAAAGAATGAGGCATCCTTACATGAGTAAAATTGATGAAATACTGATAGAGTCTAAAGTATAAATGGAACATGAGCAACATTGTGATATGATCCTTAAACTCTTAAAGGCTATGGGATTGTGCTAAGATTAACAACTAAGAAATTTGGCTAGACAGTATCTCCTCTTGAAATATATGATTTTGAGACGACAGGATGACAGTGAACCTGTCTATGATATAAAGATAATGATTGAGATACGAAAGTAATGAGTCTAGCTAAATACTATTGTCAGCCTATAAAAGAGTGATGAGACTGGCTGCTTTATAGACGAGATCTAATTAAAGAAATTAAAGTCGGCAGATGGCTAGTGTAAAGAAAAAGATGGTACGCAAGATTTTAAAAGATCTTAGCAGTATAGTACCATGCCAATTAAAAATATATATGTATATATATATATATGAAGAGATAAATAGTAGAAATATGAAAACGAAAATGAAAGTGGAATAAGGAAATAAATTGCATGATGAGAAGGGAACATCAATATGAAACAGTTCCCGCAGTTAAGACTGAAAGTGAATGGTGTTGGTTATCACATAACTGTGGCAAGATGTAAAACCAAAGCCAGAACTGATAAGTGAAAGTAATGATACTCCAAGGAGTAAGATAATTGATATGTTTACTGCCAGTAAAATGTTTGTACACATAACCACCTCGAAATGATAGAGATGGTGGAATTGTATAGATAATGTGGTGCTTAAATGGATAATTCGAGGATTCAATCACAGAATCTAAGTTATGAAAAGAGTATATTCTCAGGTATATTCTAAAATTTAAATGATATTGAATATACCATAAGAGTAAGAGATGTAATGACCATACTACATGAAAAGAGACATGGAGAGAAAATGATTGTCTCATGATTTATTTCTGTAAGAGATGATTAACAGAAAAATTTGCAATGATATGTAGCCTTGATGGAATAAGTGTGAAAATGAATATTGTGGACAATAAAGAGTCCAAAAGAGAAATAATGATATGGAAGTGATTAAAGACTGATGATCTAAATAGAATCATTTTCCATTAACAGACTTCTAGATTCTCTAGTGCCTTAGTCGAAGTATGAGTGTTAAACGATGTGAATGTGTATGTACAGTTCCAGTGAGCCTTACATGTGATGGGAGTCTCTGTGTTGCCATATGCTAATGAGAGATAGCAAAAGGCTTTGAGATCCCAAGTGTATTGATAGCACCGCTCCATACTGATATATATTTATATATATGAGCGTGAGATTGTAACCGCTCCATGATATTGAGAGAGAGCGTGTGCACGAGATGTGAAAGCTACTGGGACACTTACATATAATTGATTGACACGAGTACATGATAGTACCAAATTATGTCGACTCGGCACTAAGTGAGAAGCATGGATGATGAACAGCATAAATCAGCTGTAATATTAAAATATTATTTATGGCTCTTATATGAAAAGAGTAAAAGGGAATAACTCCCGATTTTAGAAATGAACTTACGGGAGTATAGACATATACGATGAAAGACAGCATGTAGTGGTCTAAAGCACTCTTGATGTTGAAAGTGTGCTGGCAGTATTACTTGGAGGATGAACTAGAGGTCAAAAGTCGTAAGTATACGGCATATACCACCTTTGGACTTAAGTTAAATTCGGAGGACCGAATTTCTTAAGGTGGGGAGGATGTGATAACCGTAAATTTTCCATTTATTGGAAATTATAAATATTGGAGAAAATTAAATAAGACGAAATAAATATAAATTTGCGAGAAACGGGATATTGGTGAAAATCCTGAGAAATGAGGAAGTGAAGATAAAAATAATAGAGAGAGGAAAAGAATTAAATTGGATAAATTAAAATCCAAATCTAATTAAGAAAAATAAGAAAATAAATGAAATATATTTATATAATTATATATTATTATATAAATGTATTTTTATACCAATACATATGTATTCAAAATATTATATAGTATATTTTAAAATACGTTGTTATATATATAGAAATATATATATACTATTTCATAAATTCAAATAATACATATGTATATAAATATAATGTTTTATGTGTATATATAATTATGTAAATACATATAGAAGAAAAGTAAGTATGGTTTTATATTAAAGTTTATATGTATAAATATTTTATTATAGCATTTATATAATTTATATATATAAATGTTACTTAATTTTAAGTATATATATAAAACATACACATATATACTAGACATGTATTTTGTAATGTATAATATGTATTTTGTATATAATATATATTGTATAATATTATGTATGAAATAATGTATGTATAACATATAATATATATTATATGTATAAAATATATTGTATAATATATAGTATATAGTAAATACTAAATATAGAAAGAAAATAAAAGACAAAAAAGGAAACTAAACAGAAAAGAGAAACAGAATCGGGAAGACCCCGATTCTGCCTTCCCCAGGCGAGATCGCCCCCGTCAGCGGCCGCCGGAGAAGGAAAGGGAGAGAGGAGAAGAGAAAGTCGTCGCCGGCACAGGAAGAGGAAGCTGATGGCAACGCCGGCGAAGCGAAACGGAGAAGGAATCGACGCGAAACGGCGGAAAACCGAGGAAGAAAACGAAACTAGATCTGGCGGTTGCCGGCGGAATTGGCCGCCGCCATTACAGCCGAAGCATCGGTGGAAGGAGAGGAATGGGATGGAGGCCACCGGTGAGGCCAACGACGGCGGAGGAAGGCCGACGGAGGAGGAGAAGTGACCGAAGGTAAACCGAGTAGATCCGCCGCCGTGCCGCCGATCCAGGCCAAGCTGAGACCACCGGCAGCTTCGCCTCGACGCCGGCCAGCTGAAGGACCAACGAGCCGCCGGAGAACCGGCCGCCGGCGAGGAACCGGCGAGGAAAGAAGCTGGACCGGTCTGAACCGGTTTGACCGGGAAAGGAAGAAGAAAAAGAAAAGAAAAAGAAAAGAAAAAGGAAAAAGGAAAAAGAAAAAGAAAAAAGAAAAAGAAAAAGAAAAGAAAGAAAGGAAAGAAAAAGAGGAAAAAGGAAGAAAAAGAGGAAAAAGGAAAATTTGGGAATTCGGAAAATTCCCGGAAATTCGACAACCCGGGATTTTACAAATTCGGTAAGAAATTTCCCGAGAATTTAATTTCAGAAAAAAATTAAATAAATTATGAAAAATTCTAAAAATTAGAATTTTAATTCCAGAAATTATTTTCAGCAATCGAGATAAGGAATGGGGAGAAATGGAGCGCGGGCGCGATCGATAAGCGGAAGTCGCCGACCCGGAAAAAGGTAAGGGATGCATGTGCAGCACTGTAAGGATACTCAGTCTGCATAATTTAATTTGAAATATTTTATGCAATTATTTTATGAAAATTATTATGATGCATGAATTGCTGAAAATAATTTGGGAAGAAGTACTGGCTGAAAGATTTTAAACTGTATTTTCCGTGCAAGAGGTTAGTGAATCGGCAGCCGTTATGCTGCCGAAAATTTTAGAAAAACTTTATAAAATCATATTAAATGATTTATTTCCGAATTTCGATAGTAAATCACGAGACATGAGGAAATTTCTAAATTTCATAAAATATGAATATAATGAGATGGAACTTTAGAATATTCATGTATTCGAGAATGGTGATAATGAAATCACCGAAAATTCTCGAAATAGATAAATTACACGAATTACGAGACGAAAGATGAAGTGAAATATAGTAAATATTTTATGGATATTTTTATCAATATTCACTAAAGGATTATAACCCTTATGGTTTTAAATCATGGAATTATATAATTGTATAAATTCCATAAGGTGTATTTTCCGATGAAAAAATACGGTTTTGAGACTGGTTGGTATTCTTATCATGCTGATACATGATATGTGACATGTTTAGTCCCGGTCGACACCTGATCCGTGATCCACCGAGGACAATATAGATTATGGTCATAGATTTGACCGGTTTAGTCCTTTACCCTCCAGGGTTTATAGTACGACAAGATTAACGTCTATATTAAAATCCATAAATGATAGGTGACATGTTAAAAAGGGAAATATTTTACATGACATGGAATATGTCAAACGGAAAAGGCCATACCGAGCAGAGACTCGATGATTGAACCGTGGGAGCCACCTCTAGAGTCCTTCGGGAACTAAGTGCTACACGTGTTCCGATATTTCAGTACAGGCCATACCGAGCAGAGACTCGATGATTGAACCGTGGGAGCCACCTCTAGAGTCCTTCGGGAACTAAGTGCTACACGTGTTCCGATATTTCAGTACAGGCCATACCGAGCAGAGACTCGATGATTGAACCGTGGGAGCCACCTCTAGAGTCCTTCGGGAACTAAGTGCTACACGTGTTCCGATGTTTCAGTACAGGCCATACCGAGCAGAGACTCGATGATTGAACCGTGGGAGCCACCTCTAGAGTCCTTCGGGAACTAAGTGCTACACGTGTTCCGATGTTTCAGTACAGGCCATACCGAGCAGAGACTCGATGATTGAACCGTGGGAGCCACCTCTAGAGTCCTTCGGGAACTAAGTGCTACACGTGTTCCGATGTTTCAGTACAGGCCATACCGAGCAGAGACTCGATGATTGAACCGTGGGAGCCACCTCTAGAGTCCTTCGGGAACTAAGTGCTACACGTGTTCCGATGTTTTAGTACAGGCCATACCGAGCAGAGACTCGATGATTGAACCGTGGGAGCCACCTCTAGAGTCCTTCGGGAACTAAGTGCTACACGTGTTCCGATGTTAGTATGAGAAATCGTAGGATATTGTGACGATAAGTAAGTGAGTGTGATTCGTGAATTCGACAAATGTCAAAGAATGAAATAGATTTTAGTAGCTTTTTCTGCTTTTTAACGGACAGAACTAATTAAGAGAGTACATTAAAACATGAAATAAGTTTTAAAGAAATAAGATGATGATTTAACTAATATTCTTTTCAAGGAATATACGGATATTAATTATTCTATTTAAAGGCTTTATTTCGTAGAGGCATTATTTTGAAAGGAATATGAAAAAGATTATGAAAGATTAAAAAGGAAAAGGATTTATTAATTCAAAACAAAAAGAAAAAAATTTTTCTTTACAGTTGCTTCTAGGTTCCGTAACAAGTATGGTATTCTAAAATACCTACCTTACTCCATTCGGATCCCTAGCCGACTGTAGTATCTTTCCTACATGCGAGCCTAGAGCCCATAGGAAAAATGAAAAAAAGATTTTCAGCATATAGGAAGCTGAGTATCAAGTGAGGCATATAATTCTCTTACTGAGCCGTGGTTTTGCTCACCCCTTAATATTAAACATCTCAGGTTTTGATGCTGGTGAGTTCAGTGGATTGTGGATCCTGGCTGTACACGAAGAACAATGTGACAGACCGACTGATTATTTGAGGTATGATTATTTATTCTCTGTATTTAGACACGTCAACAGTACTACTTATCTGATTTGTTACGATAGGGGATGTGTATGATATAAACAATACATTGTAAAATTTATTAACAGTCAGTACAAGTGAAGTATCGCAGACAGCCCAACCGGTTAAGTTGTGTATAAGAAGGGTAAAAAATGTGGTCACGGGTCGTGACACTATGGAAAATAGTAATATTTATGTTCCAAAATTAATAATAATTCCATAAACACATTATTTCACTATGAAACACATTTAGAAACATTTCGGTCTCGAAACAATATTCACACGATAATATCACCTTTATGGAAATAAATAAAATGAGTAAAATCTTCAATCAGTCCATAAAGGTTTTATTAAATCATATGGTGAAGACTTATGGAAAATAATTTATAAAATATTCACCTTTCCACTTTTCATTTTATAAACCACTTCATATATTGTAAAACATATAGGAGGAATTTTTAGTAACCTCACTTTCATTAGATTCGATAATATGAATATTTAAATAATATTTTTTGGTATATTCATGTTTTATAAAAAATATTGAATTCATCATTTTCAAGGCTAGGGAATCATTCAAATATGCATTAAAATGTTTCATGACATTTTCAAAGAATTTTCTAAGAAATTTCAGCAGCATAAAGGCTGCTTATACCCTAGCCTTCCTACACTTCAAACACAGTATATTTCCAACCAACAGCCACATATCTCACATTTTCCAAGGCAATTCACTTTCAAAACATTCTCATAAAATTATTCGCATTAAAATCATGCATTCGAAATATCCTTACAGTTCACATACGCATCCCTTACCTGTTTAGTGTTAACGACTTTTCAATAATGTCCGGCGTAATCCACTTCTCCCAGGCTGCAAAGCATTTTACCAACAATATTAATTCATCTTCTTCTAAGTTTTGGCCAACTTTACCTTTTACTACCAATTTATTATCTCGCTATTTTATTCTTATATTTAAACTTATCACATTATATGCAATTATTTTCTATCGATGACTTTTATAAAAATTTTGGCAGCACAACAACTATAATTGTGCTAACCCTCCTACATGAAAAACATGGTTTTTATATATCACCACTCAGTCACAATTTCCAATACAATTCATTTCAAATACTTGTCTACTTCTCATACCATTATCCACATATTAAAACTAAATTATCAATATCCAAAACCAATTGATTCGATATAGTAAAATATTAAATCTCAACCTTGATCACCATTTGTAAGTACACTTAGAGTTCTAATATAACTTCATTACTACTTTAATATCAACAATTATAACTCCACTAAAAATATCTTACCTACAACCAAGGTTGCAATTTGATCTCTAAAACTCGGTTAGGTACTCTTGCACAATTTCTACAAATTCAAACCCATATCCATATTTAGAATTTTACAATTGCTTAACAATATAATAGAAATAAAATTATAATAGTTTTCTTACCATTATTTCTTTCTCTTTGTTTTGTCTCTTTTTCTTCTTCTTTTCTTTTTTTTTTTCTTTCTGTTCTGTCATTTTTTTCTTTTTTTTTCTCGGCTGAACCTGTTCGAACTGATTTTGGCCGGTTTAGCCTCTCCGATGGCCGTTGAGGGTGCAGCGTGGCTATTCCCTTCACTTCCTTTTCAAATCGGCGGTGACGGTAGCAAGGCAATGGCGTGAGCTGCTTCTTCTCTTCTTCTTTTTTTCCTAGTCGCTGGCTTCCACGTTTTCCTTCGTATTTTGACCAGATCCGGCCAAATCCACCCTCGCCGGATCTGTCTCCGCCTTGCTCGGCCAACAACCGGCAGTCCTCCTTTCCTTTCCTTCTTTCTCTTTTTCCTTCCTTTCCTCCCCTATTCGTCTCTTATTTCTTCTCTTCCTTTTCGACCTGCACCGTTGCCGACCCTTTTTCTTTCTCTTCCCTGGCCGGCGGCGATTCGACCTTCTCTTTCTCTCCCCCTCCGATCGATTCCTCTCTCCCTTTTCTCTTTTCTTTTTCGTTCTTTCTTGTCTGTTTCTTTCTTCTTTTTTTTAATGGGTCTGTATAAACAGACCCAAAAATACATAGCAAATGTGGAAGTTTGCTGAAATTTTTACCCTCTTTTTTTTATATGTTTATATATATATATATATATTATATATATATATATCGATTCACACTATAAATATCTTTTATATCAACAATTATATATATGTATATATTCCTAACATACAATACATGTGTGTACGTATATGTTCATATATATTTAAAACTATACTTATTTTATATATATATATAGAGAGTTTATATATATTAAAACATATATATAATTTATATTTGCTATATATATAATAGTTATAGCATATATTTTCCTATTTTATTATTTATTAATATATATTTTAATTCAACATAATATTTATTGTTTATACATATATACTTATATATTTTTATATATATATATAATGATATATATATATATATATGTATATTCATACACATATTTTTATTTCCTTAAATTTTGATTCCTTAATACCAAAATAAATTTCGTAATTATTAATTTTTCAATTTATAAATGGATCTGTCACAGCCCGTGACCCTATTTTTCACCTTTTTCTATACATCTTATTTGGTTGGGTTGTCTGCGACACTTTATTTTTCTTTTACATATAAACAATTTCATATAAAATTATAATATGAATTACATCCCCTATCTTAATTCATAAGGAAGTAGTATTGTAGATAAGTCTAAATACAGAAAATAAATGATCATACCTTATTAAATAAATCAAGCTGTTGCATCGTCCCCAAATGCACAGTTGAAGTCCTTTAGATGTCAGACTCTTAGTCCCTCGAAAACCTGAAATGTAAAATTAAGGGGTGAGCAAACCACGGCTCAGTAAGGGAATTATATGCCTCACTTGATATTCAGCTATCTATATGCTGAAAAACTTTTTCATTTTTCCTATTGGGCTCTAGGCACACATGTAGGAAGGATACTACAGTCGACTAGGGATTTGGATGGAGTAAGATAGATATTTTGAAATACTTGTCTTGTCCCGGAACCTAGAAGCAACTGTAGAGAGTAATTTAATTTCGTTTGAAATTTAAATCCTTTCCTTTTTTTTTATTCCATATCATTTTCATATTCTTTTCAAAATAATGCTTTTATGAAATAAAGCATTTAAATAAAATAACTAATATTCATATATTCTTGAAAAGAATATTAGTTAAATCATCATTATTCTCATTTAAACTCTTTTCATGTTTTACTGTACAATCATTATTAGTACAGTACTTTAAATAGCAAATTAAGCTATTAAATCCTTTTCGTATAACATATACATCATTTAAATCTAATATTCAATTTAAGAAATTATAATAAGAATATTAGATTTATTTTTTTCCTCATTCCTTTTTGAAAACATATCACATGTTCATGTCACATATAGTCTAATATTCAATTTAAAATCATAGTAAGAATATTAGACTTATAAACTCTTTTGAAAATCATCATGCAGTACTATCATCAGTACCGTAATAAGCATTATGTAAAATGCTATAAGTCATTTTCATTTAACTTGTCACATATCATGTAAATCATTTACGTTTCACATATCACATATCATATAAAACCTTTTCATATATAGAGACTGAGGCAATCATCACTCATATCATGCTATAGACCCCGAAGGGTATAAAATAATCATGTCAGATCTATGGTCATAGTCTATAATTGCCCTCGGTGGACCACTGATCAGGTGTCGGCCGGGACTATATATCACATATCACATGTCACATATCACATATCAGCATGATAAGGTTGCCAACTAGTCTCAAAACAGTATTTTTATCATTAGTAAACCTTTATGGAATTTATAAAAATATATAATTTCATAATTTAAAACCATAAAGGTTATAAAACCATTTAGTGAATATTTAGAAAATATTTATAAAATATTCACTTTATTTCCTTTCATCTTCCTTTTCATGTCACATGTAGTTCGTATATCGAGAGAATTTTTGGTGATCTCATTATCACCAAATTTGAAAACATGAATATTTTAAAATTAAAATTCCATATATTCATGTTTTATGAAAAATAATCATTTTCTCGGTTTTCGTGGTTGGAAATTGTTTCTCGTGAAGTAAATCATTTATTATGATTTTCGGGAATTTTTGGTAATTTTCGATAATTTTTCGGTAGTATAACGGTTGCCAATTGGCTAGCCTCCTGCACGGAAAATACAGTTTATAAGTTCAACCAGTACGTCATCACAAATTTTCAGTCGATGAATCATCACAACATTTCCATAAAATAATTTATAATTTAAAAACATGTAGACTGAATATCCTTACAGTGCTGCACATGCATCCCTTACCTGTCTAAGGAATACGAATTTCTCGAGCGCACCAGTTGTAAACCGTAACTCCGGGGCTGCAATTGATTTTACCAAAATCATTAGCTTAATAAATACTTATTTTTAAGCTATTACTTATGTCTCTATGTAGCCATATTAGATACTGTGATTATTTTTGCAGTCTAAATTCTACCGATAATACAACATAACTTATAACCATGAGTCTTTATAGTCTCCTTTTTGTTGGTTGTTTCATGAATTACTTTCTCATTCAACTCATCTTTTCTTCCCTTTTTAATTTAACAATTTATCATGGTTCAAAATTATATCAATATTCATTTTATTTTTCCTTTTCTTTTCTTTTCTTTTCTTTTTATTTTCCTTACTTTTCCTTTCTGTCTTCTTTTCTTCTCTATTTTCTTTTCTTTCCACTGCCGACAGCTTGAAACACGCCACCACATTTTGCTTCATTCCCATACGCCACAACTTAACACATCTTCATGAATTTTTTCGTCCTTTGTCCATTTAAATCTTTACATACATTATTTATTCTCTTAAAACTTCAATCAAACATGTGAAAGTCACAAAATTCTTCATCACCGTGAATGCCCTGTTCTGCCATAAGTTCCCCCACATTCACGCCACTTTACTGCACTTTGCACATCATCGCTCAGATAAGTTTCCATTTAATTTCTTTCCTAATCTGTTACTAATTTCCAGCTAACACAATTTATAATCATAACAATTTCTTAAGTTTCTTCCCTTGATCATTTACCTCATGGCAGCATAGATATATTTCTGTTTCAATCCCAAGTTCCAAACACAATATTTATACATGGATAAATTAACTTCTATAACTAAATCTAAGGAAAACATCATAAATCCCTTACCTTCATCATCACCGAACAGACCACTTACAGCAGCCTTCTCCACGTTAATTCTGTCCAGAAAATCCCACTTTGAGCAATTCTTAGTAAGGAAAATGGGGTTGGTGAAGAAGGATTAATAATTTAAAGGCTTACAAGGAGAGATTTCCAGGGTGAGAGTGGAGTTAATGTGAGAAAATGAGGAAGAAAGCAAGAGGCGGTGCAGCAAAAAGGAAACAGAGCTAAGTCGGTGATGGTTTGGATGAAATGGCTGAGCATTTGTTTCATTTAGTCATGTTTTATCTATGCTACATCCAATATAAATTTGCCACATAGCATACTGTTGGCTCTTATAGGCAATACCGAGAGGGGGGGTGAATCGGTTTTTAACTAACTATAAGCTCGTTTTGCGATTCTTCTAAATTCTCTAGCCTATATTAATAATTTCTAAGTTCTCTAGGCTAGGCAAGCATGCAATCCAAGTTCAACGCAATAAACACAATATAATTGCAAGTAATTAAAGAGAGTAAGGAAAGAGAGATTTACACAATCGATTTATAGAGGTTCGGCGACCTTGCCTACGTCCTCTACCTTGAGACACTCCCAAGGATTTTCTCCAAATCCACTATCTTGAATTTGTGATTACAATCCCTCTTTTCAAGGCTCAAGAGTAACCTCCCTCTTTTTCTAGGCTCAAGAGAAACCTCTCTCTTTTTCTTAGGCTAAAGAGTAACCTCCCTCTTTTCTAGGCTTAAGAGAAACCTCCCCTTTTCAAGGAATGATGGGTTTACAATTGTGTAATCAAAGAAAGGCCTCTATGTAGGCAAGTGATTACAGAAATTAAGCTCAATGAAAACCTATACAAGATTTTGTGCTAAGCACTACAAGGAATAAGAGAATGATAGATGATGTAGACTTTGGAGCTCTTGATTGTTGTTTGAGGCTTGAGGAAGATGAATAAGATGATGAAAGATGTTGCTTGGTTGTTCCTCTTCTTTCCTTTAGCTTCTAAGCCTCTATTTATAGTCCCTTGGATGGTTTGTGGACGTTGGTTGGAGCCAAAACAGAAAGTAGCCGTTGTGTCTCACAGAAAAGAGCCGTTGGGGGCTTTCTGGTGCAAAGGGATCGATCCTGCTACAGTGGGGATCGATCCCTTTTGTCCAGAATCTTAATTCTGGGCTTCAGGGACCTTGGGAAGACTTTCTGCCAAAAGGGGATCGATCCTGCTACAGTGGGGATCGATCCTTTTCTTCCAGAGGGCATTTTTCCTGCACTTTTGGGTTAGAAATGATATGACCTTTTATCCTAATTCAACCCAAAACATTTATAAGCTTTAAGGGAGTTTTTCTTGACTTTCTCAAATGAAAATATTGTCCAAAAACTTATAAGTAATTTTCTAGACTTATGTTCAATAATTCTTGAGAAAATTACTTAATATTGAAAACCATTTTATAAAGTATTAAGACCAATAAGAATATATCATTTAAATCATGGTCTTAAGTTTGATATGATCATTTGAAAATGGATTGAGAAAATCATGTGTGATAAGGCAAATTTACAATGTGAATTAAGACATTAAAGCTTACTTAAGTTTTTGTCATTTCAAAATATATATTGCAATTTAAAGCTAACACATACTAATGCTTTTCCTTCTCTTTTCTCTTTGTTCAGGCTTTTCTTTTCTGTTTGGTCATTTGGCAGTGCTGCAAGCTTCCACGTGAAGCTTGCTGCAATATTAATTGTTTTTTTTATTGCTTTATTGTACTTATCACCAACTTTAAAAATTTACCAAGATTAATCCAAAATGTATAAAAATATGAGCCATATATCGCCGGAAAGGTCTTCGAGTTAACTTTCCAATGATTTTGAATCACCTTAATCGGAATTTCCTACCAACTGCTATGGGTGAATCTTGACAGATAGGTCGACTGGTAGAATTTACTGCTCATAAGGTAACTTTACAAAATTTCTGGTATTGATCCTTAAGGAACTAGAATAAGAGGCCTATATGCTTGGAAAGATAATTGAGTTAGCTTTCCAAAATATTTTACGGTTTATCAATTGGATACTCCGATCAAAATTATAATCGAACCATTGTCGATTGGTCATTCAAGCCTCATGATATTTTATCTTCACAATTTCCAATCGTTAATTAAATTTACTAACTACTTTCAATAATTTAATTCATTCATTTTCATTTACTTTTCATCTTGGAAAGTAAATTTCCCATTATCCTTCAGGAAATTGTGGTCCTCATAATTAAAACTCAAAAATTATTTATATTTTACATGTACAGTACAATAAAATCAGGTCTTACAGGATCAAATATCATAATTCAAATATTTGATCTCATAACAAATTTATTTATTTATTCTTCTTTATCTATTAACCTCAAAAATTAAATTTACATAATCCATAATTCCAAAAATGGAAGAATTCTCAGTTATCACACTTTGAAATCTTTCTCTTCACCCATCTCACTATATGAGCAGCATTATTCTTTGCAAGAATTTCTGACCTATCAATGCCTTTCTACTCATAACCGAAAATATTGGATTCCAATTAATACACCGTCAATTTTATGTGTAACCTAACTTAATTCCGTATTCAGAAGTGTAAGACTTACTTCCTAAATCATTTAGTATTACTTTTAACAATTTTCCAAAGTTCAGTCTAATTCTGTCCATTTGGCAAAAATGGTTTCCTGACCTTTGTGCATTAAAAATTACATTGCTGATTATAGGGGTGTCCAAAAATTATGAATCCAAGACCAAGTGAATCTTAATTCATTTCCCTATTCAAAATGGTAAATTTCACAATTTTATCATTTCTAAGTCATTTTTAATAATTCCAAAAATTCACTCTATTTTCATGTGCATTCCAGCTTAATTGTCTACTGACCTCTAGGTACAAATTAATTCATATTTTAGTGCAGGGTTGTCCAAATTGTGCAAACCCAAAAGCATATTATTCCTAACTCATTTAGCTTTTGGGAAATATATGGATTGCATCCAAATTCAATCTAGGCTATTCTCTACAATTTTTCAAAATTAGCCGTTTGGATCACATTTTTTAGGCAGAGTGCCCTTAATTCATTTGAATATAACTTAAGTTACCGGATTCCAAATGAGGTGATTCCAAGACTGAATTTCTCGTACCTTATCAGGCTATCTACCATAATTTGTACAGAATTTATCTCATTAGAAAACCCCCAAACTAAACATGTAAACATGAAGCTTGGAGTAGGATAGTTTCAGCAGGATGGCAATCTTAGCACATACACATACTTTACACTTGTTTTCTTGAAATTTTACATCACTTAGCATGAGAACAACATTTTCTCTTTAGGAAACCCTCATGGCTGAAACCCTTATCCATTCATACACCTAAATTTAGTTTAATTTAAGGCCATAAACATGCTTCCCACATCCAACGCAACCTTAAACTCTAATGAAATTAAAGAAAACATCACTTATTAGTGGCCTTACCTTATAACCAAATTTGCCAGCTACAAAACAGCCCTCAATTGTTGGATTTTGGTTCAGGAAATTAGATGTTTAGGTAGCTCTAGTGATGAGAAATAACTTTTGTGATGGAAGATTGGTGAGTTGGTGGCTTGGAGTGGTGGTTTTACAAGGTGAAAGTGGAGGAGACTTGGAGAAAAATAAGGAAGAAGAAGGCTGTAGCAAAATAACCAATTTGCCCATTAAAAATTTCAATATTTACAACTATGCCATTAGTATTATTTTATTAATTTTCATTTCAGATTTTTCATTTTATTTTTATTATATTTATTTATTTGAGTCAATTTTGGTCAAACATTGACCAATTTGACCAGCCCTTAGCAAGAAGATTGTACAATCTCATTATTTCTATTTGTGTCCTAACATTATTTTAATATTTTTAACTTCAGAATTTATATTTTATTTTTATTATTTCACATGTATTCAGCTCAAACATGGTCAATTATTGACTCTCAAGGTGGTTTGATCGATCATGGATAGTAAAATTACTAAACTACCCCTGAATGAAGGCTTTTAGTTTCATTTGCGTTGTTTTTAGCATTTTCGCGTAATTCAATTCACAGGCTAGATCCACGTGAAACTTCTTTACATGAGGATTTTCCTATAATAGTCTGTGGGTCCAAAGCCAATCTGGTTTGACTATTGTTCAGAAAAGTTTTTTCGAACTATGAACTAAATTGTCATTTTTGAATTTGTTGCACGTAAACCTAGGCGTGCTCATCTTAAAGAATTTCGAAAAGTGGTCTTTTTGGCCTTTAGGTATTTCGGGCCCAAAAATTTCACATTTTGCCACTTCGGAGACCATTCGGATTACGGATTGTCCTGTAAGGCCCAATTGACAGTTTTCCCGATAATTTCATAACTTATGGGTTTAGTTTCCGTAACTCGACTTATTATTCTAATTCATCACCTTCAATAGGTGTAGGAAGAATGGGGAAATTTGGGATCTCACAATTATACACATGCCAAAATCTCAAAACAGTTCAGCAAATAACTTTAATTCAATCATTTCAAAAAACATGAAAACCTTTTCAATATTGTTCATAAACCATTTGAACATTTATAAGTATGCATCACATTTTCTTTCAATCATGCTGAACTTATAACACTAAATATTCATTTATGCATCTCAAATCAATGCATTTTCAATAAAACTCATGTTATGTAACTTGTGCATGCTCAAAGCCATGATTAAAACATGAGTCCAAATCCCATGGTACGCATATGCACAATGTAGATGTAGTCCTAAAATCATGCAGTCTAATTAATATAAATCATAGTAGATACCACATCATATAATCAAATCTCGACCTAATAACCTTAATATCCATGAGATTAAGCATGCATAAGTCATGTCTATTCGTCATATTTCAATATCACAACCATTCAGTTCGTATCACAATACCGACACTAAGACCCCCACCATAAGTAGAGGTCCTCTTAGTATCTCACCAATATTTAAACAATATACCATAACAAAATATCTATATACTAGATTCAAGCAAATATCAATATTACCAATTTCGAAATAATGCTAGAATCAAAGCCAAGATCATTTAACCATTAGAACATCATCACATGTCTAATTCCTCAATAGTTTTTCCAAATCTTTATGTTCAACTATAAAATCACTAAATCGATTCTAAATTTGCTCGTACCATAATTTTGTTCGATTTAGCATCTCGATATAATAACATCAATATCAATATGATCCAACCACGTACAAATTGAATATATTTACCACAATTCAATATAACTATCATTCATTACACACCACAATACCGATATTAAAACCCCCACCACCAATGTGGGTCCTCTTAGTATCTCACTTATATTTAACAATATAATACTACACAATCGTGTAACTATTGAACTCATGCAATATCAATATTACCACTTTCGGAACTACTCTGCAACTAAAAAACTGAAATTATTTAATTCCAAGATCATCACTACCTATCCAACTCTATTGATAATTTCACAATTGAAAGTTTGACTGTATAATTACCAACTCGATATTTAATTTCATACTATATCGTATCATTATCCAATTTAACAATTTTATATGGCCTACACAATATAAATCCACTGCGGGCTTATATAAAAGTCTTACTGACTACTATGCTCGGGGCTCGTGCGTGAAGCCTAGTTCGAACTGGTTGTTGCCTTAGCACCATGCCACACCGACTCAAAGTTTAGTGTACTCACACTTTGAGATTTACTAAACCCATGTTCGTCATCTTTGCATAACGCTACATATTCAAACATAATCATTTGACTTAGTATCGACAAACTAATTTTCTAAATTCTTTTAATAAAAATAAAAGGCATGGTCATGACAATTCTTACCGAGTCAGTGCACTCACGCGAAATTCCTTCTTTTTTTTTTCTCTTTCTCCTTCTATTTTCTCTCATTCTCTTTTGGTCCCTTTTTTTTTAGCCCTTCAAAGTACCTAAAATGCATTGTCCTTCCTCTGTTTTCTCAGGCTCTCTTGTTTAGCTGAACAGCAGCTGGTTTGGCACTAACCAACTACTGTGAGGGCTTTAGCTTAGCCCCTTAAAGCCACCAAGAGCAGTCACCATTCCCTTATTCTTGACCTTGCACCAACCCTGTTACAGCACCATTTTAGACTCTTAATCAACCATTTCTAACCTTTTTAATCCCCTCATTACAACCTTCTATCACCTCAAAACACACATAAAAAAAATCAATTCAAAGTCTCTAAAATCAGCCCTGTTTTAAACTCCTCTCTTCCTTTGCCGTAACCCTGTTTCAACTCACTCAAACAGCCTTTAAACTCAACATTTTCAACCTTTAAATGCCTTACCAAACCTAGCTCCCAATCAGCCTCCATATAGCTCTTAAAACCATCCCAATAGTAGCTAAATCACCCTTGAAACACCAGTCGAAACTAGCATCAAATGCAACTCCTTCACGCATGTTTTGCTTCATTTTTTTTTCAATTTCTTTCTCGAGACTTACTCTTACATTCTTAAGACTTCACACTCACATTCTTGGCTCCCTCACTCGTCACTCATTTCAATTCTTTTCTTTCCTTTTTAATTTCTCTCTCTCGTCACCACTTAACTTTCTTTTTTTCTTGGCTTTTGTTAAAGCCAATATATATTAGTGTAAACCATCATGTTAGTTTGGTGGGATGATAATATCCTACCAAAGTCCACTAACTTTAGTGGTGTGTATTTTTTTATTATGTTTAATATATATAAATATATATTTAGTTACTCATATATATTTTATAAAGTGTGTATATATATGTCTATTTTATATCTTTACATCTTAATATATATTATATATATCTATGTATGTATCTTTATAGATTTCCAAAGTTATATTCAGATAAATATATTCATATATATACACACATTGATTTATTTTTATTAGCTAGATTATATATATGCATACATACACATTACATGTAATACTAAATATATGTTTATATTATATATATTTTTTATTTAATTAATATATGTCCCTTGTATATTAATGTGAGAACACCATTTCTCCGATACCCAATATAAGTTAAAGGGTGCAGAAATCGAAAAGCGAGAGTTAGTTGCTAAGATTTCTAAAAAAAGGCTTTGTTCGATAAATATCGAGGAAGTATCCAATGTGGGCCCTACAAAGCCTTTTACTGTCCAGATCAAAATGAAACCCTAGAATAAGGATATTTGAAGTGAAACACTAAGATTGCAAGAATCTGCATCTCAAAATTCCTTCGTTTAAACATGTTTTGAAAAGTGTGCAACAATTTCAAAACTGACGATTACATCCATAGGCTGGGAATGTGAAATCCCCAATTTCAGGAAATTCCTCCATAATTATAAAGTATGTTAGCTTAAATGAAAAAAAAATAAGTAGATATGAGAATTATGAAGTATGAAGGATGTATGGAACATGGAAGAAGTAATGAGATGAAAGATTAAATAGTCAAGGAAATTAAATTGATGTTATAAGAATAATGGAGGTATGAGCAAAGAATTAATATCAGAAAATTAAGTGTAACTAAAGACAAGTGTTATATGGGAGAAAGAAGACCAATTAAATGAATATGAAGTTTAATGTATGAATGATGTATGCATGATGTATGGAAGAAATAAGAAAGTTGATAGTCAATAAGACAAATGATTTATTATGTTGATATCAGGAAAATAATTGAAGTAGGAAAGAAAATAAAATCAGATTTCATTTGGTAATTAAATGGATAAGTGGCTGTGATGAGAAGGAGGAAAAGAGGAAATTAAATGAGGGTCAAATGGTCTTGAGTCAAAGAAAGCATGGCTGAGATGATTAAAGAGATAGGGAGGCATTTAATGCAAGTGCATGAGTCATCCCCCAGCCATCACCCCTACGGCAGCAATCTTTCCAGCCCTCTCCCTCTCGTTCCATTCAAGTTTCCAAGTTTCTTCCATAGCTACCTTGACAAACCCCCTCATCCATGCATCGATCCATTAAGTTCATTTAATGAAAAACGATCCTTGTCGTTAGACTAAGTGATATCCGAAGTTTGGTGGATTAATTCTAAGTATTGAAAGAGATCTTAAAGTTTGAGATTTTGATCTCTAGTGAAGGTAAGAAAAGAAGATGATTCTTGCAATTTCGTTCTTGATTTGGAATTGTTATGAGTTGGTATAACATGTGTATGTTGTTTAATTTAAGGTTTGATATGGTATGATGATTTCAGATTTGAAGGAGTGAAAGCTAGGGTTACGCGCCAAGTGATTTCGCGTTTCCGAAGGAATAAAGGTAAGGAATTTATGTAACGGACGTAAGACGGCTATGTCTACATGTTTTATGATGTTTTTACATGTTTTGGAGAGAAGCACCAGTTGATTTTGTGCAGGAAAAGATGCATTTTCGGACTTGTTTCCTAGTACCAATTAGGCTAGGGGCAGCCGACTGCCTTGAAAGGGAAGTCGACTGCCTAGAGACAACCAAAACGCCATTTTTCGAAAACCGACTCAAACCAGTCGACTGCTATGTATGCCAGTTGACTGCTATTTTCCAGAAAAGCATTCTGTTTCAAACCAGTCGACTGCTATATGAGACAGTCGACTGCTATTTATGAAAATGCATTCTGTTTCAAAAACAGTCGACTGCTATATGTACCAGTCGACTACTATTTCTTAAGAAGCATTCTGTTTGAAAACCAGTCGACTGCTATATTGGCCAGTCGACTGCCCTTGTATGTTTTCAAAGATTAAAATATCAAAATTTTAAATGAAAATAATTTCGATAAATGAAAGTATGAAGCAGCAGCCGACTGCCCTATGAGGCCAGTCGACTGCCCTGTTTTGAAACGAGGTTTTTAAACCTATTTTCAGAAAATATGAAATGTCATGGCAAGACGCTATATGGCATATGTTTTGAGATTATGCACTATCATGTTTCTAGTAGGGGCTCTGATCAAGTCCTGAAATGATGTATGTTATGGGCTGAGGAACCATAAGTCAGGCCTCAGTCGCTATAGAAGGACACCTGACTAGTGTTAACTGTAGCCACCCACAGTTGGCCAATCTGTTTATATTTCATGTTCGGCTAAGGGAGGATTCCTGGCCCCATGGGGTACGCCACATGATGATGATGATGATGATGATGATGATGATGATGATGATGATGCAGTGCATAACTCCACAAAAGTATGAATAGTTTTTATGTTATCAAAAAACTATATGTATATGCGATTTCAAAGAATAAAGAAATCGAAAGTACTTGGTGTACTTGGATAAGAAGTTTTAAAAAGAAGTATATGATGTATGATTTCAAGAAAGTATAAGAGGTTTTAAGAAAAGTATGTATGTATGTAAATGATATTTGAAAGAAGTACATGAAGTATGTTTTGAAGAAGTATACGAAACATGCTATGCTATAAAAGCATGTAAAGTATGTTTTAAAGATAGAAGATGATGCATGTTTTATATGTATGCTATAATTTAAAAGAAGCATACAAAGTATGATTTCCATGTCATTTGAAATAAATATGCATGGTTGCAAACAATGCATGAAAGATGTTTATGATGCATGCTTTATAATGTTTTACATGACATTATAGAGCCAAGTAGGAAAAACTGCATATAGAGGCATAGCACGCTCTTTTACATATTTTTCTTACTGAGCGTAAACTCACCCTTTTACGAACATTTTTCATACAGACTATCTGAAGTAATCCCCCGCTCTGGATAGAAGAGCCTACGAGTGGATCTTGAAAGTTTACCTTCGAACGACGCTTCCCAAGTAGTATAGAAGGTATACTTATGTAATTAGGCAAATAAATTGTAATTCAGCTATGGTACAGTACAACTAACATTAATGTATATAAGATGTTGGGGATTTAAGTTAAGATGATGTATGAGATCCTGTGGAAACGGATGATACATATATACATGTATCATTAGTCTGTTTTATTGAAATTGAATTATTCATATTGAGCTGTTAGATATTAAGCTTAAGAAAGAAAAGTATGATTGACATTGACAAGCAAATCTAATCAAGTTAAGTGAAAAAGGAAAAAGGTGAAAAATGAAATGTATGGTGACTGGGCGTCACAGAGTGGTATCAGAGCAATTAGATTGAGGTTTGTCAGTGTCGATAAGTTAGAAGTAGAGTATATCCCCAATTGTACTGTACTTGTCTGAATACATATACGTTGTATAACTGTTTAAAGTTATACTAAATAGCTCAATTTTGTGATTTTATCATCAGAATGAGCTCAGGTAGAAGGGGTGTTGGTGAAGGAAGAGGAAGGGATTATGTAGGACCGTCACCAACACAGTCTCCTTTCCCATCTCCACCGCATAGCCCGAACACTAGGTTAGCGAAGATGGAGAAGCATATGGAGAATATGACCACTATGTTTAACGCAGTTTATGGCGAACTTTCCAAGTGTGGTCACAAGTGTACCATTCGCTATTCCTATAGTACAGCCACCACCAGTACAGACAGAGTTACCCCCACCATTCCCAATTATTGAAAGGCAGGATCTCACAGCCTATTGCAGTATGACCTTAATTAAGGAATATAAGAAGTTGGATCCGCCTAAGTTTAAGGGGAATAAGGACACGTTGGCCGCAGTGAATTGGGTGAAGGCGGTCGCTAGATCTTTCGAATATATGCTATGTTCCGAAAAGGAAAAGGTGGGTTTGGCTGCGTATCTGTTGGTGGATGATGCAGAGTATTGGTGGCAGTCCACTCGGGCCTTTTTGGAAGCCCAACATGTTGAGGTTACGTGGGATAAATTTTTAGAGGCCTTTACTGAGCAGTACATCCCACGCACCGATCAGACTAGATTGAAGATTGAATTTTTGAAATTGACTCAAGAGACAATGTTAGTTAATCAATATGAGTTGAAGTTTATTTCTCTAAGCGGATTCGACCAAGAGACCATCAGGAGTGAAGGATATAAGATATACAGATTTATAGAAGGACTGAAGTCTCCTATCAAATCCAAGTTGTATACTATGGGTATCACTACTTATAATGAGACAGTCCATAAGGCTCAGTTGTGTGAGCAGGACTATGAGTTTCATTATGAAGATTTTCGAGCCCAAAGAAAAGGTAAAGAACCGATAAAGCGGAAGTCAGAAAGGAAAACCTTGAGAGATAGATGCTCATCTGGGAGATATAGGCCATATGAAAGAGCTTCGATAGGTAAGCAAGTAAATTATAAGAAAATGATTATTAATTAAATTAAATGGTTATGTGGAATATATATTGAGTTGGGAGTATTATGATGATTATGGTACAGGGAATCCTAGAGCTACTGGGATCAAGATAAATGATGATAGATTCCGACATTCAACTAGTAGTACCACTAGTTCACCTAAGAATATAAGACAAAGGTGTGAATATTGCGGGAAGTTCCACGGATCACAACTATGCCGGTTGACAAGTGGTGCATGCTTCAAATGTGGTGAACAGGGACATATGATCAGGGATTGTCCCAAGAAGGACTTGAGGACACCCGAGGAATCAGAGAAGACCTCTCAACCCCAGCGCAAGGCCACTGCTGAAGAGAAGGGAAAGACACCTATTAACTATGATGTAAATGTTGAAGATGTATAATGCAAAAGTATATTGTATGATCTGACTAAATTGTAAAGAAAGTTAATAGAAGATAGTATGGTTATGTAAAGGATTTTTAGTTTACGTTATGGAAGGAGTAAAGAAAAGTTCTACACTTAATGAAATTACGGTAATCATGGAAAATTTTGATATGATTCCGAATGATCTCCCAGGACTCTTGATGGATAAGAAAAATAGATGTTACTATCGATTTGGTGCCAAGAATGAGCCCATTTTAAGATTTCCATATCAAATGGCATTAATAAAATTTGAAGAACTTGAAAAGCAATTTCAAGAGTTGTCATGAGATAATGTTTGTGACTGAAGTTACTATGGTGTGATTTAATATAAGTTGGAGTTTAAATAAGAATGATGATTGACTTTTATTAGTCGATTTTATTTAAATGCTTTATCCTATGAAAGCATTTTTCTGAAAAGAATATAAATTAATATGAAAGATGAGTTACCTCAACGACGATAATTATTCCCTATAGTCGCTTCTAGGTTTCGGAACAAGATAGGTATTTTAAAGTACCTTCCTTACTCCATCCGAATCCCTAGCCGACTATAGTATCCTTCCTGGTTGATCCCTAGAGTACCATAAGGAAATGAGGACATTTATTCATTTGGTATGTTTGATGCTATGGGAAGAAATTATGGATAGCCATTGTGAATGAATCATAGCTATAATTTTGATTTAGATAAAAAAAAAAAGATGACTCGAGTTTCCAAAGGATTGTGAAGGTGAAGTTATATCACCTAAGGAAAGCCATTACGGTGGCAAATGCTATGAGTCAGAAGCATGAAGTAATAATGGTTTGTACGATGATAAGAAAGTATGAAATACTTAAGAAATTTCCAAGCCTTAAGCTAAATGTTATGCTTTCAAAGTAAATTGGGAATGATGACTAATATAATGATTAAGCCGGAATTGATGAACGGATCTGCTAAGTCAGCCCACTTCCTACCTAAGAGGTCTATGGACGCACTTAGTGCTTTGGCAAAAATGTATGTGAAAGAAGTGTTAGACTACATGGAGTTCCAATGAGCATTTCATGTGATAGAGATTTCAGGTTCAATTCTCACTTTAAGGAGATTAGCAAGGAACCATAGGATCTCAGTTGAAAATTTTGCACAGCTTTTCATCCGCAGACTGATGAGCAGTCTGAGCACATGATTTAGACTCTCGAGGACATGTAAAAAGCTGGTGCTAGGTATTTTAAAGGCTCATGGGACGACCATCTGCCATTGACTGAGTTTATTTATGATAATAGTTATTATACAAGTATCGGGATGACACTGTATGAAATGTTATAAGAATAGAAAGTGTCAATCTCCGAATTGGTAGGAAGAAGTAGGCGAGCAAAAATTATTAGCTCCTGATTTAGTCGAGCAAGCATCTGAAGAAGTTAAGTAAGTGGTCAAAGACTTAAGATAGCTCGGAATAGAAAAAAAAAAAGAGAGGTTATACAAATGCTTGACAAAGACTAATCGATGTTTTGGTTGGAGACTCGGTAAATTGAAAGTTCTCCATCCAAAGGAATTATGAGATTTGGCCAACGAGGTAAGTTAAATCCTCGTTACATCGGTCCATTTGAGGTTTTAGACCGAGTTAAAGATGTTGCCTATAGATTGGCGTTGCCTCCGGAATTATCGGGAGTGAATAATTTATTTCATGCATATATGCTTCAGAAGTATAATCCGGAAGTATTGAGGTCTAAGACGATCCCATTAGTTAAAGATCATTGACAATATCACATTATGGAAGAAGCTACATGAAGCTAAATAGCCTAATGAAGGAAGAGTATCCGGAACTGTCTAAGACGTGGCCTGATCTGAATTTGAAGGACCAAATTCTCTAAGGTGGGGAGAATGTGAAATCCCCAATTTCAGGAAATTCCTCCATAATTATAAAGTATGTTAGCTTAAATGAAAAAAAATAAGTAGATATGAGAATTATGAAGTATAAAGGATGTATGGAACATGGAAGAAGTAATGAGATGAAAGATTAAATAGTCAAGGAAATTAAATTGATGTTATAAGAATAATGGAGGTATGAGCAAAGAATTAATATCAGAAAATTAAGTGTAACTAAAGACAAGTGTTATATGGGAGAAAGAAGACCAATTAAATGAATATGAAGTTTAATGTATGAATGATGTATGCATGATGTATGGAAGAAATAAGAAAGTTGATAGTCAATAAGACAAATGATTTATTATGTTGATATCAGGAAAATAATTGAAGTAGGAAAGAAAATAAAATCAAATTTCATTTGGTAATTAAATGGATAAGTGGATGTGATGAGAAGGAGGAAAAGAGGAAATTAAATGAGGGTCAAATGGTCTTGAGTCAAAGAAAGCATGGCTGAGATGATTAAAGAGATAGGGAGGCATTTAATGCAAGTGCATGAGTCATCCCCCAGCCATCACCCCTACGGCAGCAATCTTTCCAGCCCTCTCCCTCTCGTTCCATTCAAGTTTCCAAGTTTCTTCCATAGCTACCTTGACAAACCCCCTCATCCATCCATCGATCCATTAAGTTCATTTAATGAAAAACGATCCTTGTCGTTAGACTAAGTGATATCCGAAGTTTGGTGGATTAATTCTAAGTATTGGAAGAGATCTTAAAGTTTGAGATTTTGATCTCTAGTGAAGGTAAGAAAAGAAGATGATTCTTGCAATTTCGTTCTTGATTTGGAATTGTTTTGAGTTGGTATAACATGTGTATGTTGTTTAATTTAAGGTTTGATATGGTATGATGATTTCAGATTTGAAGGAGTGAAAGCTAGGGTTACGCGCCAAGTGATTTCGCGTTTCCGAAGGAATCAAGGTAAGGAATTTATGTAACGGACGTAAGGCGGCTATGTCCGCATGTTTTATGATGTTTTTACATGTTTTGGAGAGAAGCACCAGTTGATTTTGTGCAGGAAAAGATGCATTTTCGGACTTGTTTCCTAGTACCAATTAGGCTAGGGGCAGCCGACTGCCTAGAGACAACCAAAACGCCGTTTTTCGAAAATTGACTCAAACCAGTCGACTGCTATGTATGCCAGTCGACTGCTATTTTCCAGAAAAGCATTCTGTTTCAAACCAGTCGACTGCTATTTATGAAAATGCATTCTGTTTCAAAAACAGTCGACTGCTATATGTACCAGTCGACTGCTATTTCTTAAGAAGCATTCTGTTTGAAAACCAGTCGACTGCTATATGGGCCAGTCGACTGCCCTTGTATGTTTTCAAAGATGAAAATATCGAAATTTTAAATGAAAATAATTTCAATAAATGAAAGTATGAAGCAGCAGCCGACTGCCCTATGAGGCCAGTCGACTGCCCTGTTTTGAAACGAGGTTTTTAAACCTATTTTCAGAAAGTATGAAATGTCATGGCAAGAAGCTATATGGCATATGTTTTGAGATTATGCACTATCATGTTTCTAGTAGGGGCTCTGATCAAGTCCTGAAATGATGTATGTTATGGGCTGAGGAACCATAAGTCAGGCCTCAGTCGCTACAGAAGGACACTTGACTAGTGTTAACTGTAGCCACCCACAGTTGGCCAATCTGTTTATATTTCATGTTCGGCTAAGGGAGGATTCCTGGCCCTATGGGGTACGCCACATGATGATGATGATGATGATGATGATGATGATGATGATGATGATGCAGTGCATAACTCCACAAAAGTATGAATAGTTTTTATGTTATCAAAAAACTATATGTATATGCGATTTCAAAGAATAAAGAAATCGAAAGTACTTGGTGTACTTGGATAAGAAGTTTTAAAAAGAAGTATATGATGTATGATTTCAAGAAAGTATAAGAGGTTTTAAGAAAAGTATGTATGTATGTAAATGATATTTGAAAGAAGTACATGAAGTATGTTTTGAAGAAGTATACGAAACATGCTATGCTATAAAAGCATGTAAAGTATGTTTTAAAGATAGAAGATGATGCATGTTTTATATGTATGCTATAATTTAAAAGAAGCATACAAAGTATGATTTCTATGTCATTTGAAATAAATATGCATGGTTGCAAACAATGCATGAAAGATGTTTATGATGCATGCTTTATAATGTTTTACATGACATTATAGAGCCAAGTAGGAAAAACTGCATATAGAGGCATAGCACGCTCTTTTACATATTTTTCTTACTGAGCGTAAACTCACCCTTTTACGAACATTTTTCATACAGACTATCTGAAGTAATCCCTCGCTCTCGATAGAAGAGCCTACGAGTGGATCTTGAAAGTTTACCTTCGAACGACGCTTCCCAAGTAGTATAGAAGGTATACTTATGTAATTAGGCAAAGTAAATTGTAATTCAGCTATGGTACAGTACAACTAACATTAATGTATATAAGATGTTGGGGATTTAAGTTAAGATGATGTATGAGATCCTGTGGAAACGGATGATACATATATACATGTATCATTAGTCTGTTTTATTGAAATTGAATTATTCATATTGAGCTGTTAGATATTAAGCTTAAGAAAGAAAAGTATGATTGACATTGACAAGCAAATCTAATCAAGTTAAGTGAAAAAGGAAAAAGGTGAAAAATGAAATGTATGGTGACTGGGACGTCACAGGGAAAACTTTCGTAAATATCAATCAATCTAATTTCGTTTATGACCAACTAATAGTCATAGGTGAATCCTCATGTGAAGAAATCTCATAGGATTCAAACTCATAGACTAAATCACGGGAAAACGCTAAAAATTACACAAATGAGCAATCAAAGGTATTTTGGTAATTCCACCAATTTGCCGATAAAACCCCGATAAAAGTCAATGTTTCAACTAAATTATGTCAAATATATATATTTGGCATTGAAATGGAAATAGTTTGAAATTATTCTGAATATTTAATCAAATATTGAAGTAGTTATGACATAATAGGAATTTTTAAAATTGATGAAGGGAAAATGGTAAATTGGCTTAAAAGATATTATTTAATCACAAAAAATCTCATTTTCTTCATATTATGGCCGGCCACCATTTTTAGAGGAGAGAGAATGCTTAGTTTTAGAGAGAGAAAGTCATAAAAACCTTAGTGTATAAGCCCCAAACCGAAAAACAGCCTAAAGGAAAGTTGTTCTACTTGATGAGCTCTACCTCATACCTTGGAATCAGCCATGGGAATGGCCATTTGATGGGTGAAATCCTCCCTTAATGTTTTGGTCAAGAGAAATAGGTGAGAGAAAGCTTAAATTTTTGTGTTTCAATGGCTTATTGCTATGTGTTTAAGGTGTTTGAGGTGTTTAAGCTTAAATTGAAGCAAAACCTAATGAATCTACCATTGAAATTTCGGCCAACATGGGTTTATAGTGTAATCATGCTCAATTTGATAGATTAATGGTCCTAGAATACTATAGAAATTAATATAAGACTGTTAATGAAATCAGAACTGAAAAAAGAGGTGTTTTTACTGTACTTGCAATTTGGCATCCGGTATGAAGTAGACTAGATTTGCTGTTATATTAGGAAATATGGAAGACCTTAGAGTCTAGAATATTCTTTGTAAAAGGAATATTGAAATTTTGACTATGTTTTGATATTATTTTGCAACTCCGAAGTAAGTGGCGTTAAGGAAAATGATAAGCGATTATTTGCTCACTTATTTACAATTAATTACGGAAGTTGATAGTATACTGCACTGTGATTGGAATAGGTAAAGGATATATATATATATATAATATATATATATATATATATAAGACGTAGGGATACTATGACTGCATTGGTATGATTGATTGGTTGAAATCCTGCATGATTTAACAATGAAACTATATTGAGATTGATTGACTGAACTGAGTGATTTGAACTAATTAACTGAACCAAATGATTTAAACTGATTGACTAAATAGAGTGATTGATATTTTGATTGATTGACATTAAGAAACTGGAATTGTGGCTTTTAAACTATGTTTTAAGTGCATGAGGGTTAGGATAAATAGTACTGTCATGCTTCAAAATTTCGTAAAATGATCCTAAAAACCTTAAACTGTCAATAAAGAATTTTGTCATTAATTTTATAGACTTATGGACTAACTGAAGATATGTTTAATTTAACATAGTTAAATGTGAAGTGTTTTTTAACTGGGTAATGTAATAATTATTGAAAATTTTGAACGTTTGACTAAAATGAATGTTTAAAATGTTTTAGATTGACTAATTCTATTTTACTGAAAGTTTTAATTATCTGACTAAAGTAAATATTTTAAGTGTCTAACTGGAGTAAAAGATTTGAATGTTTTGAATCGACTAACACTGTGTTACTGAAAATGTTCATTTTCTGATTGAAGTTATCGATTTAAATGTTTTGAGCTTAACTAAACATATTGAAACAAAGTAAATTGATTTCCAAACAGTATGATTTTAGAATGAAACTTGGTTCCCAAAAGTTTGTATTTTTACTGCTAGGGTGGCAAATCCCTGGCCAATCCAGGCACTCTTAGGCTTTACAATAAAACACAAGTTTATACTATTGTATTATGCTGTGAAAACATAAGGTATGGTTTTATTGTTTTCATGGGAACTAAGTAAATGTTTTGAAATTGTTGGCTTATTGTTTTCATAGGAACTGAGTAAATGTCTTGAAATTGTTGGCTCTCGTATCATGCTTACTATCTATACTGTACTGTACTCTTTGCTGTTAGACCTTGAGCAAGTCTACACCCACCTCTGTATCACCTACTCAGTGGTACTGTGGGGGTGCACTGTTAGCTATTGACCATGAGTAAGTCTTCAGCAGTCTTCAGAATTGTTACTGGCTTCGTGTGTCATAGCCCGTGACCCTATTTTTCACCTTATTCTATACATCTTATTTGGTTGGGCTGTCTGCAATACTTTACTTTTCTTTTACATATAAACAATTTCATATTAAATTATAATATGAATTACATCCCTTATTTTAATTCATAAGGAAGTAGTACTGTAGATAAGTCTAAATACAAAAAATAAATGATCATATCTTATTAAATAAATCAAGCTGTCACATCGTCCCCAAATGCACAGCCGAAGTCCTTTAGATGTCAGACTCTTAGTCCTCGAAAACCTGAAATGTTAATATTAAAGGGTGAGCAAACCACAGCTCAGTAAGGAAATTATATGCCTCACTTGATACTCAGCTATCTATATGTTGAAAAACTTTTTCATTTTTCCTATGGGCTCTAGGCTCGCATGTAGGAAGGATACTATAGTCGGCTAGGGATCCGTATGGAGTAAGGTAGGTAATTTGAAATACCTATCTTGTCCCGTAACCTAGAAGCAACTTTAGAGAATAATTTCCTTTTCGTTTGGAATTTTAATCCTTTTTACCTTTTTATTCCATAACATTTTCATATTCTTTTCAAAATAATGCTTTTATAACATTTTCATGTAGGAAGGATACTATAGTCGGCTAGGGATCCGGATGGAGTAAGGTAGGTAATTTGAAATACCTATCTTGTCCCGTAACCTAGAAGCAACTTTAGAGAATAATTTCCTTTTCGTTTGGAATTTTAATCCTTTTTACCTTTTTATTCCATAACATTTTCATATTCTTTTCAAAATAATGCTTTTATAAAATAAAGCATTTAAATAAAGTAACTAATATTCATATATTCTTTGAAAAGAATATTAGTTAAATTCTCATCATTCTCATTTAAAACTTATTTCATGTTTTACTGTACAACCATAATTAGTACAGTACTTTAAATAGCAAAATCAGCTATTAAATCCTTTTCGTATAACATATATATCAATTAAATCTAATATTTAATTTAAAAATTAAAATAAGAATATTAGATTTATTTTCCTCCTCTTTCCCTTTTGAAAACATATTACATGTTCATATCACATGTCATATGAAGATCATCTCGTAGTACTAAAATCAGTACTGAAATAAGCATTATGTAAAATACTGTAAATCACTTTCATTGAACTTATCACATATCATGTAAAACGTTTACATTTAACATATAACATATCATATAAAACATTTCTCATATATGGAGACTTAGGCACGCACGCCCAGCCCGTCCACTGGGTCGTTACTCATATCATGTTATAGACCCCGAAGGGTATAAATAATCATGTCAGATCTATGGCCATAGTCTATAGTTGTCCTCGACGGATCACTGATCGGGTGTCGGCCAGGACTACATATCACATATCAGATATTACATATCACATGTCATATATCAGCATGATAGGATGCCATCTAGTCTCAAAACCGTATTTTTCATCATAAAATAACCTTTACGAAATTTATAAAAATATATAATTTTATAATTTAAAACTATAAAGGTTATAAAATCATTTAGTTAATATTTAAGAAATATATATAAAAATATTCACTTTATTTCTTTTCATTTTCCATCTCGTATTACATGTAATTTACATATCAGGAGAATTTCCGGTGATTTCATTATCACCATTCTCGAAAACATGAATATTATAAAATCACTTTTATTTTATTCATGTTTTTATGTAATATATTTATTTTCTCGATTTTCGTGGTTGAAAATCATTTATCGTGAAATAAAATCATTTATTATGATTTTATAAAATTTTCTAGAAATTTTCGATAATTTTCGATAATTTTTCGGCAGTATAACGGCTGCTAATTGGCTAGCCTCCTGCACGAAAAATACAGTTTATAATTTCAACCGGTACTTCACCACAATTTTCTAACCAATCATTCATTGCAATATTTTCATAAATATTTTCATAAAATATTTCATAATTAAAATCATGCAGACTGAATATCCTTACAGTGCTGCACATGCATCCCTTACCTTTTCCGGGTCGGCGACTTCCTCTTATCGGTCACGCCCGTACTCCATCTCCCCCGATCCATCGTCTCAATCGCTAAGAATAATTTCTAAAAATTAAATTCTAAATTTTAGAATTTTCATACATAATTTATTAAATTTTTTACTCGAAATCATTTTCCGGAATTCTTACCGAATTTTCGTAATTTTCGAGTTGCCTAATTCCCGAGAATCTTCCGATTTCCCAAAATTTCCCTTTTTTCTCTCTTTTTCTTCTTTTCCTCTTTTTCTTCCTTTTTCTCTTTTCTTTCCTTTCTCTTTCTTTTCATTTTCATTTTCTTTTTCCTTTTTCTTTTCTTTTTCTTTTCCTTTTTCCTCTTCCTTTCCTGTCAGACCGGTTTAGCTTCCTTCCTCACCGGTTCCTTGCCGGCAGTTGGTTCTCCGGCGGTTCAGGTGCCCTTCAGCTGGTCAACGTCAAGGCAAACTCGCCGGTGCCCTCCGTTTGCCCTGGATTGGCGGCACGGCGACGGATCTGGCGGCGTGGGTCTCGGTTTCTCCTCCTCCTTCGTTCTCCCTTCCTCCACCGTCGTTGGCCTCACCAGTGGCCTCCTTCACCTTCCCCTCACCTCCGCCAAGGTTCGGGTGGCGGTGGCAATGCCTGGGCCGGCCGGCACCGCCGTATCTCTTTTCCTTTTCTCCTCTCAGTTTCGCCAGTTTTTCCCTTCTGTTTCACCACGTTTCGCTTCTTCTTTCCGTCCTTTCCCGTCGCCAGTCGCCTCCTCCTCTTCTTCCTCT
Source organism: Heritiera littoralis (assembly GCA_031772115.1). NCBI lineage: Eukaryota > Viridiplantae > Streptophyta > Magnoliopsida > Malvales > Malvaceae > Heritiera > Heritiera littoralis. The sequence goes on along the minus strand of JAPDPK010000049.1, from coordinate 4,519,537 downwards.
CGCCGGCGACATCTTCTTCTTTTTCCTTTGGTCGGCCAGCGTCGACCGGCTTCTCCAGGTTCCCCTCCTCTATTTTTCCTTTGTTTTGAGACAGAAACGGGGTCCCAATCCCGTTTTTGTCTTAATTTCTATTTTATTTTTTATTTTTTTTATATAATATAATTATTTCTTTATATAATTATATACATATATAATTAGAATATTCATATAATTATATTTGTAAAATTATATCTATAATTATTATATTTTTTATATATATCTACACTTTGACTTTAAAATAATATATATATATATTTCATATATATATTTATTTGTATACATAAATACATATGTATTTATTTCATGATAAAAATGGTATATATTTATCTATCATATATATACTATATTTCATATAAATATATATATATATATATATACACATACGTAAATATGTAAAGCATTAAAATATATTTAAAAATGTATTTATATAGTCAAATTATATAAATATATATAAATACTCACCTTTGTATTTATTATCATTTGGATTTCTTAATATCCAAATTATATTTCTCCATTCTTATTTCTTATTTAATTTAGATTTCCATTCTCCAATTTAAATTCTCTCTTCATTATTTTCCATAGTTTTATCCTTCTCCTTATTTCCAATTTATCCAAATTTAAATTCCTCAATTTCCTCACTTCCTTAATTTCGGGAATTTTAACGATATTCCCATCTCGTAAATAAATTTTATTTATTTACCTTAATTTATTTATTTCCTTGTCTATTTTCTTTAATATTAATTTCCAAAAATAGAAAATTTGCAGTTATCACATTATGACACTAGATGGACATCACTATGACTATGGCTATATGTCTTACTGTTACTGTTTACTCCTTTCTTAAGATACCAAGACCGTATGGTTCTATTGGGATATTGCTAAGTCTCTACTAAACTGTGACAATACTGTTTACTATTTACCGAATTGTTTACTAAACTGATTTCTAAATTGTTTATTAAACTGTCATAGTATTGTTTTACTAAATTGTTTATTGAACTCTACAGAACTGTTTGTCGAACTGTTTACTAAACTAATTTTTGAACTGTTATAGCACTGTTTCCTAAACTATTTACTGATATTTTAATGAACTATTTTATAAATCGTTCACCAAATGTCTACTGATCTGTTTACTTAATGTTCATCAATTGTTTATTGATCGATTACTAAACTATTTACCGAACCGTTTACTGACTGTTTCCTGAAGTGATTATCGAACTATTTATTGAACAATTACTAACTGACTGCAGAGTCGTTTACTGATTAATTATTGAACTGATCACTGAACTATTCATTGAATCATTACTGATTGTTTACTGAATCATCTATTTTTGAACTACCTATTGAATTGTTTATTGATTTTCTACTAAACTGTTTTACTAAACTACTTACTAAATTATTTACTGATTGTATATTAAACTATTTTATTGAATTGCATACTAAAATGTTTACTGACTGTCTGAACTATTTACTAAATTGTTTACTAATTGTTCATTGATTTGTTTATCGAACTATTCATTGATTGTTTTCTGAAATGTTCAATCAAGACTTCAAATGGCCCTATGTAGCGAGGACTAAGTTTACCTCTTTGGCCAAATCTCATGATTCCTTTGGATGGAGAGACTTTCAAAAACACAAATTCCCCAACCAAAAACTCGAGTGGTCTCCGTCGAGCATCTGCATAACTTTTGTCGACTCTGAGTTGTCTTAAGGTAAATATTATGTTGTTGATGCTGGTTATCCTAACATGAAAGGGAATTTTGCACCATATAAAGGGAAAGGTATCATATTCCTGATTTCATACGTGGAAGACAACCAACAGGCTATCAGAGATATTCAATCATGCACATTCCTCTATTAGAACGTAATTGAGCAAACATTTGGTGTGTGGAAAAATAGATGGAGAATATTGCTCAACATGCCTAGCTATCCATTATCAAAGCAGGTAAAACTTGTAGCTGCAACTATGGCGCTTCACAATTATATTAGGAGGCATTCAATTGAAGATGAGGAATTAGATAAATGTGATCAAGACCCTAACTACATGCCTTATGTAGAAGGAGAGAATTACAATATAAGTAGTAACGAAAGGGAAGATGCATCATTTGCTTCCATTAGTGCATTAGATGATGGTGACATGGTTAATACTCGTGATCAAATAGCTGAATCTTTAATTAGGGTCGACTAATATTTTTTTTATTTTTTTTACTCAATTTTCTCTTAAAATAATACTTTTACTTTTTCTTTTCATTTTAAAATTATGACTTGGATTTAATGAGATTTGTTTTTTCTATTTATTCACATATGCTTATAATTATATATGTTTGTTCATATATGTGCTTGTGATTTTTCTATTGAGGATATTAAATTTTATTTTTTTGATAAATTTATAATTTTATAATTCTAAAAAAATTATGAATACAACGAATATCTAATTTGCAAATCAATTAAGTATAAAATTAATAAAAAAAAGAGTACGTATAAAAATGCCTTAATAAAATACCCTTTTTCGTAATTTTAATATTTCACATCTTTTCTATAATATTGTTACCAAACAACTTTCTATTTCCTACAGTGCTTTTGTATTAGATTTGCCAAACCCTATTTTAGCTTCTTTTATCAGCACTTTTAAAACAGCTCTACTCAAACAGCACTTTTTATATAAGCTCCAGCTAGGCCAAACAGACCCTAATTCTCCAAACTAGCCATAAATGCATTGTCTTAACATATTTGTATCATTCCATAGTGGTAGGGTTAAGCATCGCTTCTCTGATACAACTTATTCACATCTTTATCTTTAGTATTATAACTTCATGATCTATGTAACAAGCTCTGCATTACATGGTTGACTTCCAAGAACTGTGTGTGTGAGAAAAGTACTAGTATATTAATGTCCACTCAAAAAATTGTATCAATTAATCTCACACTGTTTTAACATAATTTTTGTTAAAAGCTTTTTATTTTTTTAAATATTATCGTTTAGGATTTATTCATCATTTTTGTATGAATCTTAGAAAGTTTTTCACCTCAACAGCATGTTTATTTTGAAGAGGCTCTATGGTTAAATTTATTTTACATTTTATTGAGAAGAAAACATTTTAACTATATTTTACCCATTTAATTATTACCTTTTAATTTCTTTCATTTTTAATTTTTATATTTTTCATATTTCCTTTATTATCTTTTACTACCATTTTTTATTTGGAAATAAGTGTCGACACCATATTTTGTCTGGGTTAATTAGAATTATTAGGTTATTGGGCTTGTCAGAATTTCTTAATTTATTGGGTTTAATAAGTCTATTAAATTTTATTTTTAGTTTAAGACTCAAATTAAGTTCTATACGCAAATTAAAATTCAAAATCTGAATTAGGCTCATAGCCCAAATCAATTCAAGGCTTTTATGTTAGATTTTTGCTAGTCAAAATTTATTTTATTTTAGTATTATCTATTTAAATAAAATAAAAAAATTCAAAATAAAGATAACTAGGCTTAGTAGATAAAAAAGAGATAAAGATAAAAATCAAATGAAATAATCTGATTTGGAATATTTGAATTTAAAATAATTTTTGAAATTAATCTTAACCAGCAATTGATCCTTCATAAGAGGGATCCAACAAAAAAAAAATAAAGGTGGAGAGAGACAGAACAATTTTGGAGGAATCACGAAGGGTGCAAATACTGAAAATTAAAGAGAGAGCAATTAGAGGAAGGATTACACAATAAAGGGAAATTACAGAGAATAAGGAGAAACAATAATTGCACAGAGCAACACAGAGAGAAATTACAGAGCAATTGGGGAGCAAAGAAATAGCAAAGAGAGAAATTAGAGAGCAAAGTACAGTGAATAGAGAAGGCAGCAAATATCGAAAGGGAGAGCAATTGCCAAAATAATTTCCAAACAACACAATAGTTTTGCCAATACTCTCACCGAGGGAAATACCACCAAGAGTGACTTTACCGTTTTTTTTTAATCTCACTTTACCGTTTTATGATTTGATTGGTCATGTGTATCTTAGTTATAGATTTAGGATATTTATACAGATAAACACACACAGGATTTCATGTTTAATCATAAAGAAAAGAATAATACGGAAGCGTACATGAATCCATTGGAATTGATTTCTTAGGGTTAGAGTCTTTCACATCTAAATCTTTTGAGAGAATTTGTATCTCACTCAATGATGGGATTTGAGAATGAGAATTATGATTACATTATAGGGATCATAACCTATTTATACTTAAAGTATATTTTATTTTATTTTGGCCCAACATGAAAATAAAATAAAATATTGGGTCTTTACACATTGCAAAGCCCATACTAATTGAGATGTCCTAAAGTCCAATAGCTTAGACTTTATTTGATCATTTTTAAATGAACTAAACAAATTAGATAACTTGTAATGCACAATTAATTGATATAAGTAGGCCCACTTAAAGAATTTCCTAACAATCTCTCACTTGATAATTGTATATTTTAAAATAACTTTACGAGCTCTAAACTTGCTATTATCACAAGGCAACATCTCTAAGCAATTTGGTCCATCAATTATACTAACATAGGATCAAAGCAATCTTCATTACATATATTCCGTAACTAGACCCATCAATAGTCACGTATATTAATTTAATCAACGACATAGATCAAGTATGGATGTGTAGCATGGAATTACATACAATGTGATCCCTTAAACATGCCTATTTCCAATTGGTCCTACTTTCAAAGAACTTTATGCTCAACTGCAATTTGAAAGAATAAAAAACTTTATTTCAGAGTTTTAGTAATAACAATAATACTTTATTCTGATCAGAAAATTGCCTCAATAACAAATGAATATAAATAAAACAAACTCCCACTATACAAGCATATCATCAAAGTGAACCACAACCATACAAGCTACGTGCTCATGAAACACTTTAGGTGGTACACCCTTAGTAAGCGGATCCGCAATCATGGAGTTTGTATTGATATATTCAACAGATATCTGAAGACTTTGAACTCTCTCTTTAACAACAAGAAACTTGATGTCAATATGCTTTGACTTCAACGAGCTTCTGTTGTTCTTAAAGTATAATTCTACGGCTTTATTATCGTAATAAATCTTCAATGGCCTCTCAATACCATTGACAATGTACAGCCTAGTGATAAAATTCCATAACCATGTTGCCTGATTCGATGCCTTATAGCAAGCTATAAACTATGCTTCCATGGTGGAAGAAGCCATGAGTGATTGCTTTACACTCTTCCAACACACAGCTCCTCCAGCTAACATGAAAATATAACCCAAAGTGGATTTTCTGCTATTAAGGCAACCAACAAAATCGAAGTTCGAATACCCAACGATCTCTAAATGATCTGACCTTCGATATGTAAGCATGTAATATTTAGTTCTCTGTAGATATCACATAACCCTCTTTACTACTTTTAATAATCCATTCCAAGGTTACTTAAATTTCTGCCAAGCATTACAACTATGTACGCAATATCTGGACGCGTACAAACTTGAACATATATGAGACTCCCTACTGCTGAAGCATAAGGAATCTTCTATATCTCTTCCTTTTCAAGATTATTTCTTGGGCACTAAAGCAAACTGAATTTATCACCCTTAGTAATAGGCATGTCTCCTGATGCATAATTTTTCATGGCAGATCTGCTAAGCATCTTATCAATATATGCCTTTTGTGATAAGTCAAGTATTCCTCGAGAACAATCTAGATGGATCTGTATGCCTAACACGTAAGATGTATTCTTAAGATCTTGCATCTCAAATTTATTTGATAGAAATCTCTTGGTTTCATGCAATAGACCTATATCACTACTTGCCAGCATGATGTCATCAACATATAACACTAAGAATAAACTTAGTCTCGCTGATCTTGTGATATATACATTGATCAACAGTGTTCTCCTTAAAACCAAAAGAGGTGATGACTGGACCAAATTTTCGATACCATTGACAAGATGCTTGCTTTAAACCATATATGGATTTCTTTAATTTACACATCAAATGTTTCGATTCATTCAACACGAAATTTTCTTGTTACACCATATAAATTGTTTCTTCAATGTCTCCATTAAGAAACGCTAACTTTACATCCATCTGATGTAGCTCCTAGTCATAATGAGCTACAAGTGTCATAATAATTCTAAAAGAGTCTTTCGATGAAATTGGAGAGAAAGTCTCTTTATAATCATTGCCTTCCTTTTGAGTGAAACCTTTGGCAACTAGACGTGCTTTATATCTTTTGATTTTATGTTTCGAATCCCGCTTGGTTTTAAAAATCCATTTACAACCAATTGTTTCGCTCTTTTAGGCAATTCGACAAGATCCCAAGTTTCATTGTCCTCCATTGATTTCATCTCATCTTTCATGGCCTTTATCCATTTATGAGAGTGACACTTTGTTTGGCTTCACTAAAAGATTTTGGATCATCTTTTAGTCCTATATCAGACTGTGTTCTTGGAGATATACGATATAACTATCTAGAATCGTCGATCTCCTCTCTCTTAAGGGTCTCCTTAATGGTACTTCCAATTGAGGTTGTTGTTGCTCTTCAATATGAGTAGGAGTTAACCCAGGAGTGTCTTGATAATCCAGATTTGCATCATGAACAATGTCAGACATAATTTCTAATCATTCTCAATTTGCAATTGTAGGAACATTAACATGTTCTTCCTCAAAGATAAAGTTCTTGAGTTTGGCACTCTCATCATATTCAACATCCTCAACAAACTTGCATTCCCCATTTTAAAAAAGAATTTTTTGGAGGGATCATAAAATTTGAAACCCCTCAATTTTTCTGAGTATCCAACAAAATAGCAACTTATTGCTCTTATGTCCAATTCCTTTAATTAGGCTTGCATAGCCTAGCCTCAAATGGACAACCAAAAATATGTAAATTCCTAATACTTGGCTTCTTTCCTATCCATAACTCATATGAGGTTTTAGATATTGCTTTGCTTAGAATTCGATTAAGAATGTACACTGCAGTCGTTAAGGCTTCTCCCCAAAGTGACTTTGGCAAAGAAGAATGACTAACCATACTTCTAACCATATCTTTTAGGGTCCGATTTCGTCTCTTAGCTACACCATTTTGACTTGGAGTCCCTGGCATGGTGTATTAAGGAACGATGCCATATTCTGCTAAATACTTTGCAAAAGGGCCTAGATGTTGTTTACCTGATCCATTGTATCTATAGTAATATTCACCGCCACGGTCAAATTTAACGGCTTTAATTTTCTTACCAAGCTGAGTTTTAACTTTAGCTTTATAGGTTTTGAAAACGTCTAATACCTGAGACTTCTCATGAATAGGTACCTATAACGAGAATAATCGTCTATGAAAGTAATAAAATACTGTTGACCATTCCAAGATGCTGTGGGGAATGGACCACAAATCTTAGTATGAATTAAATCGAAGACGTTCAAACTCCTGTTAGCATGATATTTGTTTATACACTATGTTGGCTCTATAGGCTAAATCGAGAGGGGGGTTAATCAGTTCTTAGCTAACCTTATGTTCATTTTTCGATTCTTCTAAATTCTCTAGCCTATATTGAAGTTTTCTAAGTTGTCTAGGCTACTCAAGTATGCAATATAAATTCAATTTAACAATCACAATATAAATGGAAATAAGTAAAGAGAGTAGGGAAAGAGAAATGTACACAATCGATTTATAGAGGTTTGGCAACCTTGCCTACGTCCTCTACCTTGAGCTCCCAAGGATTTTCCCCAAATTCACTAACTTTGAATTTGTATTACAATCCCTCTTTTTGCAGGCACAAGAGTAACCTCCCTCTTTTTCTAGGCTCAAGAGAAACCTCCCTCTTTTTCTAAGGCTAAAGAGAAACCTCCCCTTTACAAGGTGTGTTTGTGTTTACAATAGGTGTAATAAAAAAAGGCCTCTATGTAGGCAAATGATTACAAAGATTAAGCATAAAGAAAAGCGTATATAATATTTGTGCTATGCTATACAAAATATGAGAGTGATGGAAGATGAAGAATTTCAAGCACTTGAGATGTTGTTAAGGATTTGAATATGAGGAAAATGAAGAATGGAGTTGTTGAGTAGTTCCTCTTGCTTCCTTGAGCTTCCAAGCCTCTATTTATAGTCCCTTGGATGGTTTGTGAACGTTGGTTGGAGCCAAAATAGAAACTAGCCATTGTATCTCACAAAAACTAGCCGTTGGAGGCTTTCTGCCATAAAGGGATCGATCCTTTGCTTCATTCCGCTTCCAAGAGTTTTTACCATGAAGCGATTGATCCCTTCCCTTAGGGATCGATCCCATGCTTCCAGAGAGGCGTTTTTCCTGCATGTTTGGGTTAGAAATGATATGGCCTTTGATTTTAATTCAACCCAAAACATTTTGGCATTTTTTGTGGGAGTTTTTCTTGAGATTCTCTAATGAAAACATAGTCCAAAAAATTCATTAATTAATTTTCTAAAATATTCAAAAACATTTTATAAAGTATTAAAACCAATAAGAATGTATCATTAAATCATAGTCTTAATGTTTGATATGATCACTTAAAAATGGATTGAGAAAATCATATGTGGTAAAGCAAATTTAGAATATGAATCAAAACATAAAAGATCACTTAAGTTTTTGTCATTTCAAATACATATGTCAATTTAAAGCTAACACACTCAATACAAATTTTGAAATTTGAGAAATCAAGGAATCGAGAATTCCTTTTAACACAAGTCTCTTTATTCTTTGTTCAGAAATATGTGCTAAATGCCTGTGCCATAACATGGAAGAATTCTCATTAATTAATTTGCACTTTGTACCAGAATTTCTTACATGCAAGGATTCACTAATGTGTGAGGCATAAAGGTCCAATTTATATAGATTATCAACTAAAGAACCTGTGCCAATAAGATTTGAATATTGAAAAAGACTAAATTTTTCATTTCCAAATGAACAAGAATATCTGATTTGTCTAAATAAGAAATAGAAATCAAATTTCGTGTAAATGAGTATATAAAAAGTCTCTTTCAAATCTAAATAGCAACCAGATTCTAACTTTAATCTAAATAGACAAATAGTCTTAACAGGAGCTCTTTCACCATTTCCTACATAGATGAATCTTTCAGCATTAGTTGGCTTTTACTCCTTAGACAACCCTGCATAGTCACACTTATGTGAGTAGTTGCACCCGTATCTATCCACCAAGTGTGATTGGGTACTAAAGCGAAATTAACTTCAGAACAAACAAAGTTGAGAAGTTTACTCTTTTCGACAAGCCATTTAGCATACTTAGAACAATCCTTCTTCACATGACCACCTTACGACAAAAGAAACAAGTGATCACTTTATCTTGTTTCTGTTACCCTTTAGGCTGTGAAGTTCCAGTATTTGCAATGCCTTTTCCTGCATTATTCCTTTTCCTTTTTTTGTTGGCGAACATTGTCATTGGAAGAAGATGCTAAGTGAACACTTTCTATCTTCTCTTGTTTCAACCTCTCTTCCTCTTGCACACACTGAGCAATGAGCTCATTAAGAGTCCATTTCTCCTTCTGAGTGTTATAACTTATCTTAAAAAAATTGAATTGTGCAAGAAGAGATATTAAAACAAGTGCATGAGAATGTCCTCAGACAACTCTAACTTTAATGCCTTTAGTCTTGTAACAAGATTAGACATTTCCATAATGTACTCCCTTATGTTTCCTTTGCCATTATATCGCATTAAAACAAGCTTAGACAAGATGGTGTTTGTTTTGACCTTTTCATTTGCAGTGAATCTGTCTACAATCTGCTGTAGAAAACTCTTAGCATTTTCTCCCTCAGGCATTGTGCCCTTTATGGTATCTAGAATTGAATGCTTCATGATCATCAGACTTATGCGGTTCGAACGCTCCCATTTTTCATAAAGTGTCATTTCCATAGTTGTACTATTATCAGCAAGAGTGGGAGGTTTGTCAGACCTGATCGCATAGTCTAGATCTATACACCCAAGCACAATGGTAATGTGCTCCTTCCACTTCTCGAAGTTAGTGCCGTTAAGCACCAGAATATTGTTCAAATTGATAGATATAGAATAAACATTTACTGTAAGCAGAAAAATAATAATAATAAACTCACAATTAACAAATAATAATTTTTGACCATATAAGATACCAAACACAACATTGAAATTTAGTCATTAGACATAAATTTTAATTTGTATGCGATACTCTTAAACTTTATTGGTAAATATTGATAATCAAATCCTACAAACAACATGCCTTCCTTTGGGCTAACATATTGCATATATGGTAAAAATAATTTTATCACATATTTACTACCTTATTGTGTTTGTAATCCGACCAAAAAATAACCTTCCTTCGGGTTAATTATTTTCTGCAGGGATTAGAAACACAATCATTTAAATTCTTAAATGATAATCTTAATTTTCAAAATAAATAAATTAACATAAAAGAGGTCACTTTGATGACATTTTATATTAATTTAATTTATTTTGAACTTTATTTTTAACACATTATGCACATACAAAAAATATTGAGAGTACACATATTTATTCACATCAATAGGGAGAGTGAATATTGTCAATCAACTTAGAATATCACAAAATATTTTATCATGAAATAACATTTTAGAAAATATGCACATAATATATCAAAACACCGAAATTACCATGAATATTAAATAAGAAATATCTAACAGTTTTCAAAAAATTCCAAAAAAAATCACCAAAAAATTGGAAATAAAATTTTATTCTGGAATGTAGAAAACGGAGGCCGAATAGCCACGGGAGGTCCACACACCACCTTTGCGTGTGGGGAACATCCTATGTAGGATTGTTTATCATTTTCTCAACCTAGTTGGGTCAATCTAACCCGACATGCTTCTTGAACAAACCCAAAAGGGTCTGTTCTTGTTTTTCTTCAATTTTTTGACCTTTTTGAGTGATTTTTACCAAAATTAAACACACAATCATGAAATTAAACCTTTACTTTATAAAACCCATGCAAAAATCGATCAAAAACGACAAAGATTGGTGATGAATTCAAGAAAGATTTAAGAAGAAAGCTTCATGAAAGAACTCAACCCCTTTTCTTGATTTCTTTCAACCAAAACCAAAATTTACTGAAATTGTAACTTTTATTCAACTATATAAGTCACAAGAAATAATTATCATTAATAAATTTGAATTAGAAGTTGTAAAAGATTAATGTTTTGGTTGATTTTCAATTTCGGAATTTAAAATACCTAATGAATAAATTTCTTGAATCATGAAACAAAATTCATAAAATTTGTTTATATGATTTTAATCTTTATTTTATAGGGAATAAAAGCCCTAAGGTTTCAAACAATTTTAATTCTCAATTATCAAACATGAGCACGCTCTTGATACCACTTGTGGAAAATTCATACAGATAAACACACACAGGATCTCATGTTTAATAATGAAGAAAAAAGTAACACAAAAGCGTACCTGAATCCATTGGAATTGATTTCTTGGGGTTAGAGTCTTCCACGTCTAAACCTTTCGAGAGAATCTGTATCTCACTCAATGATTTGATTTAAGAATGAGAATTACGTTATGTTTAGACTGGGGACAATAACCTATTTATACTTGAAGTATATTTTATTTTGGCTCATCATGAAAATAAAACAAATATTGGGTCTCTACACTTGGCAAAGCCCATACTAATTGAGATTCTTAAAGTCCAATAACTTAAACTTTATTTGATCACTTTTACACAGACTAAACAAATTAGATAGCCTGTAATGTACAATTAATTGATATATGTAGGCCCACTTAAAGAATTTCCCAACAATAGATTAGCCATAAGAGTTAAGAAATAATATATATATATATATAGGTACAGAACATGCAAACGGAAAATAAGCTCTGGATAAGGACAATATATTAATGTAAAAATAAAAATAGGAATAGATTAAAAGTAAAGAGTAAACAAATGTACACTAAACAATAAGAATAAAAATAGTAATAAAATTAAGTTATAAAACAGGATATTGGAAATAAAAGTTGTAAAGAATATTATGTAACAGTAAAACTATTTAGATTTAAGATAAGAAAATAATTTAGAAACTTTAAAATAATAAATATTTAAATTAAGGATTAGTTAGATCTTTCAATTGATAAAATTTTAAAGTGTCACGAACGGTTGACATTTCAAATTTTCTAGGTGAAACGTTCTCCATAAGTTTCACCAGATGATGAAAGATTTGTGGAGAGCGTTCAATATTTAAATATTAATATATATTTCTAAAAATTTAATTATTATAAAATTATAATTTGATAAATTAAAATTATTCCAATGATGGAATTCTAAGTGTCACAAACGGTTGACATTTTTTTAAATCCTTAGGTGAGAATGATTTCTTTAGGTTTCGCCAAAATGATGGAAGATTTAAACGTTATTGTTCAATATAATAATAATAATAATAATAATAATAATAATAATAATAATAACTAAAATAAAAATAAAAATAAAATTAAATTAAATAAAAGATATTTGCTACAATAATAAAGTTTAGCATAATCTAAATAACATTTAATAAATCCGACGACAGAGTCTCTCTGAGGAAACAAATGGATTTTCTAGATACTCATGAGGTGAGGGAAAAGTTTCTAAGAGTTCCATCAAAATGATGGAGAGCACTTAAGAATTTTTCTAATATTTAAATAAAAAAATCTTTTAAAAATTCTAGAGACCATTAAATTAAAGTTTGAAAAATTACAAAATTAATTTGTACCGTTTAAGACAGGCGTCATGAGGGTGCTAATCTTTTTTTGTGCGTTTCTAAACTCCCAAACCCTAAACTTAAAATGTAGATTAGTCCTATGGTCATTTAAGTGGCCAATTACACCTAGGTTAAAAAAAAAATTAGTGGTGACTCCATATATTTAATACATAGTGGCCTAGGTCTAGGAAATGTTATAACAATAAGCATGAAGCTTGTATGGATTTTTTTTTATTATCCAACTTTTTGAATAAATTAAGAAAATTTTCTCACATAAAAATTTTTGGAAGAATCACATATTTGTAATTTTCTTAGAATTCCATCATTTTTTAAATTCTACATTTATTCCCATGGTTTACTAGAATTATATAACATAAATAAAAATAATTATATAAAAAGTAAAATTAAATTTATAACTTTAATTTTTAGCCCTTTTTTAAAGGTCCTAAAGATATCAAATTTTTAAATTTTTTCTAAGTTTTTACTTTTTTTTTGAAAATAAATGTCAATCATTGTTGTCCAAATTTTTTCTAAAATCTCCATCATTTTGATAAATTTTAGAAAGGTTTTTTCAGTTAGAAATTTTTTTTTAGAAAATGAAAGATTTGTAAGGAATGATATATACTCATTCACAAAATTATTCAACTTATGCCTTCATTTGCATCTCCAAAATTTTTTTTTACTCTATGCTTCATCCTTTATCTTTCAAAATAAATTATCTTTTATTTTGCTATAGTTTTTAACTCAATAAATTATCTTTTTATTTTTTATTTATAATGGCTATTTCCAATTTTTCTGGAACTATACCACTCAAGTGCCCAAATCATGCTAAGAATTTTTTAAAAGTCAAATAATACGTCTACCTAATTTGATCAAAAACTGAACTATCCGTTTGTAATTACCCGCCATTTGCGTTAGCATTCAGTTTTTTCAGTTTTTTTCTCTCTCCTTAGTTGGGAGCGTCTCTCTCTATCATGAGATTTTCTCTCTTTTCCTTAAGAGTTTTTTGGTCATTTTTTCCTTAGTATCTCTCGTATGTGTTCATCTAACTTCTTTTAGGAAAATTTCTCCATTAATGCTGTGATAAGCTTTGTTTGAATCGAGTCAGGTTCTTGATTTTGATTGTTCAGTTTTTAATTTTTTCTTGTTTTTTAAAGCTGTTTTGTCTTTTTAGGTTTTACTTTTCTTGATTTTTCTGGAATATTTGTTAATAGATCTCTAAAGTTGACAAGGTAACAGAAGGTAAGGATTCTTTCATTCTAATTGTCTATTTTTTCTTCAAGATCCGTTTTGTTTTGCTCTGAAAGATCTAGCCATGGATGATCTGGAGATTGATCTGGATTTGGCTTGTGAGGATTTGAAGAAAGCGATGTGTAGCACTTTGGTGGGGAAGATATTAGCAGAGAAAGTTCTTAATAGAAGAGGTGTTATAGGAGTGCTGCAGAATATGTGGCCTAAGGCGGTAAATGAGATTAAAGAGATTGGAATGAATCTGTATGCAATATCCTTTAAAGATACTCAGTATATGGAGGAAGCTTTAAAGAACGGTCTGTGGTCAGTCATGGGATTTTGTATGAATCTAAAGCAATGGGAGGTTGATCAAGCAGTTCAAGATTTTAATTTTGATAAGGTATGGTTCTGGATTCATATTCATAAGCTGCCTTTGGAGATGATGACGATTCAGAATGCGGAGAAGATTGCAAAAGCTATCGAAGATTTAGGGAAGGTGGAAGAACATGTATGGAAACAGAGGATCGGAAGGAGTTTTCTGAGGTTTAGAGTTGCAGTGGATATCAGGAAGCCTTTGGTAGCAGGGTTCTGGGTGCCAAGAGGCGGCGGCGGAAGAATATGGGTGGAGGTTAAATATGAAAAAGTAGCAAATCTTTGTTTTGGATGTGGCAAGTTAGGCCATGTTGTGAAAAATTGCAGATCTGAGTTGGTGAAGGTTGATGAAGAGAATGGAATAAGAAGGTATGGTCCATAGATGAAAGCAGCCCCGGTAAAGGATGAGATAATAGCAAACGAAGGATGGCAGGAACGAAGGGATACTAAAGAAAGGAGGAGGAGAGGGTGGCGCGTACATGTTTGGAAAGGCAAGGGCGCGTGGATGATGGAACGCCTGGATCTGAATTAGAAGCGGTTACTAAAATTGCAACTGATTTGAGCGGGAAAAGTAAGAAGGTAGATGTTTCGAGCGGGGAAAATATTAAAAGGGGCAATTTGAGCGGGAATAGTATAGTGAGCTACGTGGCAATGAGTGAATATGTAGAGGATGACATGGCAAGGAAAATTAATGGGAATTATGATAAAATGAATCAAAAAGAGGGTTTTAAGATTGCAGATACAGATACAGGGATGTCTAAATCAGGAAATGAGCAAGGGGAAGGCAAGCATATAAGGAAAAAGGAAGTAAACAGGGGAGAGGTACGAAATGAAGAGGTATTTGTAAAAGGGAATTATGAAGGCATGATAGTAGGGATAGAGAATAAACAAATAAGCTTTTCTGCTCATGGGAAAATAAATAAAGAAGAAAAAGGTATAATTGGTAAGGAGAAGCAAGTTATGATGTGTAGTGATGTATCATATATAGTAGAGCTACCTCCAGAGGATGTGAGTGAAGATGAATTCGAAAAGAAAATGGGAGGTGAGAATGAGGAGGTGTTAGTGAAAGAGATAAACAGGTTGAGTTTAAAAAGGGGAAATGAATATTGAGGGGACGAGATAGAGGAGGGTATCAGGAAGAAATTAAAAACTAATGAAGAAAACAGAGTGGAGAGTAGTTATAAATATACAGATAGCAAAATTGGTGGTATTGCCAAAGAGAGGGATGAAACAAAGAGAAAACAAAGTGGAAGAAGGATACTGAGGAAAAGAAGGGGTAAGGGAGTTAAAGCTAGTCTATTATAGGAAAAAGAATTATGGGAAGTACCTATTCAGTTTAACCATGGTCTTGAGATTGGTGGTTATAATGAAGGGGGTGTGAATGAGGTTAATATTAAAGGTTGTGGTGGCTGTCCTACAACAGCCACCCAAGGATTATGAAGATTTTAAGTTGGAACTGTCAAGGTATAGGTCGACCTTGACAGTGGATGTGCTTCAAGAGGTAAAAAGGAAATATGACCCCCATTTTATCTTCTTAATGGAGACAAAAAAACAAGGAAGATAAAATGGAAAGAGTAAGGAGGATGTGTAAATTTGATAGAGGAATAAACGTGAATCCAGAAGGACTTAGTGGAGGACTATCTGTGTGGTGGAATGATGATTTCATGGTCAAAGTTTTGGGGATGAGTAAGAACATCATTGATATGGAAGTTAGGGAAGAGGCTAGTAAAATAAAATACAGAATTTTCTGGGTATATGGGCCTACAGATTTTGATGAAAGGAAGCAGATATGGAAAACTATTGAAGAGAGATCGGTGGGAATCAATATACCATGGATGGCTGTAGGAAACTTCAATGATATTCTGTATAACTATGAAAAGGAGGGAGGCAATGTAAGGGAAGTGAGGAAGATTAAATGTTTTAGAGAAATGATTGATAATTGTGAGCTTATAGATCTACATTACAAAGGCCTGAAATATACTTGGGTGAATAAAAGAGAGGAAGGGACAATAAAAGAAAGAATTGATCGTGCTCTGGTTAATCTAGCATGGATGGAATGTTTCCCTCTTTCACAGGTGCTTAATTTGGCAATGGTGGGATCGGATCATGCTCCTATATTAGTGGATACAGATTACCGTGACAGTAAAAGGTTGAAGTAATTTAAGTTTGAGCGTATGTGGACAGAAAGCGAAGAGTGTGAAGTGGTAATTAGGAAAGGATGGGAGAAAGAGGTAGATGGATCAAATCTGTATAAAGTAGTTCAAAAATTAAAAAATTGCAGGAGGCTACTTATTGAATGGAGCAGGAAGGAATTTCCAAACAACAGAGGACAAATTGATGACATCATGAGGGAACTCACTAGGCTTCAGAATTCTAGTATAGAGGAAAATGTATGGGTTGAAGAAGAAGAACTTATAGAGAAACTAAAGGAGATTTGGAAAAAGGAGGAACAATATGGTACCAGAGATCTCGGATCAAATGGCTTACCTGTGGTGATCAGAATACAAGATTTTTCCACCAAAAAACTTTACAACGCAGAAGGCAGAACAAGATATTGAGAATAAAAGATAGAACTGGTGTTTGGCAAGAAGAGGAGGGAGGAATACGAGAAGAATTTATAAAGTTTTATGAGGAGTTGTTCACTACAAGTGGGAATAGAGATTTCTCAGAGATATTGAAGAACGTTCCCAGGTTTGTTAGTAAGGAAATGAATGAAAATTTAGTGAAAGAAGTGTCTGAAGAAGAAGTCAGGAAAGCAGTATTTGATTTGGGAGCAATGAAGGCCCCTGGCCCTGATGGGTACAATGGTATTTTTTACCAGCAATATTGGAGCATTGTGAAGGAGGATGTTATAAGGGCGGTTTGTAGTTTTTTTAGAAGTGGTCACCTATTGAGAGAAATAAACTTGACTAATATAGTTCTAATCCCTAAGGTGAAAGGAGCAGAGGAGGTGTCTCATTTTAGACCTATCAGTTGTTGTAACTTTGTATACAAGGTTATATCGAAGGTGCTGACAAACAGAATTAGACCTTATATGGGCCAATTGATTACTCAGAATCAAAGTGCTTTCATAGCTGACAGATAAATACAAGATAATATTATAGTGGCCAATGAAGCCTTCCATTATTTGAAGATGAGGAGGAAGGGTAAGAAATATGGGATGGCTTTGAAGCTGGACAAGAACAAAGCATATGATAGAGTGGAGTGGGATTTTTCGGTTGCTATATTGAACAAAATGGGTTTTGAGAACAAATGGATAAGGTGGATTTTGGAATGTTTATCTTCTGTCTCCTACAACATAATTGTCAATGGTAAGAAATCTAGAACAATATTCCCCACTAGATGTCTAAGACAAGGAGATCCTCTATCTCCTTTCCGCTTTTTGTTTGTTATTGATGTTCTGTCTAGACAAATTACCACAGCAATAGAGTCAAGGAAGTTAGTAGGATTGAAAATTAACAGGAATTGTCCTATTCTCTCACATTTACTGTTTGCTGATGATTCACTTTTCTTTTTGAATGCTGATGAAGCAAATGGTATGGAACTTTTTAGAATTTTACAGGTGTTCTGTAACAGTTCGGGACAGCTAGTAAATTTTTCCAAGTCCAGTGTTGTCTTTAGCTCAAATGTTCCAGTCCAGATTAAAAATAAGCTGGTTGAGGTAATGCAAGTGAGGGCAGCTGAAAACCATGGTAGTTATTTGGGAATTCCGTCATTTTGGGGAAAGACTAAAAGGGCTACCATGGCATATATCAAAGATCGAATACTGCAGAAATTGAAGAGCTGGAAGAAGGGGCTGCTTAATCAAGCTGGAAGAGAGGTGCTTATTAAAGCAGTGGCGTATGCTATTCCTACATACACCATGCAATGCTTTAAAGTTCCAAAATGTGTGTGTGATGAAGTAAATTCTACATTGGCTAAATTGTGGTGGGGACAAGTTCAAGATGAGCAGAAAATCCATTGGATTAACTGGTTCTCTTTGACTCAAAGAAATGGTGTAGGGGGATTGGGTTTAAGGATTTGAACTTGTTTAATATAGCTCTGTTAGCTAAGCAAAGTTGGAGGATGTTATGTAATCCAGAAGCCATGTGGGTTCGAATGCTAAAAGGGATTTATTTCCCTAATTGTTCTTTGCTGGAAGCCAGAAAGGGTGCTAGGGCATCATGGGCTTGGAGTAGTATATTAGAGGGCAGAGATTTTTTAAAAGAACAAATGCTATAGCAAATTATGAATGGAGAAGAGGTTAACATTTGGAAGGATTCTTGGATTCCAAATATGAGATTGAATTATGTTGCAGATATAGAGCATAGAACTCCACAGAAAGTGTCTGAGCTAATAGATCAAAATAAGAGTTGTTGGATGCTGGATGGCATAAGGAACATTATTAATGAAGATCATATTAGCTTGATTAATTCCATTCCGATTTGCATTAATGGCGAGAGAGACAGATTAATATGGCCAGCTTCTATGGATGGCAACTATACAGTTAAGGAAGGCTACAAAGTTTTGGCAGATAAGAGGGCAGCTGTGGTTATAAAGAATCCCTCTTCTTCACATTTTGTAGAGGAAGAGGTATGGAAAACTATTTGGAAGCTGTCTGTTCAAACAAAGGTGAGAAGCTTTCTATGGAAAGCTTGTAAAAATATTCTAGCTACTAATTGGGTCCTATGGAGAAGGAAAGGTAAAAGGGAAGTGGTATGTCCTATTTGTTGCAAGGAGAATGAAACAGTGGAACTTGCACTTTTACTTTGTGATTGGACAGTAGGGGTATGGTATGCTTTGGATATAGGGTATAAGGTGTTGGATTATGCCCTTAGAACCATTCATTAGATGATTGACTTTGGCATTTTTTTATGTATCATGACATTTTATTTATCATAGTTCATTATTATATTTGTCTTATAACTGCGTAATATAATCTTATATAATAATGTCCTTAGAATAGTAATAACACACTATTCTTAAAATATCCCTAGTCAAGTATTATTGTGAACAAGGATAACAATGATACGATAAGACTAGTATGTGGTTGACTGATGACCATTGTCATGGATATAGGATATCAAGTCATCACATAGGTACATGTTAGAGAACTATGTACTGGATCGACCCTCCATGAGAACGCTACATGGATTGTTATATGAATGTCAAAAGCGATTCTCATAGTGATGATGGTGTATGTGATCCTTTGACTTGAGATCATCAGAGATCCCAACATAGAGAATTGCATACTTTAATGCTGCTAGATGTCATTCGTAACAGGATGGACTATAAAGGTAGTAATTGGGTATGCCTTGATCTATGTAGAGGGATGTTGAGTGATCAAGATAGGATTTATCCCTCTTATATAACAAGAGTGATGTCTTGGGCCCTTTGATAGAGTGAGACTAAGAAATGCATGGCCGTGCTCGAATAAGTCAATATGAGATATTGATTTTATTTGTTTAATTAGTCTACTCAGGAATCAAGAAACGCTGATTAGACTATACAAGTGTGACACATTCCATGACTTGTGTCTAATCAAGACATCATAGGATAAAGGGATTAAACTACACGGTAACATCTATCACGAGTAAGGTTATGTCGAGTCATTGACATTCTCGTCACATGGGTAGCAATGATGTGTTGCTAGATACCGCTCATTGCCTGTGACAATTTTGTCATTGCCATTGTTTTGAGAACCTATTGGGTCGCACACTTAGAACGGATCAATGAGGAGCTTAATTAATCCTATTCTGAATTGGATTAAGGATATAACTAATCCTATTCTGAATTGGATTAGGGATATAACTAATCCTATTCTAAGTAGGATTAGAGTTCTGTTTGGCAGTAAATTTTAGGGTAAAATTTACTGCCTATAAAAGGGATGTTTTTCTAAAACATAGCCGCACTTTTTAAAAACAGAAAACAAAACATTCCTTTTAATCGAAGCTAGCAATTCGGTTATAAGGAATTTAAAAGCTCTTTAAGGCTTCTGATCGTGAGACGTTAAAGAGTCGTGAGATCCGTTCGTGTGGATACCGTAGAGGCAGGAACGAAAAGTTACTGCTTGTGACTCGACCAACGACAGAAAATTCAGAGAAAACGTCAGGTAAAATCTCGAAACCCTAATCAGGCAACTCTCCGAATCGATCTTGGTGGAGGCCGAATGATTTAAATTCCGCTGCGTGTTGTTTCGGTTTCCTTCACTGGTATCCGAGCCAGATTCGGAGTCCCTGATTTGTTTTGATAAAAGCATGATCTCTGGTTACTTTCTGTTTATGATTACATGCAATCGTTTTAATGAGATTAATACGGATTAGAATGTATATGATATATTCAGAGGCTAGAAATCGAATTGTTGAAAATATATATATGATGTATATCAATTTCGATTCAACTTATATGTGAGATATAATCTGTGATGCGAATTATTAATGGCGTTTCTGTTCTGCATAAACGTTATGTATAATTTGTGATGCGAATTATTAATGGCAGTTTCTGTTCTGCATAAACGTTATGGAAGAAACAGAATAATGTCGAAAGTGTATAAAGATTGAAACACTTTTAGATAAGAGTTCTAATGCGACTAAAATTATAGTCAGTATGAGATACTGGCTGGAACATCCTGATAAGATTAGGACACTTCCGGATAAGGGGCGTTGGCAATGTCAATACTGTTGACTTTTTTTTTTTCGGGGGCTCCGCCCCCAAACCCCCGCAAGGGGCGCTGCCCCTTGACCCCGCCCGCTGACCTGCCAGCGGGATCGCAGCCCAGGGGCTGCCGCCCCTGGGAACCCCGCAGTCAGGGTTATAATTCGTTTCAAATGTGCCTCATTAATAAAACTAAAAATTAAAAATTGCATTACACTTGTTTGTATAACACGGTGGTTGTTGTTTGAGCATGGTGCATAGTTATAGCCCTAGCCCAATATGATTGTATTTTCGTGGTTGTAAATTTTAATAAATACGACCTGCGTGTCGTGCCTTGTTCTTGAAATTCTTGTTGTACATTCTTTTCTCATCTTACTCCCCTCGAATGTAACTCGAGGTTTCTCTTAAACTATGTAATTGGAGCTGACAACCATGCAAAGGATGACCAAAGAGGCACTTGGAGAAGATGCTATTACCCTTAGGTTAACCCTTAGGGTTTCTCATTGGCTTGGGAAATCCATTTAGTTTGGGCTATAACTATGTCACGTTTATTTTATTGCTTAATTGCATGAGATGCATGGTTTATTTTGTACGTTTATGATATGAAAATCATATGATAATTTAAAAAAAAAAAAAGTAAAATTGGTGAGATCTTATTCAATAAACTAAGAAAATCCCTCAAATTAAATTAAGTCAATAATAGATGCCTACCAATGAATAGCACTCGTCAAGACTAGAATCGATTTTGTTATGTTTGCCAAAGCAAAATATCATATCTATCTTAGTAAGACGCGATGGGATAATAGTGATATCCAAAGGCTATAAATTGGGTTGACTTAACTAAATTTCATCAATAGGATTGGGAATTTAGAGGCATAAAGTTGGGCTTCCATTCATGAGATGAATTAGAACAAGTGTTGTTCACCCAACTGTCCAAGAGTTACATGAGATGTAATTGGTAAGTGTTGCCTGCCTAAATAGCCAAATCTTGGGCGATTAGCCAAAGCTAACTCTAGATAAGGTGAAATATGGATCTTGGCCCACTAGAGAAATTATGTGATAATTTTTCCGAATTAATAGTGAGGGTTGTTGATTCGATAAAAATAGTGGGAGCATCATTTAATAAATATTTAATTAAATGAATGCATTCATGATACTTATATTTTGCATATTTTTGTTGTAGATTACCATGGCATCAAACACAAATAACACACTTTCACTGCGATCTGTCCTTGAGAAGGACAAGTTGAATGGGACAAACTTCCTGGATTGGTACAGGAACCTGAGGATAGTCCTCAAGCATGAAAAGAAGTTGTATGTCCTTGAAATTCCCTTACCTGAGGAACCAACCTCTAATGCTCCAAGGGCAGAAAGAGATGCTTATAAGAAGCATCAAGATGATGCATTGGATGTTAGTTGCCTTATGCTTGCCTCCATGAATCCTGAGCTTCAAAAGCAACATGAGGAAATGGATGCGTTCGATATGATCGAGCATCTCAAGCAACTCTATGAAGAGGAAGCTAGGCAAGAAAGGTACAATGTCTCTAAGGCATTGTTTCAGTGTAGGATGGCAGAGGGGACTCCCGTTGGTACTCATGTGCTCAAGATGATTGGGTACACTGAAAACCTTGAAAGATTGGGATTTCCTTTGGGCCAAGAGTTGGCCACTGATGTGATTCTGCAATCGTTGCCAGACAGCTACAGTCAGTTTGTTGTTAATTACAACATGAATGAAATTGACAAGACTCTGCCACAATTACTTAGCATGTTGAAAACAGCTGAATCCAACATGAAAAAGGCCAAGCCCAAAGATGTCTTAATAGTTAAGAAAGCTAAGGGCAAGGCTAATGCAAAGGGCAAGAAAAAAGGTAATAAAGCCAATGGCAAGTTCAAGCCCAATGATACTACACTGAAGCCTAAAGGTGGGGTTGCCAAAGAAGGGAAATGCTTCCATTGCGGTGAGACCGGACATTGGAAGAGGAATTGCAACAAATACTTGGAAGAACTAAAGAAGAAGAGAGGAAGTGAGACTTCCACTTCAGGTATTTATGTTATAGAAGTTAATCTATCTACTTCTTCATCATGGGTATTAGATACTGGATGTGGTTCTCACATTTGTGTAAATGTGCAGGAATTCAAAAGGAGTAGATCATTGACTAAGGGCGAGGTCGACCTACGAGTGGGAAATGGAGCAAGGGTTGCTGCATTAGCTGTAGGAACTTATATTTTGACATTGCCCACAGGGCTTGTTTTAGAATTAGATGATTGTTATTATGTGCCTTCCATCACTAAAAACATTATTTCTATTTCTTGTTTGGACAAGAAGGGTTTTTCATTTATAATAAAGGACAACTGTTGCTCCATTTATTTAAATGATATCTTTTATGGTAGTGCACAACTAATTAATGGTCTTTACATTCTAAATCTTGATATGCCTATTTATAACATAAATGCTAAAAGGATTAAATCTAATGATCAAAATCCAACATATCTCTGGCATTGTCGCTTAGGACACATAAATGAGAATCGCATTTCCAAACTCCATAAAGATGGACTTTTGGACTCACTTGATTTTGAATCGTATGAGACATGTGAATCTTGTTTGATGGGTAAGATGACTAAAGCCCCTTTCAAAGGACATAGTGAAAGGGCAAGTGATTTATTGGGCTTAGTACATACAGATGTATGTGGACCTTTAAACACACAGGCCAGAGGTGGGTTTATGTACTTTATTACATTTACTGATGATTTCAGTAGATATGGCTATGTGTTTCTTATGAAACACAAGTCAGAATCTTTTGAAAAGTTCAAAGAATTCAAGAATGAAGTACAAAACCAACTTGGCAAGAGCATTAAGGCACTTCGATCAGATCGAGGTGGTGAATACTTAAGCCAAGAATTGCTTGACTATCTTAAAGAGTGTGGGATTGTCTCACAACTCACTCCTCCAAATACACCACAATGGAATGGTGTATCTGAAAGGAGAAACCGAACTTTATTAGATATGGTTCGATCAATGATGAGTCATACAGATCTTCCAGAATCCTTTTGGGGACATGCATTAGAAACAGCTGCTTTTACACTGAACCGTGTTCCATCTAAATCGGTTCCAAAGACACCACATGAGATATGGACTGGTAAACGTCCCAGTATGTCTTTTATGAAGATTTGGGGTTGTGAGGCTTATGTAAGACGTCAAGTCTCTAACAAACTTGCACCTAAATCTGATAAGTGCTATTTTGTG
Organism: Heritiera littoralis; assembly: GCA_031772115.1. NCBI lineage: Eukaryota > Viridiplantae > Streptophyta > Magnoliopsida > Malvales > Malvaceae > Heritiera > Heritiera littoralis. The sequence continues at coordinate 4,495,301 of JAPDPK010000049.1, read as the reverse complement.
GGATATCCTAAACAAACTAAAGGATATTATTTTTACAATCCCACTGAGCGCAAAGTGTTTGTAGCTAGAACAGGTGTCTTTCTAGAAAGAGAATTCATTTCTAGAAGAACTAGTGGGAGAAAAGTAGAACTTGAAGAAATTCAAGAGCTACAAGATAGCGCACCCGATGTTGAGATGGAGTCTGAGCAAGCACCACAAGTTGTTGTGGAACCAGAACCACAAGCTGTTGTGGAGCAACCGCCTGCTCAAGAGACACAAGCCTTGCGTAGATCAGTTAGAACACATCGTGAGCCACAGAAATATGGATTTCTAATGACTCAAAACGGTGATGTATTGCTCATGGACCAAGATGAGCCTACTACCTATCAAGAGGCTATTACAGGGCCAGACTCTGAGAAATGGCTTGAAGCCATGAGATCTGAGATGGAATCCATGTATGCCAACCAAGTTTGGACCTTGGTTGACTTACCCGAAAGGGTAAAACCTATAGGGTGTAAATGGGTTTTTAAGAAGAAAACCGACATGGAAGGAAATGTTCATACCTATAAAGGGCGATTGGTTGCTAAAGGTTTTAAACAAATTCATGGTATTGACTATGATGAAACTTTTTCACCAGTCGCGATGATCAAATCCATTAGGATCTTGCTTGCGATAGCTGCATACCATGATCATGAAATCTGGCAAATGGACGTCAAGACTGCTTTTCTTAATGGAAAGCTACTCGAGGATGTGTACATGACACAACCTGAGGGTTTTGTTGATCCAAAAAATGCTGGAAAGGTTTGTAAGCTGCAACGTTCTATTTATGGACTAAAGCAAGCTTCTCGAAGTTGGAATCTTCGTTTTGATGATGCAATCAAAGAGTTTGGTTTCATCAAGAATGAAGATGAACCTTGTGTCTACAAGAAGGTCAGTGGGAGCACTATTGTCTTCCTGGTGTTGTATGTAGATGACATACTACTCATTGGGAATGACATCCCTACCCTTCAGTCTGTAAAGACTTGGTTAGGGAATTGCTTTTCAATGAAGGACTTGGGCGAAGCTTCCTATATACTGGGTATAAAGATCTATAGAGATAGATCAAGGAAATTAATTGGCCTAAGTCAAAGTGCATACATAGATAAAGTGTTAAAGAGGTTTAGCATGCAGGATTCCAAGAAAGGATTCTTGCCTATGACACATGGCATTTCTCTCTCAAAAGAACAGTGTCCTACAACACAAGAAGAGAGAGAACGTATGAGTAAAGTTCCATATGCATCTGCTATTGGATCCATTATGTATGCCATGTTATGCACACGTCCCGATGTATCGTATGCCTTGAGCATGACGAGTAGATATCAAGTTGATCCTGGTGAACGTCACTGGATCACTGTCAAGAATATTCTTAAGTACTTGAGAAAGACTAAGGATACATTCTTGATATATGGAGGTGAGGAAGAGCTCATTGTAACAGGTTACACTGATGCTAGCTTCCAAACTGATAAAGATGACTATAGATCGCAGTCTGGTTATGTGTTTTGCCTTAATGGTGGTGCTGTGAGCTGGAAGAGTTCAAAGCAGGCGACAGTGGCCGATTCTACAACAGAGGCTGAGTATATAGCTGCCTCTGAAGCTGCTAAGGAGGCTGTTTGGATCAGGAAGTTCATTACTGAGCTTGAAGTTGTTCCTAGCATTGTAGATCCGATTGAGCTCTATTGTGACAACAATGGAGCCATCGCACAAGCTAAGGAACCTAGATCTCACCAACGATCCAAACATATACTACGGCGCTTCCATCTCATTCGAGATATCATCGAGAGAGGAGATGTGAGGATATGCAAAGTACCAACTGACGATAACATCGCCGACCCACTGACGAAGCCTTTGACGCAGCAGAGACATGATCGTCACACTAGGTCACTAGGTATTAGATACATGAGTGAATGGTCTTAGTGCAAGTGGGAGATTGTTGGATTATGCCCTTAGAACCATTCATTAGATGATTGACTTTGGCATTTTTTTATGTATCATGACATTTTATTTATCATAGTTCATTATTATATTTGTCTTATAACTGCGTAATATAATCTTATATAATAATGTCCTTAGAATAGTAATAACACACTATTCTTAAAATATCCCTAGTCAAGTATTATTGTGAACAAGGATAACAATGATACGATAAGACTAGTATGTGGTTGACTGATGACCATTGTCATGGATATAGGATATCAAGTCATCACATAGGTACATGTTAGAGAACTATGTACTGGATCGACCCTCCATGAGAACGCTACATGGATTGTTATATGAATGTCAAAAGCGATTCTCATAGTGATGATGGTGTATGTGATCCTTTGACTTGAGATCATCAGAGATCCCAACATAGAGAATTGCATACTTTAATGCTGCTAGATGTCATTCGTAACAGGATGGACTATAAAGGTAGTAATTGGGTATGCCTTGATCTATGTAGAGGGATGTTGAGTGATCAAGATAGGATTTATCCCTCTTATATAACAAGAGTGATGTCTTGGGCCCTTTGATAGAGTGAGACTAAGAAATGCATGGCCGTGCTCGAATAAGTCAATATGAGATATTGATTTTATTTGTTTAATTAGTCTACTCAGGAATCAAGAAACGCTGATTAGACTATACAAGTGTGACACATTCCATGACTTGTGTCTAATCAAGACATCATAGGATAAAGGGATTAAACTACACGGTAACATCTATCACGAGTAAGGTTATGTCGAGTCATTGACATTCTCGTCACATGGGTAGCAATGATGTGTTGCTAGATACCGCTCATTGCCTGTGACAATTTTGTCATTGCCATTGTTTTGAGAACCTATTGGGTCGCACACTTAGAACGGATCAATGAAGAGCTTAATTAATCCTATTCTGAATTGGATTAAGGATATAACTAATCCTATTCTGAATTGGATTAGGGATATAACTAATCCTATTCTAAGTAGGATTAGAGTTCTGTTTGGCAGTAAATTTTAGGGTAAAATTTACTGCCTATAAAAGGGATGTTTTTCTAAAACATAGCCGCACTTTTTAAAAACAGAAAACAAAACATTCCTTTTAATCGAAGCTAGCAATTCGGTTATAAGGAATTTAAAAGCTCTTTAAGGCTTCTGATCGTGAGACGTTAAAGAGTCGTGAGATCCGTTCGTGTGGATACCGTAGAGGCAGGAACGAAAAGTTACTGCTTGTGACTCGACCAACGACAGAAAATTCAGAGAAAACGTCAGGTAAAATCTCGAAACCCTAATCAGGCAACTCTCCGAATCGATCTTGGTGGAGGCCGAATGATTTAAATTCCGCTGCGTGTTGTTTCGGTTTCCTTCATAAGGTTGATAGACAAAGGATCATTACGTTGGATAAATGGATGCAAGAGATTTCTCATATGAAGGACTTGGATAAAGAAGAACAAAGGAGATTCAATATAATTATTGCAATGTCTTGTTGGAACATATGGAAAACGAGATGTACATTGGTTTTTCAGAAGAAGAAGGTTGATCCTGTATAGTGTATTTGGAGAATTAATAGAGCAGTGGGGGAATTATATGGGATTAATACGAATAATATTCCGAATGGTGTCAGGAGGAGTATGAACAAAATGGACAGCTGGCTTAAACCAGATGTAGGGTGGATTAAAATCAATTGTGATGGAGCTTTTAAAAAGGAAGAAGGAGGAGGGATTGGAGTTGTAGCTCGAAATGAGGAAGATGTAGTAGTTGCAGGGGTAGCCAACAGTATACAGTGTGAATCAGCAATAGAGGCTGAGGCTTTGGCAGTTTTAGAAGGAACAAATGTGGCTTTGATGAAGGAATGGAAGAAAGTTGTATTTGAAATGGATTCTGAGATAGTTTTTGAACAAATACAGAATGAATCAAGAATTTATTATTGGAAGATTCATCCAATACTAAGGAATATACAGAGGAATCTGAGTTGTTTAGATGAGGTAAAGTGCTGTTGGATTGGAAGAAATGCAAATAAAGCAGCAAATTGGGCTGCAAAAAAGGCGAGTAAGAAGATGAGCTTAGGGAATTGGATTGCAACACCACCATCTTCTTTTGTGTATATTTTGAGCAGGGATGGATTTCCTGCGCCACATTGAAGATTTTGTTTCTGCCTTATTCATTTTTTAGAAGGCTTTCATAGTTGTCTCGAAAGGATGAATGAGGGCTAAAAGTGGTTGCTGGTTTGAATTTTCTTTGAATCTGTTGTCATTCTTTTCTAATGAATAATACAGAAGTTTTCTTGTGGCCAAAAAAAAATTTGATCAAAAAGTTTAATAAGAAAAAAAGCTATATCCTAAAAAATATGAATTTAAAAAACTCTAACTCTAATTGAATAAGAAAAACATGTTAATAATATCTAAAAAATAGCTTATCCAAATTCAAATCCGTACTTACTAAAATAAAAAAACCCTCTAAAATCAAAATAATCTAAACTTAAAATAATTTAAACTTAAAATAAATTAAAACTCTCACTAATAAGTGATTGGAAAATGTTAATGTGAATTTCTTTTAAATATTTAAATACAATTCAAATTTAAAAATATTTTATCTTTTATTATTCATGATCTTAAATGAATAGAAATATTTGTAATTAAAAAATAAAATAAAATAAAATTCTAACCTGTCGAACCCAAATCTAAAGTGGCATGCTTGAGAATTTCTTTTAAATATTTAAATACAATTCAAATTTAAAAATATTTTATCTTTTATTATTCATGATCTTAAATGAATAGAAATATTTGTAATTAAAAAATAAAATAAAATAAAATTCTAACCTGTCGAACCCAAATCTGAAGTGGCATGCTTGATTGCAAATCAAGGATTTGCCGCATCCCTATATTTTATAGAGTGATGAAAAGACAGAAGGAAGGGAATTGCCGAATTGGTAGTTAAGTACGGCACGCTAAAAGGGCAGAACACCTGTAGTTGATGAAACGTGACATATCTAAAGCCTAACAACATCATTCCAGTTTTTAGACTTTGGAGGCCTTAGACCTTTGATTGGCACTGCATGCCTCACATCACATTCTTTTCTTTTCTTCATGCATCTCATCGCCATGATTACTCATTAAACTAGCATATCACAACCGTTTATCTCGCGACAGAAAATTCTAAAAATAAAAGGCCAAACAAGTTAGGCCTCCATGTGGGGCCATCCCATAGGTCTGTCGGTCATCTACAGGAAAAAGACATAATATATGATGGGTCTCTTGAACCATGCTACAATGTACATGAATGTGGTGAAATCTATATTAGGAGTTCTACACATATAGGTGCATTGCTTAATTACTAGTTCTTCAAACTAACCGCAGTTTTGGTGTAATTTTGGTTTAAAGTTACGGGTTTATATCAGAATTGAGAAGAGAATTTGTGATGTTTAGCATTTAGCAAGGAGAAAAGTCAGAACTCAAGAGAGAAATCTGGGGAAAAAGGTTGAGGGGAGCGCGTGAGAGATTGATGGTTTGGTGTTTGGATAGTATGATTAAGTGTTAGATATCAAGTCAAATTTTATATTAGTGAGTATATTTTTGAAAATAAATATATTATTAAAGATACTTAATGAGTATTTTGATGATCAAATAATAAGGTTTTATGAATATAAAATGATCTCTAAAATTAAAAAAATATTAAAAAATATAATTATTATGCGATCTCTGCATGAAATTTAAAATTTGGGGAAGAGTTGGAGATGGTTCACTGCTTTAACTCAATTTGGTGCCGCATTAACTTTCTCTACAGAATTACACCTCTAGGAACCAGTGCTTTCTACATCACTGCTTTTCTGCTCTGCTTATCACTGCTTTCTCGCAAAGAAAACGTAAAGCTAACGCCTTCTCTATGCCTTTCTATTCCATCTACCAACCTTTGTGTCATGGTTACCTTGCATACTTGAAAATCCTAGAATCTTTGCCTTTCCAAACTCTTTCTGTATCTCTCTTCAACTTTCTTCCTTCATTGAATAACCAAAAATTTTGATTCTTTTCTTCGCTGATCAGCCTCATTGTTTAAGCCAATTGAAGATAGCTTTGATCTTTATAACCTTTTATTTTCTTTGTCCCCATAAAATCCCACTTCTTCTGTTCTTATCAACGCTTCAATTCTGATAATCCATCTCCCAAGATTGGAGTTCCATACTGTAAATTCAAGGAATTATAAACGATGAAAAATAGAGGCAAAGCTGTGGAAGTATATAGCAATGAATTTTTCAAAGACTGCAGCACTTCATCAGATCTTCCCTGCAAGAAGCATCCACAGTCATCTTCGATTGGCATATGTGCTTATTGTCTCAAGGATCGTTTGGTGAAGTTGGTTTGCTCAGATTGTGGAGAACAGCGTCTCTCCTCCTGCTCCTGCTCTGAGATCTCCTCCAACCCTCGAACTTCATGCACAGTTGAAGTAGGCAGCGTGGGTCGTATCTCATTCCTGATAGAGAATGAAAACAAGGATCAACTTCTGAATCCAAGTTCCAAGCCCAAAAGCAATAATGGAGACAAATCCGAAGAAGTTGTCTTCCTCAAGAGAAGTAACACTAACAGTAGCTGCGCTGAGGCCAAAAGAAAGAATGCATTCTGGAGAATTGGAAGGTTGTTTAGGAAGAAGAGAGACAAAGACGATCTGGGGAAGAGTGTTGGTGGAATTGATTACATGGGCGTTTCGAGGTCAAGGTCTCTTTGTAGTTTCAGGGGAGGTGGGTTTTTTGGATCAGAAGACGGCGGCGAGTTGATGAACCTTTCAGGGGCGAGGAGTTCCATTTCAGCTGCCAGGAGTTCTGGTGTAAATACTGGTCTGTGTTTTGATCCTGAAAGGAAAAGTGGGTTCAGCGAAGCAGAGCCCAGAAAAAGTGGTTTCGACAGTGATAGAAGAGACAGCAGTTTCGTGGAGTCTGATATTACTGACATTAAAGCTGCGAGAAGAGCTGGGGGTCTCTTGGATTTTGATGGTGGTTTCAGTACTGCAAGCATGCGTGTGTTTTCTCTTAAAGAGAGTTATTTCACAGGTGAAGATGATTCTGGCTTCATTGATTTAAGGTTTGACTTTCAATCAAACTCACACTCTGCTTGTGGTGATTACGTGCCACATGAAGCTGGTGGTTCTTTTCGAAATGGGGTGGTCGGAGATGGAGGTTCACGTTCGTGTAGGATTATAGTGAACGAAAGAGGAATCAAGAAGAGTAGGAAAAGTTTCAAGGGATGGCGGTGGATTTTCATGCAGCAGCACCACACAAATTGGAAGAAAGATGAAGGCCCTATGGTCAATCATTAAATACCCGATTAGCCCTAGGCCGATATTTCAATATTTGTTCTCTTTGGTCTTTCATGTGTATCTTATCACATCCTTTCTCGTGTAGTTATGCTAATTAAGTAATGAAAGAGAAGTTGGTCGTGTTTGCCGAGGAGGAAGGTACTTCTCCCGACAGATGTGTTGTATAAAACAAATTTTTTGTTCTGGATTGTGTATTAATGCAAAGAAGTTAAGGAAAAAGAAATTTTGACAAGTAAAGGACTTCTAGAAAACTATATTAAGAATTACAGATTTCTTACACAGGTGCAAATAGTTTAGGAAATTGTTTCCTAAATAAAATACCTACTCCTTGAGAAATTCAAAGACACTTTGAATTTTTTTTGTGAACTCACTTGAATCAAAACTAGAAAAAGAGTGCAAGAAAGAAATTTCAAAAATTGAGAGAATGATATGAAAATATTGTGTTAGATTTCATGAAAATGAAAGTATTTATAGGCTCAAATGGATGTTAGAAATATCCTTCCATTATTAGACATATTTAGGATGAAGAACCATGATCTTTGGAATGAAAAAACATGTCCAAGGGACATATTTTTTGGGTTTCCAAAGTGGGTAATCTAATGCTCGAGAAAGTGATTCGACTACCCTAGTAAATTTTCACATAGAAAAATTATGCATTTTGGGGCAATCAGCTGCTCTATAGGGTAGTCGATTGCCTTAGGCATAATTCATAATAGCAGTACTTTTCTACACATGGTAGTCAACAGCTCAAGGCAATTTTTTACACTACTTTAGGCATTCAAATGCCCTTGCAATTGCCTAAGGTAAAAAATTTTACGGCTTCTATTTTTTCATTCCAAACTCAATTTTATACTTCCAAACTTCATTTTCTTTAACACATGCAATCTAAATGATTTTAAAACAAGTTCCTCAAAAAGGCAACGCTTTTTTATCATGGACTTTGCTTTATCCTGTGTTAGCAAGTACTATAGGATTAACTGGAAATCCATAAAAAGCATCCTCTCACTTCCCTACTTGCATAGAAAGACTTATCATGAGTGCATCATAACCTTCATTTTTTTACAAACATTATACTCATACCAGATATAAGTCAATTACAGACTTTAGTCCAACCAATTATTTTGATTAACAATGCATCTAGATATGGGACTTTATAATAGTCTTTAATTTTAATTGCCTCCCACTATTCCAAGAACAATACATTAAGAATCTCATATATATCTCCTATATGAATTCTTTGGACAATTCATGATTGAAAGTCTTTTGAACTCTCATACACAAAGATCATCAAATGAGGAGATTATTCTTCCAACTTAAAGAATCAATTTCCTAAGTGACATCAATGAGATAGAGTTGGAGTCAATCAAGATCATTTCTAGTAATCGGTAGCAATCCCATATCTCTCATAGTCTTAGCAATCTTATCACCCGATATTGGTTTAGTTAGAGGATCCGCTAACATTTGCTTGGTAGATAAATACTTTAAATTTACCTTACATTTCTTTACAATACTTATCGCATGATTATACCTCATAGCAATGTGCTTGCCATTGTTTGATAATCTATCATTCTTTGTATTGTAAATTGTAACTTTATTGTCACAATACAAATTGATTGGTTCTTTGTTTCTCTCAATAAAAGGTATTCCCCTTAGAAACCTTTTAAATCAAAGTATATCCTTAGTGGCATGTAACATAGCAATGAACTCAGATTCTATTATTGATAATGCCACTTAAGTTTGCTTCTTAGAAGACTAAAAGCACCACATACGGTGAATAGCCAACCACTAATTGATTTGGTACTTCTCTTATTCGAAGCCCAATTAGTATAAGCCTAATTAGCATTGCTATAACATTCCAAAACTGAAGTTTCACATTTATAGTGCAATCTATAATCTAAAGTATGCTTCAAATATATTAACAATCTACATAATTCACGCCAATGCTCATTACTAGGATTACTAGTAAACCTACTCAATATACCAACAGCACATGTAATGTCTAGTCTTGTATAATTCATCGCATAAATCAAACTAGATATAATCTTTGCACACTATTTTTGATTTATTGATTCTTCTTAATTAGGAACTAACTTGTTATATGGATCTATAGCTGTTTTGCAAGGTTTGCTATCAAAATGATTAAATTTCCTAAGTAATTTTTTAATGAATGTGATTGTGAAGAAATAAATTTACCATTCTTTCTATAAACCTTAACACCTAATGTAACATCAACTTCACCTAAGTCTTTAATAGCAAATGTTTTAGTTAAATATAACTTGGTTTCATTAATATAATCCATATTAGTACCAAAAATAAGCAAATCATCAACATAAAGAGTAATTAAGACTTTACTATCATTTGATAACAATTGATGCAATTCAATGAATATAATGACTTGAAATGTAAAAGATAAGGAAAGAGAAACAAACACAATATTAATATAAGTTTAGCCTTCCACTTGCCTATGTCCTTTCCTTTGACTTCGTTTGTCAAGGAATTTCAATCCATTATAAGCTTTGAGAAACTAACAATTTCCTTTTCTAAGTTAAGGTACAACCTTTACGCTTACCTGTAAAGGTTTAGGTATAACCACTAAATTTCCAACTCTTAAGAGTTCTACCCAAGCCTTCACAACAATTTCTTAAAGGGCTAAACTCCCCTCAAAATCAAGATCATTATGAATGGTTTGGTTTCTGGCAAACTAGTGAACTCTAGATAGGCTAAGTATTTGCAATTAATGTACAAAGTTGAAAGAACATGAGTATGATAAAAATATTCAATGAAATTCGTTATTTCAATTTTGCCATTGCAATTCATCAAAAACTAGTTGCTACTTGCTGCTAGACTTGAAGGGATCAATACTCTTACCCTAACTATCGATCCTTAAGCAAGGGATTTGATTCTAACTTTGAGGGGACTAATACCTTCCTTTTGAGTATCGATACCTCTTGCAAAACTTCATTAAACACATTAGTAGGGGATCGATACCCTCTTTCATGGTATCGATGCCTACTTCAAAAATATGCTGAAATTCAAATGAGGAGATTGATACCTTAACCTATGGTATCGATCCCTTAATAGAGAAGGCACTGATTTCTAGGGTATCGATACCTTCCTTGAGGTTATCGATCCCTCTAGATTCAAACATGCAATTTTGTCATTTAAACACTTCAAAATCATTCAATAACATTTTCTTAAGATCTCAATAGTACCTTATAGACAGCTTTATTTTGTCTAGGTACTAATTTAAAAAAAATAAATTGATTAATTTAAGTGGTTGTGAAACCCAAAATTTTCATATTATTATTTAATTGAAAACTATAAGGAATTTCAATGTATGGATTTGGTGTTTATGCAGGGCCTAGAAGAATCGAGGAGCTCGGATTAGGGACATGAAGCTCTGGGCACGAAACCTGAGGTAAGATTTTGAATTAAAGTGTTTTTTGCGGATTTATATTAAAATAAGTATGATTTGATGTTTGGAAGATTGAATCGAAAGGTTTGGAGTGAAAAAAATCATGAAATTCTAAGTTAGAACTAAACCTAGAAAGTTAAATAAGTAACCGAATAAATCTCGTAAATCTGTAAAAAAAATTTTTTTATTATTCCGACCCCATGATAAGTCAATATAGGGTATAATTAACTTAGAGAATTAAATTTGGGTGAAAAATTTGAGGTTAAGACATTTAAATAAATTTTAGAATAAAACCGAAAACTTTAGCAGTTTTGCATCGAAAATGACTAAATCGCGAAAAATGAGCCCAAGCGGAAATTTTTCCCAAACAAGAAGGTGTCAAATTTCATGGAAATATACTAGACACATAGTACAACACTTGAGAAGTGGCCAAATCACAAAAATGGGCCGAAAAAATAATTTTTATGGATTTATTGGTGTAGGCCAGCTAGCAGCCAGATTTTCTACTCACTGCTAGGCTTTGGTTTTGGGTAAACCTGGCAATTCGTGTTCATAATTCATTTTCGTATCATGTAAAATCGTGTTCGTGTCGTGTAAAACACGAAAATTTTGTGTCAACATAGAAAACTCAAATGTTATTTTTAGCTTTTACCATATTCATATATTAATTTTACTTAATTTTAATCTCGTGTCATCTCGTGATATTTATTCGTATCGTGTTCGTGTCGTGTCTGAGATTTTCAGGTCTAGTTTTGAGTCAAATTGAAGGGGCTACGAGCGGATTTTGCACCTGAAATTTTAACTCAAGAAAGTAGACTTAATTCAGTCTCCATAATAGTATTATAGCCCCCCTAAGTCGACGGAAACAGAAAGAAACCCCCCTCTCAATCTGCCGTAAGTGTCCTCATCTGCTTCATCTTGTGGGAATTTTTCGGCCACCTTCCAAGCTGAATTAGAGTTCGGCCAAGAAGGACCCACTTTTCCTCCATAAGTCCCCTACACAAAAACAAATAATTCAGCCAAAACAAAGATCATTTGGTTAGTGAGAAGTTAGTGAGAAGAAATTTGGACAGAACTACCTTGTTTTGCAAGGTAAGAGAAAGTGAATTTCTTACTTCTTTGATGGATTTTTAAACTTGTTTATGGTATTTTAAGTTGTATACATGTTGATCTACAGCTGAGGGTGATTGTTGGTGGATGAATCTTTGGTCAAAATTGGTCAACATAAGGTAAAATTGGTGGAAGAAGATGAAGTTGAAATATGATTGATGTATGTTGAATTTGCATGATTTTGGCTAAAGTAGAATTTTGAAATGGATTTTCTAGGATTAGGTTATGTTTTGGACGGCCTAGGTTCTATATGCAAATGGTGAAGTTTGCTTGGTTGATGATTGTATGGTGTTAGTTTAATACCGAAAAGTTTGGTTTAAGATTCAGTTTAATCAAAAACGATGAAATGGTGGAATTTGGCAATTTAACAAGTCTTGAAGTATTATGTAAAGTGTTAAAAAAACATGTAAAACATTATTTTGGTGAGTTTAAGTTTAAGGAATATAAAATATGAAATGGCATATTTATCGGTAAAATCGAGCAAGTAGGAAAGTTAGTGAATAAGGCTAACTCTAATGATGTTTATGGTTACTTAAAATATATTAAGGTATGTTAAGATAAGTATGAGGATGTGTTGATGGTTTCGAAATTGTTTTGGGTAGCGAGTGGTGTAGGCACCCAAATCGAGGCACGCCTGAAACTTGAGGACAATTGCTGCCTCGAGATCTGATAGGTAAAGGATGTAATTTAAAGTTGTGATGGTGTCCTTTACTTTCATATTAATTTATAAAGAAATGTTTGAAGCATGAATTACGTTTCAAAGTTAATTTCCAAAATTTTCGAAAACTAGCCGGACGTTCCAACCGATGTTCGAAAGAAAAGTTTATCGCTTTAAAATCAAAGTTCATGTTTTATGTTAACGAAGGATGCCTAAGAAAATGAGCCTCATGATTTCTATGCATGATTTTCCAATAACGTTTTAAGTATGAAAGTAAATAAATTTGTTTTTCGAAATCGTGATTGGGGTGGTAAATCCCTGGCTAACATGACCAGGCACTCTCGATCCTTAGTGTTTTTCGTACCAAATTCATGATTAAGAAGTTGTAAAAGTAAGTAAGTAAGTTTTGAGACTAAGGCCCTCCTGTAGTTTATGTTATTGCCTGTCATGCTTGCCACATTATGCATATTCTCATCCTTTGTGGCATATGTTTAGCCCATGTCGTGCATGTTTTCGCCCACATTATGCATGTTTTTGTCCCTTGTGGGTATGTTGGTCCTTCGTGGTGCATGTTCGCTGTACGACCCTGATCAGGTCTACGACCCCCTACCATGGCCATAGGTACTCAGTTCCCTCTTCGGAGGATGATTAGTCATGACCCGCATACTGGCTATATGGTCCTGCCTAGTCTCTATGAACTCTATAATAAGCTCTATGAATTATGATATCGAGTTTCTAAAGTGTGATTATGTTTGAAACAAGTATGAATTTAAAGATATGTATTATAGATTTCGTATGATTATTTAAAGTATGAAATGCATTCTTATGGCATCTTGTTTTTCTGCATATGTTGATACTGTGACTACTTTAAATGCATTTCTTATTGGGCTTTACAAAAGCTCATCCCCCTCTATCTTTCCAAATTATTTGCAGTGATCATCCCTTTGCCTACTGTGTACACGACGTAGGCTGAGGGACACATCTCTCCTCAGGCTACTTTTTGTACACACGTAAAGTATACTCTTTTTTTTGATAGAAGACATCTTCTACAGCACAGATTTTTTTTTATAAACGATACTTTTGAGATGTAGTCGATATTGTATGAACGTAAACGTTATTCCGAGGAATGGGTCAATATGATGTGATGGATATTTATGAAAATTGGGATATTATGAATGTTGTATAAGTTTTGTGGAATCTTATGGTTACGGTTAAGAAAGCACAAATAAAATCAACTACTGTGAGATTATAAATATGTACTTTGAAAAGAACTGTATTGGGAAATATAAACTGTGTTTTCATGCAGGGGGTTAGGATAGTTACAGCTGTTATGCTGCCGAAATTTCTATAAAAAAAATTGTAAGTAACCTATACTGGCAGGAATGCAACCTAAGTAAGAAATTAAGATTACAAAATGAAAAAGTTAGCCCAAGACTTCCACATTTCCGGGGTGTGACAGTGGTCTTGTAACTAACATGCATCAAGCTAGGAGAATTATTTAATTAGATAGAATTAATTTAGAATTAGGATTTTTATTTAATTAAGTAGAATTAACATTAAAAAAATTTTGGAATAATTAATGGTGAAATAAGGAAACTAAAAAAATTAAAAATTAAAAATAAAAAATAAAACAAATTATTGGGTTGAGATTAATATGATTTGGATTTATTTTAGATTTTAAATTAGAGTTATTAGATTAATATTAATTTTGATAGAGTTTGATTAGGATTAATATAGGAATTTGATAGATATGTAGAATTAAAAGATAAATAAAGAGAAGAGAATAAAGTTGACTTAGTCTAGGATTCGAATTAAGTACATGACCTTTGTTCACTTCTTGGGGGGAGGACGAACGCCATCACCATCTTCAAAAACCACCCTCTGCCCTTGTTCATCACCACGTTTCGTGTGGCTGCAACTCATCACCAAGCACTACCTGCTGGCCAGAGAATTCCCCTGCATCGTACATCACTCCTGCCTGTTACTGTCAATTGTACAGCCACCACTTTGCCCTGTTGTGCCATCCTACTTGCCACCTTCCTGCTTTGCCCTGCCTTGCTCTGCCAGATTTCCGACCAGCCGCCGCGCCTCGCCATTGCTCAGCTCATATTTATAGGACCAAGCTTACGGGTTTTGCATTCATCTTCACCATCTTAGTACTGCGTTTTCTGCACTCAAAATTTCGATACTGCTCGACCGCCTTGCCAATAGCAAATTCCTGCTCTGCTTCGATCAATCCACCTTGCCTGCTGCGGTTCTGATCTCCAGCTTTGCGGCATCGTTTCATCTTGCTCGGCTGTCATTACTCCACACCGAATCGAGCCCAGTAAACTTTGCACCAACTCAGCTTCGTTAGTCTCCACCGCTGCTGTCTTCCTGCTGTGTTCGAAAGTCTACCACCGTTTCTTACTTCTTTGTGACTTTGCTTTGTTGCAATACAATGCCTTGCTACGTTGCTTCTCCATTTACTGCCACCATCCCTTACAACTCTACTAGTATTCACGTTAAACATGAAACAATGCAAGGAGGGTCTTGGTTAATATTCAGGTTTCTTTTCTTCCTTTAATTAATTAATATTTAATAAACAAGTTAATTTAACTTAATAATTAATTGATATCTGTTAACAATGTGGTATTTTAATACATGATAATAAATGGTTTGGTAAATTTTATAATTTGATAATTTCATAACAATTTAGATATTAACATTTAACTTGATAATTTAATAATACAATTTGTATGATAATGTATATTTTAATAAATGGGTCTAAAGATTGACATGTGTTTTAATGATAATTTGCATGTTCATTAAGTCAAGAAGAATTTTAATTAATATAAATTTGCACGGTAATGAGTAATTTGTTTTATAAAATATTAATTTTGTAGGTGTCACAGCTCGTGACCCTATTTTTCACCTTTTTCTATACATCTTATTTGATTAGGCTGTTTGCGATACTTTACTTTTCTTTTACATATAAACCATTTCATATTAAATTATAATATGAGTTACATCCCCTATCTTAATTCATAAGGCAGTAGTACTGTAGATAAGTCTAAATACAGAAAATAAATGATCATACCTTATTAAATAAATCAAGCTGTCGCATCGTCCTCAAATGCACAGCTGTAATCTTTTATGTGTCAGACTCTCAGTCTTCGAAAACCTGAAATGTTAAAATTATGGGGTGAGCAAACCACGGCTCAGCAAGGGAATTATATGCCTCACTTGATATTCAGCTATCTATATGCTGAAAAACTTTTTCATTTTTCCTATGAGCTCTAGGCTCGCATGTAGGAAGGATACTACAGTCGGCTAGGGATCCGGATGGAGTAAGGTAGGTATTTTGAAATACCTATCTTGTCCCGGAACCTAGAAGCAACTGTAGAGAGTAATAATTTCTTTTGAAATTTAAATCCTTTTTCCTTTCATTTCATGTCATTTTCATTTGAAATCTTTTCATGTTTTACTGTACAAAGCATAATTGGTATAGTACTTTAAATAGCAAAATAAGCTATTAAATCCTTTTCATATAAAATATCCATCATTTAAATCTAATATTCAATTTAAAATTAAAATAAGATTATTAGATTTATTTTCCTCTTCTTTCCTTTTTGGAAAACATATCACATATTCATATCACATATAGTCTAATATTCAATTTAAAATCATAATAAGAATATTAGACTTATAAACCCTTTTTCCTTTTTGAAAACATATTACATGTTCATATTACATATCATATGAAAATCATCTCGAAGTACTAAAATCGGTACTGAAATAAGCATTTTGTAAAATGCTGTAAATCACTTTCATTTGATTTATCACATATCATGTAAAACATTTACATTTCACATATCATGTAAAGCATTTACATTTCACATATCACATTGTTGGATTATGCCCTTAGAACCATTCATTAGATGATTGACTTTGGCTTTTTATGTATCATGACATTTTATTTATTATAGTTCATTATTATATTTGTCTTATAACTGCGTAATGTAATCTTATATGATAATGTCCTTAGAATAGTAATAACACACTATTCTTAAAATATCCCTAGTCAAGTATTATTGTGAACAAGGATAACAATGATACGATAAGACTAGTATGTGGTTGACTGATGACCATTGTCATGGATATAGGATATCAAGTCATCACATAGGTACATGTTAGAGAACTATGTACTGGATCGACCCTCCATGAGAACACTACATGGATTGTTATATGAGTGTCATAAGCGATTCTCATAGTGATGATGGTGTATGTGATCCTTTGACTTGAGATCATCAGAGATCCCAACATAGAGAATTGCATACTTTAATGCTGCTAGATGTCATTCGTAACAGGATGGACTATAAAGGTAGTAATTGGGTATGCCTTGATCTATGTAGAGGGATGTTGAGTGATCAAGATAGGATTTATCCCTCTTATATAACAAGAGTGATGTCTTAGGCCCTTTGATAGAGTGAGACTAAGAAATGCATGGCCGTGCTCGAATAAGTCAATATGAGATATTGATTTTATTTGTTTAATTAGTCTACTCAGGAATCAAGAAACGCTGATTAGACTATACAAGTGTGACACATTCCATGACTTGTGTCTAATCAAGACATCAAAGGATAAAGGGATTAGACTACACGGTAACATCTATCACGAGTAAGGTTATGTCGAGTCATTGACATTCTCGTTACATGGGTAGCAATGATGTGTTGCTAGATACCGCTCATTGCCTGTGACAATTTTGTCATTACCATTGTTTTGAGAACCTATTAGGTCGCACACTTAGAATGGATCAATGAGGAGCTTAATTAATCCTATTCTGAATTGGATTAAGGATATAACTAATCCTATTCTAAGTAGGATTAGAGTTCTGTTTGACAGTAAATTTTAGGGTAAAATTTACTGCCTATAAAAGGATGTTTTGTGTTTTCTAAAATAGAGCCGCACAATTAAACAGAAAAGAGAAACCTGTTCTCTGTGGTTTTAAAGCTTCTTTCAAACAAAACAAAATATTCTTTTAATCGAAGCTAGCAATTTGGTTAAAATAAAAAAAAAACGCTCTTTTAGGCTTCTGATCATGAGACGTTCAAGAGTCGTGAGATCCGTTCATGTGGATACCATAGAGGCAGGAACGAAAAGTTGTTGCTTGTGACTCGACCAACGACAAAAAATCAGAGAAAATGTTAGGTAAAATCTCGAAACCCTAATCAGGCAACTCTCCGAATCGATCCTGGTGGAGGCCGAATGATTTAAATTCTGCTGCGTGTTTGTTGCGGTTTCTTTCACACATATCATATAAAAAATTTTGATATATGGAGACGGAGGCACCCCCAGCCCGTCCACTGGGTCGTTAGTCATATCATGCTATAGACCCCGAAGGGTATAAAATCATCATGTCAGATCTATGGCCATAGTCTATAATTGTCCTCGACGATCACTGATCAGGTGTCGGCCGGGACTACATATCACATATCACATGTCACATATTACATATCACATATCAGCATGATAAGGTTGCCATCTAGTCTCAAAACAGTATTTTTCATCATCAATAAACCTTTATGGAATTTATAAAAATATATAATTTCATAATTTAGAACCATAAAGGTTTGAAAACCATTTAGTGAATATTTATAAAATATATATAAAAATATTCACTTTATTTCTTTTCATTTTCTATCTCGTATTACGTGTAATTTACATATCCTGAGAATTTTCGTGATTTCATTATCACCATTATCGAAGAGAATTTTCGATGATTTCATTATCACCATTCTCGAAAATATGAATATTCTAAAAATCAATTTCATTATATTCATGTTTGATGAAAAATAATAAAGTTCTCGTTTTTCGTGATTGAATATCGATTTTCAGAAATAAAATCATTTAATATGATTTTATGAAATTTTCTAAAAATTTTCGGCAGCATAATGGCTGCCTATTGACTAGCCTCCTGCATGGAAAATACAGTTTATAATTTCAGCCAATACATCACCACAAATTTCAAACCAATCATTCATCGTAATATTTTCATCAATTATTTTCATAAAATATTTCATAATTAAAATCATGCAGACTGAATATCCTTACAGTGCTGCACATGCATCCCTTACCTGTCCCGGGTTGGCGACTTTCTCGTTATCGGTCGTGCCCGTACTCCATCTCTTCTGATTCCATCATCTCGTTCGCTGAGAATAATTTTGGAATTCAAATTCTAAAAATTAGAGTTTTTTCACAATTTATTTAAATTAATTACTCGGGAATAATTTCTGAAATCTTTACCGAATGTTCGGGATTTTTCGGATTTTCGAATTCTCGTAAATTCTCCTTTTTCTCTCTCTTTCTTCTTTTCTTTCTCTTTCTTTCTTTTTCTTTTTCCTTTTTTTTTCCTTTTCTTTTCCTTTTTCTGGTCTGAACCGGTGATCGGTTCGGTCTTCCTCCACCGGTTCGACCACCGTCGATCATCCTTCCCGCCCGTTCGTGCCTCCCACAGCTTGCCGGAGTTGCGGGGACGCCGGATTTGGTCTTTTTTCGCCCCATCACCGGCATGGCGCCAGATCTGAAGCGATGCCAGCGACTCTTCTCCTCCTCTTTTCTCCCTCTTTCCTCTTTCTCTTTCACCACCAGTGGTCCTCTTTCCTTCCCCTGGCCACCGCCGATCTCATGGGGGGAGTGGCGATGCTCGGATCGACCGGCACCGCCACATCTCTTTTTCGCTTTTTCCTTCGGTTTTTGCCTCTCCCATTTCGCTTCTCTCTTCCGTTTTTCCCGTCGTCGGCCTCCTCTTCTCACGTCGCCGACGTCGTCCCTTCTCCTCTTCTCTCTCGTCTCGCCGATGGTGGCCACTGCAGCCGCCGTTGGGATTTCGCTAGGAAGGGGTCGGGGTCTATCCCGATCCCTTCTGTTTTCTTTCCTTTTTTTATTTTATCTCCCTTTCTATTTTTATCTATATTATAATATATATTATATTTATATAATATATATAGATATAATATAACAATAGATATATGCACTTTATATTTATTTTATACATTTTAAATATAATAATATTAATTTATATATAGTATTGTATATATATATGTAATATACAAAAAGATATTATATATATATATGTGTGTGTGTGTGTGTGTATATTATGTATTACAAAATATATATCTAGTATATATATGTATATTTTTATACTTAAAAATTTTAATAACCTTTACACATATTTATATATTGTATTACAATATATAATTATACAACTTTTAATGTAAAATTTATATTTTACATTCTCATATATGTATAAAATATTATAATTCTATACATATGTATTATTTAACTTTATGAAATAGTATATATATTCGTATATACTAACGTATATTAATATATACTATATAGTATTTACATACATATGTATTTGTATATAAAAATACATTTATATAATATATAATTATATAAATATATTTCATTTCTTTTCTCATTTTCTTATTTAATTTGGATTTCATTTATCCAAATTAAATTTCTTCCTTTAATTATTTTCCATATTTAATTTTCCTTCACTCGTATTTCTCGATTTATCACTTCTTCAATTCTCGGGATTTTCACCAATATCCCGTTCTCACAATTTTATTTATTTATTTCAACTTATCTATTTTTTAAACATTAATTTCCAATATTACTGATTTCCAATAATTGAAAATTTACGGTTATCACAGTAGGTGATTTGTATATTTGTATAATGTGATTGTTTGCATGAGGATATTATGATATTGTGATATGTTGATTAGTTTGTATGTATAATTAGGATTTATTAAATTATGAAGTTTGGATGATTTGTAAGATAAGATTTTAGAAATTTAATTTTAGAAATATGACCTTTTAGGAAATTGTAGTAAAAACTCTTTAGGAATATAAACGTAAATATAAATATAAAAAAATATAAAGTTAAAAATAAGAATAATAAAATAAGAAGATTTAGTAAATAAAAATATTAGTAAAATTACGAAGATGGACATGATTTACTCTGATGATGAGATTCCGAAGAGGGTTACGCTTAAGTAATGCTTTGGAAATCTCTAGGTGACAAGATTTCCTTTATGATCTAATTAGCTTAATGGAAGAATTGAGGGAATTTTCAAGAAAAAGTAATTTATATTCATTTTCTAATAAAAAATAAATAATTATAATAATAATAAATAACAATGACAATAACAAAATAATAGATTAAGAGATAATAGTTATTGAGGATGAGTGTTAATTATTCCAATGATAAGATTCTGCAGAGGGTTACGCTTAAGTAATACTTTGAGAATCTTTAGGTGAGAGAATTTTTTTTATATCTTACTAGCTTAATGGAGGATTTGAAGGAAATTTTTGATAGAATAATTTATATTCATTTTCTTAAAAATAAAAATAATTTATATTCATAGATAAGAATAAAAATAAGTAATAGATTAAGATATGAGTCCATAAAATAATAGAAAATAATAAATAATAAAATACATAATTTGGGTAGAGGAGTCAAAGTTAGGAAATTTCCATAAAATAATTTATCCGACGATGGAGACTCTTCAAGCAAGTCATATAGTACTACTTGAATACTCTTGAGGTGAGAAAGATTTTTTAAGTTATCCCACCAACTTAATGGAAGATGCTTAGAAATATCTTTCAATATTAAGTATATCGAAATTAAAGTAAATTTAGAAGATAACCTAAGACTAAGTGGTACCATTTTAAGATGGGCGTTGTGGGAGTGCTAATCCTTCCCCACACGTAACCGTAATTCCGAACTCTAGATTCTTTGAACGTAGATCAAACTTTATCTTTAGACAAGAATAGGTGACTAATCACACCTTAGGTTTGAATGGTTGGTGGCAACTCTATGAATTGAAGTCAGCGAGTTAGGTCTTAGGACTTGACATGTTACGACATACCCAATTGATATTCAACATTTAGTAACATGCATTTTTGAGTCTCAATAAATTTTCAACACATTT
The DNA here is from genome assembly GCA_031772115.1 of Heritiera littoralis. NCBI lineage: Eukaryota > Viridiplantae > Streptophyta > Magnoliopsida > Malvales > Malvaceae > Heritiera > Heritiera littoralis. The sequence goes on along the minus strand of JAPDPK010000049.1, from coordinate 4,473,863 downwards.
AATAATTTTTCAAAACTAATTTTAACTATCATGCTTGTAAGGAGAAACTACTAGTTGGGGAATGCTAAAGATAATCACTTTTAACACTCTCATTCTTATTGGGTCACATCATTTCCTAGTTTTATGTGAAGATGTGTTACCCATGTAAGAAGCAAAAATCTAAAGTATGTGGATGCTAAAAAATACTTTTCAAGTAACCTGTAATTGTAAGTAATCGGTCTTCACATAAAACTAGAAAGTAACATGCCCAAAAGAGTGACAGTATTAAAAGTGGCTATCAAAAGTGACTGTCCTCAGCATTCCTCCTACTAGTTTGATCGTTTAAGGACTTAATTATAACTTGTTACTTTGACATATCAAAATATTCTTGATTCAAAGCTAACAATTTCCCCTGTTGATATGACAAAACTTAAAAATAATTGATTTCAATAATTCCTTATTAATCAAACATCCATGTTGAAAAATAATTTGTGTGAAAACATAGTCCTCCTCAATATAAGCATCGATTTCAAAATTAATATGTTTAGCAAAAAAAAAAGTATCATCAACAATATTATGTCTTAAGCATACAATTTCTTTCCATTTTGCCATAGCAAAAAAAGGCTAATTCAAAGCAATACTATAAGTGATATGAAACAACAATATAATAAGAAACAAAGGCATTCCATTAGATCATATGTACAATGTCATTGCATTAGATCATAATGAACAAAGAAATTTACATGGTATGCACAAAGTGCCAAAAAAACAAGACATCAACAAACCAAGGCATTTGACTAAATGACTAAGCATGTACAAAGAGTTTTGCATAAAGTAAAATGAAACATAAAGGTAGACATTTTCAAAACCCATACAAATAATCAACATAAACCTAATTAGATAGTTGAAACTACCTAAAACAGGTATCAAGGTCACAAAGAAGCTCTATTGAGAAGTAACACCATGCTCAAGGTAAGAAAGACGCTCATCAACTTAGGCCTCAAACTAGGCCAATCTAGAGAAAATTTGTAAGAACCGATTCTATGATACTGCACATGTGAAATTTATCAAATTTCCTTTTAAATTAATTTTTGGATATAGTTAGAAATAATAAAACTATATAGGGATAAAATAGTCTTTTTTCAAGGGTTAGTCAAATTGGTCAATCTTTGACTTAAATTTGACCAAAAATAAATAAAATAAATATTTAAAATTTGTAAAATTTCTGGCCTGGAAGTCAGAAATACTGTTTAGTGACAAAAATTGAAAATATAGTAAATTTAAATATGCATTTTGGACCTTTTTCAATTATATTAAAATTTATAAATTAAATATGCAAATAATGACCAATAAAAGTCAGCCAACACACCATCTTCTACTTTATTCTTCAGCCTTCTCCACCGTGAACTTCATTTTCTGCTGCGTTTCTCTCCATCTTTCCTCTGTTCTCCTAAGTTTGTTTCGTTCATCATGGTAGAACTCCTTTTTTGTTTCATCTAATCACTAGGCATCTTAAGGAAAATTAATCCTTGCTTCAAGAGCTTCATATCCATACCCACAGCTCAACCAATCATCACCAAATGTAATATGTTCTGCTGCTGAACAGAACCGAATGTGCAGGTAAATTTCCAGATTTTGTTTTCTTCATTTTTGCCTCTTGTTTATGGTTGAGTTGGATGTGTTGATGATGTGTATGATCATGGTTTGAAGTAAAGACATGCATAAGTCAGAATAGGCATTTCGGTTGTGGCAATATATATATATATATATATATATATATATATATATATATATATATATATAATATATATGAGAGATGATGTTGAATTTTCTTGACTGATGGTGTAAAATGATGAGTAGAACTTGACCATGATGAATTCTTAATGTATGGAAGGTGTTTGATAAATATACTAAGTGAATAGAAAATGTTCATAAGATTAGAGTTGAGGAAAGAAAAAAAACAAAGTTCTAAGTGTAGATTTCAATTTTCCTGGAAAAACTGTCTTGTCTGAGCCCAAGTTGAAAAATTCATTTTGGGGGTTTTAGAAAGAAATATATTCTAGAAAATTATAACAGATAGCCTCATGAGTTAGAAAAAAGTCAGTTTTATAATTACCTAATTTGGATCTGTATAGCCTGAGATATAGGCAGCTGAACACAGGATACTCAATGCAGTAGACGAGATGCTCTGTGGAAAATTTGAAAACTTGTAGAAAATAGCACAGATTTAATTTGGTTGTAAGCTTTATGTTTCTAGAAAGGTAAATGAGTCGAGAATAATATGGTTTTGAGTTTGAACAATTTGGATAAACCTATCTTGAGATATGGCTCAATTTGTACATAAAGTTTAGTAGACAATATGTCAGAATGCATCTGGAAACAGGGTAACTTTGAGGAATTATTAAAAATAATTCAGAAAAGATAAAATTGTGAAACTCACTATTCTGAATAGGGAATTGGATTATGATTCATATGGTCTTGGATTCATAATTTTTGAATATCCATATAATCAGTAATATAATTTTTAATGCACAAAGGTTAGGAAATCATCCTACCAAATGGGTCAAAATCTGGCTGAACTTTGGAAAATTGTAAGGAACAATATAGAATGAATTAGCAAATGGGCCTTATACTCCTGGATAGGGAATTAAGTCAGATTAGATATAAAAATGACGGTGCATTAACCGAAATTCAATATTTTTGTTATGAATAAAAAGGCCTTGATACGTCGGAAATTTTTATAAAGAATGATTCTACTCATATAGTAAAATAGTGAAATTTTGGATAATTGAACTATTAATAAGTAGAAATTCTAAGAATGCTCTGTGTATATATTTCGAAATTGAACTAGTATGACTCATCTTCTGCAGCTTTGAAGCTAAATAAACAAAATTGGAAAGGAGACGAATAAGGACCTAATCATTGGTTCAAGGCCACAAAGTGTACGGTTTGAATGAAACGACACCGTACAGGTAAGGAATACGTGTGTAGCCTGTAAAGATATCTTGAATGCATAAACATTATGCAAATGAATTTATGAGAATAATTGTGCAATGATATGCTTTGAAATTCATGGAATTATGGTTGTTTGTGATATATGAAATGATTTGGAATCTGCAGGATGGCTAGGTTGTGAGCAGCCGATATGCTACCGAAATTTTCTTAAACATTTTCTAAAAATAATAGAAAATATTTCATTATACGATTTATTGATTCCTAGCCTTGAAAAGGAGGAATTTATTATTTTTCATAAAACATGAATATATCGAGAAAGGGTTATTTAAATATTCATGTTATCGGTTTTATCGAAAGTAAGATTATCGAAAATTCCTCTTATATGTTTTACAATGTGTGATATGGTTTGAAGGATAAAATGGTGGAAAGTGAATATTTTATAAATGATTTTCATAAATATTCACTATATGAGATGATGAAAACCTTTATGGAATTTATTTAATTTTTATTGAATTTATTAATTTCCATAAAGGTAATATTTATATGAAAATGTTGTTTTGAGACTGTTAGGCCCCATATCATGCCGATATATGATATGTGATATGTATATGGTCTTGATTTGCACCTGATCAGTGCTTAATCGAGGACATCCATAGACTATGGTCATAGATCTGACATGATGATGATGTGCCTTACAGGGCACCCATGATATGCCTTACGGGGCACTTTTACTAGCATGATATACTTTGGGTGATGCCTTAGTCTCCATCTCTTTTAAATGATGAAATGAAATGTTATATGGAATTGATGGAACTGAAATAATTTGGAAATGAATATGAATATGTTTTATATGAAAAAGGGATTTGACTCAAAAGTGAAAAATGGGAATTTTATAAACTAATATTCTTTTATACATTTTACATGAATATTGGTTTTAATCCCATTTATTTAAATGCTTGATTTTATAAAGCATTATTTAAAAAGGAAAAATATGTGATATGAAAAAGAGTTATGTTTTCGCAAGTGATGAGTACTCCTTATAGTTGCTTTAGGTGCCGGAACACGTAAGGTACTCTAAAGTACCTGCCTTTATTCCACCCGGTTACCTAACCGACTATAGTATCCTTCCTATATCAGTCCTCAAGGTACCTATAAGAAATTAAAAGTTTTCATTGCATATAGTTTTTGGGATATCAAGTGTTGCATACAATTTCTTTACTGAGCTGTGGTTTGTTCACTCCTTTACTTTCATCATCCACAGACTTGATGTATCAGTTAACTGAAGTATCAATCCGTGGAGTAGTTGCGCCTTAAGTAGCTCGAGATAGCTCAAAATGGATCCCCAAGGTATCGTGCTTACATTTAAATGTTCAGACATTTTTATACAGTACTACTTGTTATAAATTTTAAATTCAAGGGATGAAATGTTGTCTAAACTGTTCTACTGTTGTAGATGAATGGTGTTAAAGGCGTCACAGACAGCCCAACCAATATAGTGTGCATGAAAAAGTGCAAGTATATGTAAATTTTTATATGGAAAAATATGTATTGGGATGTGACAAAATGGCATCCTCAAACTGAACCACGCGTCATTAAAACTAATCATAGAAGTTGTCAAAATCCGAAACAGGTTAGGAGGAGGCAAGTTTGGTGGAAGTTAGAGTTGGTAGTGATGATGGTGGAGCATAATGCTCATTGTCGGGCTGATCCTCTCAATCCTGATGTTGTCGCACCCAACAGAGAATTGGATCATTGTCGCAACCCATACATTTGCAAAAAGTGGTTGAGCTAAGGGTGGAAGACTTGGTCGGTGGCATGCCGGAGTTGCATTGAGTATTACTGTCTAGCTTAATGAGGTAATGAGCTAGAGACATCCCAAATATTATTGAGTTCTCATCACTACACACAATGTGGACCAACTTTATTGAAGTTGAAGTTGGAGTGATTGGATTTGCATCTATTTCAGATAGAGTGCATCACCAATATTTAAGTTTACGAATGATGGTGTATTTGGTGCTGAAAGAGTGGAAGTTATGGGTAATGATAATATGGATGCACTCATGATACAAGAGGTGCTTGGCTTGATGGTTTGGTACCTTTTTGACCTTGGGAATATCATCCCCTTAGTTAGTCTCCCCTTAGTCAAGAATTCCAAAGGCCAAAGATAGAGTGTTATGGGAGATTATGAGTTCTTGGCCCATCAAATAGGTAACTATATGCAAGGCATCACACAGATCATTTGGAGGGGCTATGATTTTGGCATTGCTAAACATAGCTGGGATGATGCTCATAGTAATGGGAGTTTGGATGGTAAGAAAGATCATTCTTAAATAAATAAAACAACTATGTTTAGAATAAAGATCATCGTCTATTGGTAAATTAGACACTGCTTTAGGGTTAAAAATGTAATCTTTCTTACTTGTAATTGTAGTTTTAGAATTTTCTTTTGTATATATTAGACTACGTTTATAGTCTAAGTTTATAGGCTACTTTTCTCTATGTAAATTATACATACTCATTATTATCCATTTAAGTAATGCTCTTCAAAGATTATTAGAATAAATTAATTTATTTCTTAAAAAATAGTATTCACAAAATTGTTGAAGACTTTCTTCAAGTTTAGGAAAAATTGCAGAAACACTTATAATACAAAAACTTGAAACTTTCATTCCATTTATTTGAACATTTGTTTTACAAAATATTAATCAAATTCATGCTCAACATTTGATTTAATTTGGTACATTTGAACATTTTTATTGAATACAACTATAAATTTGAACATTTGATTTTTGTATATTTGACCATTCTATTGAATACAACAACTTAGAATCTATGCTCTAAATTTGAACATTTGATTTTGGTACATTTGAACATTCTATTGGAATGAACTTTCTTCAATGGCCGTTAATCGAATCAAGCACAATCTTGATGTGTTAATAGTTACAAATGAGCTTTCAAAAGCATTTTCTAATAGAGCATATAGTCGCATCCTTTCAAAAGGATGGAAGGGGAAGAAAAAGATATAGAGATAGAGAAATATTATAGACTTGTGATGTGGGATATTTTGGCCTAGGGGTATTTTAGTCTTTCACTTCTGTATTCTTACCTAGTCAAACAAGACCCACGCGATGAACCAAAGGATGTGTGACTATGGCAGCAATGGACTCATCAGATATGCTTATCAACCCAAGTCAATACCTATTGCACTAACCCACGTTTAGTCTCATCGTTTATCTCAGAACCAAAGACTAGTCTTTGGACCAAGCACGCGTGAAGATTTTGGTGCGAGGATGATCTAAGATCTTTGAATTGACCTGTTATACAGATCAACTCATCCCTACTTCCTATTCCTCCATGTGTTAATTCCTTACCAAGATGGACTGATGGCCCTCGCCTATAAATGCCCCATGACCATCTGAGAGAAGGCCATTCTAAAAAAAAAAGCAAAACCCCTTTATAAGAGAGCCTTTCAATCCTTGATTTCACTACTTCATCCCTACAAACCATCCTAAGTAACGACATTTTGGCGTGCCAGGTATGAGGTCCAAGCTTCCCTCAGCCGCTAGTAAAGATGGCACCCAGAAGAAGAGTAGTAGGGGAAGAGGAACCCGTAGCCCTAGTAAGCCTAGACACTACCCCGGATGACCACTTGGACAGACAACTGCCCTTATGACGGAACAGTTCGAACAGCTTTCCCAGCAACTGAGAAACCTTACCGAACTAGTCCAACATGCCCTCACTCCTTCTCCTATCCAAAGACAACCTTTCAAGAATGACACGGACCAATCTCTTCTTTCTCAAATATCTCTACCACCTATGGAAGAAACGAACGCTAGCTCTTCGTTTGCACCAAAGACCCAGAAAAGGCCTAAATCTATAACTCACCAAGAGTGATCCCCCAACCGCTAAAAAGAAATGCTAAACATGTCTTCCTCTACTCCTTTGGTGGAAGATTGAATGCACGACTGATTGGAAGCAAGGGTGGAGGCAATGGAAAAACAGATAAAGGACAAGATGCAAATCCCCATAGATGAGCTAAAGTTACTGGAAACCTCACTGTTCACAAGAGAGATTGATAGTGCTCAACCGCCATCAAGCTTCAAAATGCCAGCCATGGAGGCATATGATGGTACTTCTGACCCCTTTGACCATTTGAAACTATTTTGTGCTAATGTGTCTATACAGAAAGTTAACGACCCTTTAATGTGCAAAGCGTTCCTAGCTACACTTAAGGAAGCAGCTTGAACATGGTACTCCAGCTTGACACCTTGGTCAATGGCTCGTTTAAAGAGCTCGGATATTCAGTCTTGACCTATTTCATTAGTAGCCATTGAGCAAAATAGACTGCGCTTAGCTTGATGACTATTAAGCAGAAGCCTAACGAATCATTAAAGGAATACGTGATGAGGTTCAATGTTGAAGCCTTTCAAGTAAAGGGCTTGGAGCAATCTATAGCAATAGCCGGCCTGTTGAACGGCCTCACAAATGATGAGTTTCATTTCAAATTCTCCATTTTTCTAAACCCCCAAAAACTCTACCAGAACTCTTACATAGAGTAGAAAAGTATATAAATACCGAGGAAACAATGACTACCTTGCCAAGCAAAGGATAAAAATGAACGTCGTAGCTACAAAAAAAAGGGGAGAAAGGTTGAGAAGGACCAGGGGAAAAAAGGTTCGGCAAGACAAGTGGGTACCCCCAAGAAGAAGGAGCCTGGAAAGGAAAGGCTATGAAACTTATACTCCCTAAATACTACTAGGGAGAGGGTTTTAATGTATCAGAAGAGACCCACAGCTGAGGTGGCCAAATCTAATGAGACTGAACCCCCACAGGTCCAGAAACAAAAGGTATGCATTCCATCTAGATTACAGCCACTCCACAAAAGAATGCATTGATCTAATGAATGAGATTTAAAGCCTGGTGAGAAAGGGCCACTTGAAAAGATTCACGGTAAAGGACACGTGGCAAAGCCACAAGAGCCGAGGACCACAATGCAGAAACTACAATGATCAACCTAGAAGTAGTCATGACAAACCTCAGCTTAGGACTGAAAGTAATAACGCAAATCCAAGGACCAATCAAACCCATGAAAGAAGGGAAGAGCTAGACAATAAGCCTACTGCAGGCACGATTAATGTCATTATTAAGGTAGCTCCAAACTCGGCCAAGAAAAAGATTAACCAAGCCCCTATCATGACCATTGGATCAAAGGGCAAAAACCCAAGTCCTGGGAGGATAAACTGATCTTGTTCTCGATGGAAGATTTGAAGGGTATTGAGTTTCCTCACGATGGTGCGATTGTGATCAATGAGGTCATATATAACCATGTGGTGAGAAGAATCTACTTCGATAACGGGAGTGCCAGTGATGTTCTGTATTACGATGCCATGAGAAGTATGGGAATTATTGAAGAAAAGCCTAAATCATATCCCAGCCCTTGGTTGGATTTGAAAATGAACAAGTCCCTATTCTAGGTACCATCACACTCCCGCTCACCTTGGGAACTGAGCCAAGAACAATCACGACAATAATAGAATTCATGGTAGTCAAAATACCCACAGCATATAATGCGATCCTTGAAAGGCCGAGTCAGATGATGATGAGGGTGGTTAGGTCAATTCCAGACTTGAAATTGAAATTCTCAATTCCACAAGGAATAAGAGAAGTCCGAGATGACCAAGCATTAGCCCGTAAATGCTGCATGATAGCCCTAAAGGTAAAAGGCCAAGGAAATGAAACACTTTCCGTTGGAATCCCAGACCAGAGACCTGAGCTCGACCTTAGTCGACTAGAGCCAATAGACGAGATTATCAACGTTCCTTTTGACATAGTTGACCCAAGCCAACTGATGCAGATTAGCTCTAGGTTGGGAAGTAAGGAAGAACTCATACAACTCCTTAGGAAAAATACTGACCTCTTTACATGGAAACCGGAGGATACGCCCGGGGTAGACCCCAAACACATAGTCCACCGTCTAAATGTTGACTCAAGAGCCAAGCTAGTTCAACAAAGGAAGAGGTGTTTTGCATTGGAAAGGTAGGAAGCAATTAATAACGAAGTGTCGAAACTTCTAGACACGAGATTCATTAGAGAAGCATACTACCCAGAATGGCTGTCAAACGTTGTGATGGTAAAAAACAAAACAGGAAATGGAGAATGTGTATAGACTTCACATATTTAAATAAGGCCTATCCAAAAGATAGTTTTCCTTTGCCTAATAGTTTTCCTTTGCCTAACATTGATCAATTGGTGGATAATAGCACCAAGCATGGCCTACTCACCTTCATAAACACATACTCCGATATAGCCAAATCAAAATATTGGAAGAAGATGAAAAGGAGACCACTTTTATGACAGAAAAGGGACTAAGAGCACTTACAAAACCTCGACGAAGCATTTGAGGTCTTAAGGAGTTACAATATGAGACTTAATCCGGCAAAATGTGCCTCTGGAGTTGCCTCAAGGAAGTTCTTAGGATTCATGGTTAGCCAAATGGGAATAGAGGCAAATCCTAAAAAAAATTCAAGCTATCCTAAAGATGAATGCACCAACCTCCGTCAAAGAAGTGTAGAGACTCATTGGAAAGCTAGCAGCCCTAAGCAAGTTTATGTCCAGATCAGCTAACAGATACCCTCATTTCTTCAAGGCCTTGAGAAATGTCCGAGAGGTCAAATGGATGGAACAATGCCAAAAATCTTTCGAACACCTCAAGGTCTTCCTCTCCACACCACCGATCCTATCAAAGCTTAAGGTGGGAGAAATGTTGTACTTATACTTGGCCACAACAAATCAAGCTGTAAGCTCGGTCCTAGTAAGGGAATAGTCAAGTACCCAGAAACCTATATACTTCACCAGCAAACTATTGCAAGTGTCACAACCTAGAGACCGTGACGTGCACTTATCAGTTTCACTTTATTACAGTTGACCAATTTTACAAACTAAATTTTTCCTTTCACTTTAACGTTTGTATTCGGTGTCAGTGTCCCTTAAACTATTTTCGCATTTCTCAATCTGATTTAACTTTGCATTCACCATTTAAATTGTTAAATCCTAAGGCAAATCAACTTACTTGATAATTTAATTCAAGGTTATACTAGCAAAAGAAAAAGATCGAAAACCTTCCTATTCTATATAATCAATTCCCAGTAAATAACCTGCAAAATAACAATCATTCCTAACAACATATTTCAATTCCACAATCCACAATCTATATCACCATATACTACACATATTTCCAAAATCATCAGTTATATATATTAGCATTTCACAAATGCTCATATTTGTCGTACATCAATTATTTCCTAGATCGCACTCGATAATCATATTAATCCATAATAATCTAGAGTGATCTTAAGTTACATCCTAAAATATTTTCATTAAACATGTACAGTGTACCCTATAATGTCCATACATGATAACTAACATCCATATAGGATCCATATACCTCAAAATGGCAAAAGCAGCACTCGGAGGACTAGACAAGTATCACTAATAACTACTGTCTCTGAGGCTCATACTGAAACTCGAAGTGTGGAGTCTAGCTCGTAGATCTACAAGGATTTTAGAAAGGGGTGAGCAAAACCACAGCTCAGTAAGTAGTTTAAGTAAATAGGTACTAAGCTCATGTCGGTCTGTATGTACATGTATGCGTGATAGCAGATAAGGTGACATATATGCATGACACTACGTTCTGTACATTGAATGTACCTACATGGACTCTCACTCAGGGCTAAGACTATACGGCGTATTAACCAATGAGATATCTTAAGTACCTCATTTCCCCAAGCCTCAATACGATACTTGAAGATACAACCTCTTAACTCAATGCCATAATGTCACCAAAATATTCACACTACAAGGTTCCGTATGCTTAAAGTTGAAAACTGAGTTCAATTACATTTAGTTCGAAACGAATAATCATACGAAAATTTAAAATCAATAAGACTAGGTGAGAAGCCTCAAGTACTGAAACAATTACTGACCTCTAACAGATTTCGAATGCACTTACTCAAAGCAGAGAATAATATTGAAAACTGAAAATCAATCACTGTAGGCAAGAAGCCTTAAGGTACTAAAAACTGATACATATATTAAAATAGGTTTCTAATGCGTTTAATTCAACAGATAGTCATACAGAAAACTAATAATCAATCAAACCAGGCATAAAGCCTTAAAATACTGAAAGCGAATACTGATAGAGTTTAGGCATGAATCCTTGGTAACTGATACAGATACTGATACTGATGCCCATCCTAGGTAGTGATAGAGTAGGTGTCAATGCAACTCAATACCTATGGCCATAGATTATACTCCAATCTTGCTAATCAGTCAAGAGCTAGAACTTGTTTGCTGGTTTTTCAGACAAGCCTGATAATGCCTAGAGCTTGAGGCTCGTACTGATTCTGATACTGAAAGTCTAGAGCACAAAGCTTAATAGACGAGTAATAGAATCTAGAGCAAGGCTCAATAGGCTCAAGTGACCCGAGGGTCAATGGATTTGCCTGCACTCGAAAAACATATCGGAAAACAGTTTTCTTGTGCAGCTCTTAACTTTCATGGATTTCAAAACTCTGACAAAATATTTTTGAGCTTTAGATATACAAAATTTTCGATTTATTTCAAAGTCAACTCAAACCAGAAATTTTTAAGCTAAACAATATGCAAGTCATTATAAAAACTCATGCGTAAAATAGCTTGCATTAAAATATGTTATATGTGAGTTCATGTGTGCATCAATGAAAGCCCCTCTATGTATATTACACTGCTACTAAGTATAGTCTAATACGAACCATGCACATATGTACTTAACATACATAGACACATGACAAGTTCATTTAATGGTATCGAAACTAAAGTTTTTCATGTCACTCAACATGCAGGCTTGGCTAGCTACAACACATGACACAGAAAACAATATTTCAATTCCAACCCAAGCATTTTTCAAATTCACAATTAAAACTTTTCTTTACATCTTACCTTAGTATCCTGATCAACGACATTTCGCCTCTTAATTCATAAGTTAGCTTAATTATTAAAGAAATTTGACTGCTTCCTACGAAATGGTACTATTAAAGCTTACTTAATCCACTTACCTCTAGGCTAATCAATTTCCTTCCTGAGTTGCCAAGTCTGTATTCAAGCCTCTACACCTCTTTGATTCACTACACATAATTCATTGACATTTCAATAACTCTTCGTTAATATGCTTGATCAAACACTAAGAACAAGAGTCTTAAAATCACAATTATTTAAATCGTTCCTTGTCAAAATTTACTTTTCCTTATTATATAATTCCATTTATATATATACACACATATATATTTAGCTAATCCAAGAAATAAATCTCATCTTTGAGAAATCTTTAACTCCAAGCCTTTCATCGTTTCCTTAATACTTTCTAAGCTTCCTACACCAGCATTTATTCTTTCTTCATTATCAAACTACTAGTATACATTTATATATGTATATGTACATATATATATATTTATCACTATCCCTATCTTCTACAATATCCACAAATTAACCTCAAGCAAATATAAACCTTACCTTAAAGTCTTCAAAATTGAGCCTTCCTTAGCCTTGAACTACCCTGATGTTGTGTCCTTATGCAACCAAGAAATTTGCAAGCTCAACCTTAGAAATACCTTGTGCATTCTCGGTTCTTGCTGCCTTTAAACATCCTGTCCATTCTTTTATTTATAGGCTACCATTCAAATTCAGTTCAACCACCAAACTCCATACCTAGACTAACCTGAACTTCCCACTTTTGACCTTTCTTTTGGCTTTTGTTTCAGACTTTAAACTAACACTTGATCCCTGTTTTTGAGCCCTTGTTTTCATAGCCCCATCTCACCTATGCACATAACTAAACACAGCCGCTACCTTCACATTCCTTGTACTTCCAATCGAATGTGCACCCTTTATCTTCTTCATTGTTCAACTCCAATATCCTATAGCAATCCCACCTTGTTTCAGCTCCAATGTACAGCCTAGGTAATGCCCCAACATCAACACCAAAGTGCCTGCCTCAGCCACTCAAATGCCCTTGAAATCTCCTATTGCCAATCACTGAAAACAGCTCTGTTTTGAGATCAAATAGAAGCCTCTGTCAGCCACCTCCAACGCGGCCCAACACTACTCAAACAGCCACTACGAGGACCCAGATCGGCCAACCAAGTCGTAGCAACTCCCTTGTTACCTAGAGCTTTATCGTTTCCCCTATCTCCTCACGCTCTCGCTTTAGTTTTTTTTATTCCCTCTTTCTATTCTCTTCTCTTTCTCTTCTCTCTTCTTCTTTTTCTTCTTCTTTTTCTTTCTTTTCTTTTTTTTTTAATTGGTTTTGGTTTTTGTCAGAGGATTAGGTAATCCTTTGCCGTTTCTTTTCAATTCCTACTTCCACGATAAGCTGATGGCTTCCTAAGGAAGCCATTCGGTCTTCCTCTTTCTTTTATATATATATATATATTATATATAATCTTTCTTGTTTTAATTATATATATAGATATTTCTTGTCCTACATTTATATACAATAGTAACTCTTATATATTCTATATTTATATATTTTATACTTGATGTCTATATATATACATATATTTATATATATATATATGTATATTTATATATATTATTCATGTACTTATGTGTATATTGCAGTTAATTTAATGTAATTGTATTCTTTATTTCATTAATTGAATATATAGTTATATATTTATTTGTTCTTTTAATTATCTATGCACTTAGTTTTCGTAAGTGCATTCATATAATTTATTAGTTTACTTCACAAATGTGAAAAATTTTAATTTATTTTCCTTATTGAATTAATATATATCTCTTGAACTTATTTATACAGTTTCTAAATTATATAAAGGTATTAATCATTTATTGCTAAATTTACTAAACTTGAAACTTCATTCTCATTACTTGAAATAATAATAATAATAATAATAATAATAATAATAATAATAATAATAATAATAATTACAGAGTACATCTTAATACTTAGCTTATTCAACATCTTTTATTTATTTACTAACTTGGTATAGAAATTTGCAGTCTTAGATCCTCCCCACCTTAGGAAATTTGGTCCTCCAAATTTCTCGTGTCAATTTGAAAAAGGTGAGGGTACTTCTCCTTCATCAAACTCTCTAACTCCCATGTAGCTTCTTTTGAAGAGTGATGCTGCCAGAGTACTTTCACTAAAGAGATTGTCTTAGACCTCAATATCTTATCTTTTTTTTCCAAAATCTGAATAGGTCTCTCAACATAACTCAAATCTCCCTGATCTCCAAAGGTTCATACTTAATGACATAGGAGGGGTCTAAATGATACATCCTGAGCATCGACACATGGAAGATGTTATGCACACCTGATAGCTTTGGTGGTAACGCTAGTCGATATGCAAAGTCACCAATCCTCTCTAGTATTTCAAACAGACCAATATACTGAGTGCTCAGCTTCCCTTTCTTACCGTATCTCATTATGCCTTTAGTCTGAGAGATTTTCAAAAACACTTTGTCCCCAACTTGAAATTCTAAGGGTCTTCTCTAACTATCAACATAGTTTTCTATCTACTTTGGGCTATTCTTAATCTATCACATGTCAGCCTTACATCTTTAAAGGCTTTCTCTACTAATTCTGGAGTAAATATCTTTCTTTCACTTACCTTTTCCCAGCCAATAGGGGATCTACACCTACATCTATACAACACCTCGTACGGTGCCATCCCAATGCTAGAGTGAAAACTATTGTTATACACAAATTTAGCTAGTGCCAAATGATCATCCCATGAGCCTTGAAAATCCATGACATACACTCTCAACATAACCTCAAGGGTTTGAATTGTCCTCTTTGACTACCCATTGGTTTGAGGATGAAAGGCTCTGCTAAAGCTCAATTTAGTTCCCAAGACATCCTGGAAGTGTTCCCAAAAATAGGAAGTAAATCGAGAATCTTTATCCGAAACTATGCTCACTGGGACTTCTTGTAGCCTCACTATTTCTTTGACATACATGCTAAGGCATTGAGTGAATCGGTAGCTTTCATAGCTAGAAAGTGGGCAAACTTCATCAATCTGTCTACTATCACCCAGATTGCATCGTGACTCCTACAAGTCCTTGGGAGCCCTATGATAAAGTCCATAGTCACATGCTCCCATTTTCACATAGGTATAGACAAAGGCTTCAATAAGCCCGCTGGTCTCTAGTGTTCAATCTGAACTTTTTGGCACACTAAGCATTTGGACACAAAGGTCGCTATATCCTTCTTCATACCAGCCCACCAGTACACCTTGCATAAGTTCTGATACATCTTTGTATTACCCGGATGCATCGTGTATTTGGAACTGCGTGCTTCTTCGATAATCTGTCTCTTCAAGACCTCACTATTTGGAATACAAATCCTGCCCCTAAATCTCAACAACCAATCATCTCTGATCCCAAAATCCAAATCTTGATCTGGTTGTATCCTACTAGCAATCTCCATAGGTCTTCAATATATTCTCTAAGCTTGTCTGATCTGATCAGTAATACTAGGCTCTATCCTCAAGCTAGCAATCAAACATTCACCTTCAAACTCTAGGTTCAGATTCAATTATGAGAATTTCTCCATTAAATCCCACTCTCTAACCATCATGTAGCTAACCATATCCATACTCTTCCTACTCAATGTGTCGGCTATTCAATTTGCTTTATTTGGATGGTAGAGAATCTGGCAGTCATAATCTTTCGACAGCTCCACCCATTGTCTTTTTCTCATGTTTAGATCTTTCTGCAAGAACAAATACTTCAAACTCTTATGATCTATGTAAATCTGAAACCTTTCACCATATAGATAATGGTTCCAAATCTTCAGCACAAACACTACCCCTGCCAATTCCAAGTCATGCGTAGGGTAGTTTCTCTCATGGTCCTTCAACTGTCTCGAACCATAGGCCACTACTTTAGCATTCTGCATCAATATAGCCTAGACCTTGTAGAGAGGCATCACTATATACTGGAAATCCCCCATATTCACTCGAAATTGTCAAAACAGGAGCTGTAGTCAATCATTGCTTCAATTCTAGAAAACTACGCTCATACACATCACTCCACTCAAACTTGACATCCTTGCATGTGAGTTGGGTTAATGGAGTAGCAAGCTTGGAAAATCTCTCTACAAATCTCTTATAATATCCTACAAGCCCTAGAAAGCTGCGGATTTCAATCACCATCTTAGGCCTTTCCCTATTAATCACAGCCTCTATCTTAGCTGGGTTAACCAATACACCATCCTTTGATACTACATGCCCTAGAAAATTGATTTGCTCTGACCAAAATTCACACTTCCTGAGCTTTACAGAGAGTTCTTTCTCTCGAAGAGTCTAAAGCACAGTAGGGATCGAGAATACACTAGGATGTCATCAATGAAGACGATGACAAACTTATCCAAGTAGGGCTTAAACACTTTATTCATCAATCCCATGAACACTGCAGGGCGTTCGTTAGACCAAACGGCATAACCAAGAACTCGTAGTGGCCATATCGAGTCTTGAAAGCTGTCTTCGATACATCTTCCTTTCTGATTCATAGCTAATGCTACCCTGACCATAAATCAATCTTGGAAAATATCTGGGCACCCTTTAACTAATCCAACAAGTCATCAATCCTAGGTAGTGGATACTTATTCTTCACCGTTACCCGGTCTAACTATTTATAATCTATACATAGCCTTAAACTGCCATCCTTCTTCTTTACAAACAACACTGGAGCCCCCCAGGGTGACACACTCGGTCTTATAAATGCTTTATCTAGCAACTCTTACAACTGCCTTTTCAATTCCTCTAACTCAACTAAGGCCATTCGATATGGAGGCTTTAATATCGGTTGTGTGCCTAGGAGTAGCTCAATAGTGAACTCCATCTCTCTTTCCAGAAGTAGCCCCGGTAGTTCATTCAAAAACACATCAGAGAAGTCCTTGACAATTAGAATGTCAACCAGTTCTAGATGGTTTTTTTTGGCATCCTCGACAAACGTGAGCTAGCCTTCATACAAGTTAATCTCATATTAGTGAGACATCAATAAAGTTACAATCATTCTATTTATTATTTCCAAGGTTTAATACAAACTTCTCAGGTAGTAAGAAAGTTACAACCTTTCTATAGCAGTCTAAACTAGCATGATGGTTGGCTAACCAATCCATGCCTACTATGTGACGTCCTCGTCAGTATCCATATAACAACTAACTTTTGTTTCCTTTCACGTAACATTTCTTAGATTAGTTTGCCAACGTCATTCTCTTTTCTTCTCATCTCATACTTTATGTTTTATTATTTATAGCACGATATCATATTTCTCATAAAAGAAATTTTCATATATATATATATATGCGCCACATATACCAGGATCTCAAATACTTACATATCCTATATCCCCAAAACAATTAATATACATTATTGTAGTATTGTATTGTACAATAGCCGAAGTACACTACCCACTGATTATACCTTCAAAGAATAAGTGGGAAACGTGTCTCGAAGCTATATCAAAAGATCCCAAAAGGTGCTCCCCTATCCGGAGCGGGAATCTACTTCAAATAATTTGTAGGAAAAATGTTTGTAAAAGAGCGAGTTTACACTCAGTAAGAAATATATGTAAAAGAGCGTACTATGTCACTATATGCAAATTTCCTGCTTGGCTCTATAATGTCATGTAAAATCATTATAAAGCATATACTATATATCTTTCCCGCAATTATCAAATACAAGTAAAATCATCTCTTTCAATGACTTTCACATACTTTCAAATACTTTCAAATAGATAGGAGACAATTAATTTCCAATTAGATTCATGCACTAAGTAATTCTCATAAGGATACAGCAAATATATCCCATAAGGGATAATCCATAAGAGATCTCATGAGGATACCACAAATATATCCCATAAGGGATAATCCCGAGAGATGTCAAATAAATGGCGTACCCACACATGGGCCAGGGATCCTCCCCAAAGCCGAATACAAATAAGAGACATATGGCCATTGTCTATAGCCCACAGTACTCACTAGTCAGTTGCCTTACTGTGGGTCTGAGGACCAGACTAGGGCTCCTTAGCCAAGTACAAATACAAATAATGTGCATGATCATTAAAGGTATTCATAGTCTCCAAAACATTATTCATATAACCTTTGGCAAATAAAAATATATTTTCTTGAAATAGGTTTTCAAAACCTCCTTTTCAAATAGGCAGTCGACTGGTCTTTAGGACAGTCGGCTGCTACACCATATTTTTCTTTATTGAATTTCTTTTCCTTTTGAAATTCAAATATTTTATTTTTCGAAAAACACGAAAGGGTAGTTGATTGGTCCCATATAACAGTCAACTGGTTTTGAAACAGAATGCTTCTCGAGAAGAAGCAATCGACTGGCTCCCTGGGCAGTCGACCGTTTTTGAAACAGAATGCTTCTAGAAGAAAAGCAGTCGACTGGTTTGAAACAGAATGCATACTGGAAAATAGGAGTCGACTGGCTTACATAGTAGTCGAATGGTTTGAGTCAGTTTTAAAAATTTTTACGCTTTGGTTGTCTCCAGGCAGTCGGCTGCTACTTAGGGCAGTCGGCTGCTCCTAGTATTTTGGTAACTAGGAGTAAAATCTAAAATTTACCATTTCCTGCATAAAACCAACTTGTACTTCATCCCAAGGCATTTAAAACACAATAAAACATGTGGACATAACCACCCTACGTCCGTTACATAAATTCCTTACCTCGATAGGAAAATCCAACACCAATCACTTGGTTGCACCAACTTCCTTTCCTTCACTTCTTCAAATCTGTAATATCATAATCATTCAAACCTTTATAAATACACTCTACCAACTTTACACAACTCTAAACCATAGCTAAAATCAGCTAAAACCATCTAAATCTCTTACCTTTGCAAATCACCAAAATTTCAGGATTTTAGATCTCCTTAATCACTTTGATTCAGCCTTTCATATTAAAGGCTTAGCTTGAGCTAGTGACAAGATCATTTCTCGTTAAGTGAGCTTAATGAATCGATGATGTGAGGTGGTGGTTTGTCAAGATAAGAAAAATGGAGACTTAGAGGAATTTTGGAAGGAATGAGAGGGATAGGGTGTTGGGGCTGTCGATTCTTGATGGTGAAGGAAGATGACGACTCATGCATTTCATTTAATTCTCATTTAATGCATAATCATCCCATTCATCTCAGCCATTGACCATCTCCTTGACCCTGTGACTATTTGACCATTCATTTGTTTAAATTCCATTCATATCCCATATTTCATTTACACCTCAAAATACAGATTTATTTAATTCTTTTAGCTGGAATACTTTACAAATATGGGAAAATTATAGGAAATTTAGGGATTTCACATTCTCCCCACTTTAGAGAATTTGGTCCTCCAAATTCGAATAAGGTTAAGTCTCAAATAACTCGAGATATCTCTCTTTCATCAAGCTCTCTAGCTCCCATGTAACTTCTTCCATAGTATGATACTACCAGAGAACTTTGACTAAGGAAATCATCTTAGACCTCAATACTTTGTCTTTTCTATCCAAAATCTGAACCAGCTTCTCCACATAACTCATATCTTCCTTTATCCCCAAGGGCTCATACTTTATGACATGAGATGGATCTGGATTATACTTCCGAAGCATAGATATATGAAAGACATTATGTAATCCCGATAACTCCGAAGGTAGTGCCAACCTGTAGGCAACATCTCCAATTCGATCTAAGACTTCAAATGGCCCGATATGACGAGGACTCAACTTACCTCTTCGGCCAAATCTCATGATCCCTTTGGATGGAGAAACTTTCAGAAACACATATTGTCCAACCACAAACTCAAGTGGTCTTCGTCGAGCATCCGCATAACTCTTTTGTCGACTCTGAGCCGTCTTAAGTCTTTGACAAATCAATTTAACATCTTCAAAGGCTTGCTCGACTAGATCTGGAGCAAACAACTTACGCTCACCCACTTCTTCCCACCCAATCGGAGATCGACACCTTCTATCACATAAAGCTTCATATGGTGCCATCCTGATACTTGCATGATAACTATTATTGTATGCAAACTTAGCCAATGGCAGATGGTTGTCCCATGAGCCTTTAAAATCCAAAGCACAAGCTCTTAACATATCCTCGAGCGTCTGAATGGTGCGCTCGGACTGACCATCAGTCTGCGGAAGAAAAGCTGTGCTAAAATTCAACTTAGATCCCATAGCTTCTTGAAAATGTTCCCAAAAATGAGAAGTAAACCTGGAATCTCTGTCAGATGTTATGTTCACTGGAACTCCGTGTAGTTTAACAACTTCTCTCACATATAAGTCTGCCAAAGTACTAAGTGTATCCATAGATTTCATAGGTAGGAAGTGAGCTAACTTGGTTAACCGATCCACAACTACCCAGACACCATCATGATTCCTCTTGGCCCGTGGTAGTCCCATAACGAAATCCATCGTAATGTGCTCCCACTTCCACATAGGTATAGGTAGAGGTTGTAATAAACCTGCGGGTCTTTGGTGTTCTACCTTAACCTGTTGACACGTGAGACATTTTGCCACAAACTCTGCTATATCTCTTTTCATGCCAATCCACCAATACACCTTGTGAAGATTGTGATACATCTTCGTATTTCCTGGATGCAACGTGTATCTAGTGGCATGTGCTTCTATCATAATCAACTTCCTCAACTCCTTATCATTAGGAACACATACATGATTGTTAAACCGCAAAATTCCATCGCTACCAATATCAAATTCTGATGGCATACCCTATTGAATCTGATCTATAGCCTCAATGCACTAGGCATCCTCCCTCTGAGCCACTCAAATTCTGTCCATGAGCTCCGGCTCAATCATCAAACTTGCTATCATTCCAAATTGCTCATGCGGGTAACACTTATGCTGAGGCTTGCAAACTGTTCAAGCAATTCATACTCTTGAATCATCATATAAGCTACTATACCCACATGCTTACGACTCAGAGCATCCGCCACCATATTGGCCTTTCCCAGGTGGTACACGATTTCACAAACATAATCCTTCGGAAGCTTGAGCCACTTCCTTTACCTCATATTCAATTCTCTTTGAGAGAATAAATACTTCAAACATTTATGATCTGTAAAAATCTGAAATTTCTCACCATATAAGTAATGCCTCCAAATCTTTAGAGCAAATACCACTGCAACTAACTCCAAGTCATGAGTTGGGTAGTTCTTTTCATGGTCCTTTAATTGTCGAGAACCATATGCAACAACCTTACCATACCGCATTAGTACACATCCCAAACCTTGTCCTGAGGCATCACTATACACCGAAAATCCTCCAAAACCACTAGGAATGGTGAAGATAGGTGCAGTCGTTAGCCTACGCTTCAACTCTTGAAAACTACTCTCACAGGCATCATTCCATTCAAACTTCACTTCTTTGTGTGTCAAGCAAGTTAATGGAGCAGCTAACCTCGAGAAACCCTCCACAAATCTTCGGTAGTAGCTGGCTAGACCCAAGAAACTTCTAATCTCTGTCACCGTTTTTGATCTCTCCTATTGTACCACCGTTTCAATCTTCGATGGATTGACCGAAACTCCATCTTTACTGATTATATGACCCAAAAAGTAGATTTGATCTAGCCAGAAATCACACTTACTTAGCTTGACATACAATCCTCGATCTGTAAGGGTTTCCAAAACTATCCTCAAGTGCTGCTCATGCTCTTCCCGAGACCTCGAATACACCAATATGTCATCGATAAAGACAATGACAAACTGGTCCAAATACTATTTGAACACATCATTCATCAGGTTCATAAAAGCCTCGAGTGCATTAGTTAAACCAAACGGCATCACTAAGAATTCATAGTGACCATACCGTGTCCTGGATGCAATCTTAGGGATATCTTCACTCCGAATCTTCAATGGATGATATCCCGACCTCAACTCTATCTTGGAAAAGACTTGCGCACCCCTAAGCTGATCAAACAGATCATCAATTATGGGAAGAGGATACTTGTTCTTGATCGTCACCTTATTTAACCATCGGTAGTCAATACACAGTCTCATGTTTCCATCTTTCATCCAGACAAGAAGTACCGGAGCACCCCAAGGGGATACGCTGGGTCGTATGAACCCCTTATCTAGTAACTCCTGAAGCTGCTTCTTCAGTTCTTCTAACTCCACTAATGCCATCCAATAGGGTGATCTCGAAATGGGCGTAGTCCCTGGCACCAAATCAATCGTAAACTCTACTTCCCTATTCGGAGGAAGTCCTGGAAGATCGTCCGAAAACATTTCGGGAAAATCCCTGACCACCGAAATCTCATGAAGTTCGGGATGTTTCGGATCTATGTCCTCAATATATGCTATAAATCCTTCACATAACAAATATATTCCATTACGTCAATTTCAAATCATTCATTTCACAAACATACTTTTATATTAAGTATTTGCAAAATTTACAACATAGCTAACGGGAGAAGAGAAGATTACACTCTTAGTATGACAATCTAATATCACATGATTCTTAGCTAACAAATCCATACCTAAAATAACATCAAATCCATACATATTCAATAGAATTAGGTCAGCTATTAATTCTCTCTCTCCTACCCGTAGCTTACAACTACGATACATTATGTCCGTCATTTATGATTCCTTAAATGGAGTACTTATTTGTAGCAGTTGTCCTAAAGGTTCAGGCTCAACAAGTAATCTCATAGCAATTTTAGGTGACACAAAAGAGTGTGTAGAGCTCGAATCAAATAATGCAAGGACATACGTATCATTAAGGTAAATCTTACCTTGAATCATCTTAGGAGAAGCATCAGAGGACTCCTTATCAATGGCAAACACTCGACCCTGAGTCACGGGTGCCTTTCCCTTCTCTGCCGCTGTGGCCTTACGCTGGGGTTGGGTGGTCTTAGGCTGTACTTGAGGGGTATTCTTTGATTCCTCGGACACCCTCTGATTTATCTTGGGACAATCCTTAATCCTGTGTCCCTGTTCGCTACACCAATAACAAGCCCCACTTGCAAACCGACAAGGTTGTGCTCCATGAAATTTCCCACAATGCTCACACCTTGGCATGGTAGTCCTCGGTGAGCTCGCGGTACTACCAACTGGATGTCGGGATCTCTCATCATTTATCTTGATCTCGGTGGGTGTAGGAGTCCCTATCGAAGCTCTGTCATATGGTCTACTTCTCCTCGATGGTATCTGTCACTCGAGGCTCTCTCATCTGACTTTCATTTCATCTGCTCCTTGCCTTTACTCTTAGCTCGAAAGTCAGCCTGACGAAATTATAATCCTACTCACACAGTTGAGCCTTACGGACTACCTCCCCATATGTAGTGATATCCATGGAATATAACTTGGACCTAATGAAAGGTCTCAATCCCTCCATAAACCTGTAGGTCTTATGATCTTCTCTTCTCAACACTTTTGGATTAAACCTGCTCAAAGTAGTGAACTTTGACTCGTATTGGCTAACTGTCATATTCCCTTAAGTCAAGTTCAAGAATTCAACCTGCAACCTTCTCTGAGCAGTGCGTGGGACGTATTGTTCGTTGAATGCTTCTACAAATATATCCCACATTACCTTGGAATGTCGAGCCTCTAATACTGTCTGAGTGGCCTGCCACCAAGGTTTTGCCTCATCCACTAGTAAATAGGCAGCCAATCCCACCTTTTCCCTCTCGGTACAAGTCACGTACCCGAATGATTTAGTGACTGCCTTCATCCAATTCTCCGCGGCCAGCAAATCACTGTCCCCCTTAAACTTAGGCGGATCCAGCTTCTTAAATTATTTGATCAAAGTCATGCTACAATAAGCTGTGGGATCTCGCCTCTCAGTAGTTAGGACTGGTGGGGGCTGTACCGTAGGAGTAGGAGGAACGGTAGGTGGAGCTGTTGGTACACTAGCGGCCATGTTGGGGAAGTTCACCATAAACTGCGTGAACATCACGGCCATATTCTCCATGTGTTGGATTATGCCCTTAGAACCATTCATTAGATGATTGACTTTGGCATTTTTTTATGTATCATGACATTTTATTTATTATAGTTCATTATTATATTTGTCTTATAACTGCGTAATGTAATCTTATATGATAATGTCCTTAGAATAGTAATAACACACTATTCTTAAAGATATCCCTAGTCAAGTATTATTGTGAACAAGGATAACAATGTACGATAAGACTAGTATGTGGTTGACTGATGACCATTGTCATGGATATAGGATATCAAGTCATCACATAGGTACATGTTAGAGAATTATGTACTGGATCGACCCTCCATGAGAACGCTACATGGATTGTTATATGAGTGTCATAAGCGATTCTCATAGTGATGATGGTGTATGTGATCCTTTGACTTGAGATCATCAGAGATCCCAACATAGCGAATTGCATACTTTAATGCTGCTAGATGTCATTCGTAACAGGATGGACTATAAAGGTAGTAATTGGGTATGCCTTGATCTATGTAGAGGGATGTTGAATGATCAAGATAGGATTTATCCCTCTTATATAACAAGAGTGATGTCTTGGGCCCTTTGATAGAGTGAGACTAAGAAATGCATGGCCGTGCTCGAATAAGTCAATACGAGATATTGATTTTATTTGTTTAATTATTCTACTCAGGAATCAAGAAACGCTGATTAGACTATACAAGTGTGACACATTCCATGACTTGTGTCTAATCAAGACATCGAAGGATAAAGGGATTAGACTACACGGTAACATCTATCACGAGTAAGGTTATGTCGAGTCATTGACATTCTCGTTACATGGGTAGCAATGATGTGTTGCTAGATACCGCTCATTGCCTGTGACAATTTTGTCATTGCCATTGTTTTGAGAACCTATTAGGTCGCACACTTAGAACGGATCAATGAGGAGCTTAATTAATCCTATTCTGAATTGGATTAAAGATATATCTAATCCTATTCTGAATTGGATTAAGGATATAGTTAATACTATTCTGAATTGGATTAGAGTTCTATTTGGCAGTAAATTTTAGGGTAAAATTTACTACCTATAAAAGGATGTTTTTTCTAAAACATAGCCGCACAATTAAAAACAGAAAAGGTATTCTTTTAATCGAAGCTAGCAATTCGATTATAAGGAATCAAAAACGCTCTTTAAGGCTTCTGATCGTGAGACGTTCAAGAGTCGTGAGATCCGTTCGTGTGGATACCATAGAGGCAGGAACGAAAAGTTGTTGCTTGTGACTCGACCAACGACAGAAAATTAGAGAAAACGTTAGGTAAAATCTCGAAACCCTAATCAGGCAACTCTCCGAATCGATCCTGGTAGAGGCCGAATGATTTAAATTCCGCTGCGTGTTTGTTTCGGTTTCCTTCACCATGTGCTTCTCCATTTTCGTTAGCCTAGTATTCGGGCTATGCGGTGGAGATGGAGGAGGAGTCTGTACTAGGGGCTCTTCTCTACCCCTTCCTCGTCCTCGACCTCTATTAGTACCCCTTCTTCGAGTACTCATTCTGTCAAGATCATGATCAAATAATATGATTTAGTATAACTTTAAACAGTTATACTACATATATGTATTCAAACAAGTACAGTACATTGAGGATATCCACTATTTCTAACCTAATGACACTGACAAACACCAATCTAAACTGCTCTGATAGCAATCTGTGACTTCCTCGTCACTATCCATATAACTACTAACATTTGTTCCCTTTCACGTAACATTTCTTAGATTAGTTTGCCAACGTCATTCTCTTTTCTTCTCATACTTTATGTTTTATTATTTATAGCACGATATCATATTTCTCATAAATGAAATTTTCATATATATATATATATATATATATGCGCCACATATACCAAGATTTCAAATACTTACATATCCTATATCCCCAAAACAATTAATATACATTACTGTAGTATTGTACTATACAATAGCCGAAGTACAAGACCCACTGATTATACCTTCAAAGAATAAGTGAGAAGCGTGTCTCGAAGGTATATCAAAAAATCCCAAAAGATGCTCCCCTATCCATAGCGGGAATCTACTTCAAATAATCTGTATGAAAAATGTTTGTAAAGGAGTGAGTTTACGCTCAGTAAGAAATATATGTAAAAGAGCATGCTATGTCACTATATGCAGTTTTCCTGCTTGGCTCTATAATGTCATGTAAAATCATTATAAAGCATATACTATATATCTTTCTCGTAATTATCAAATACAAGTAAATTCATCTCTTTCAATGACTTTCACATACTTTCAAATACTTTCAAATAGATGGGAGACAATTAATTTCCAATTAGATTCGTGCACTAAGTAATTCTCATAAGGATACAGCAAATATATCTCATAAGGGATAATCCATAAGAGATCTCATGAGGATACCACAAATATATCTCGTAAGGGATAATCCCGAGAGATGTCAAATAAATGGCGTACCCACGCATGGGCCAGGGATCCTCCCCAAAGCTGAATACAAATAAGAGACATATGGCCATTGTCTATAGCCCACAGTACTCACTAGTCAGGTGCCTTACTTAAGCTCCTCAGCCAAGTATAAATACAAATAATGTGCATGATCATTAAAGGTATTCATAGTCTCCAAAACATTATTCATATAACCTTTGGCAAATACAAATATATTTTCTTGAAATAGGTTTTCAAAACCTCCTTTTCAAATAGGCAATCGACTGGTCTTTAGGACAGTCGGTTGCTACACCATATTTCGCTTTATTGAATTTCTTTTCCTTTTGAAATTCAAATATTTTATTTTTTGAAAAACACAAAAGGGCAGTCGACTGGTTTTGAAACAGAATGCTTCTCGAGAAGAAGCAATCGACTGGCTCCCTAGGCAGTCGATCGTTTTTGAAACAGAATGCTTCTGGAAGAAAAGCAGTCGACTGGCATCCCTAGCAGTTGACTGGTTCGAAACAAAATGCATACTAGAAAATAGCAGTCGACTGGCTTACATAGCAGTCGACTGGTTTGAGTCGGTTTTTGATATTTTTATGCTTTGGTTATCTCTAGGCAGTCAGCTGCTACTTAGGGCAGTCGGCTGCTACTTAGGGCAGTCTGCTACTCTTAGCATTTCGGTAACTAGGAGTTAAATCCGAAATTTACCATTTCCTGCATAAAACCAACTTGTACTTCATCCCAAGGCATTTAAAACACAATAAAACATGCGGACATAGCCACCCTACATTCGTTACATAAATTCCTTACCTCTATAGCAAAATCCAACACCAATCACTTGGTTGCACCAACTTCCTTTCCTTCACTTCTTCAAATCTGTAATATCATAACCATTAAAACCTTTATAAATACACTCTACCAACTTTACACAACTCCAAACCATAGCCAAAATCAGCTAAAACCATCTAAATCTCTTACCTTTGCAAATCACCAAAATTTCAGGATTTTAGATCTCCTTAATCACTTTGATTCAGCCTTTCATATTAAAGGCTTAGCTTGAGCTAGCGACAAGGATCATTTTTCATTAAGTGAGCTTAATGAATCAATGACGTGAGGTGGTGGTTTGTCAAGGTAAGAAAAATGGAGACTTAGAGGAATTTTGGAAGGAACGAGAGGGATGGGTTGTTGAGGCTGTCGATTCTTGATGGTGAAGGAAGATAATGACTCATGCATTTCATTTAATTCTCATTTAATGCATAATCATCCCATTCATCTCAGCCATTGACCATCTCATTGACCCTTTGACTATTTGACCATTCTTTGTTTAAATTCCATTCATATCCCATATTTCATTTACACCTCTAAATACATATTTATTTAATTCTTTCAGCTGGAATACTTTACAAATATGGGAAAATTACAGGAAATTTGGGGATTTCACATAGTATTACATCAAAGTCATACATATTCAATAATATCAATTATGCTATTAGGTACTTGTCTCCCACCTTCACTTTACACTGACGATACACATGTTCTGTTGTCTAGGATCCCTTGAAAGGAGTAGTAATATATATAACAGATAACCTAAAGGCTCTGACTCTATATGCAATCTGCTAGCAAATACAGGTGAAATGAATGAATAAGTGCAGCCTGGATCAATAAGTACAAGTGCTTCCAAGTTATAGATAGCAAGTTTACCCTTGATAATTGAGTCGAAAGCATCAGCTGCCTCTTGATCAAGTGCAAATACCCTACCCTGCACCATTTGCGCCTTGCCCTTATCTTAAGCCTTCTTCTATTCCGACACGGTCTGTTTCTCAACTTGCTTCTTTGTGGCCTTAAGTATAAGGCAATCTTTGATCATGTGACTCGTCTTGCCACACCTAAAACAAGCCCCAGTAAGTCTGTGACAAGGTCGATCACCATGCTTATTACCGCAAATGGTACATGGTTGAGAAGTAGTGATAGGGGTAGTAGCTATAGCTTTGATAGTTGGAGTAGTAGTAGCTGTAAGCCTATTTGCCTATGGTCGAGGCATAATAAACCTCTGCCTCTTATTCTGTCTATGAAATCTACTTGACTCAAGCCTCTTTTTCTCATTTCTCCTATCTACAAATGGCTTAGCTCTAGGAGGCTTCCTTGCCCCATACTCAGCTTGAGTAGTCTTTAATTCTTGCTTGACAATCTGAGCCTTCCTAACCGCTACTTCATACTTTGTGAGCTCAAAAGGAATAACCCTGCCTTGGATTTTAGGTCTTAATCCCGAAGCAAACTTCTCTGCCTTCTTCTCATCATTAGTGACATAATCTATATCATACTTAACCAAGGCAGTAAACCAGAACTCATACTCATCTACTTTCATTGATCCTTAAGTAAGCTCAAGAAATTCTTTCTTCTTCTGTCGTTGAGCAGCTTTTGAGATATAATAGTTCATAAAGGCCCCCACAAATCTCTCCTAGGTAATTACTAGATCCTTAGCCAACAAGAATGGTTCATGGGTCTTCCACAATTTCTGTGCCTCACTTCCTATCATATACACGGCTAAGGAAATCCTTTCAGAAGTAATGCACCCAATATACTTGAAATGGAACTCTATATCCTTTATCCCTTCCTTAACCTCCATCGAATCCTTCTCTCCCTTAAACTATGGTGGATTCATCTTCTAGAATTGTCAAAGGAGTGTTATGTTTCTATTCACCGGATTTCTAGCCTCAGGTATGGCTAGTTGAGGCATAGCCAAAGGTGCCATCTGTGGCACTGCAAGAGGTGGTGGAGCTGATGCCTGTTGCGGTGGTGGTGAAGGTGGTGGCACAGGAGGTGGTGGTGGAGCTTGATGTGCACTGGCTTGGTTGGCCACCACCTACTGCAATAAAGCGATCATGGTCTCATAGCTTTGTTCTATCCGGGCCATCCTCGCTTCCATACTATCTAGTGGTGGAGGAGTCGGATGTGGTGACGATGGAGGTACTGTGGGTGGAGTCGGAGGTGTAATTAACAGTCTCTGAGCCAACCCCCTAGGTCTGCCTCTGATCCTCCTCATTGTATTTCAATCTAGAGAAATACCTATACCAAGAGCAGATCAATCTTAGTATAAGTTGATAACGATAAGTTACATGTAGACATTACACAGTACATGGGATGTAATGCTAATAAAAATCGCAATGACACCAACACATACTAGACAAACCCTACTCTAATACCATTAAGTCTGTCACGACCCGAAGACCGTGACGTGCACTTTTCACTTTCACTTTATTACAGTTGACTAATTTTACAAACTAAATTTTTTCTTTCACTTTAAGGTTTGTATTCGGTCTATTCGATAAGCTGCAGGGAGGAACTTGGTGAGAGGCCCACCAGTACTTTCTCTAATCGAATTGAAATAAGACCCTAAAATGGTGGTAGTAAGGTGAAATGTGGATATCATTAGTGGATAGATCCTAAGATCACTTGTTTAAATGTATTTTAAAGAGAGAAAAATAAACTGGGAAATGACGAATGTATCCCTATATGGAAATAACTCCTTGAATAATAGTAAACATATTCAACATCAAACTAACTAAATGTGATAGAGAAGTTGATTGTGTAAAGAATGTATTTTATGATATTGTGATGGAGAAATTTCTGTATAACAATCCTTACTATAGGCCCCACCTTTGTTCAGACAATAGATGTGACCTAATGTGTACCTTATGGGAGGTTGCAAGAAAGTTAGCCCTGTTATGTATTTTTAGGGCTTGATTTAGATGGGAACAAATGGGCTATCTGGTTAGGGATTTTTTGATGATATGAGAGGTGATATATCTACCAAATGTGACTAAAAATGTGATTTGTACATTTGAGGATCCAAATATTAATATTGTTAATCCTGGTTCTACACACCTCTTTTATTTCCTATGTTTATTAAACAGATACATGTAGAACCGTGAAATTTTGGAAATATACTCTACAGAATGATATACAGATTAAATTATTATAATTTCAAAAAGTGTTTATAGGAACTGTAAAGTGATTGTAAGAGAGAAAGAAAACGACAGTTAACCTAAGTTCATTAAATATATATGATTTTAGTGTTATTCTAGAAAGGAATAGGTTAGTTGCAAATGGTGTTAACTTAAATTATTATACTCAGTCTATAATTTTCTCACTCTGAATGCAATACTGTGGAAAATTGTTAGATAAATAAATGAATCAAAGTAGAATATGTGTTAAAATTTTTCAAGTGTTATGTGCATGTGTTTTGAGAATATATTGGCTATGTGAAGTACATAGAAACTAAATGTCCAAAGTGATATGAGACATGTGATTGGGAATTTCCCAGAAATATTATTAGATGAAACATTACCATAGATTCTTCAGAAATTATTGAATAAAGAATCTATTTCTCCTAATGTAAATCTATGGGAGAAAACAGTCTTAAATTGTCTGGGAGAGTAATGATAGTATATGAGTATACATCAATTAACGATTAAATGACAGTGCTATCATCAAGTGTAAATATGCAACTATCACAGGACTGATGGTCAAATTAATTCACTTGGGGGTGCATAAATGTTTCATAAGATCAATTATTAATTAGGACATGGTTGGTTAAAATTTGAGAGACTGATGTCTCTACGATAATAATTAGGACTTGGCAAAGTTATTATAAGCTCTTTATAGTGCATTTGGGCAAATGAATATTCTTTCGGTGTTTATGAGCCAAAAAATAAATTGTGATCATGCCCAACAATGATATGCCAATATATTTTAAAGCATTAGAAGAACATGAAGAGTTTTATATATATATATATATATATATATATATATATATAGTCTTATAGATTCTCAGAGACTAGGAGCTGAATGTTAAGGTTTATTAAATATATTCTCTCTGAGGCATGTGATCTTAAATGACAGAGCGACAATGGATTCGCTTAAATTTGAAATTTAATACTAAATGTGTGAAAACCGAAAATTTCTAAATAAATATTAAATATCCGGAAAGTTTAATTTGGATAAATTGAAATCCAAATTAAACAAGAAATGAAAAAGGAGAAATATAATTTGGATATTAAGAGATCCAAATTATAAGAAATAAACATGTTTATATTTATATAATTATATTATATAAGTATATTTTAAAGGTTAAAGAAATAAGAATGCGTATGAATGTACATATATATATATATATATCGTTATATACCTATACATTTATATAAGTATATATGTATATACAATAAATGTTATGTTGAATTAAATATATAAATAATAAAACAAGAAAATATATACTACAAGTATTATATATATATATGTATAGCAAATATAAATTATATATGTTTTAAAATATATAATAAATATAAATTTTAAAGGTATATAAATAGTGTATATTACATATATATAATTGTAAATATTAAGTATATTTATAATATACAATATGTATAATAGTATATTACATTTATAAATATAAAAAAATGATTTAAAAAAAAAAGGGCAGGAATCGGGAATAACCCGATTCCCTGCCTTGTTTCTCCTCTGTTACAAACATAGGAGAAACCTAAAGAAAAACCTAGAGGAAGCCGACCCCCTGTCGGCGAGAAGAGGGAGGAAAGGAAGGAGATGTTGTCGGCGAGCTGAGAAGGAGAAGAGAAAGAGCTGGCCGACGACAGGAAAAGGAAAGAAAAAGGAAAATGAAACGAAAAACAGAAAAGAGAGGAGAAAAAGAAAGGAAAAAGGAAAGAGGCAATGTCGACCAATCTAGATGCCGCCACCTTCACCTTCGATGCCGACGAGGTAAATCAAGGTGAGGAGATGACTGGCAGTGATGGAGGAAAATGAAAAGGGAGAGAAAAGAGGAGGAAAAGAGGTCCAGCTGCCACCTCCAGATTTGCCATCGCCGCCACCGTCGCTCGGGAAAAGGAGGCCAGATCTAGCCTCGTCGCCACCCTAGCAAGCTTCGGAGTGGCTGAACCCCCGGAAATGGTGGCCGCCGATGGCTGAACCGGCCAAGCAAAGCTGAACCGGTTTGACCCGACCAAACTAGTCTGAACCAGTCCGAACCGGTTCAGACCAAAAAAAAAAGAGAAAGAAAAGAAAAAGAAAAAGAAAAAGGAGAAGAAGAAAAAGGAAAAAGAAGAAGAAGAAAGAAAGAGAAAATGGGTAGGAAATTTGTAAAAATTATTATTATTATTATTATGATTTTATTGAATAATTCTACATGAGTCTAAATGTGAAAAAAATTGGACTTATAAAAATTATACAAGAACAATCAGAGCATGAACGAAATTGGGAGAGATTACATCGTCAACTTTGATACTAGGTAAGATACTTTTATAAAGCATTAGTAGCTTTATATTGTATGATTTGGAATTATGATTTTTGATATGATGCATTGATGGAATGATGTTAAAATGCTAAGAGGACCCACAACTGATGGTGGGGGTCTTAATAAGAAATAAATTGTGAAAAACCGACTGCTGTGTGGGTTATAAATTGTGTTTCCTTACAGGAGGTTTTAATAGAATTAAGTCATTATGCTGCCGAAATTTATATTGAAATGTTTAATGAAAAAGGCTAAGGTTTTCTCACATAAACGGAATCTTAGGAAGAATTATCGAAAGATGAGCTTTAAAAGGATTTTATCGCATTGCTTGAAAAATTTAATTTTTGGAATAGTCTAAGGACACGATGAATGGTCCATCTCAGTAGTGTGATTAAGACGATGAGAATAAGAAAGTAGATTGTGATGCCTTGTGGATATTTGATAGAATACAAGTCTATGTAAAAATATACTTGTACATGTCTATATTAAATAGATGCGGGTTTGGATTTTTACAATGATATGGATGGTCACAAGACAACTTAAATGATTGGAATACTATTGAGAAATGGTCAAATGATGTGTGAAAGGTGAATAAGAGCCGTGGTGTATTAGTTGTCATGATAATTTAAACTTGGAGAAATAGATAAGTGACTTTAACGTCTCATAAAAATTGTCGAAAATAAAGGCACATAACTAATAAATTGTGAAAGGATGAATCATGATACTGAAGTCAAAGAATTGAAATTCAAAAGTAATAGATCCTTATGGTTGTTGATTTTTATATATATGTGAAGATTGCGTGATTCTACTGCCCGATGAAGGCATAGAGACTCAAGTGGTGTATATGACGATTTAATATGAGTTATGCTTGGTTGAGATTTGAGACAACTGAGTGATAGTGTTCGGAATAATGCTTAGTACTATGCTTGTGATTCAAATGGAAAGTCACAAGAGTGTTGCTATGACATAATTATTGCATACCTTATCACCAATAAAACTCATGTCTTAAATGCATTAGCTGAAAGTATAGCATGAGATAAAGGTGAGATTATTAAAACTATACATTGGATATTTTTAACTATTTGGAGAGTGAACCTATTGAACTCAAATTTGAGTTTAAGTGGTAGGGGTTTTAATATCAATATTGTGGTATACAAGTAAATGTAATTGGACATCAAGTCAGAACTATGATCGAGTGCCAACACGTAAACCATAGATGGATTGGATAGGTGACTATCGACCTTGTGGTTTCATATCCTAGATGTCGACTTTGGAATAGATCTTGAATGACGATATCGGTGTTTGCATAATTCTAGTATCTTGATGGCTATAGAGAATTATGATATTTAATTATTCAAAGATACTAAAAGGACTCACACTAATGGTGGTGGTCCTAGTATTAATGATGAAATGTACAAGTGATTGTTATAGTCGAAAACTATTGAGAAAGAATATTGAATATCAATGAACCACAGTGAATATCAAATTTATCTATTAGGTATGATCCGATTGAAATCAAAAGGATGAAAATGAGGAATTTGGATTATAGTTAACGCTATAATTAAATGGTATATTTTATAAAAATGATAGTTCATTGTTTTGAACTCATGATTTAATTTACATCTTATTTAAGTATGCCTTGTTAAACTTGAAACATTAATAATGTTTATATGAATACTATAAAGTATTGATTAGTTTTGAAAGGAAAGTATATGGTGGATATATATATTTTGTATATAAAACTTTTTAAATGATAATACCATATGCTTTACATGATCTTTGAAAAGAAAAGCTAAAGATTTAAATGTTTTATGAGACTGTAGGCACCCTAAAAGAATTAAATTCAATAAAGCATAGTGGAAACCGCCTAATTGGAGATTTCTCATTAGGCAGAGATGCTTATCCGACAATAGTCATGGACAAGTCTCAGTTACGCCTGATCAGTGGGGCTGAGAGAGATGAGGTCTATGACCATAGATAACGCCCTAGTTGGTTTCTAGGGGACGATGACATGATTTTCACTGCTAGCTACAGTGATCTAAGTCTTTATTGATAGAGCATTAGGGATTTAGCCTAGTCTCAAACCGATATGATATGAAGTCTAAAGTATGATTTTATTGATATGAACTCTAGACTTGACATGATTTATACAGTACATGAAACATACTTGAGATGAATATGAAATATGTTTTGAAACTGTACATGTTTTAAACATGTTTTAAAAGTACATGTGATATGATTTCGACACTTATAAGATTCATATATAATATTATGTCGAACATGATATGATATGCAGTCTAGAGTATAATTTGATTTGATATGAACTCTAAACCTGATATGACTTACAGTATATGAAAAATGTTTTGAAAACCGCACATGTTTTAGACATGCTTTAAAAGCGAATATATGATTTGCAAATTGTATATGCTCCGATCATGTATTAAAAGTAAATATGAAATTAATTGAAATTTTATATGTCTGAGCATGTTCTAAAGTATATATGATATGATTTGAAATGATAGTGGTTTATACAGTAAAGTTTTATAATTTGTCTACTAAATCATAACATAATAATATGCTTTTTAGATAAGATATGTCATGACCTTATATTGTACATAAACATGAGAATTACATAAGGAGTGTCATGACTCGGTATTAACGATATTCCATCTACACGATGTTATGATATGATACGATACATGAATATAGAAATTACACGAAGAGAATTATGACTTCGTCCTACCGTGATCATGACTCTCCATATGGAAAGTGATATGAGATGATAGAATACATGAGTTTGATTATGAAACGCAAAGTGACTTGATACGAAATCTCAATTAAACATGATATACGATGAGATTGATATGAGTATGGATTAATAGTATATGATATTCAAATTATACACGATGCATTGTTGTGCGATGCAATGTAGTATAAGGACAAGAAGATCGAAAGTGATTAACTTGATCAATTTAGAGGTCTGAGTGATAGACAGATGATAGGAATTGAGATAATGAGATGTTATCGATGAAAAAGGTGAAATGTAATTGCAAACTTGCAGGTTTTAAGCATTGCGGTTAAGACAGTATAATTCTACACCTACATTTATATTAGTATCTTACTAAGCCGTGGTTTTGCTCACCCTACTTAATTTCATCTCTTTTCAGATAATTGAGTTAAACTTTGCCGTGAGCGCTTCTAAGTGGGCCTCCGGATACGGTATCTGGGCTTGGTACTAGTCTTCTGAGGTATATGTTCTTTATAAAATGTTTGTTTATATGTAAGACTTTAATTGATGCACAGTACATATTCTGTTAAACAAGTCAGGATGTAACTTAGAACCATTTTCTCGCTAGTTTAATATTTAAATGAAATGACTATAAGTCACCTAAATAGTGTAGTAACTACACTGACACCGAATACAAACCTTAAAATGAAAAAGAAAAAATTTAGTCCAGAAATTTGTAAGAGAGAAAAAGTATGAGTAATAAGTGAAAGTCGCGACCTTCAGGTCGTGACAAGATGAGAGAAAGACCAAAGGTAGTAATTGCAATACGGAATTTACTAAATTTAATTGAATAACTTAGCTGGATTATGGAAGAGTTTACTAGATCAGCTGCTTCCTTGATATAAATCATAAGTGAGAAAGTTAAATATGTGGGTGGAATACTTGAAAGGATCAAAAGGATCAAAAGAAATACATTGTGAAGTATCATATTATTCGGGAAAAGCAACTGAAGTGGCAAGTGTGTTGAATTTGAAATATGTATTAAGAAGGTATTTTATAGAATGACTAGATAATGTAGATTGTTGGAGTAATTCTCAAATTCAGATTGAAAGTGATTTCCTTTAGTAATCATATGTATACAACTAGAAAAAAAATCAAGCCAAACTTAATAAATAAAATTGATCTTACTTAGAGGAATAAATAAATAAATTTACTGCCGATTATATAATGGATATGCACATGAATTATGAGATGGGCAATAATAGTTAAAGGCAGGATTGATATTTTAAAAATGATCACTTACAGAAATTTGATCTTTGAGAGAGATTACACCTCCAGATATATTCTACTCCCAAATAGTATTAAAAGTACTATAAAAATGAGTAGTGTACTTATAATTTAAGATGAAAAGATATATAAAAATGGAGATTGATACTAAATGTTTCATAGAAGGTGAATAGAAGTTAAACAAAAAAGTTTGCAAGTTTATTGCAGCCCTTACCAAATCAATGTGGAAAAAGGGAGCCAATCGGGAGAGATTTACTTTGAGGTTACCGAAAAACCGAAAGAACTATAATGTTACAGAAGTGAGTAAAATAACAAACTTCTCAGTGACTAGATTTATTACTTTTCTTAGTGCCTTAGCTGATATATGTATTGTGACATCCTCGTCACTACCCAAATATCAACTAACTTTTTACTTCACATGTCATTTAACTAGACTTGTTTATCAATGTCATCCTTTCTTTCTTCTTATACGTCATGCTTTATTTCTTATAGCACGATATCCAATTTGCATGAATAAAATTTCTTATATGTATTTACACATGCGTCACATAACTTACATATCCTATATCCCCAAACTTCTTAATATACATTAATGAAATGTTGTACTGCACAATAGTCTGAAGCACATAATACATGAGTATACCTTCAATAGTTATTGGGAAGCGTATCTCGAAGGTACACTATAAGGTCTCAAAAGTAAGCTCCTCTATTTGGAGAGGAATTCACTTCAGGTAATCTGTATAAAAAAAAAGTTCGTAAAAGGGTGAGTTTACGCTCAGTAAGAAATAAATGTAAAAGAACGTACTATGCCACTATATGCAGTTTTCCTGCTTAGCTCTATAATGTCATGTAAAATCATTATAAAACATGTATCATATAATTTCTTCAAATATCATATACATCTAATATCAAATAAGTCAAATACTCTCAATTTCCTTTAATTCACTTGAAATCACATTTACAAATACAATTAACTTCAATTTCAAATAACTTCAAATACTTTCAAATACTTTCTTACGAAATCACTTGCAAATATTCAAATAACTCAACTATATTCATATACCTCAAATACTTTCATATGTATCAATTCACTTGGAATTGAACATACAAATAACCTTCAAATACTTATGGAGACATTTGACACCCAATAAAATCATGCACCAAATAAATCCCGTAAGGGATGCACATATAAAGTGGCGTACCCACGCATGGGCCAGGGATCCTCTCCTAAGCCAAAACATAAGAGACATATGGCCATTATCTATAGACCACAGTGAACACTAGTCAGGTGACATCTGTGGCGACCGAGGCCTGACTTATGGTTCCTCAGCTCAAATACACATAACACATAATCTTAGGGACTTGATCAGAGTCCCTTCAACACATATTGATAGTGCATAATCATTAAGTGGTTCATTGTCTCAAAACATTAGGTAGCAAAACTACTTCTTAGAAAACCATTGCCTTCCAATAAACATTCTTATATACTTTAATGATAATTCAAATACATTTATATAAGTAAATATAAAATTATTATTTTCAAAGGGAGCAGTTGACTGCTATTTTAGGGCAGTCGACTGCTATAGCATAAATAAATTTTATAAATTTATTTTCTTTTTTCATTTAAATTATTTAAAAATTCCAAATATACTTAGGGCAGTCGACTGGTCAAATAGGGCAGTCGACTGGTCCGCAAACAGAAACTTTTTTGAGAAAATGCAGTCGGCTGGCTCTTTGGCGGTCGACTGGTTTGCAAACAGAATGCTTCTGGAAAAATGGCAGTCGACTGCTATATAGGGCAGTCGGCTGCTTTAAGTCGGTTTCGGAAAAAGTTACGTCACGACTGTCTCTGAGCAGTCAGCTGCTATTTACAGCAGTCGCTGCCCCGAGCCAAATCGTAACTGGGCGAAAACCGTGATTTTAAACCTTCTTGCACTTAAAACAGCTTTTGTTTCAAACCACACATGCAACCAAAAAGGAACATAGTCTCCCTACGTCTGTTACACATATTCCTTACCCTCGATTCACTTCGAATATGCAAATCCCTTGGTTGCACCAATTCTTGCCTTTTACTTCCTCAAAGCTGCATAATTCATAACAAATCAAACCTTTAAGAAACCTTTATAACTATGCTCTACCAACTCAACTTAACTCCAAACCATAAATAGAATTGAGAAAATCAACTTCTATCCTTACCTTTGTTATTCATCAAAATTTCAGAATTTCAGATATCTTCACTTCCTTGGATTCAATCCACCAAACTTCATATATAACTTAAACTAGTGATGAGGAGTATTTTTAGTTAAATAAGCTTAGCGATTTGATGAAAGGAGATGATGGTTTGTCAAGGCAACTATGAGGAAACTTAAAGAATTCTGGAAATGAAGGAGAGGCAACGAGAGGGAGGGCTGGGAGTGTTGCTGCCGATTGGTGATGGCTAAAGATGGTGACTCATGCCATTTCATTTAATGCCATCCTTATCCCATAATCATCTCATCTCAGCCAGGCTTCCTTTTTGACTATGCTTTTGACCCTTCTTTGACCATTTAATTCCTTTTTCTTCCATTCATATCAGCCACATCTCAATTAACTAACTAAAAATTCTGATATCTATTTTATCATCCAATTAAATCATTTCCTCTTAGCCCTTAACCTTTTGGCTCTTTAACTCTTTGACCATCATTATTTGACCATTCATTTAATTGGTCTCTTTTCTTCCATATAACACTTGGCTTTAATTACACTTAATTTTCTGATATTAATTCTTTTCTCATACTTTAAATATTTTCCTGATATCAAAATAATTTCTTTGACTAATTGACTATCAATTTCATTATTTCTTCATATGTCTCATACATCAGAACTTTACATTTATTTAATTATTTTAGCTGGAATTCTTCACAACTATAAGAAAATTACATGAAATTAGGGGATTTCATATGTATTCTCTGAAATAGTGAGATGGTATGTGGAATTCCAAGAAGCATTGCTTATGATATGGATTCCCATGTCGCATTCTAATTTGAGAGAGAATTTAAAAGACTATGGGAATTCTAATGTAGTTCTAGCAGCGCTTTTTACGTATAAAGTGATGGATAAATTAAGCGTACTACTTAGAAGCTTAAGAATACATTGAGATGCGAGTGCTATGGATTCAAAAGCTCTTGGGACTACTATAAATTTATTTCAAATTAACATCGGCATGGTACTATATGAGAAGTAAAATGGTGTATAATATAGACTTTAAATGATATATAAGGAAATGGGGAATCTAAAACTGTTAACTCTCGAAATAGTAAAGTAAGCTACTTATTACATACAGATTTGGTATAAGAAATCAAGAACTGTATATATATATATATATATATATATATATTATATATATATATATATATATATATATATATAAGGCGGCAGTAAAGTTATACCAATATCAAATGCCGACCTAAGAATTCCTCATTAGGAATCTTACATTTGAAATGCATTGTGAAAGAAGTACTTGAGGAAGAAAATTTGTATAAGGAATAAAGAATTTAAAGTACATAAGCCATTTCAATGATCGGTTCGAGCAAAATTCGGAGGACCGAATTTCCTTAGGTGGGGAGAAAATGTAAGAACAAGTTATTTTGTACTGTACATGTACAGTTATTCATTTATTTATTAATAAATGATTTATTTGTAAATATTTTATAAGTTGTAAGTATATAAGGATGTGGGCCCCACTCCACTTTTCGATCCCAGATGAAATTATAAATGTGGAAATAGTGTACAGATGGTGAATTGATTATAAGGAGGAAATTTTAGAGACTTGAAATTAATTTAATTTCAGTATTTGAAGTTGTTGGCAAACAAATTAGAAAATGATGGATACGTCCCAAGGGTATCTTAGCAAATTCCTCCCAAACCAAAATGAATTGGGACGAAATAAAAATATCGTGTTATTTTATATGAAAAGTACTTCAACATGGTGTCAATAGATTTCTCGAAACAGTCACAAAAATAGAAAAATTTGTTGGCAGATCACGGTGGTAAAATCGTAATTTCTCACTATCTGTGCACCACGTGTCAACGAAACCACTTCCAATCATCAAATTATGATTAATATGATCATTTGGAACTGAAATCCAAAATTTTGGAGTATGATTACAGAAGTTTAAGGGCATTTTGTCCAAAATCTTTATAACATAAGGCAAAATGGTCATTTAACATGGGTTGGTCAAATTGGTTAAAGA
This sequence comes from Heritiera littoralis, assembly GCA_031772115.1. Lineage (NCBI taxonomy): Eukaryota > Viridiplantae > Streptophyta > Magnoliopsida > Malvales > Malvaceae > Heritiera > Heritiera littoralis. The sequence goes on along the minus strand of JAPDPK010000049.1, from coordinate 4,432,978 downwards.
TTAACCAAACATTGACCTAAATACATCAAATTTAATTAAAATAAAAAGGTTAAAATCTGAAAATTTAGAAATAATAAAATATGTGATGGCAAAAGTGTAAATTTTGAGAAGTTAAAAAAAGAAAGTCATGTGGTAAGCTTTCATTGGTTGGGTTATGAATAAAATAAGATGAAATAGAACAATGTTCAGCCCATAAACCGACCTATTCCTTCTTTATTTCTGCTGGAAATTACGTCGCCTGTAGGTGCTTCTTCTTCTTCTTCTCGTTTTCCTCCATGATAAGCCTTCTCCACCTTGTAGAACTTAATTAAATCACCACTAAATCACCAAGTACCTTGAAATAGAAATAATTCCTCACTGTAAGAGCTCCTCAAACCTGAAATTTGGTGGTTGATTTCCAGCGTTTGGAAGCTCAAATTTCTGTTGATAGTCACGATTCAAGGTAAGGACTTGGGGGTTTATGTTTTCATTGAATTTAACCATAGTAGTAGACTGATCTAAATGTGAATAACTTGTTATATGCCTGAGATGGAACTAAAATGAAGAATTATACAACTTGCAAGAATTGATCATTAAAGGAAATTGAAGGATTTTTTGGTGGTTTTGATGTAGGAATTGTAGGAATTAGTAGATATTGGTGCATGGAATCTACTGGGATTTAATTAGAACTAGGATTGAATGATAAAATTTGCCAAAACACGAAGTTGGCGTGAGCATGAATACTTTTCGGTAGAGCAGGACAGTTACGATGGTGAGGAGTTTTTGTTGATTTTAACATATTTGATGAAACTTTTAAGTGAATAAATAATATATGTAAAGATTGAAAGTGAACAAAGAATAAAAACCTTGAAGACAAGTTAATGGTACCTTACGGGAAATGAAGCAGAACTGATGGTGGCGTGAATGATGAATATGGTCTGCTGTAGGTGGCGTAAATTATTGTGGACTAAGAATAATCATAAAAAGCTTAATCAAATAAAGACATGAATTAAGTCAAATATAGAGACTGGACAGCCGGTTGTAGAGGAAAATGGATACAAAAGCATGCTGACTTTAGTGGCAGAAAAGTGTAAATCAATTTATTGTAATGTGAAAATGATAATAGAAATTATAGGTAAGTGAATTAATAGTTTGAGAATTGGATAAGGCCATTCGGCCATGAAGAGTTATAAGATGATGAATGCTGATTTTTATAATCACATGATATAAAATGACCATATGCAATGCAGTGATGAAAATTGAGATATAAAATAAATTAAGGAAAACCATAAGAATCTCATAAGGGAAATTCGGCCAAAGCACTCTCATGGGATCTTAATGCACACTTTTATGATCTAAAGGTTAAAGGAAAATAATAAGATCATTGAAGTAATTTTGGTGGAATTATTTATAGCCTGGGAATAACAGATTTCATGTGGTGCATCCGAAGAGCTCGGTTACGCTATACAGGTGAGGGATGTGTATGTAAGCCATAGTGATATTTCGAATGCATATTTATTATGCAAATAAATTATTATGAATATTCTTGAAATGAAATGCATGGAAATCTGTGAAATTAAGGCTGTCCATGAAAAATGGAAACTGTGTTTGATTTGCAGGAGGGTTAGGATAATAGTAGCCGTTATGCTGCTAAAAATTTCTAAAATATTTTCTAAAAATACTAGAAAATATTTAATTACATGATTTGATAAATTCCTAGCCTTGAAAATGAGAAATTGATTTTTTTCATAGAACATGAATATACTGAAAAATATTATATAAATATTCATGTTGCCAATTTGGCTGAAAGTGAGAATACAGAATATTCTTCTTACATGTTTTACACCATATGATATGGTTTATGAGATGAAAAGATGGAAAGTGAGTATTTTATAAATTATTTTTCATAAATATTCACTTTATGATTTAATAAAATCTTTTATGGACTGATTGAAGATTTATTGATTTTCTTTACTTCCATAAAGGTGATATGATTGTGAAAATATTATTTTGAGACTACTTGGCCCCATATCATGCCGATATGTGATATGTGATATGTGACATGTGATATGTATTCAGTCCCGGTTGACACGTGATCAGTGTTTGACTGAGGACTACCCTAGACTATGGCCATAGATCTGACATGATTATCATTGCCCTACGGGGTACTTTCTTTCTAGCATGATATATTCTGGGTGATGCCTTAGTCTCCACTTTTATGAGATATGAAATGATATGTGACATGGAAAATGTGTTTAAATGAAAAAGTATATGAATATGTTTTTATATGAAAAGGAAAATGACTTCTAACAATTTACTGTGCTACATAAAGCACCGTACTGTTATGACTGATACAATGACATGTGAAATGGGTTAAATGAGAATTGTGTATATTCAAACTAATATTCTTTTAAAGAAATCTATGAATATTAGTTTATTTTATTTAAATGCTTTATTTTATAAAACATTACTTTGAAAAGGATATGAAATGAAAGGAAAAATGATTGATCCCAACAACAATATGTACTCCTTATAGTCGCTTCTAGGTTCTGGGACAAGACAGGTATTTCAAAATACATTCTTTACTCCATCCGGATCCTTAGCCGACTATAGTATCCTTCCTATTTTGGTTCTTAGAGCACTTATAGGAAAATAAGGATTTTTATTGCATATAAATTTTTGAATATCTAGTTTTACATACAATTCTCTTACTGAGCCATGGTTTGCTCACCCTTTTATTCTAACATCTACAAAGTACTTACAGTGACAGCGTGATTTGTATCTGAGGATTATTGGCTGCGCATATAGTGCCCCGAGGTAGCGAGCTTATATCTTGGAGGTATAATAATTTATTTTATATGTTTAGACATATTTTATAGTACTATAGTGTTGGAAATTAAACAGGGGATGTAATGATAAATAAATTCTCGGTATATAAATATTTCAGTAATTATAAATTATAGTTTGTTAAATAGTTACTTTACAAAAAAAAGAAAGTAAGGCATCGTAGACAGTCCAACCATATAAAATGTGGGGAAAAACATGAAAAGTATGGATACGGGATGTGACATTAGCATTCCACAAATGCTCATATTTGTCGCACATCAATTATATCTTGAATCGCACTCGATAATCATATTAGTTTATAATAATCTAGAGCGATCCTAAGTTACATCCCAAACTATTTTCATTAAACATGTACTGTGTACCCTATAATGTCCATACATGATAACTAACATCCATATAAGATCCATATACCTCAAAATGGCAAAAGTAGCACTCGAAGGACTAGACAAGTATCACTAATAAATACCATCTCCGAGGCTCGTACTAAAACTCCAAGTGTGGAGTCCAGCTTGTATGATCTGCGAGGATTTTAGAAAGGGGTAAGCAAAACCACGGCTAAGTAAGTAGTTTAAGTAAACAGATACTAGGCCCATGTCAGTCTATATGTACATGTATGCATGATAGCAAATAAGGTGACATATATGCATGACGCTGCATTCTGTACACTAAATGTACCAACATAGACTCTCACTCAAGGCTAAGAATGTATGGGGAATTAATCAGCGAGATATCTTAAGTACCTCATTTCCTCGAGTCTCAATACGATACCTAGAGATACAACCTCTTGACTTGATGCCATAATGTCACCAAAATATTCACACTACAAGGTTTCGTATGCTTAAAGTTAAAAACTGAGTTTTATTACATTTAGTTTGAAACGGATAATCATACAAAAATTTAAAATCAATAAGACTCAGTGTGAAGCCTCAAGTACTGAAACAATTACTGACCTCAAACAGATTTCGGATGCAATTACTCAAAGCAGAGAATAATACCGAAAACTAAAAATCAATCACTGTAGGCACGAAGCCTTAAGGTACTGAAAACTGATACATATATTAAAATAGGCTTCTGACGTATTTAATTCAATAGATAGTTATACAGAAAACTGATAATCAATCAAATCAGGCATGAAGCCTTAAAATACTGAAAGCAAATACTGATAGAGTTTAGGCATGAATCCCTGATAACTGATATTGATGCTGATGTCCATCCTAGCTAGTGATGGAGTAGGTGTCGCAAGCAACACAATACCTATGGCCATAGATTATACTCCAGTCTCACTGATCAGTCGAGAGCTGGAACTTGTTTGTTGGCTTTCCAAATAAGCCTGATAATGCCTAAAGCTCAAGGCTCGTAAGGCACAAATACTGATACTAATTCTGAAGGTCTAGAGCACAAAGCTCAATAGACGGGTAATAGAATCTAGAGCAAGGCTCAATAAGCTTAAGTGACTCGAGGGTCAATGGATTTGCTTGCACTTAAAAAACATATTGGAAAACAGTTTTCTTGTGTAGCTCTTAAAATCCATGGATTTCAAAACACTAGCAAAAAATTTTTGAGCTTTAAACATACAAAATTTTTATAATGTCCGGAATCAGAAAAATTCGAACCAATTTTTTTCCTTTTCACTTCTATCTTTCTTATTCAATTATTCGGTATCAATCGGTTTGCTTCAATGTCGATGTAAGTTCGATGTGCAATTTCCAATGCAATTAAGTATTTACACCATTAAATTAATAAATTCATAAATAATAAATAAGAACTCGTAAGTAAAACTATAACATAATATTTATAATTTTCTGTTCACAACAATTCAGAGTAATCTACATCCCACAAATTTATATACATACTCTATTTACATTTGCTATGCAATTACATGTCTAAATATAAATATAAAATTTTGCATATACTTGTTCACTTGATACTTTAGAACTCCTACTACTCTCCTTCATTAAAAGGTCGCAGCGTATTGGCACGCACTCTAATGAGCTATCTGGGATAGTGAGAAGGGGGTGAGCTTTGGGAAAAGCCTAGTAAGAAACACATATAAAAGTACGCACTAGATGCAGTTAAATAAATAATTCATTTTACTAATCAAGAAAAGGTATATCAAATATAAATATTAAATGCAATAAAAACATTTATTTTCTAACAGCTCGTTAAGGTACACTATAGGAAGGATACTATAGTCGGCTAGGAAACCAAGTGGAGTATGGGAGGTACTTTGAAGTACCCGTCGTGTTTCGGTCCCTAGAAGCGACCATAGGGAATAGAAAGTTGTCAATAAAATAATTATGCAATATAAAACATTACTAATTTCATGTCGTTTCCAATCAATAAAAACATATAAAACAATTTTATTTTAAACAATTTCATGATGCAATTTTAGTATGCAATCTCAATAACCAATATGGTAACAAATTCAAGATCATGAAATAATACAATAATTTCAGTAATTTTGTCAATGTAGTAAAACGATTCTTTTAAAATCATTAAAATAGAATAATGCACTTGTACCGAGAAAACTCATATCACTTCTTTTGTCACTTGTTAATCAATCGTATATCATTCTTGTAAACCAAATCATTTAGTAAACCAATCGTCTATCAAGTATCACATATCAATGGAAAAATAATCTCCCAGAGATTCATGCACGCACTATATCCCGTAAGGTACCTATATAGGAAGGCCAGGGATCCGGAACTCTTTAGCCAATCCTACAAAACACTATAACGAATGGCCATCATCGATCACTCACAGTTCACACTGATCAGGTGCTCACTGCGTAAACCTGTGGGTTTGACCGTAGTCCCACAATCATATACAAGTAAACCTGCGGACTGATCAGGTCTCGCAGTCATATACACATAAATCACATAAGCACATAAGTATGCATGATCACCAGGGAGACATCAATTACATAAAATCATTTCATTTAACAGTAGAAATCATTTTCAAATAGCAATTATCTTCAATCAGTCGAAAATCATGTAAAATAGTAATTTATGCAATTTAAACAATTCATGTGAATTTTCTTATGTAAATCATTTAATAAAAATCATTTCTTGCAATTCATGTTATGTAATTCATTTCATGTAAATCATTTCGTGTAATGCAATTCATGTTACTTATGTCACGTAATTCAATTCATGTAAAACATTATATATAATGCAATATTTAGACTTGTAGAAATTAAAGATAAATTTTATTTCTTGTGTTCGGAAAAATTGGGAAGGAGCGAATTAGACGAGATTTCCAAGAAATTTCAAATAACAATAAAGCATATCTTATACGACTCCTAAACATGTTTCTTACCTCTACTTCCGTGCAATTTAAAATCCAATAACTCCAGTCACACCTTTTTATTCTTTTCGATTTTCCTAACACTGCACAATAATTTCAAATTATGTTTAAAATTCAATACTATAATTCTAATAAACAATTCATAATTCTCTACTAATTACCAAAATATAATCTCAATTAAATTTCTTTCTTTCCTTTAAATCCCATGTCACTAATAATTCCACCTTATATTTAAAATCCCATATTTTAATTCCAATAATTATTCTAGTAATTCTTGTTTTCGATTTTATTACTTTTCATTATAAATCAAATTTACTTTATTTCATTTTCTATTAATTATCAAAATATAATTTCCATTATTTCACATTCTTTGTTTAATTTCCATGTCATCAATAATTTTCAATTTCAATTTAAAATTTCATATAATTTTCAATTTCAATTTAAAATTTCATATATAACTTTAATGAAGGTTCCTATAATTTCTTATTTTCCATTTTATCAATCTCTTTAATTTATTATTTATTTATTTAATTTCCTATTAAATGTCTTAGCATACTATACTTTATTTAAATCTTTTCTTAATTCTAATTCTTATCTATAATTTCACATTTTCAATTTTACTAGTCATACTATTACTTCTATTATTATTTTCCAATGTAATTTATTTTATTTCTTATTAAATATCAAAATTTTACTATAATTAAATTGACTTATTTTTCCTAAGTTGAATTTCATTAAAGTTCTATTGTCATTAATTATCTATTATAGTCACATAATTCATTTTTACATTAAATTTTATTATTTTCCAATTCAAATTTTACAAATAAATCTTTGTTCACTATTAATATTAATTCTATTGTTTGTTTATGTCAAAATTACCTCCATTTTATTAGTTCCTTAACTCTTAATTTATATATATAAAAAAATCTTCCATGTAAAACCCATCTTTCAAGCTTGGTTAAACACTCTAATTTACTTTAACCCATTCTTTTTCTCAAATTAACCTTATACTTATTCTTCCTTAATTATTCACATCTATTCCATACCATTAACTTATTAAAATTCATCACCAAGACTATTCCATTTTGCCATTGCCGAGTGTTCATGAAGTCTCATTCTAATGGTCTCTTATTTGCTTTTCTCTCAATTTAACTTAAAGAAATATTTTCCACTCATTTAATATATTTATCCTACAATTCTTTTTATACTTAAAACTTGTATAATTTCCCCATTTCTGTCAGCCAAAACCATAGTTTTCTTATGGACTCTCCCTCACGGTTGTTCCTTCATTCTCTTCTCTAGTTCTTGTCTTGTAATTACTCTTACCTACTTAGGCTTTTTATCAAGCATCTTTAATTCATCAAGACTCCATCACCACCAACCAATTAACTTCATGGCCGAATGGCCCTTAACAGGTTTTCATTGTCAATCACTCAACCATTCTCACGGCACCATGATAACCAACATTACACCATTTCCATATTTTACAAACTAATACTATAACTAAACTCCCCTCATAATTCACTTAAATTTTCAACCCATCATACAAAATTTCAGCATGAGTTCCACGTTTTTTTTTCCTCTCATAACCGAAGCAACCAATTCTGTCCACCATCAAATTTTCTTCAATTCAAAGCTATAAGTAAGTTCTATTAACTCCATACAATCATAATTAACAAGCAAGATGAATTAAAACCATTTATTCCCTTACCTCCCATGAAAGCCGAACTGTACAGCAATTACAATTGCCTACATTCCTTCAATTTTGGGTCTTCAATTTTCTCGTTTTAGAACGTTCTTGAGTGCCGGACAGGATTTATAGAAGGTCTTTGGTGTTTCAATGGAGACAAGTGGTGATTTGGCTAGGAAAACGAGAAGAAACATGAAGCTAGATGGCGAGGAGAAGAAGAAAACGATGAGTAAGTCGGTGTACCAGAAAACCGAGCAAACATTCCATCCAATAGGATTTTAGCACATGGTCCACTATCTTTTCTCTCCTTTTTTTTTTTTTGTCTAAATCGGGTCTGCATCCACTGTGCAGCAAGCCACGAGCTTGCTGCGATTTTCCTCTTTTTTTAATTAATTAATTAATCATTTATTTATTTTATCTGTTTATTTATTTATAAGCACATAACAATATAACGTCAATATATCATGAATATATTTTTTTATTAACAGCCATAGATACATATATATATATATACACATTTATATTAACATTTTTGTATATATAAATATATTCTTAACATATACTATATATATATATACACATACATACATATATTTCTATATATTTAAAAATTTATATTTTACAATATAATTATTTTATATTAAAAACATATTTATATATAATTTATATATTATATATAATCCTTAAAACATATATTTATCCCTTTTTTATTAATATATATTTATTGCTTAAAATAATATTAATTGCTCATATATGTGTGTATATATTTGTACATACACAATTACATAAATAGATATACACATTTTATTATTATTTTATTTAAATTTTATTATTATTTCTTAATGCTAAGATTAAATTTCCACATATTAAATCTACAGTTCATCAATTAATATTGGAAATTCAATTTATAGAACCCTAATTCCAAAATAAAAGAATTCACGGTTATCACATGAAATTTCTTTACGCGAGGATTATTCTATAACAGTCTGTGAGTTCAAAGTCAATTTGGTTTGACCGATATTCAGAAAAATCATTCCAAGGTATGGACACGATCGTCATTTTCGAATTTGCTCCTCGCTTTTTGAAATACATTCAAACGAGGTGATTTTTGAGATACGGATTCTTGCTATATTCATATTTCCTTTCAAATATCAACATTCTAAGGTCTCACTTCAATCTGGACAGAGAAAATCCTGATGGGGCCCTCACTGAGTACCTCTTTAAACCTTATCGAGTAGACCCTTATTTGATTATTTTAACAATTAATATTTTCTTTTTAAATTCCTACACTGTGTACCTTTATATCAAAAATGAGAAAATTAGGGTCCTCACAATTTTTGATTTTTTTTAAAGTCAACTCAAACCATAAATTTTTAAGCTAAACAATATGCAAGTCGTTATAAAAACTCATGCGTAAAATAGCTTGCATTAAAATATGTTATATGCGAGTGCATGTATGCATCAATGAAAGCTCCTCTATGTATATAACACTGCTACTAAGTGTAGTCTAATACGAACCATGCACATATGTACTTAACTTACGCAGACACAAAGACAAGTTCATTTAATGGTATCGAAACTAGAGTTTTTCATGCCACTCAACATGCGGGCTTGGCTAGCTACAACACACAACACAAAAAACAATATTTCAGTTCCAGCCCTAACATTTTCTAGATTCACAATTCAAACTTTTCTTTACATCTTACCTTAGTAGCTCGATCGACGACATTTCGCCTCTTAATTCATAAGCTAGCTTAATTATTAAAGAAATTTGAATGCTTCCTATGAAATGGTACTAGTAAAGCTTACTTAACCCACTTAGCTCTAGGCTAATCTATTTCCTTCCTGAGCTGAAAAGTCTGTATTCAAGCCTCTACACCGCTTTGATTCACTACACATAATTCATTGACATTTCAATAACTCTTCGTTAATATGCTTTATCAAACACTAAGAACAAGAGTCTTAAAATCACAACTATTTAAATCTTTCCTTATCAAAATTTACTTTTCCATATTCTACAATTTCATTTATATATACACACATATATTTATTTAGCTAAACCAAGAAATAAATCTTATCCTTGAGAAATCTTTAATTCCAAGCCTTTCATTAGTTTCCTTAATACTTTCTAAGCTTCCTACACCAACATTTATTCTTTCTTCATTATCAAACTACTAGCATACATTAATATATGTATATGTACATATATAAATTTATCACCATCCCCATCTTCTACAATATCCACAAATTAACCTCAAGTAAATATAAACCTTACCTTAAAGTCCATAAAATTGAGGCTTCCTTAGCCTTGAACTACCCTGATGTTGTGTCCCTATACAACCAACAAATTTGCAAGCTCAACCTTAGAAATACCTTGTGCATTCTCGGTTCTTGCTGCCCTTAAACACCTTGTCCATTCTTTTATTTATAGGCTACCACTCAAGCTCGGTTCAACCACCAAACTCTGTACCTAGACTAACTTGAACTTCCCACTTTTGACCTTTCTTTTAGATTTTATTTTAGAATTTAAACCAACACTTGATCCCGTTTCTGAGCCTTTGTTTTCATAGCCCAATCTCACTTATGCACATAACTAAACACAGCCCTTGCCTTCACGTTTCTTATCACTTCCAACCGAATGTGTACCTTTTATCTCCTTCATCGTTCAGTTCCAATATCCAATAGCATTCCCACCTTGTTTTAGCTCTAAAGTATAGCCTAGTCAAAGCCCCAAGATCAGCACCGAAGTGCCCTGCCTCAAACACTCAAATGCCCTCGAAATCCCCTGTTGCCAATCACCAAAAATAGCTTTGTTTTGAGCTCAAATAGAAGCCTCAGCCAGCCACCTCCAACAATGCCCAACATTGCTCAAACAGCCGCTACAAGCACCCGGAACGGCCAACCAAATCGTAGCACCTCCTTTGTTGCCGAGAGCTCTATCGTTTCCCTTGTCTCCTTACGATTTCTCTTCAGTCTTTTTATTCACTCTCTCTATTCTCTTCTCTCTTCTTCTTCTTTTTCTTTCTTTTCTTTTTTTTAATTGGTTTTGGTTTTTGACAGAGGATTAGGTAATCCTCTGCCTTTTCTTTTCAATTCCTGCTCCCATAAGAAGCCAATGGCTTCCTAAGGAAGCTATTCGGTCTTCCTCTTTCTTTCTATATATATATATATATAATCTTTCTTGTTTTAATTTTATATATATAGATATTTCTTGTCATACATTTATGTACAACAGTAACTCTTATATATTCTATATTTATATATATTTTATACTTGATGTCTATATATATATATATACACATATTTATATAAATATATATATATGTATATTTATATATATTATTCATATACTCATGTGTATATTGCATTTAATTTAATGTAATTGTATTCTTTATTTCATTAAGTGAATATATAGTTATATATATTTATTTGTTCTTTTAATTATCTATGCACTTAGGTTTCGTAAGTGCATTCATATAATTTATTAGTTTACTTCACAAATATGAAAAATTTTAATTTATTTTCCTTATTGAATTAATGTATATCTCTTGAATTTATTTATACAATTTCTAAATTATATAAATGTATTATTCATTTATTGCTAAAGTTACTAAACTTGAAACTTCATTCTCATTACTTGAGATAATAATAATTACAGGGTACATCTCAATTCTTACCTTATTCAATGTCTTTTATTTATTTAATAACTAGTTACAGAAATTTGCAATCTTTACAGCAAGGGACCAAGCTAAATTATCAAGAAATTGAAAAGTTGGCTTATGCTTTGGTCATGTCTACAGGGATACTTCGACCTTTCTTCTAGTCACATTCTATCAACGTGCTAACATATCAACCTCTTAGGCAAATTCTCTAAAAGCTCAAACTGTCTAGGCGGTTGATCAAATAGGCGATTGAGCTCAGTGAGCATGATATACATATTAAGCCGAGGTCGGCCCTCAAATCCCAGTAATGGTATATTTTGTAATTGAATGCGTAGGCACCAATAAGGACACTGAAGATAGCACCAAAGAAAATAACATAGAAGAAGAGGAAAGGGCGTGGAAGCTATATGTCGATGGATCAACCATCAGAAGATAAAGTGGAGTCGTGCTAGTAATGAATAGCCTGGAAAACATTAAGGTTTAGTACACCCTCAAATTCAAATTCAAAGCATCCAATAATGAAGTCGAATATGAAGCACTGATCACAAGGCTAATATTAGCTAAAGAATTAAGGGTTGAAAAGTTGGTAGTTCTCAATGACTCCCAATTAGTGGTAAACCAGATAAATGAGGAATTTGAAGCCAAGGGTAAAATAATGACAAAGTATTTGGGGATGGTCAAGGCATTGTTAACAAGTTTCAAAAACTATTAGATAAAACAAATTCCAAGGGAAGACAACACTGAGGCTGATACCCTTTCTAAATTAGCCATTGGGCCCAGCCTAAACCTCATGGCAAGAGTTATAGTAGGAGATGTTGATCAAAGAAGCATCACCGAGGGGAAAGAAGTAATCCAAATAAAAGAACTAGATTCATGGTTGGACCTCTATGTGAGATACTTGACCATGGGAGAACTACCAACTGAGAAAAACCTTGATAGGGCCCTGAGAAGAAAGGCACCGAAGTATACCCTCATCAATGGCAAACTGTACAGATGATCCTTCAATCTACCTTATTTGAAAGGCTTGAATCTCAAAGTAGCCTACTACGTACTGAGAGAGGTATATGACGAAATTTGCGGGAATCACCTCGACCTCAGGGCCCTAGCACATAAGGTCCAAAGGTAAGGATATTACTGGCCTACAATGCATGCAGACGCCACCGATCTAGTGAAAAGATGTGATAAATGCCAAAGGTTTGTGCCTATCCAACACATACCGTCCACTAACTTAAACTCAGTTGTCAGCCCATGGCCTTTCATGCAATGGGGAAAGGACGTGCTGGGACCATTCCCTACGGCTCTAAGGCAAAGAAAGTTCATCTTTGTCACCATCAACTATTTCACTAAGTGGATAAAAGTTGAAGCCTTAGCAACCACCATAGAAAAACAGGTTAAGAACTTCTACTGCAAAAATATGATATGCAGATATGGACTCCCCAAAAGCAATCATAATCGACAATGGAAGGCAATTCGATAACCCCAAATTCAGAAACTGGTGTGAAAGTCTAGTCATAAACTTACGATTCACCTCGGTCGCTCATCTCAGGTGAACAGACAAGCTAAAGCCACTAACCGGATAATCTTGGAGGCATTAAAGAAAGGACTGAACGAGGTAAAAGGAGCATGGGCAGAAGAGTTAACCAGGGTTCGATGGGCATTGAGAACAACCACAAAGGTCCCGATAGGCGAAACCCCTTTAACCCCGCCTTTAGAACCAAGGCTATTGTCCCCGTTGAGATATGCATGCCCAGCCTAAGGGTAGAGCTCAATACCAAGGTTGGAAATGAGGACCATTGAGGAATCATTTAGATTTGACCAAAGTACAACAAAATCAGGCCTTGGTTACAATGGCAACTTACCAGTAAAAATCTCGGGGTATTACAATAAAAAGGTCAAGAGAAAAATGATAAAGAAGGGAGACTTAGTCCTGAGAAAGGTTGAAGCATCAAGAAAGGATGGAATAAAAGGGAAACTCATCCCTAATTGGGAGAGCTTATACATAGTGAAGGAGGTCGTCAAAGCAAGAACATTCAGGTTACAAGATTTGAATGGAAAATAGATCCCCCAAACGTGGAACGCCAACAATTTAAGGAAATACTACTAGTGGAACAAGTTCCCTAGTTTGGGATGGCTTAAGCTGATAGTTATAATTATTTTACATATGTAAGAGTAGGGACTGACAGCAGGGATATGTACTTTCAACGATTCCAACCTATCCATTGTCACTTTTGTATATGGTCTGTGCCGACCTATCCGTTGTCACTTTTGTATATGGTCTTGTTCGACTTTTTTTCAAATTTATGAACAATACAGCTCAACCTATCTTCAAAATGGTAGAAACTTTAAAAAAAAAAACTCAAGCAACACAAAATACATCCATTGAAAATGTCATCAATCCAACCATCCAAAAGAGTTCATGAAAGTTACATTTGAACAAGTCTAACAAAAATAAAAAAAGCAATAAACTAAGTAGCATCATCGTCCATGACCTTAGGACCACCATCATTGACCTCTCCTTGCATAGCAACAGTGGCCTCAACATTAACCTCAAAGTCATTAGCATCACCCACCTCATCATCTTCGTAGTGGACCGTCTTAAGATTCTCCAATGATACCATGGATAAATCTAGGTTAGGATATACATGCCTGACCTCCTGAAGGGTAAGATCAAATGCACCCCTCACACCCTTGGCATTGGCATGCTTAGCAGTGGTTGCAAACTCCAGAGTGTTTTGAAAGTTAGTAAGTGCCTTTTGTGCTACTTCACAGTAGGCCTCCTCCCTTTTCTCTTCAACACGGTTTAATTCTCCTTTAAGCCTCTTCACCTTGAACTTAAACTTGGTCACAATGAGCTCGGATTCACACCCTTAGTCGCAGATTGCTCTAACTTTTTCTTTAACAAGTAACTCTTCTCACAATAAGCATTGTATTCCTTGTAGAGCCTTTTAGCTTGATCTTCGGCTTTAACAAATGGGCTAAAGCTATCCAAGCTAGTGCAAGCTAGCACTAATATTAACTGAGCAAGGAAAATTCAGCTACTCTTCATCTGGAATAACCACACATCGCATAAGTTGTAAGAAAACAACACACAGACCAAGTCATGAAATAAGGAAAGAACACACAACCTGCAGAAGGAAGCATAGAGTTGGCTATCTTTCAGGCAACCGAGGAGTTCTCAAAAGCGCTGTTTGAGGATACCAACTCCATCGACAACTGTACAGCCCCAGAGGCCTCAGCCTTTGGTTCATCCACGTCAAGAACCTCTTCCACTTCTCGAATCCTCTTAAGGGAAGGCTCATTGACCTCAGCAGTCGCAACTTTCCTTTTAGGATTGCCCGACTAACCGAGGGTCACACAGGGCTAAGGTGCTGAAGGCTAACCAGTTAAAACCCCAAGAGTTGGCAGAAATACTGACTTAATATAGTCGAAAATGTTGAACCCACCAGTCATATCCATACTGCAAAAACACAAACGATTTAATAAATAATTCAACTCAAAAATAAACAAATGAAGAAATAGTGCAAATTACCAAGCCTTCCTTGGGAATCGAGCTAGTTCAAAACCTCAAGAGAAGTTAGGAGCTTAGCATCTAGAAGGACCCCTCCGTAATCTCTCAACTTATTAATTTCTTAATAAGCCCTATAGTCCTCACCAACGATTTCACTCACCTCTTCCGCACCATCTCTTATTCGACTCCTGTTATTATTGACCTCCCATCCCTCAAGACTAATCAAACTAAAAAAATATACTTTTCAAATTTTATTCAAAGAAGGAATATTGCTAAATAACTTCTTAAGAGGCCGAGCTATACCAACTCTTATATACAAGATTGATCTTTATTGAAAAAGGATTTAAACAATGCAAGACATAGAGGGAATCCTAAACCTTCACAAAGAACTATAAAACCGACGATATGACACCAACTATTAGGAAGAAGTTGAGAAGGAGCCAAGCCATAAAAATTTAGAAGCTTGGTAATAAAAGGATGAAGAGGAAATCTCAAGCTTGAAAAAATAGCATCATGGTAGACCCACAACCTAGTCCTACCTCAGTTTTGTGTAACTCCATCAGTGTAATGAGGAGGATTTATTATCAAATTAGGAGAAACATATGGACCATCACAGAGCTCGGCAAATCCTTCTTAGTAAATAGGTTAGGACATGCCTCAAGAAGGGCCCCCTTTTAAAGCCCTCAT
This sequence comes from Heritiera littoralis, assembly GCA_031772115.1. Classification (NCBI taxonomy): domain Eukaryota; kingdom Viridiplantae; phylum Streptophyta; class Magnoliopsida; order Malvales; family Malvaceae; genus Heritiera; species Heritiera littoralis. The sequence goes on along the minus strand of JAPDPK010000049.1, from coordinate 4,417,299 downwards.
CACGCTCAAGGAGGCCTTGTGAGACAAGGCCATTTTAACTTGAACTTGGTCGAGGTCATGAATTTATACCCCTACAGTACGAAGACTTTCATCTAAAGCCTATTTTTCTTTAGCTATCATCAGTTGGAACCACCACAACCTTTTGGACACAAGTTCTATAAAGACCCCACCAAGCTAGCTGATGCCATGGATGCTAAGTCCTTAAACTTCTCAACCAACTCAGCTAACTCATCCTTGTTATTCAAACCTAACCTAGCCTTAAGTTCGCAAAAACTACGCGAACTATCCTCACTAAGGGGAGAAACTATCTCTACTGAAGGGGAAGACATAGGAAAGAGGACTTACCTAAAAGCTCAGGTGTATAGGGATGACTAGAGAAAATAGCAAGCGAGGCTGGAATTGAGGAAAGAACTTTGAGAGCTGGAAAATGTGAAGCATAAGGACATGATCACCCCTTTTATAGGCAAAGCGTGAAAACCCAAAGGTCAGCTGGGGAATCCCAAATGCCTACCTCAGGCCTATGAAACAAAGTACACCCTTGGATGAAGTAGGAAAAATGTAGAGTCCATCCTCCCCAACGGTCCAGATGAAACCATGTCAAGGACCACAAATCAAGGTATTACACTTAAATGCTCGCCAACCACTTGAAATTCAAAATACCTTAGCCCTTTCTTACCAATAACCCGATCTGATAGCAAATCGGTATCATCATATGAAATCGTATGATACGACCTCATCGCTTGGACCGAGCTTCAAGACTAACTTGAGGAGGGATAGAATGATGTGGGATATTTTGGCCTAAGGGTATTTTAGTCTTTCACCTCTATATTCTTACCTAGTCAAATGAGACCCACGCGATGAACAAGAGGACACGTGACTATGGAAGCAATGGACTCATCAGATATGCATATCGACCCAGGTTAGCGCCTACTACACTGACCCACGTTTAGTGTCATCATTTACCTCAAAAACAAGGACTAGCCTTAGGACCAAGCACGCATGAAGATTTTGGCGTGAGGATGACGTAAGATCCTCACATTGACCTGCGATATAGATCATCTCATCCCTTAGTTACTAGTCGACCACGTGTTCACTACCTTACCAGGCGGGACTAACAGCCCTCACCTATAAATACCCCATGACTATATGAGATAATGCTATTTTAAAAAAGAAAAAAAGCAAAACCCCTTTATAAGAGAGCCTTTCATTCCTTGATTTCACTACTTCATCCCTAAAAACCATCCTAAGTAACAACAACTTGAAATATTAGTTGTCCAAATTTAAGAGAAGAGAGAGAATTTGAAAAGTGCATGAATTTTGGAAGACATAAAAGTAAATCTTAAAAGACTACATTTCTACTAAAAACCATAAACACAAAAGATTATGTTTCTAATAAAAACCATCTGAATTTTAGAAGATGAAAAATCAAACCTCAAAAGACTATGTTTCTACTAAAAACTGCAAACACAAAAGATTAAATTTCTAATAGAAACTGTAGTCTATTTAAGGTTAAATAGTCTTTCCAGATCTCTAGATAATTAATAACACTACATTTTAACTAAAAACCGTAGTCTTTTGCTACAATAACTTTTAAGACAAATGAAAATGAATACACTTTTAATTTTTAAAGATAATGTGTTAAAAATAGTAATTTTTGCGTAATTAAGTTTGAGTAAAACATGGTCATTTAGTATCTTAGGCTATAATTTTAGTATAAATGTAGTTAGAGCCACGATACCTAAAATCTAAAGAGTTAAAAAATTTTAAAAAAAATTGTAATTAAAGATATTAGATTGCGTACTCTTTCTGTAACTGTAGTTTAGATCTTTTTTCTAGGTGATTTCTAGAATATAATTTAGTTTATTATCCTTCAACTTGATGCCAACTTTACGTTTCCATATAATGATATCTTTCGATCTCCAAGTTTGACCAAAATGTGAAAAATATCATCAAAGTTAAAAGAAAAGACAATCTAATGCCACTAAGATTATTATTGCACCGTGCATCTAAAAATCGTTGTCTATTATACTCCCTTGCACAATCAGAACTGACCATCAATAATATTTCAATATTATCCGCACCATTTCTGCAACTTTCATATGACAATCTTCTATTATTTGGTCTACTCGACAATCTCTGCTAAAATTGTCATATTTCTTATAATTATGAAATTGAACATGAAACTTCTTACACTTTTAAAATTAAATATTAGATTTATCACGATTTTTATCAAAATTACTTTTTCCTTTTTGCCTTTGATCAAACTTGAAATTTTGGTCATCTCTGCTTTTTCTTTTCTAATTAGATTCACTTTGTTTTTCACTAGCTTATATTTTTCTTTCTTCACATCCACCTAAGTTTTCAAGATTTGCTCAATTACTGCTATAGTCTTTTCACATCTTATTCATGAGCCTCCAAAAATCCTTGGAAACCATTTATTGTCATCGCCTTGCGCTCTTTCGAATTCTTAATAGCAGCCACTAAATCTAGCCGTTTAGTCAAAGTTCAAATTAAAATTTTAGAGAACAATAAAAACTTTTTTACGATATGTATATATATTGTGACAAATAAATCATTTAAAATCTTATTACATTTATAATGACTTTTCATCATCATTATTAAATTATTGTAATTTATTAAAATTTTATTTTGTATAATTATTGTAATTTATAAAAACTAAAAATAAGAGAGAGTTAGAAACCCGCGTCGGTTCAGTCTTCAATTTTCGCCCAAGTTAGAAACCCGTTGCATCCTAACCTCCATTCCTCCCAGATGACCCAGGCTTGACGACTCACTCTATTCTTATTGCTCTTTTCATCTCCTTTCTTACTCGATTAACCCCTCTTTTTCAACCAACGCTTCTTCTCTTTCTATTTTCTCCCTTTTTCTTATTTTCTTTCTTTTCTCATAAAACTAAAAGGCTTCTTTCCTCCTTGCGAAATTGAGCCCTTTCACCTCTTTTGCTTCCATGTGCCTCCATTTTTGCCTCCAGTAGTTGCTTGTCTCCATGAACCCCAAATTGCTTTTCCTTGCTACCGGGCACCTAAAACATAAAAGACCCATTTTCTTTTACTAAAACCCAAAAAACTAAACTTTCTGAGTCGAAAACGCTAAGAAATAACACTGCCAAAGTGACCTTTTTTGATATTTTTATTGTATATTTCATGTTGAGTGTTCTAACTTCTATGTTGTTTGGTTTTTTTTCTCTATGTTGTAATGGTGTTTGCTTATGGATTGTTGTTGCGTTTGAATTCTCTGTTGTGGTTTTTCGATGGGAATCTAGGAGGTTCTTGGCTGAACCGAGGTTGGTTAGAAACTAAGGACTGTTGTGTTTTTTTTAGGTTTATTGAACTTAAATTAGGAATTCATGGTTTCAAATTGGAATAGTTTTTGGGTTTAAATGTAGGTGAACCTGATTAAATCTTAGGTTTGGTTCATTAAGACAGTGCAGAAGTGAGATTATAGTTCACCCTTTCATTGGACCTTATGTTTGTGCAGAGTAAAATTTTACGTACTTCTTAAACTTATTGTTCTTGCCTTTTCTGTGTGGAAGAAGAAAATGGAATTATAGCAACCATGAATATTTGTGTTTGTGTAAGCACTGATTTTGCTCTGAAAAAATTGCATATTTATGGTTGCTGTAATTTCATCAACAAGGTAAAGAGGATTAGTTGTGTTTATAATATACAATATTGTTTTGAATAAGTACTGAATTACAGTAGCCATGAATAATTGTGTTTATTATTTTTTTTCAACCTCATACTTTACATAGATCATCTTTCTTTATTAAATCATTATTCTCATTGTTTCTTTCTCACTCTCTCACATTTTTATTTTAAATTACTTTTGCGATGATACAATTTTTTTTTTTTACAACAAAGCCATGATCAAACATCAAGATTAACGTGCTATTATGGATTTTGTCTACCTTTTTATTGTATGGTTAGATGTTTGGTTATGAACATAAGACCTCTTTACAAAGAGGATTAGTTGAAATAGCTTTGCTTTCTTTATCCAATATTCTTCTTTCTTTTCTAATTTTCTACTGTTAACATACTTCTTAACTTCATTAATTGATATTCATCAACCCTTTAAAGTTTGGCTTTTAATACATGAAAAGAACACCATTATTATATTATTTCAAGATTAGTTGTAAGATCTTTGCTTTCTTTATCTAATATTCCTCTTTCTTTTTTCTACTTGTCTAAGTATATACTTATATATAGTCAATATATTATTTTGAGATTAAAAAAAGTTTGAATATGGATCTACTTGTCTAAGCATTTTTAGTTTTCTCTCTAATAAATCTGCCAAGGCCCTTAGTGGCTATTGACTATAACATTGTAGTCTACACTTTGACATTAATGTTATTATACCTGCTGATTAATGCTAAGCTCGTGGTAGATAACTCATGATCTAGCTCTTGTATATTGCCTCCAATAAAAAGATGTTCCTTTCGTTTCTTATAATTTTTAGTGAAGATAGATTTTAGATTTTTATTTCTAAAAATTATTATCAATGAATTTTAGAATTCTTGGCACATTTAGTGCATAGATTTTCTCATTTTCTTCTGCAAGCACTGAAAACGAAGAAGCTATTGAGGCTTATGATATTGCTGCAATCAAGTTAAAAACCCTATTTCCAAGTTCATATGGATATAAGATGCTAGTGTATGTATTGTCCAAGCTGTTAAGTATGAAGATTAAGCTAATTAGCTAAACATCTATGCTTAGTACTTACAGATGCAAGATAGCTTTAGAGGATGAGAGTCATCCCTGGAATTCTGTCCTAGGTTTATAGATTCAATACTTTTTTTTTATGTTTTTTTTTATTCTTGAAATTGTATTGAATTTTAAATTTCATTGACAATAAATATATAAATTATCAATTCTTTTATAATTTACACTACAAAATATATGGTTTTTATTGGCATTTTTATTTCGGCAGTTTTAGGAACTGCCGGAATTCCTCTTTTTCAATTGAGTTTTTCCAGCGTAAAACTACCCACCCCTAAAATCTAAGGTTTTTACCGCACTAAGACTATGATTCTCTTGTTAACAAATCAAATCTCTCACAAATACACTTTCCTCTTCTCTTCATCGGTCTAACGTTTCCTCTCTCAAAATTTCCCAATTTCTTTCTCTACCTCCCTTCCGCTGGCTTTCTCATATTGTTCCTTCCTCTCTAGCTTAATTTTTTTCTAATTTTTGATTGCTCAAACTTTCTCTTTCCGCGTAGAAAGTTTATATTTCTCTAATATCTGCTTCTTGTTCCTTCGGAGGCTAGGGATTTCTCAGATCGATCGGTTTCTTGTTGCTTCAGTGGCTAGGGATTTTTCCTGATTAATCGTTTTCTTGTTCCTTCAAAGGATTAAGGTTTTGCCAAATCAATTTCAAGGTAAGTTATTTAAGCTCATTTTATTTTCTATCTAGTTTTTCCTCTTTTAGTTGATCGAAGATCATGAACTTTTCAACGTTTACTCTCATCAATGGCCGTTTTCGAAAAAGAATATCCTGCTGATTTTATGGTTTTAGACAACAATGATCTTGCTGAGGAAGACCCTTCTTCATCTTCAGATCCTAAGGACTTAAACCCTGGAGGGTTTGCCCTTGTCTTTCATTCTGTTTTGAGTTTGGGAATTTTTAGTGCCATTAATGCGTTGTTTTTGTGTTGTAGGTACCAATTGCAGGTATATGAAGTTGCAAAGAGAAGAAACATAATAGCAGTGTTCATCTTGTTAATCAGGTATGCATTTAGTCCTGGAGAGTTTAAAATTTTTTTGGTAATGTACAGAATTGAAATTGTTTTCTTTTTTTTTTCAGCAATTTGAATATATAAAGATTCGTACAAGTTTGGAAGTTGAATAGTATTATGGAGCCAAGGGGGTTATTGAATGGAGCTCCGATTGTTGGGAGAAAGAAACAAAGAAGCATGATGTAAGTTTACTTTTTAAGTAGCTTGAAGAAGTCATCTTTTATGCTAATCCACTAAACCCTCTTTCTATTATGTCGCCTGAAAATCTCATCTGGTGCTAGCATTCTCACTTTGAGAATCCTTTGTCTTAATTGTTCATTTAATGTTTTCTTATGCACGTCTAGTAGCAGTTGCTATTTGGTGTTTAGTAATCTTCTAGGTACATTGCAAACATTATTCCTCGATAATGTTAAATCATTCTTCATATATAAATCTTTATCGTCCTGCCCACTTTAACATCAAGTTATAGTTGACTAGAATTTTCTAATTTAAATTTTATTACATTGTCATTTAAGGTTAGAAACCAATTAATTTTCAAAACTCTCCTTTTCATTTAAACTTTTTGTTTTAATCTTGTTAATAACTTCCCTAGATTTATTTTACCTCTGCTTATTGTAGAACTCTGTTTAATTGTTTCACTTGCTTTAATATGATACTCAATCTTTATGCAGCGTTATGTCACTTCTTCACAACATCTTGTAGCAAATGGGAAATAAAAACTGGTTCTAAGTAAATCTCAAGAAATGATACGAAGGGGTAGTGTACTAAGGTAAGTATTCATCAATAAACTTTATACTGCTGTACCTAAAAGTTTGTTTGAGGTGCCTTAATTCTGTTTTGTTATGGTAAATGAAGTTGCCACAGAACAGGAGATTTACTCATCTCTTCTTTTTCTTCCCAAAATCAGATAGTAAGTCTTTGCCAAGAGAAAATAAGATTGCTGGAAAGGTGCATGCTATCATTGACAAATTTGCTGAAAGGGGCTTGAGGTCTCTTGGAGTAGCATTTCAAGTATTTGTCATGGTTAAGCCAATATGTTCATTTCAGAAACTACTTGTCATCAACGATATCGGTGCTGAAATGGAAACAAATGACAATGATTTGAGTTTCAACTTATCATTCAAATTCTTTTCTAACCTGTTCATTAACTTGCATAATCATCTTCTCAGGAAGTTCCAGAAAGAACAAAGGAGAGCCCTGTACATTTTGCGGGTTGCTGCCTTTATTTGATCCTCCAAGACATGACAATGCTGAGACCATTCACAGGGCCTTAAACCTTGGAGTTTGCGTAAAGATGATTACAGGTACATTTGACTTGCTTGGTTTGAATCATCAATTTCTAGCAGTATATACTACATTTGTTTCGAGTTGTGTATTTGAATGACTTTCATCTATAAGCTACCAATGCTTGAAAGAAAAAAGTTCTGAATATTATCACCTAATGGAATGTAAAATGTTGTCCCTAACAGCAGTTACTAGCATGCTAAACCTTGAAAAGAAAAAAGTTCTGAATATTGAAAAGGCAGATGGCTTTGCTGGAGTATACCCTGGTATTTATCAAGAAATGAAGAATCTTTTTGCCATTACAATTAGCAGACCAATTAGAAAAAGAATAATAACCTTACTGATGGAGTGATGACTAGATCAGTAGCTTACAAATGGATGAGATACACTTTTATTTTTACGACTTCATCCCCTGACTCCGTTTACATTTCTATACAACTTTCAGAACACAAGTATGAAATTGTAAAGATTTTACAAGAAAAGAAGCATGTGGTGGGAATGACTGGAGATGGTATGAATGACACACTTGCTTTGAAGAAAGCAGACATTGGAATAGCAGTGCCAGATGCTACAGATGCTGCAAGGAGTGCTGCAGATATTGTCTTGACTGAGCCAGGCTTAAGTGTGATAGTCAGTGCTGTCTTGACTAGCAGAGCTATATTCCAAAGGATGAAAAATTTTACGGTACCTATCTTTTCTTCTGAACAAAACCAATAGCTTATATCTTTAGTAATGAAAATCTGGCCACAGAAAATGTATTCACCGAGATCACAAGTAATATTTAATAATCAAGAGTAATTTAATCGTGGTCTGTAGTTAAGATAAGAGGCATTATAGCTAAAATACTACAAGGGCTCTTGTCATATTGATACTACTTACCAAAGAAAGGATAGCCTAGTTTGTTCTTACAAACTTGTTAAAACCTCAATTTTGGAGAAAAAGCCAGAAGTTAAAACTTTTTATTCTATTGATACCGTGTTTTCATGATAAAACTGACTAGCCTGCTTGAATGTGTAGATATATGCAGTCTCCATAACAATTCGTATTGTGGTAGGTTATATTTCTATCACACTTCCAACTGTTCTGTTCACTTCCATGGACTTACTACTTAAGGTTTCAAATACTGAATTGTTTTTAATCAAAAACTGTACCACTGCAGCTAGGTTTTGTGCTTCTAGCTTGGATATGGAAATATGACTTCCCACCTTTCATGGTTTTGATCATTGCAATCCTTAATGATGGTAATGTTCCACTCTATGACAGCCTTTCTTTGGATTTTTAATCAGGAACATCATGGCATCATAAATATTAAATTCACCGTGGAGTTTTAATAAGGAACAATCATGACTATTTCGAAAGATCGAGTAAAGCCATCTCCAATGCCTGACAGTTGGAAGCTTAATGAGTTATAAGTATATGATACAGTCATTGGTGTGAGATACTATCAACTAGACAACTTTGCTAGTATCTGTTTGAATTCACTTTGCTTATATAATGCCATTCTCTTTGATTTGTTATTTGTTTGATGTACCTTTCCAGCTCATCATAAACGAATACAAGAGAAAATTATTCGAATGTGTGTATGCATGTGTATTTATATATATATATATATATATATATATATATATATATTACTTTGTGTTAATTTACACATCATTTTCAATGTTTACCATGGGAATATAAGTTACCTCTTATTTAATATGCGTGTGTAAGTAAGGCATTTCAATAAAAAAAATTATTAATTCAATAATTAAGTTGTATTGACAAAAGCTTTTAGATTTAAAATAACTCAATGAATATAAAAATTTAAAATTTAAAATAAAATCTTTAAAGCTTTTAAATTTAAAATAACTCAACAAATATAAAAATTTAAAATTTAAAATAAAATCTTTAAAGCTTTAAAATTTAAAATAAAATTCAATAAATATAAAATTTTCAATTTTCATATAAGACTTTTACCGGCATTTAAAAGTGCCAGTAAAAGCTTTTAAATTTAAAATAAAGCTCAAAAATTATAAAAGTTTCAAATTTTAAATAGGACTTTTGCCGGCACTTTAAAGTGTCGGTAAAAATCTTTTACTTTTAAAGGCATTTAAAAGCGCCGAAAAAAGTCATGTCGCAATTTATTAAATTTTTGCCGGCATTGGAGTACATCACCGCCGATAGACCTTCAACGGCATTCGCCTAACCGGTGGTCAGTCGGTTGTCAACGAATCGCCGGTAAGGTTTTTACCGGCGGTTAGTTGGTCTTTTACCGGCACTTATAAGTGCCGGTAAAAGTTAGTTTTTTTGTAGTGTTATTATTTATAGTTATAACAATATTGTAGTGAAAAAATTATGTGCAACAATAATGTTGATATTTTTTTGCATTGTAAAATAAATTAGCAACAATAAAAATTTGTTTGTAAAATAAGATAAAACAAAATCATAAAAATATGGTTTTGTAATTAGTTTTAACAACGATTATAATTGTTGTGAATAAAATTAGAAACCACATAATTGTCGTTTCGTAATTATTTGTAGCAACGACTATAATCATTGCTAAATTAACTATTACAACAATTAAAAAGTTGTTGCCAAAAAGGAATTGCAACTAAATATATTTTGTTGCTAAAAAAAGTATAAACAAAATATTAAGTCGTTAAAACAATAATTTAATTAGCAACGAGAAAAAGTTGTTGTGATAAATGCTTTTTTGCAACAACTTATTATTTGATAAAAGTCGTTATGCATACTTTTAGTAACATAATTATACACAACGACCTTGCAATGACTAAAAGTCGTTGCAAAAAAGGTTTAGCAAAGATAATTTTGCATTTTGCAACTATTTTTAGCATTACAAAAAGCCTATTTTTTAGAAGTGTTACTTTCTCCAAGATCAATTATTAGAAATAGTTTCACCATTCGCCCTCATGTTGTTAATGAGTTTTTGCGTGCACATTAAATAATATGCAATCTTCTCATTTTTCTTGTTGGAGAAGTTCAAACTGTCTCCTATTTTTGTGGTCACATAAAGGTTAACCTTTTTGGTATCTTGAGAGTACTAAAGCAAAGTGTCTCATGCCTCTATTGATGCCTTTGAATTAATAATATTTAAAAAAAAATTGATAGATTCACATGGATATAGTGAGTTGCTTAATCATCCTTCAAATAGACATTATTAAATTTTTATTGTTACGCTACCATTAAATTCTCTACATTTTCAAGTTCAGCAAGTTGTACTCTACAACCTCACATATGCTCCTAGTCTTAAAAAAATAACTGCATTTGAATCATTAAAATTATTTTTGCCACATAACTTGAAAATTGGACAATGCATGTATTGTACATTGGCAGCCATTCCAAAAACTTATGACTCTGATATCACTTGTTGTAATTATAAAAATATCACAGATTAACAATTTTATCAACTTGACAAATTGTCAACTGATAGTTTTAATGGAGGATACCATAAAATCATCCAGAATTTTCTTTTATCTCAATTAAGTTTCACAAACATTTATTAGTTATACTTACACATAAACTTACATAAGCAACACTCAAAATAAATCACACTTAATCTTTCTAGACCACAATTTCTTAGTATCTTAAAAACTCTAAACAAAGTAAAACTCTAAGGCATTGCTTAGTAAGATGGAAAGAAAAACTGATAAATGAAAAATTTGATGGAAGGAAAAATGAAGAGATGAAAAACATTAATTTTTTTCCAAAAGTGTGTTTGATAGAAAAAAAGGAAAATATAAAATTAAATATAATTTTCTTTCCTTCCAATGCTTAGTAGAGTTGAAAAATGGAATGAAAGAAAATGTAATTATATTAATTTACCATTATACCTATATTTAGTTTTTTTTATAAATAAATTCATTTTATTCATGTGTTGTAGATACGTCACAAGCTATTACATTATTTAGAATAACTGGGTGATCCTCTACCCAATAAGTAGCTTCCAAACAACTCAAAGCATAATAAGCTAACAAATTGGTAGCCTCACTACCAGTCCTCTTAACATGGGAGAACTGACAAGATCGAAATGAGGCAAAAACTGATCTAACATCATTTATAAACGCACCAATCAAAGAATAATCCTCAATTGCAGAATTCAGATGATTGATAATAGTGAGGGAGTCTCCGTCCAAGACAATATTCTCAAAACCCAACTCAGCTGCAAACTTAGCGGCGTGGAATGCCGCTAACGCTTCTAGAACCAATGGATCAGTTTTCCTAGGAACAGGAATTGCACAAGCTCCATAAACTAAGCCATTGGAGTCTTGAATCAAAACCCCTAGACCACCTTTTCTTGCGGCAGCATCTATTGCCACATTGACGTTCACCTTGTAAACACCCAATCCTGGAGGTTCCCAACGGATGATCGACGCTGCAGTGGGACTTGGAGTTGAGTTCTTACATTCGCCACATTGAACTCAAGAATGTAATGTTGTATGAACTAATGGGATTGCTCAGCACTTTTATTAACCTTGTCATGAAGAAAAGAATTCCTCGTGTTCCAAATGGTCCATAGCATGATTGCGAAAAGTTGACGTTTCCCTGTATCTAAAACCATCATGGCATCAAGCAGCCAATTTGTGGACTCACCTCGAACCAAGGCAAGATCATGTAATAAAACCATCCCAGACCACCTTTGCATGCACACAGTTCCGCAATGCATGAGAGATCGATTCATTGTATTGCTGACACCGAAAACAGAGAGGATTGACTGGAACATGGTGATTCAACAAGTTCTCTAGCACCGACAGAACTCCTGTGCAAGCTCGCCAAAGGAAGATTCTAATCTTGGATGGGAGTGGGGTTGACCACAGATTCTTCCATACAGTTGTTTTATTTGATCTGAGGAAGGATGTGAAACCCTATGTAGAAGATCATATCCGCTCTTAACAGTATAACAACCAATTGGTGAGTGCTTCCAGTGAAGAGTGTCAAGACCTGGAAAATATGGCAAAGGTATAGACTGGATTGCATGGGCCTTCTCTTCATCAAACATGCTATGTAGAACATTGAGTCGTCATGTTCGAGAGATAAGGTCTATAAGTTCACACACAGTGGCATATGAACTCAAATCTCCTCGCCGAGAAACAGGCAATCCATCTAAAGTAAAAGGCAGCCAAGGATCATTCCATATATTAACCATAGTGCCAAACCCAATACGCCAACACAAACCCCTTCTCAGAACCTCCCTCCCCCTACAGATACTCCTCCAAATATAGGAAGCATGCTGTCCAATGGCAACTTCCATAAAACGATTGTTCAAAAAATCTCGCCTTAAGTACAAAAAATACCAAAGTATCCGGTTTTTGGATCAAGTGCCAACCTTGTTTTGCCAACAGTGCTAAGTTAAAATCCCACATATCCCGAAAACCTAGTCCACCATCACCTTTCCTTCGACACATATTCTCCCAAGAAACCCAGTGTATACCTCTATGATTATTACCATGGTTCCACCAGAACCTAGCCACCAATCGATTTAACTCAGTAAACAGAACCGTAGGAAAGAGAAAACAACTCATACCATATGTTGGAATAGCCTGGATTACAGCTTTGAGGAAAACTTCCTTGCCTCCTCAAGATAAGGACTTCATGCTCCAATGACTGAGCTTAGATGCCACCCGTTCCTTGATTTCTCGGAAAGCCCTGAATCTGTTTCGACCAACTAAGCTCGGAAGACCAAGATACTTCTTAGGGGAATGAATTACCGGTACTTGGAAGATAGTCTGAATGAGTCTCCGAAGTAGTGTTGTTGTGTTGGAACCGAAGAATAAAGAAGACTTGTCATAATTAATTGTTTATCCATACCACAATTCATAAAGATGGAGAACCTCCTTCAAAACCCAAGCTTCCTCAACAGTAGCCTTTGCAAACATCAGGCTATCACCCGCAAAAAGCAAATGAGTGACAGATGGTCCTCTACGACAAGCTCGCACCGTTGATAACAACCCCTCAGATTGTTTCCTTGCAATGATAGTCGAAAGTCCCTCTGTACATAAGAGGAAAAGGTAGGGCGATAGTTGTCCCCTTGTCGAAGTCCCCTGGTTGCAGAGAACTTTGTAGAATGGGAGCCATTAATCAAGACTAAATAAGAGACCGATGAAACACACCACATGACCAACTGTATCCAGGCTTTATCGAAACCAAGAAGTGTCATCATATTAGCCAAGAATCCTCATTCAACCCGATCATACGCCTTACTCATATTCAGTTTCAAAGCAAAACCCTCCTCTCGACCTCGTCTCCTTCCTTTCAGTGCATGCAACATCTCATAAGCAACAATAATATTATCACTTATAAGTCGACCAGGGACAAAAGCACTCTGCATTTCCCCAACACAATTTGGTAGTGCACACTTCAACCGGTCGGCAAGCACCTTAGTAATAACTTTGTAGATTACATTACAGAGACTGATGGGACGATAATGAGTCATGTTCCTGGGGTTCTAGACTTTAGGTATCAAGTAGATGTAAGTGTAATTAATATCATCAGGGAACACTCTCCTCGTAGGCGTCGTAAACAATGGCCAACCACATCATCACAGACAATAGACCAGTACCTCTGATAAAAAAGGGCTGGCATACCATCCGGACCGACGCTTTGGTGGGTTCCATATGAAACAAAGCAGTATACACTTCCTCCTGAGTATAATCTCTGGTTAGATAAGCATTCATCTCATTCGTAACCTTCTTCTCGACTGCACCTTCCAACTCAATAGGCCATAAAAGGTGAGTAGAACAGAACAGGTGTTGGAAGTAAGTATTAGCAAGAGTAGATACAGCCGCAGGACCTTCGACCCATTCACCCAATTCATCCTTAAGGCCTTCAATCTTGTTTCACTTTCATCTCTCAGAGGCTTTACTATGGAAGAATGCCGTGTTACGATTTCCCTCTCACAACCATTGCAAACGCGACCTTTGCCTCCAATAAACTTCACGCTGGTGGAGCATGTGATTAAGTTCAGCCTTCAATACCTGTTCTCGATGCAAGTTAGCATTGGTTGGTGCCTGAGACACAATATTCTGAAGTTCCTTTGTGATCTTGCATTTGCGCTTAACCTGCAAAGAGTTTTTAGCTTTGCTCCATACTATTAAAGATTGCTCCATATCTTTCACCTTCTGACAGAATGTAGAAGTATTGTGTGCGGTCTAGGCCTCTGCAATAACATCCCGACACTCTTCGTCCTAAACCCACATGGCTTCAAAATGAAAGCGCGATCTCCGTGAATGAAGAACAAATCCACTTCTCCCATCTGTATGTAACAGCAATGGACAATGGTCAGAAGTAGCAGAGACCACATGTTGTACCTTATACTCTGGGAACATAGCCATCCATCGAGGGCAGGACACATACCGATCCAACCTTTCGCGAACACATGTAGCCTCCTCCCTTCCACGTTGCCAAGTAAACCAAGACCCAACATAACCCAAGTTATGAAGATCACAAGCCTCCAGCGTAGAGCAAAAAATCTGCATCAATACTTCTATACCCAAGCGCCTTCCCGACTTCTCATGATCCCATAATAATTCATTAAAATCGCCAATACAGATCCAGGGTAAAGTGGATCACGCTGCCAACGTACATAATAGTCTCCACGATTCAGCCCTTCTAGCATGATTCGGTTCACCATAGAAACCAACCAATCTCCAGATAGCAACACCATTACTACCCACCACATGCATATCAATATTATGATCAGAATAACTCTGTAATTGTAATATTAAATCAGATGTCCACAACATAGCAAGGCCACCCTTTGTTCAAGTGGCATTCACTTCAAAACGCCCATACATGCCACAAATATTTCGTATGCGATCCAACTTATTAACATGTAATTTTGTTTCAAATAGGAAAATTACATGGGGAGCTTGAACTTTGATGTGCTCAGAGAGAGCACGAATTGATCGTGGGTTTCCAAGCCCATGACAGTTCCAAGCGAAAACTCTCATGGTGTTGGGCGGGACTGGTAACCAATCACCGCCCCTACAGTATTTGAATTTGGAAGTAGACCATCATCCTCTACATCCATAAAAGGAGATACTTCCTCAAGAGCCTTGCGTTTCTCTCCAATATTCATTGGTGAGGAAGCCTTACCCTTAATCTCTCGAGCCATACGCTTCCATGCGTTTTTAACATACACCTTGTCAGAGCGAAAGGTGGTGCCCACAGTCGTTGAAGAGACAGAGACGTTCAGACCATTCAGAGCATCCTGTTCTGTAACCAAAGATCCACATGGCTTACCCTGGGAGGAACAACCAATCGTTATAGCAGTTTTTTGTTGATCCCCTGTGATGTGGGGTCTAATACCAGCAGGGGCACTTCAGTCTTTCGGCTCTGTTGTCCCCGGCAATAACGACAAAGGACGCGTGAACGCGACAGCGTCGACCTCGATCAGTTCGCAATGCTTCCTGGGTCAGCGGTGCCAGCATTGTCATCATTCACCTCGGGACCT
Source organism: Heritiera littoralis (assembly GCA_031772115.1). Lineage (NCBI taxonomy): Eukaryota > Viridiplantae > Streptophyta > Magnoliopsida > Malvales > Malvaceae > Heritiera > Heritiera littoralis. The sequence goes on along the minus strand of JAPDPK010000049.1, from coordinate 4,401,809 downwards.
AGGACGACCTCGGGACCGAGCAGGCGTGAACGTTTTGGCGGGGAAACAACCCGAGCCACCTATGACCTCGTCTCGTATCTCTTATTGAACCACGTGTCCTCCAACCACCGGGTCCTATGGACGGACTCCCTCTATAAATACCCCTCCTCACTAATTGGTAAGGGCATTGACTCCTGAGAACCATCCTGAGTTACAACATTTTTGGCGCGCCAGGTAGGGGTCGAACCTACGACCAGGTAGGGGCTTTGTCATCTTCACGTGTTGTGGCCTAGGATGGCTCCCAGGAGGAGACAAACGGAAGAAGAAGAACCTGTAGCACCCTTAAGTCCAAATACCACCCCTGATAATGACCACCCAGACAGACACCCTACACCGACCATGGAACAATTCGAGCAGCTTTCCCAACAGCTGAGAAACCTGACCGAACTAGTCCAACATGCCCTCACACCTTCTCCTGTCCAACGCCAACCTTCTAGAAATGACACCAAACCCCCCATTTCCCCGACACGCCCTCCACCAGAGGAGGCCAACGCTAGTTCCTCTTCGAACCCGAAGGCAGCTAGAAGGTCCAAACCCAGAACTAACCGGGAGCCAACTCAAAAAGAGCCCAGAAACGCCTTTTCTTCGGCACCGGTGACAGAAGACCCTGAACGCAATCAGCTGGAAGCAAGAGTAGAGGCGATGGAAAAACAGATGCAGGAAAAGGAGCAAGTCCTAGCGGAGGAGCTGAAGTTGCTCGAAACTTCACCTTTTACCGAAGAGATCGACCGAGCTCAACCACCCCAAGGCTTCAGAATGCCAACCATTGAGCCGTATGACGGTACTGCTGATCCTTTAGACCATTTAGAACTCTTTCGAGCTAACATGTCAATACAGGGAGCAGACGACCCTTTGTTATGCAAAGCATTCCTGGCCACATTAAAGGGAGCAGCGCGGTCTTGGTACACAAGCCTAACTCCACGGTCGATCCACTCGTTCAAAGAGCTCGGACATTCTTTCCTCACACACTTCGTCAGCAGCAGACGAGCAAAGAAGACCACTCTTAGCTTAATGTCCATTAAACAAAGGCCAGGAGAATCGCTGAGAGAATATGTGAGGAGGTTTAATGCTGAAGCTCTGCAGGTCAAAGACCTAGAGCAGTCCGTCGCTGTAGCCGGATTAATGAATGGGCTCACGGACGAAGAGTTCCATTTCAAGTTCTCCCTCTCCTTGGAACCCCCTAAAACTCTACCCGAGCTCTTACACAGAACCGAGAAATATATAAACGCCGAGGAAACCATGGCTACAAAGTTGGATAGAGACGAGAACAAAGATGACCACAGGGGTTACAGAAAACGGGGGAGAGAGGTCGAGAAAGGCACGGGGAGTAAAAATTTCGACAAGACACACGGGTACCCGACAAGGAGAAGCCCGGAAAAAAGATACGATTGTTATACTCCCCTAAACACTTCCAGGGAGAAAATATTAATGCAAATCGAAAGGGACCCGCAGCTAAGGTGGCCTAAACCGATGAGACCAAATCCCCTAAGGCCAAGGAACAAGAGGTGCGCATTCCACCGCGACCACGGCCACTCGACGGAGGAGTGCACCGACCTGATGAACGAAATTGAAGACCTAGTAAGAAGAGGTCGGCTTCGAAACTTCGTGCAGATGAGTCCGACAAGAGACGGCGGAAATAGATACCGTCAAAGAAACACAGCCGAATACAACAGCCGAACTCGAGGAAGATATATAGCTCCTCGGTCGCGCAATAATGGAACCAACCGAGGTCATCAACATGGTGAAGTAAGAAGGGACGAGGTAAACAACCGACCCACCGCCGGAGTAATTAACGTAATCACGGCAGGAGTTTCGAGCTCAGCCCGAAGGAAGATCGACCGAGCTGCTGTGATGACCGTGGGCTCAACGGCCAAAAAGCCGAAGTCATGGAAAGATGAGCCTGTATCATTCTCAACCGAGGATTTCGAGGGAATCGAATTTCCTCACGACGACGCCATAGTAATCAGCGCCGTCATTTACAATCACGTGGTGAAAAGAATTTACTTTGACAATGGAAGTGCCTGCGATGTGCTCTACTATGAGGCAATGAAAAGCATGGGAATAACAGAAGACAAGCTGAAGCCGTTCTCGGCACCATTGGTGGGGTTCGGAAATGAACAAGTCCCTGTAGTAGGAACCATCTGCCTCCCAGTCACTTTGGGCACCGAGCCAAGGACAGTAACCACAATGGTGGAATTCATGGTTGTCAAAATACCTTCAGCGTACAACGCCATATTAGGGAGACCAAGTCAGACATCCATGAGGATAGTCGGATCAGCCCCACACCTAAAAATAAAGTTCCCAACACCCAACGGGATCGGGGAAGTCAGAGGAGATCAGTCAGCAGCCAGAAGATGTTACTCAACGGCATTGAAAGTAAAGAGAAAAGGTCAAGAGACCTTCACCATTGAAGTACCTGACCAGCGGCCAGAAGTCGATTCCACCCGGCCAGAACCAGCGGACGAGCTTGTTGACGTCCCTTTTGATGAAGAAGACCTCTCCAAGCACATGAGAATTAGTCAAAACTTGGAAAGAAAGGATGAGCTTATACGATTGATCAGGGAAAACGTCGACCTCTTTGCATGGAAGCCTAGAGACATTCCAGGAATAGACGTTGCTGACATGGTTCATCGGTTGAATGTGGATCCGGATGCCAAGCCAGTACGGCAGAAGAAAAGATGCTTCGCCCCAGAAAGGCAGGATGTAATTAATGAAGAAGTCTCCAAACTGCTGGACGCCGGTTTCGTCAGAGAATGCTACTACCCGGACTGGTTAGCAAACGTGGTTATGGTGAAAAAGCAGAACGGAAAATGGAGAATGTGCGTAGACTTTACGGACCTGAATAAAGCCTGCCCCAAGGATAGCTTTCCTTTACCAAACATTGACAGGCTGGTGGACAACAGTGCAGAGCACGGACTGCTCAGTTTCATGGATGCCTACTCCGGCTATAACCAAATCAAAATGCTCGAGGAGGACGAAGAGAAGACCTCCTTCATAACTGAAAAAGGCCTGTATTGCTACAAGGTCATGCCTTTTGGCCTGAAAAACGCAGGAGCCACGTATCAAAGACTGGTCAACAAAATTTTCAAAGATCAGATCGGCAGGAGTCTGGAAGTATACGTGGACGATATGATAGTTCGAAGTCCGACGTTGGAAGAGCACGTGGAAGATCTGAAAGAGGCATTCAAAACCTTGAGAAAGCACAAAATGAGGCTCAACCCAGCAAAATGCGCCTTCGGCGTTACTTCAGGAAAATTCCTGGGCTTCATGATAAGTCAAAGAGGAATAGAAGCTAACCCGGAGAAAATCCGAGCTATTATGGAAATGAAGTCACCTACCTCAGTCAAGGATGTACAAAGGCTGACAGGAAGGATCGCAGCTCTGAGCAGATTCATGTCCAGGTCGGCAGAAAAGTGCCTGCCCTTTTTCAAAACTTTGAAGAACGCCCACCAATGGGAGTGGACTGACCAGTGCGAAAGAGCCTTTGACGAACTCAAGGCTTTTCTGTCCTCCCCACCGGTCTTGTCAAAACCCCGTGTGGGAGAACCTTTGTACATATACTTGGCCATAACTGACCAGGCAGTCAGCTCGGTTCTGGTCAGAGAAGAGGACGGGATTCAGAGGCCCGTGTATTTTACCAGTAAAGTACTACAAGAGGCCGAGCTGCGTTATCCGAACATAGAAAAGCTAGCCTACGCACTAGTGACGTCGGCCAGAAAACTCAGACCCTACTTCCAAGCACATTCCATCACCGTCCTGACCGACCAACCTCTAAGGCAAATCCTCCAGAAGCCTGAACTATCCGGGAGACTGATCAAATGGGCCGTGGAACTCAGTGAATTTGATCTCGTTATCAACCCCCGAGCAGCCCTGAAGTCCCAGGTTATTGCCGATTTCTTGGTGGAATGCATGATTCCTACCGAAGAAAAGTCCATGGATGCAACCCGAACCCACAAGGACGTGTGGAAACTTTACGTGGATGGCTCCTCAAACAGCAGAAAAAGTGGAGCAGGACTCATCCTAATCAGCCCGGAAAATGAGAAATTCCAGTACGCCCTTAGATTCAAATTTAGGGCATCCAATAACGAAGCCGAGTATGAGGCTCTTATAACCGGCCTAAAGTTAGCCAAGGAACTAAAGGTCAGCAATCTGTCAGTGTTCAGTGATTCACAGTTAGTCGTGAATCAGATCAATGGGGAGTTCGAAGCCAAAGACGCAACCATGACAAAGTACCTGAAGAAAGTGAAGCTGCTCCTACAAAACTTCCATCAATGCAATATAGTAAGAATCCCGAGGGCTGACAATACAATGGCAGATTCCTTGTCGAAATTGGCAACGGGATCCTGCTCGGACCTAGTCTCTGGAATCTTGGTGGAAGAAGTAAAGCAGAAAAGTATAGAGGCAGAGAAAGACGTTGCTCAGATTAACGAAGACGAAGAAACATGGATGAGCCCCATAATCAGATACCTGAGGACAGGAGAGGTGCCAGAAGAAAAAAATGAAGCACGGACTCTGAAAAGAAAAGCACCCAAGTACACCATCATTGACAACAAACTCTACAGGAGGTCATTCAGTTTACCGTACCTGAGGTGTCTAAATCCAATGGAGGCTGAATATGCACTAAAAGAAGTCCACGAGGGAATCTGCGGAAACCACCTCGGCCCGAGGGCCCTCTCCTACAAAATAGTGAGGCAAGGATACTATTGGCCCACGATGATTAAAGACGCAACCGAACTGGTGAAGAAGTGTGACAAATGCCAAAGGTTCGCTCCCATACAACATGTCCCATCCACCGACCTGACCCCGGTTCTCAGCCCTTGGCCTTTCATGCAATGGGGGATGGACGTACTGGGACCATTCCCTACGGCCCCAGGCCAGAAAAGATTTCTCCTCGTCACCATCGACTACTTTACCAAATGGATCGAGGCAGAGGCCCTAGCAACCACCACAGAAAAACAGGTGGAAAACTTTTGTTGGAAAAATGTAGTATGCAGATATGGACTCTCGAAAGCAATCATAACAGACAACGGGAGGCAGTTCGACAATCCAAGGTTCAAAAACTGGTGCGAGAATTTGGGCATAACCTTGCGATTCACCTCGGTAGCCCACCCTCAGGCAAATGGCCAAGCCGAATCCGCAAATAGACTGATCCTGGAGGCACTGAAGAAAAGACTCAACGAGGCCAAGGGAGCATGGGCGGAAGAACTACCAGGAGTTCTATGGGCATTAAGGACAACGACTAAGGTTCCAACTGGGGAAACGCCTTTTAACCTGGCCTTTGGAACGGAAGCCATGATCCCGGTAGAGATCGGCATGCCGAGCCCAAGAGTGGACTTTAACGCCGAGGAAAGGAACGAGGAGGGGCTAAGAAACAATCTCGACTCATTGGAGGAACGAAGAGACCAAGCCCTAATCCAAATGGCAGCCTACCAGAGAAGGATTTGCAAATACTTCAACCAAAAGGTCCGAAGAAAAATGATCGGGAAAGGAGACTTAGTACTCAGAAAAGTCGAAGCCTTAGGAAGAGGAAGAGAAGGAGGGAAGCTGGCCCCGAACTGGGAAGGTCCTTATGTGGTTAAGGAAGTCGTCAAGAAAGGCACCTTCAGGTTGCAAGACTTGAATGGAAAACAAATCCCTCAAACTTGGAACGCTAACAATCTGAAAAGATATTATCAGTAGCTCGGCGTTGAAATTGGTTAGCTCGGTTGAATTCACACTTTTGTAGACCAATTAAGATCAATTTGCACATATGGCCGAGGAATATATGGCCGAGATGTAGACCGTCCAAGGTTATTTTTGCACATGAAAATATATGGCCGAGGTAGTTTTTGCCAAAATATTAATACATAAAACCAAGGTTAATTGCAGTCACATTTCGTCAGAACACCTTGAAGTACACAAAATAACTTAGCAACAATGTTCGTTAAAAAAAAAAATCTAAACAGCAGCATCATCCTCGATTTCAGGATTTCCATCTTCAGGCTCTCCCTGAGTCGCAGCAGTGGTAGCCTCTATATTATCATCGGCCTCATCGGCCTCATCACCCTCCTCGGCCTCCTCAGCAACCTCGGCCTCGTACTGGACAGTCTTAAGGTTCCCCAAAGAAATCATTGATAGATCCAGGTCGGGGTAGACATGAGCAACCTCATCGAGAGCCAATTGAAAAGCCCCCCTAACTCCCTCAGCATTGGCCTTTTTAGCAGCAGCAGCAAACTCCGGAGTATCTTGGAATTTGGAAATTGCTTCTTGCGCAGCAGCACGGCAATACTCCTCTCTCCTTTGCTCAGCTCGACCCAACTCTCCCCTTATCCTCTCAACCTCGGACCTCAGTTCGGTTGCAAGGAGTTCGGCCTCACGCACCTTTGCCTCAGACTGCTCAAATTTCTTCTTGAGCGAATGGCTTTTCTCGCGATAAGAGCTGTACTCCTTATGAAGTTTTTTGGCTTGTTCCTCAGCTTTCGTCGCATGGGCCAGAGCGATCCAAGCATGGTGAAGGCTCGCATTAATGTTCACTGAACAAGGAGAATTGACTCTGCTTTTGTCTAAAATCAACCAGAATTCACCTGGTTAAGAGCCCGTCCAAAAAAAAAATTGAAATACCTGCGGGAGGGAGAGTGGACTTAGCAATCTTCCGCGCAACAGATGAACTTTCGAATGCGCTTTCAGTCGGGGCCAACTTCACTGACAACAGCACTTCTTGGCTGGCCTCGGCGAAGGTATCTAGGACAGGCTCCACGTCCCGAGTTCTCTTTGGCGAAGGCTCGCGAATCTCCACTGCAGAAGCCTTTCTCTTTGCTTTCCCGGACTGACCACGAGTAGCACGAGGCTGAGCTGCTGGAAGCTGAGAGGCCCCCGCGCCAGGAGCAGGCTGGCCTTCCGGTTGAATATAATCAAAAATATTGAACCTGCCTGCCATATCTGCATCACAACACAATCTCAATAAGAACTTAAATTACAAAACGAACAAAAGAAATAAAAACCGTGCAAATTACCAGGTCTTTCGACGGACCCGAGCTGGTTAAGGACCTCAGGTGAAGTTAAGAGCTTAGCATCTAAAGGGGCCCTTCCATAATCCCTTATTCTATTTATTTCTTGAAAGGCCCTACGGTCCTCCCCAACAACCTCGACCATCTCATCCGCACCCTCCCTCATGCGACCTCGGTTATTACTGACCTCCCACTCTATCGGACTAACCAAACTGAAAAAATTAACTTTCCACGTTTTATTCGAAGTAGGGATATTTTTGAACAACTTCTTACGAGGCCGAGCTGTGATATAGTGCCAGCTTTTATCTACAGGGCTGACCTTTATTGAGAAGAAATACTTAAACAATGGAATAGAAAATGGAAGTTTCAAACCCTGGCACAGAACTATGAACCCGATAATGTGACGCCAGCTGTTGGGAAGAAGCTGAGAGGGAGCTAACCTATAAAAATTTAAGAGTTCAACAACAAAAGGATGGAGAGGGAACCTCAGGCCGGAGAGCACGGCATCTCGGTACACCCACATTCTATTTTTACCACGGTCCTCAGTAACCCTATCAGTCTGACGAGGAGGATCTATTTGAAACTCAGAAGAAATGTATCGAGCGTCTCGAAGCTCGGCAAAATCCTTTCTAGTAAACAGGTTAGGACAAGCCTCAGGAAGAGCACCTCCTTTTAAGGCCCTCATCACGTCCAAAGAGGCCTTACGGGATGAGGCCACCCTAAACTGAACCTGACCAAGGTCTTCGACCTGAACCCCTGCGGCCCTAAGGCTTTCATCCAAAGCCCGCTTCTCATCAGCTGACATTGGTTGGAACCAACGCAGTGCCTTAGGCAATGGCTCTAAAGGAACCTCGGCCAGACTGGCCGAGGCAACAGAAGCTAAGTCCTCTGACCCCTCGGCCAGTTCGGCCGGCTCACCTCCACTCACGAGACCCAATCTAGCCTCTAGCTCTCGCAGGCTGCGAGAACTATCCTCGGAGGGGGGAGAAACTATCTCTACTGAAGAGGAAGACATGGGAAAGAGGACTTACCTAAAAGCTCGGATGAAGGGATAGCCCGAGGAAGCGGAAGCAGAAAACAACGATGAAACCAAAAAGGAACTTGGAAGGCTGAGACAGGAATGAGAGGTATTGCCACTCACTACCTCCTTTTATAGCCAAGACCTTAGAACCTAACCACCTCGGGAAGCTTAAACGTCCTTTAAAGCCTATTAAATAGTCACCTAGGTCTGCGGACCTATATCTGCCCTCTGATCCAACGCTGATAAAACAACGTACCGCACTGAGCAACGGTCTTGATGAAGCCACGACAACGGACAAGGATCGAGGGTAACTGAAGTAAAGACTCGTCAACCACTTCGTAGAAAACCTACTAAACCTTCAAACCTCTCTCCTGGTTGCAGGAACCGAGCTCCTGGGTTAAAGTTAAACTCCAAGGTTAACCAAAGCCAAGTTCCAAAACTCCTAAGAATGGAAGAAAATCGTTAAAGTGACGATTCGAGCAGCGAAATGAAAGTGCCCCCATCAAAGAGAAAGACGAACATCCCATAAAAATCCGATCTCATAAATTTGGCCAGACGACGCCAGCCTAACTTTACCCCGAGCACCAAACAAAACTTCAGACCTCAGCTTGATCGGCCGACGCTCACTACCGAGCTTTTAATAATAACTCGGTCACTACTTGTCCTCGGCCCCGGCGTTTCTCTAGCCAGAATTAGCTCGGCATCAATCTAATTGAGAGGTCCTCGGCACCTACCCATCTTTAAAAATAGCTCGGCTCCTACGTGTCCTCGGCCCCTTTGTGTCTCTAAGCAAAATTAGCTCAGCACCAATGTAATGGAGACGTCTAAAACCGAGCCTCAAAACTGACTCGAGGGGGGACAAAATGATGTGGGGTCTAATACCAGCAGGGGCACTTCAGTCTTTCGGCTCTGTTGTCCCCGGCAATAACGACAAAGGACGCGTGAACGCGACAGCGTCGACCTCGATCAGTTCGCAATGCTTCCTGGGTCAGCGGTGCCAGCATTGTCATCATTCACCTCGGGACCTAGGACGACCTCGGGACCGAGCAGGCGTGAACGTTTTGGCGGGGAAACAACCCGAGCCACCTATGACCTCGTCTCGTATCTCTTATTGAACCACGTGTCCTCCAACCACCGGGTCCTATGGACGGACTCCCTCTATAAATACCCTTCCTCACTAATTGGTAAGGGCATTGACTCCTGAGAACCATCCTGAGTTACAACACCCTGGAATTGAGGAAACACAACCACCCTCATAACCACTTGCCAGTTGCATTGTTTCACCAGAAAATAACTGTTGTCGTGGACCTAACTCACCGCCACCCTGCAACGCTTTGACAGCCTCCCTAAAAGCACCAATGGAAGGAATCCAATGTTTAACATAAGCACTTCCCGACTCACCATAGTTGTCAAACCTCCTCTTAGTTAGTGGAGAGGCTCGCAGCCAAGCACCATACTGCTGTGGCGAATGTCGCGCAAAAGATGAACCCGAATTCAGGTTACAATCCTGGTCTGTATGGCTCAGCGGTCCACATTCATAGCAAAAGTTTTGCAGCCATTCATATACAAGCCTCCCCCAAACAGTGCCCTCCGTATATGTTCCACTAAACCCAATGAAGCGACATAAAAGCTTGGAAACATCAAGAGCCACACAAACACAGTGGAACTGTCCACCAGCCACTACTAGAAAATGGATTTTTAGCAACGCTTAAAGTCGTTGCAAAATGTTAATTTATCGTTGTTAAAGCTTTTTTGCAACGACTTTTAGTCATTGCAAGGTTGTTGTGTAAACTTCCGTTTCTAAAAGTATATGCAACAACTTTCATCAAATAATAAATCGTTGCAAAAATATATTTGTTACAACGACTTTTTCTCGTTGCCAATTAAATTTTTGTTTTAGCAACGACTTAATATTTTCTCCATAATTTTTTTAGCAACGGAATATATTTGGTTGCAGTTGCTTTTGAAAACAGTTTTATTATTGTTGCAGTAGTTAGTTTTGTAACAACTATAGTTGTTGCTAGAAATAAATACGAAACGACAATTCCTTCGTTTCTAATTTTATTCACAACGACTATAGTCGTTGCTATAGACAAAAACGAAACGATAATTCCGTTGTTCCTAATTTTTTTCACGACGACTATAGTCGTTGCTACGGACAAATACGAAACGACAATTCCGTCGTTCCTAATTTTTTTCACGACGACTATAGTCGTTATTACAGACAAATATGAAACGACAATTTAGTTGTTCCTAATTTTATTCACGCGTTGCGACAGACAAATACAAAACGACAGTTCTGTCGTTCCTAATTTTATTCATGACGACTATAGTCGTTGCTACAAATAAATACGAAACGACAATTCTATAGTTCCTAATTATATTCATGACGACTATAGTCGTTGTTACAAATAAATATGAAACGACAATTTTGTTGTTCTTAATTTTATTCACGACAACTATAATCGTTGCTACAAATAAATATGAAACGACAATTTTATCATTCCTAATTTTATTAGGACAACTATAATCGTTGCAAAAAAATAATTATGAAATCACAATTATGTCGTTTTCTATTTTATTCACAATAATTATAATATGTTTCTAATTTATTTAATTTTAAAAACAAATTTTTTTAGTAATTACTAATTTTTATAATATAAAGAATAAATAATCAATATTATTGATACAAATAATATTTCACTACAAAATTGTTATAATTACAAATAATAAATCAATCAACTCAGTGGTGATCGATGCTTGACGGTTTCTGTTATATGTAAGAGTAAGGCGATCAAGCATGTCTCCAGCATTTCTGCTTGAGCTATCTATAGCAGACATCCTTGCTCCTTGATCACTTTAAGCATTCTCCAACACCGTATTGAACATGACACGAGAACTGGAACTCCGCCCGATTTTGAAGTATTTCACCTTTTGTCTCACCACCTCAAATTCATAGGAATCTAGAACACTTAGCTTTCCCCCAGATTCAGCTTCCCTTTCAACAATTTCGGCTGAAAATATAGTTGACGCTGTCGGCAGGAATGAAACTACTGAGTGAAACTTGTTGAATACAATCCTCAAAGCATCATACTCTACATTCTTTAAGATATCATCGGCAAGAACAGATACCTGAGTGTAGCTCAAAGGATTCTTCTGCAGCTCGGTTATGATTAACTCAATGTCCTTCTTAGAATCACGAACCAATTGAGCCTTTGCCTTCTCTCCCAAAATCACATATTTTGTTTCTTTGTCGGGACCAAAGTTCAACTTGTGGAGCCCCTTGCTTATCTTGACTGATGTAGAGTTAATTCCACCACAAAGACCTTTGTCTGAAGAGATGGTCACAATAACATTCTTCTTGACATCAACACTAGGAAGATCGCCAAGAAGTGCAATAAATGATTGACAGAGGCCAAGGCATTCAAAGCCCTTGCATGACAGATCAACCCTGAGGACAACACTCAAACATGGCTTTGACTTATGGAAATTAAAACAGATGAAGAGAAAGAGAAAATTTTGTTGGGTAGATTTACCAGAGAGAACAAACCCCTGCATTTTGTAATGTCTGTGTGACTTTAAAGGTTTCGACAGATCTTCATACAGAGAAGGTAACGTACAGCAGACTCCTTGAGATATTTATTCACAAAGCCTGAGTCCACTGAACCTGCTGTAATTCAAAAACTAGTTCAACAAACAAGTATAACAATAAAGATTAAAATTGAGCATCTCAGCACCAAAGTGCAAAAACAGAGGAAAGAGCAACATAAAGAGAGTGAAGAGAGTTAACGCAAAGAATGGGAAATAAGGAGAAACGGCGCAGATAAGGGTGAAAGTGAATTAGGGCTTCCAGGCTTTGACAAGTGTGGATTTTATACCTCTATATATATATATATATATATATATATATATATATATATATATATATATCTCTTTTGTTTTTCAAATCTCTTTTTATCTTTAACAAAAAAAAAACCTCTCTATATATCTCTATTATAAAAAAAAAATCTTTTTTTATCCCTACATCTCTACGTTTAATATATATGTAAAATATATTATAATATCTATATATATAAAATATCGGTAACTATATCTCTTATGTTTGTAACTGTGTTTATAATATATTATAAAATCTATAATATAGATATTCTACTAATCTTGCAATCACATGTATTAATTGTATAAAATATTTTTTATATATATTATATATATATATACACATACATAGTTATAATAAAATATGTTGTAAATTTTATAATAATATAATAGAATATAGTTTGATATAACTGTACATATAATATATTGTTATAAAATATATTACATATATTATAAAAATATATATCTTTTAAAACATGTGCATTCAAGGGAATAATTATTTTTCTTTTTAAATATTTAATCAAAAAAGTAGTAGATAATTTCCTTAAAAATCAATAAAAATTCAACTTCTCTTTCAAATTTAATAAATTCGAGTAGCAATTACATAAAAATACATTAAACAAAACAAAAATCAAAATTCCCTGTATATTATTCATCATCAATAGTGTCATCAATGTTATCAGACTCTTCATTATAGTCCATGTTGAGCTCCACATCATTGTCATCATCAATAAACTCTTCAATGGGGGTGGTCGACTTCATGATTGTTTCAATCTCTCTAGCTACCTCACATGGAAATATTTCTTCAGTCATGCCATCCTTTTGCAATCTACTAATCCCATTATCATCATTCAAATCTCTTTGTAAAAGACTACTTTCATCACACTCCTCCTGTTGATAAACTTCTTCATTATCTTCTATAACATCTACCATATCATCTATATTTACTATAGGGATGTTATATAAATCACGAGGTGGAGACTTTATCACAATAAACCAATTAGGATCTTTTGGTTCTTGCACATAATATACTTGCTCAACTTGAGATGCTAAAATAAATGGTTCTGTTGTCTTAAGTGTATGATTAATATTAACACTTGTAAATCCATAAGAGTCAATCCTATACCCAGTGCCATAGTGCAAAACATCCCACCAATCACATTTGAATACCATTACCTGTTTTCCTCCTACAAAGGATAACTCGTATATGTCAGTCACAACACCACAATATTCTTTGCTAGGGGAATCATTATCTCCTCGAACCATAACTCCACTATTTTGAGTTTTTCTATTTTGTTCACAATCACGGGAGTGGAACCTAAAACCATTCACAATATATCCACTGTATCTTCTAGCAATTCGTAAAGGAGTACTTGCCAAATTAATTAATTCATTTTCTATGGTTCCTTCACCATGTGATTTTGACACCTATTACATTGCAATATATCAATATTTTAGAAAAAAAATCAAAGCATTTATTTAAATATAATTGAAAGACATAATATATAATAGTGAAGGACACAAGAATTAAGGAGGATGTCATACATGCATATTAAACCAGCTAGCAAATTCAGCATTGTGCCTCTCCATAAGATTTCTAGCTGAAGACCTTTTAAGCTGCTCTTTGTGCTCACTACAAAAACACTTTTAAAAGTTAATATTTTAAATATAGCAAAGATTGTTTAAATGAAATAATGTTTACCAAACTTACTCAATAAAAGGCAGTACTTCATCACAGTTATTCAAGATGTATAAATAGGCTTGATTTAACTCTGAAATTGAAAGCTCATGTAGAATAGGCTTCCCTATAGCACGACCCATCTCGGTAAATATTTCAATACCATCGTGCGATGTAGACACATCAAAACCATCATCATTACGCTTAGCTCGATTAAATGCAGTCTCAGTATCTTCTAAATACATTGAACAAAATGTAAGACATTCATTAGCTAAATATCCTGTAGCAATTGAACCTTCTGGATGTGCCTTATTACGACAAAAAGACTTCAATGTGCGTAGGTACGTAAAAAAAAAGAGCCAACTAAATCAAGATCTACAGTGAATGAGAAGATAAGGGCACACTTAAAAATTTTTACAAGTTACCTTTCAATCGGATACATCCATCGGTAAGTTACAGGAACCGCAATCATAGCCTCATGCGGTAAGTGAACTACCAAGTGCACCATAATATCGAAAAAGGAAGGTGGGAAAATCATCTCAAGCTTGCACAATGTTAAGACAATTCAATTTTGTAAATGTTGAAGGTCATCAGGATCAAGAGTTTTAGAGCATAAATCTCGAAAGAAAGCACTTAATTCGACTAATGGATCACTAACTTCTTTTAGTAATAATCCACGTACAGCTAAAGGAAGAAGTTGCTCCAAAAAAACATGGCAATCACGACTCTTCATGTAACGCTCTCGGAAGCCGAGATTTTCGGGCTAACTTTTTCTCTCACTTCCTATGTTTGTCTCTCGCTCAGTGTAGTTAAAACCTAATGAGTAGAGTCCCACTCCTATAGTTATTTAAGACTAGTTGTCTAAGGTCCCATTATAGTCTTCTCGTAAGACGTGTCGAAAACGACACTGAAAAACTTCCGTCCCTATTTCATTCCATCATCCATTCTCATACTAAGTACATCATCGCTTTAACCTATAGCAATTCCACATCTCAATATAATTTCTAAAATACTTAGCATCCATGTGAGTCAATATATGAACATATCGAGATTACAACTTAACTACGAATCACAGTGGGTTTACAGATTCGATATCTCCTAGTACTTACATCCCGAATCCTATACATTGTGTGCACAAAAGAATTTAGTCTGGGATATAAACAAAAGAACAAAAGATTATACCTTGGCTCAACTTTTTGCAGCTCGACAAAAAGACTCTCAGTGCACCACGTTCGTGTCGAGTCTACCTGAAATAATCTGAGGTGGAAGGGGGTGAGCTTTGGGGAAAGCCCAGTAAGAAAGCATACGCTAAATGATGTTAGGTTTCTACTATGTTTAATGCATGTGTATGCGTGAATGAATGTGCCAAAACTCATGCTTAAAGATGTTTTATCGGAAATAATACCAAATTGATAAACCATAGTTTATAAGCTATAAAATGTTATGCCAAGTAATTTCAAAACAGATTAGTACTCAAGCATTCACAAAATCAAGATATAGTAGTAGTAGAAATGCTACATTCGCTCATCTTTGTAACAGTATCGTAATATACATTTAAAACATTTTCACGAGACGAGCATTATGAGATTCGGTAACATAACGGGGATCTTTGGAAATATAACCAAGAAGCTTTCTATGAAAGCATCCACTGTAGCTAGCAGTGGTCGGTGTCCCATACCAGGGCTCTATCCATGATCATGAATCATCCCAGTACCAGTGATCATCTAGTAGCTGAGGTACAAGTCACGACTAGTTGTCGGACAATCATACGTAATCACCGCTACCCATTTGCCACACAGGCGGGATCCATGACGCAATTACGTATACGACGCCTCAATGCCACACAGGCTTACTGAATGCCACACAGGCTTGCTGAATGCCACACAGGCATAATAAAACGCCACACAGGCGAGTGCCACATAGGCATTTCCAAGTGCCACAAAGGCATTTCCAAGTGCCACACAGGCATTTCCAAGTGCCACACAGGCATTTCCAAATGCCACACAGGCATTATACATCATCATATGTATCATGAGTCAAAACTCGTTTAGAAATATATCTTACAAAATAGGTTGAGTACTAAAGGCATAAACCGTTCCACATACTTATAGTTTTAAAAATCTAATCGTACGAAGTCTCGATAACAAATAGCAGTGATTAATATGCATGAGGTTTTAAAGGCATTTAATAAATCCAATTTAATACCAAGAAACTTATTTAGACAATTTCTAACGAAATTTCGGCATTATAACGGCATAGGTAGAACACTACCCAGCGTCATAACCACAAATCAAATACCTGTAGAAAACTCAATCAAGCAATATATCTTCAATACACCAATTTCCAATACACATCCAAATCCAAATCCAAATCCAACTCCGAATCCAAGTCCAAATCCAAAACATTATGCATTTAAAATTCAATCCAACGTATTTGGACAATTAACCAAAAATGCATTTAAATCCATAAATATTAAATAACATTAATTTAAACATGCATAAGCATAGTAGACTGACAGGCATTTACCGTATATTCCCTTACCTCACGTTGCACGATACCAAGATGGGTGACACTACACTCGCAAGCCTTACCGCTTTAGCATTTTCTCAAAATCGTTCTTCACTTAGCCTACACTTAAACCAATATCTTTAGCCTTGCTGTACTAAAACCAATATTCATAACAACCTACAATTAATCAATTTATAAATTGTGTTCAAAAGCAAGCTCATCACCTTTTTAAGACTCTTCTAAGAAAACCGAGCAACCTTGTAATCGTGTTCTTCCTCAAATCATTCCAACTTTCAAGCTTAGCGCGCGTATGCCGAGCTTAACCAACTCCGCGTTTTCTCGCCTTAGTTTTGCTTTACACGTTCAAACATCATTAACTAAACAATACGATCATCAAGTCAACTTAGCATGTAATTCCTACACTATCAACTAAATAATATAAACATAACATCTACTTTGTATATAAATCCTTACCCTTTGTACAAAAGCTTGGTACTTAGCTCCTCACATGGATACCTTTACCAATTGGTATAATTTCACCTCTTTGTAAATTTTCTGTGGACCCCTTAGGCCAAGAGCTTAAATATGGCTCTCTTTGCGTTTTTCTTGCTAGTCGAACCTTGCTACCTATTTTCACTCCATCTTTTTGCTATTTAACACCCCCAAGCAACAGCACATTCTCAAGTTTCTCCAACCACTAATCATCCCATGAGAGTCTCTCAAAACCGAGACTATCGCTTGCTGCTTCCTTTGCCGAAAGTTACCATATTCATCCACCCGAATTAGCATTTAAATACCCCTTAACTCCCTTGTTTATACTTTTTTTTTGGCACCTAGAAAACAACTCCGATTAGCCTTTACAATAGCCTTCTCAATGCTTAAACCCAGCCATCCGAGACTCCTAAAATGCCTTGTGCTAGCCTCCATTCTAGTGCCTCTTCTATCTGCTGCTATATTCAAGCTCTGAAGCACGCCACATCCAGCATCTAAACTCAGCAACTTCTGACCTTCCTTTAGCCCCACTTCGACCTCCAACAGCAAGGCCAACCCCTGATTCTTTCAGTCTCTCCCAGCCTTGGATCTAACCTCTGGTATACGCCCAAAACCCAGCCTTTGAACCTCGTTTCTGCACTGATTCAGACCAAGTTTCAACCTTTCCTTCAGCAGCCTCTCACTTTCGAGTTCACTCTTCTTTTCTTTTCCTTTCATCATTTTCCTTTCCATTCTTGGTCAGCGACGAGCTGCTCTCTCTCTCTCCCTCTCTCGATCAAACTCCTCTATTTTAAATTTCTATTTGCTGTTCCATGTGGAGAAAGCCTTGCTTGGCTGTGCAAGAAAGCTTCCCCCAAAAGCTCATCGTTTCAGCCTTAAAACGACCTTTGTCTTTCAGCCACAATAAATGCCTCCCTGTCTCCCTTGCATCATTACGTTTTTTTTTCTTTTCAGGCCATTAAACTCAGCCTCACTGCCCTGAAAACAGCCATAGATCAGTCCTACAGCAGCTCTCTCTCTTTTCTGTTTTGGTGGCTGCCGATCCTCGTACCCTTGTCGCTTACCTCACCAGATTTCTTTTTTTTTTCTTTGTCTTTGTTCCGTGCAATGAAAATGAAAGAACAAGGAGTGTAGAGGCGAGGTGAGGAAGAAAGGCTAGGCAGGTAGTCTGCTTGTTGGCAGACATGAGTGACAGGGTTGCTTCATTATGCTTTCCACCGAATCCTCCACTTAAATATTTTATTTATTACCTATATTTATTTATTTTATTCTTTATTTACGTAAATATATGTTTATTTTTACTAATTGTTGATATAT
Source organism: Heritiera littoralis (assembly GCA_031772115.1). Classification (NCBI taxonomy): domain Eukaryota; kingdom Viridiplantae; phylum Streptophyta; class Magnoliopsida; order Malvales; family Malvaceae; genus Heritiera; species Heritiera littoralis. The sequence goes on along the minus strand of JAPDPK010000049.1, from coordinate 4,383,892 downwards.
ATATTTTTCTTCTTATTAATTCTATTTTATATACATATATATTATACAATTAATATAGGTATTTGCTTGTTATATATATATCTTATATCTTTAAGATGTATGTATGTATGTATATATGTATGTACGTGTGTACGTACGAATGATATATATATATATATATGTATATTTATTTTTATTTTATTCTCCTATTTGTTTTAAATATATATATATATATATACACACACAAATGGCACACATATACTTTTATGTTCGTCTATGTTCCTCTCATTCATCATGAGAATCCATTCTCCAAAACCTTTACAAAATAAATTTAATAAAATCCTTATAATACTCATACCCAATTCATCACTTTGTAATTATCAAACTTCCCAAAATATTTTTCAAAAATAAAAAAAAAAACTTAATTGAGCTCCAATTGCATGAAATTCGAGGTTATTACACTTCATCAATGATATCTTTCTTTCTTTTTCATTCACACAACGAGATATATTAGACAAATAACCATCTGGAGTCTTTAAATTCACCAATAATCTACAGACAATTGATTTCTCTTCATTAGACAAAGCATAACAAGCAACTGGCAATCGAATGTTTGCTCCATCTACAATTGGGTGAAGTTCTGTCCTTATGCCCATATTTACCAAATCATAACAAGACTGCAAAGAGTCCTTATTTTTTCCCTTCATATTCATCAAAGTTTCGAGTATGTTATCACACACATTCTTTTCAATATGCATGACATCTAAACTATGACGCATTAAAAGTGTTTTCCAATATGGTAACTGAAAGAATATGCTTTTTTTCCTCCAATTGAAAACACAATTAGTTGCATCATATTTTTTTTTCGTACCTTTGCCAAAAGGACATTGCTGGAACGAATCGAATTGTCGTAGCACATCTTCACCACTCAATTGCTTTGGTGCAGGTCTCATTTCTTTACTTCCATCAAATGACAGTTGATTTTTTCTCCACTTGTGATTTTTTGGTAAAAATCGACGATGGCCCATATAGCACACTTTACGTGCACCTTTTAGTGAAAGAGAAACAGTGTCCTTGTTGCAAGAAGGGCATGCAAGATGTCCTTTTGTGGACCACCCAGACAAATATGCATAAGCAGGAAAATCGCTAATTGTCCACAAAATGGATGCATGCAATTTAAAATTTTGCTTACTATAAGCATCATATGTGTCAACACCTTCTTCCCATAACTCTTTCAAATCTTTAATCAAAGGCTGCAAATACACATCAATGTCCATTCCAGGAGATTTACGTCCCGGAATTAGAAGTGAGAGCATAATGTATGGTTGCTTCATGCACATCCAAGGAGGTAGATTATATGCCTAATCAGTTGACAACAGGTACATAAAAATAGAAGATAAGATATTACCTTTAATGCCTGTTGTAGGCAAGTTTTCATCAACTCTTTCATTTTCTTCCCAATCATCCGGTGGTTGGGTTTCATCTTCATCTACAAGACTCATCCTCTCCATAAAATTAATACTTTTCCTCGAATTAAGTCCGGAATAAGTTCTGGAAAACTCCTCTGATCCATTACTTTCTCTAGGACTAATCCTATTTCTGGAATAATCCTTCGATCCATGCAAACTTTGCACAGATGTTCTTGCAGCGCCACCCTTGACAACTTTTCCTCTACCTCTGCCTACCATTTTAGATAGAAAAATAAGCAAAATTTTCAGAATCAAAAAAGAAAATGTGCAATATATAAAGCGGTTAGTAAATACTACTAAATAACCCGCTAATTAAAATGGCTTTAGCAGGAAATAACATCCCTTTGGCGTCTAATAATCTTTGGCAGCAAAGAAGTTCATGAAGAAATTTTATACTAAAATATAATTAACAATATATTAATATCACAATTTTACTTTGAATATATTCTGAAATGGCATAAAATCCCTACAAATTAGGCATAATTTGCAACGACAAAATAGCTTGAATAATTGCCCACTTACCTTGGAATGTAGAGATGGCGATTAAGCTCTTAATTGGTTTTGTCTTCTGTCTCTCTTCACTCTCTATTCCCTATTGCCTCTGTCTCTCTTTCTGGTCGCTGTCTTCCCTCTCGCCTCTGTCTCCTTTTCTGGTCGCCACTAGGGGAAGTCGACTTGACGACAATGTTGGAGAACTCAGTGTCCATGGAAATGATCGAAAAGCTGTCGATGATGGATCGAAGTAATTTGACTTCGTGCTCATCCACTTTCCTCCTTTCCTCCCTCTTCTCGATGGATTTCCGAAACCCGTTCCATTCCTCCCTCTTCCCTTTCCATTCCTCCCTCTTCTCGATGGATTTCCGAAACCCTTTCCATTCCTTTCTCTGTTTTAAATCATCGTCCCCCTTTTCCTTTCTTTTCCTTTGACTCTATGCTGTCTCTTGAGAAATAAAAAATGAATTTTCTTTCGGTAGCTTTTGGAAAACTAAAACCAAATATAGATAAGGAAAAATAAAAGGAAAACAATGTAATTTTTTTTTTGATTTTGTAATTGTATAGATTATTATTATTATTATTATTATTATTATTATTATTATTATTATTATTATTATTATTATTATTTGCTTGGCCTTTTCTCTTTGATTGCTCTGTATTGGAAGTAAAAACAAAATTTATCCAATATCTAAGAATAGATATGAATGCAGGGGAGGAAAGCAAACAAAGTTTATCCAAATTTATTTAGCATTGTCTCATTTCTCTAATAATAATATATACAAATAATTATAAAATTAATTATACAAATTAATAATAATATAGATTTTTTTTATGGTTACAAATGTGATATAAATATCACAACAACTTTAATGTCGTTATGTAAAATATTTAAAAAGTCTAATTAGGCAACAACAATAAAAAGTTATTGCAAAAACAATGACATATTGTAACGATTTTTTTTATCGTTGTTAATTTCATAGGAATTCGTAACGATAAAAAATATTGTTGCATAAAATATAAAAAAATTAAATAAGCAACGACTATTAAAAATCGTTGTAAATTTAATTAGATTTTGCAACGACATTCTCTATCGTTGTGCATTTCGGTTGCTAAAAGTCCTTTTTCTAGTAGTGAGCAATCCTGATACTGCATTATCCGATTCAATGAACCTCCCAAGCCGAGATCCTACAATCCTGGACATTTCCTCGGTTAGCATCCCCATAGGCAGCCCATACACCCTGACCCAAAAAAAGGTTTCTAAGAAAACATAATCTTCAGGTCGAAAACTGCCATCATAATCATGGAATAAGAAAAGTTGCCTATCGAAAGTCTAAGGCGAACTACCTAGGACTCTCTCTTTATCTCGGACCATGGCAAACTTGATAAGAAACAGATTATTGTCTAGAATCAGGAAATGTGGCTCTTTGGAGAGTCTCCAGATCACACACATCGGACTCAATAACGCTTCCTTATTAAACTGTCGAACAGTTTGTAACTTCGCAACCATCCATTTCCTTTCTTCCATAGCATCACGGGGATGGGAAATGCCATCTGCTTGAACGCTTTGAGTTTCCTCATCTGTTAACCGTAAGTTTTGCCAAATACTGGTAAGGGGATTAGCCATGAGAGAACATATGGAGAGAACAAGGGATGGAGAAGAAGAAAGTGATGAGGGAAAGGAAGGAAAGAAGGAGAAGAAGATGGGGACAAAGAAACAAATGAGATCAGTCTGCAAATGGAAAAGAACACAGATAACGAAAGACTGCAACTGAAACTATTCAACAAGAGAGAAGACTAGACTCCTTTTTTTTTCCTTTTTATTTAGTTAAGATAATAGAATAAAATTTAAAAAATTAAGAATAATTTTGTAAATATACTTATTTGACTTACATCACTCTCATTTTCTCTGTACTAATAATTTTGAAAAATGATTTGGTTTTGTTAATAAGGAAAGAATAGCAATCTTTCTTATTTTCTTTCGTTGCACTTTTCCTTCCTACCAAGTGTTGGAAATATAAGCTAAAACAGCATAAATTGTTAGTAATAAAAATGATAAAAGCAATATGAAATTAAATTGAAATTACTGATGATACGAAGAGTTGGACTGAGGCATGGATATCTCGCTCTCTTTAAGACGATTCACGCATCTGCGGTTTATATTGGCCGGTGCAGCAGGAACTCAAAGCGTGTCGCCTCCAGGATACAACAGCCCAACTGATTTTTCGTTGTACGCTCTACAATTTTGCACTAACTGTAGAGTCAAAAAGCTCAAAAAATAGAACACCTTTCTCTGCCCAAGAATTTGATAGTTTGTATGGAGAATGAAATTTGTAAGCTAGATGACTTGTGAGAGTTGGTGTTTGTTTGAGGTTTGGATTCACTATTTATAGGCTGCAGATTTTGTAACAGATTTAAAAAATTTATTATCAATTTTATGAGCACATTTCCGTTTTAGAGTTTGCACTATTACTGCTTGCATTGAACAGCTAGTAACGTTTATATATGAAATGTATCTAGACATCATTTTCAAAAGATACAACTTGCAAGAGTAAAACCCACAGTTTTATATTTTAAAAGCTAATGGAACCGGCACCTTTACTTCATCAGTTAAAGGTTTACATTGCTATTATTATAATAACGTTTAACGTTTAGCTTTTATTGTTGAAACTGTCTTTATTTTATTATTAAAATTACAACAATTCCCCCTCTATTTTAATAATACAATAAAAATTATTAAGCATGCTTTTTTTTTAATTAACTTGGACAGAGATGAATTATTATGCATAATAAAGGTGTGCGACCGCATTGAACCTTTATTTAGTGTAGTAGCAAATCTTGATCCTAAGCCAATAGTGTGCCCCATACGCATTGAACTTTGACTGTATAAGGGAGACAAGAGTTTGCAGTACACACATAATAATTCAGGCGTTTACAAGCTTCTTTTAAGCCAGCACATTACGGCCTTGTGCTTGATCCCGGACTTAGTGAGTAATCTAGAAACTTGCCCAACCAAGCTTCATAGGAGCGGCCCCACTCCAAAACTCACATAGGTGAAATCTATCAAGAGTGTTCCTGTAACTAACACACTCCACTCATAATGAGCTATAGATTTCATTAAGATTCTTAAAGAATCAACCATCCATCGTTACAGGAAAGATACACTACACCATAGGGATGGAAAAATAAGCTTAAAGTTACTTAGTGTGTATCTTTTAACGATCTCTCTATGATTCGTTCTTCCCATTGAACCTAACTCTCAGGATCTCTAATCATTAGGTTGGGTTTCCTCATAAGAGATTCCAGATTCTTTGGGCAAAAGACCCATCCCCTCGATGTACTCCGGATCTTTTCTCTAGCTAGAGCTTTTGTTAAAGGGTCTGCAAGGTTATCATTTGATTTTATGTAATTCACACTTATAATCCCACTACTCAAATATGTCTCACTATAGCATGCTTCCTTCTAATAGATCTGGATTTTCCGTTATAATAACGGTTATGCAACCTACCAATTGTAGCAGTGCTATCACAATGTATTAACACAGTTGGTATTGGTTTTTCCCACATTGGAATTTCATGTAATAAATCTCTTAACCAGCTAGCCTCTTCACTAGCTGAAGCTAAAGCAATTAGCTCAGCCTCCATTGTCGATTTTGCAATTATTTGTTGTTTTTTAGATTTCCAACAAATAGCACTACCACCTAAAGTAAATATAAAACCAGTTGTAGATAAAGAATAACCTGATAAGGAGTTCCAATTAGCATCACTAAAACATTCAAGGACAGCAGGCTGTTTTTATAACATAATCCATAATTTTTAGTACCACACAAATATTTCATCAAGCGATCTAAAGCATACCAATGTTCTTTATTAGGCTTGCTAGTAAATCTACTTAAAACACCTACCGCATATGCTATATCAGGTCTAGTACGATCACAAGCATAACGCAAACTACCAATTATTTTGATATTCTTCTTGATTAACAATATCTTTATCTTCAACAGTAGGAAATAAACATAAATGAGACAAAAAGGGAGTAGTCACATGCTTACAGTCAACATAATTAAACTTCTTTAATATTTTATCTATGTAATGAGACTGATCAAGTAAAATAGAATCACTACTTCTAGTAATTTTCATTCCCAGTATAATATTAGCTTCACCAAGATCTTTCATTTCAAAGTATTTCTTGAGCAAAGTTTTAGTATTATCAATTGTGTCCATATTATTTCTAAAAATTAAAAGATCATCCACATATAAACATATAATCACATGACAATTATTGAAAGACTTAAAATAAATACATTTATCACATTCACTTGATTTAAAATTATTATCTCTCATGCACATATCAAATTTTTCATGCCATTGTTTAGGAGCTTGTTTAAGAACGTACAGAGATTTATTCAACTTACATACCTTATTTTCTTGACTAGGCATTACAAATCCCTCAGGTTGCTCCATGTAAATTTCTTCTTCTAAGTCTCCATTTAAAAAAGCCGTTTTGACATCCATTTGATGAATTATGAGATTATGAATAGATGCAATCGCTATTAAAAATCTAATGGATGTTATTCTAGTAACAGGTGAAAAAGTATCAAAATAGTCAATTCCTTCTTTTTGTTTAAATCCTTTTGCTACAAGCCTAGCCTTATATTTATCTATTGTTCCATCAGGCTTTAATTTTTTCCTAAGAATCCATTACACCCTATAGCGTGACAACCATCTGGTAAGTCAACTAGCTTCCAAGTTTTATTTGAAATAAGAGAATCCATCTCTTCATTAATAGCTTCTTTCCAAAACTCAAAATCATGAGACGATAAGGCTTCATGATAAGAAATTGTGTCATCTATGTTATAAACATAAAAATCACTACCAAAATCTTTTTCAACTCTAGTTCTTTTACTTCTCCTTACTTGAAACTCATCATTTATGATAGATTTATTAGAAGATAAATCATTATTTTGTTTGGCAACTTCTTGATCTTGAACTATTCTTGATTTAAACGGAAATTTATCTTCATGAAATATTGCATCTAAAGATTCTATGATTACATTGTTCTCAAAATCTAAAAATCTATAAGCCTTACTATTTAAAGCATACCCAACAAACACACAAGTGGAAGTTTGAATTCCTAATTTAGGTCTCTTTGGATCTATCAATCTTACATAAGCTAGGCTACCCCAAATCCTTAAGTATCTTAAATTTGGTTTATAACCTTTCCACAATTCAAAAGGGGTTATAAGGCTCTTTTTATTAGGAACCCTATTTAGTACATAACAAGCTGTTAATATGGCTTCACCCCACAAGTTATTTAGAGCTCCTGAACTAATAAGCATAGCATTAACTAAATTTTTTAAAGTTCTATTTTTACGCTCTGCTACGCCATTAGAAGCTGGTGAATAAGGAGGTGTGACTTCATGAATTATTCCTAAAGATTGAATAAAAGCATTAAAATCATTTGAATCATATTCACCTCCTCTATCACTACGAAATCTTTTAATCTTTTTACCAAGTTGATTTTCAACTTCATTAATAAAAATTTTAAAAGCATCAAAGGCATTGCTTTTGTTTTTAATTAAATAAACATATGAGTATTTTGAAAAATCATCTATAAAAGTTATAAAATATCTATTTCCTCCACGTGTTAAAATTCCTTCAAACTCACAAATATCTTTATGTATCAAATCTAATAAGATAGTATTTCTTTCAACACTTTTATGAGGCACTTTTGTAATTTTAGACATGCTACAAGAATCACATTTTTGAAATTCATTATTTATATTAGGAATTAGTCCTTGCTTACTCATATTTTTCACATACTTACTATTTATGTGACATAAACGAGCATGCCAAATATTAACACAAGAAACAATATAAACAGAACTAGTAGATGCTTTATTCATTTCAATGCTCAATTTAAACATACCATCAACAGCATACCCTTTACCCACAAATACTCCATTTTTAGTAATGACATATTGACCAGACTCTATGGTTTGTTTAAAACCAGCCTTATCAAGCAGAAAACCAGACAACAAATTTTTTCTCATGTAAGGTGTGTGTAAAACATCTTTCAAAGTCAGAGTCCTACCAGAAGTGAATTTTAATTCAACGTCTCCTTGGCCAGGAACTTTTGTAGTGTGAGAGTCACCAAGCATTACCTCTTTTGCTTCATTAAGGCTAGAATATGTCTTGAACCAAGACTTATCCTTGCACACATGTCTAACAGCACCAGTATCTGCCCACCACCCATCAAGCCCATTTACCATGTTAACTTAAGATATTATCGCCACAAGTGGCTCCTCGGTTACGTAGGCTTGAGGATTTTGCCCACGCTTCCGGAATTTATAAATTCTTGCTGTGTGTCCAACTTTACCACACACAAAACATGGTCCATTTTGAGCACGACTTGATGGGTTTGTATTGATATTTGAATTTTGGCTAGGCTTATAATTCTTTTTAAAGAACCTATTTTTCATAGGCTTGTTCCTGGGCTTTAATAGAGCATTGTTCTTAAAATTCTGACTCTTAGGCAAGTTCTCACTAGAGGAAATAAGATTTACCTTAGTGGAAAGATTGCCTTGGACTCTTTGTGCACTTGTTGCATCTTGGTTCCTTGCTTCCTCCTCAATCCGAATTCGAGTGATTAGATTTTCAATTGAAATCTCCTTTTGCTTGTGGCGAAGTATCTTTTGAAAGTCCTTCCAAGAAGGTGGTAGCTTATCAATGATAGCCACCACTTGTAGATTGTCTTCAATTCGAATTCCTTCGGATTTGAGTTCATGGGCCAACATCTGAAAATCTCTGATTTGTTCCACCACCGACTTTCCATCCACCATTTGATAACGAAACCATCAACTGCCTGCATACATCTTGGCAACAACCTCTTCTGTATCATACTTTTTTCTGCAAAGCCTTCCAAATCTTTTTAGCAGTACTGTAAGTACTCTCATAATAATCATAAAATTGGTCAGAAAGACAATTGAGTAAACTGTAACGACAATTATATTCCTCTTTTTCCCACTTCACTTTCTTTTCCTCATGTGCCTTCCTTTCCTCATCATTCATATCATCAGTAGAAATCTTTTTTGGATTTTTTTCGGAAAGGACATAAGCTATATTTAATAAATTTAAATAATATAAAACTTTTCATTTCCATCTTTTAAAATGCTCTCCACTAAAACGAAAAGGTATATTCAACTCATTTGTAAGTTTCAAAGGTTTTTTTGAGTTGAAGACATCTTTTTTTTATATATAAAAATTGAATCGTCTTAAAATTGTTGGAAATATAAGCTAAAACAGCAGAAATTGTTAGTAATAAAAATGATAAAAGCAATATGAAATTAAATTGAAATTACTGATGATACGAAGAGTTGGACTGAGGCATGGATATCTTGCTCTCTTTAAGACGATTCACGCCTCTGCGGTTTATATTGGCCAGTGCAGCAGGAACTCAAAGCATGTCGCCTCCAGGATACAACAGCCCAACTGATTCTTCGTTGTACGCTCTACAATTCTGCACTAACTGTAGAGTCAAAAAGCTCAAAAAATAGAACACCTTTCTCTGCCCAAGAATTTGATAGTTTGTATGGAGAATGAAATTTGTAAGCTAGATGACTTGTGAGAGTTGGTGTTTGTTTGAGGTTTGGATTCACTATTTATAGGCTGCAGATTTTGTAACAGATTTAAAAAATTTATTATCAATTTTATGAGCACATTTCCGTTTTAGAGTTTGCACTATTACTGCTTGCATTGAACAGCTAGTAACGTTTATATATGAAATGTATCTAGACATCATTTTCAAAAGATACAACCTACAAGAGTAAAACCCACAGTTTTATATTTTAAAAGCTAATGAAACCGGCACCTTTACTTCATCAGTTAAAGGTTTACATTGCTATTATTATAATAACGTTTAACGTTTAGCTTTTATTATTGAAACTGTCTTTATTTTATTATTAAAATTACAACACCAAGTACTAATAAAAATCATTTTCTTTTCACTATTCCACACACCTCTTTCCATCCTTCCACTGTTCCACCCTACCAAGCACACCCTAAAAAACTCACTAATAAAATAACTTCTGATAAAATATTCAATATAATAAACAAAGCAAATAACAATACTAAAATCTAAAATCTTGATTTAATTCCAACAATTACAAACAAGACAACACCTTATTGTATACTATTTCATTGTGCTCTGTGGCATCTCAAACATACAATTTTAAGCATCTATGTTACAATATGGTTTTATGGACATTGGGGACACTTTCACACCCCACAGATACACTGACATCTCAAGAAGCTAAATCGCACGACATATTTTACAATTTCAAATGCTAAAGTAAAACCACTATCGGCATACTTGCAACGGAAGGATAAACAAGGTGGTGCGTTCGTTGGTAATATGGTATTTTTATTTCATTACACCAGATGCAGAATTTTATGCAAATAGAATGCGCCGGTGATATTCTCCGAGCGCCCATATGGGGAAGATGTTTCTGAATGAGGAGTAATTCAGCGTGCAGTTCCTCATAAACACGCCGGTAATTTCCTGTTGTAAGTAGTGATTATTCCTTAGACTTGTGCAGTTGAGAATATAGCTGCATAAGAGGAAAATTCTTTATGGATTATTGTTACCTGTTGAGGGAAGTCACCATCTTCCATCTGTGAATTAATCAGGACCTTTATTCCACGATGGATGGGTTCAGGATCCACAGCAGCCTACAACCATCACAGCGTAAGAATGAGAAGAAAGAGAAGCTCCAATGTACTATGCCAAATTCAGACAAGTGTACAAGAGATGAAGAGAATAGACTTCATGCTTTGGTCAGATTCTTAAGTGTTATACTAAATAATCAATGTTTGAGTGGTTAACATTCCAAGGAAGGAGGGAACTTTAGACTGACCTGCCCAGCGTCAATGAGGGATAACAAAGCCCACGCTGTGTGGACCAAATTTGCACGGTTGCCTTCCAAATTGGTATATACCTGCTACCACGGAGAAAACAATGTCTTACGTACAAAACGGAGGTTTGAGAACTAAAAGTCATGGCGAACATTTTAGGCATAAAATAAAGTCTTAATACCTACATATGCCCTCTACATTTACCATAAAATGAAATTAAGTCATCAACGTTTCAATGCATGGAAATCAATCCATTAAGTTTTATTTTATGCAATTAAAACACAAACGTTTTAAAATAATATACTCTTTTATTTTAAAACCTTTAGGTTTTAATTGCTTAAAATAAAACTTAATGAATTGATTTACATGCAATTAAATATTAAGGATTTAATTCAATTTTGTGACAAACATTGGAGACATATTTGGGTATTAAGCTTAAAGTAAAAGAGTATATTAATTATTCATGCCTTATTTTGGCTAGAAAGGTAACTCTCCCCCCATCCACCGTTCAGCAGCTGCTTTGATAATAAAAACTCACAAGCTTTGCGCAAAGCAGGATCATTGCGGTAGTTTCTGCCACAGGCTGTCAGCCCTTCCACGGCAAACCATGTACCATAGGTGTAGCAAATTCCCCAGCAACCATACCTGTTTGATCAGATTATCGTATATATGATGGTTCCCTTTTGAATGAGACTCATGTATATAGTATTATTTTCAATTTGTAGCAGAAAATGAAAACAGAGAAATAACTCTGCAGTTCAAAAATCACTGGTTATGTTTTTGGATAGAATCGACAATATAATGTATACAGTACCATGAACCATCTTCATTTTGTGTATCTTCAAGGTAACGCACTGCCCTTGCAACGCAATGATCTATCTCAACCCTCCGGTGTTTGGGATGCAGTTTCCTAAAGAGTGCAAGTGCTTGAATTGCTGAAGAAGTACATTCTACATACCTACGTGATGGAAGTATGGATGTTAGAGTAAAATACTAAGGCCTAGTTTGGATCCCGGTGCGGGGAGTTTAGTGCGTTTGGGGAGGAAAAAGACAAAAATTTATTGGAATAAATTTATTCTTTTATCTTTATTTTTTATTTTATTTTATATAAAAACATATATTTTTAATATTCATATTTTATCTTTTTCAATTTCACCTAAATGAGTATCATCACCTATTCAAACTAACCCTAATACTAAAGAAAATTTGCATCGGAGAATGCTTACTCTCTTTCTATGAGAGTATCTTCAAAGAACTCGGTAGGATTGAACTTCTATGAAAAGAAAAAACAGTTCTTGTTAGAAATTAATTACTACATGGTATGATTTTGAAGGATGCGAAATATGAAGGGGGCAAATGGTATCAAATGAATTACCTCCAACCAACTATAAGCTCTTTGAGGCTCCCAGGCTGGGAAACCACCATTGTTGCTCTGCATTGGAGATTGAACATTCGTATTGTTAGGACTGGATTCTAACAAGAAATCATCTAAATTAGGCATTTTCTGCTCATGATGTGTATTTTAAGGGAAACCTTCTTACTTGTAGGGAAAGAATGACATTGACAGCATCGTAGAGTCGCTCTGTTTCAAGTTTTTCTCCCACTAGGTCAGTTGACATTTGTGAAAACAAGAGTGCACACTGCAGCAGATAAGACATTGACAATACAAAAAAATTCATCTCTGAAAACATCCAGAATACGTAGAATTAATTAATTACCAGTATGGCAGACAGAGTTTGAGTATTAATTACCTTTAGCCCTTCTGAAGTGCAATCCGAAACTTGCCAGCCATGATCTTGTGCTGAGAAAGTCCATGCACCTTTTGATATGTGTCTATACATAGCCGAGAAGTCACCGGAAGGATTTTGTCGTACCTTAATTTCCAAATAGCATCATTTAGTTTATTAAGCTACATTCCAGGGTTCAGAGAATCACTACTGATGAAGAACATTGCCACCTAAAGAGTTAACCTGTGAAGCTTTTAAGAAGTCATGTGCCTTGCGAAGTGTTGGACCGTATTCATCACTTAAATTGCTCGACATGATTGCCTGAATAGCAAAAGCTGCATCCCACATTTGAGAGCCAAAAGTCTGCATGTTGCAATGTCACGCAAGCTTGTGTCAATATTGTTTGACAAATGTATCTTTTGAATCGCTTCCAACTAAGAAATGTTCAAATCAACAAAAGATTTCTAGAACAACAAGAACGAGTTCTAATCAATAAAACACGGATTGATCTCTAACCTGCATTTTCAAGCCATCTTCTGCAACCCAATAATAATCTGGCAATCTTGCTAAATGACGCTTATAGGTTTCGGAGTTAGGATCTTCAGCCCAGCAAGCTATTAGACATAATACCTGAATTCCAAGCGGCACTCTCAAGTGGTTGGATTAAGTTTGGAGAAAGCGAACAATACGTGGATTCAATTCCTACCTTTTCTACACATCCAATGCAGAGATATCTGCTGTTCTCATCCTCATAATGTACGTGTTGAATCGCGACTTTCAATGCCTTGTCTCTTAGCATAGAGAAGGGCCAGCGAGTTAAAACTGGCTCAGCAACATGGTAGAGAAACCCCCATGTTAAGTCTTGAACAAGAGGATGTGGGTAGTAAAGATCCTCCTGAAATAAAAACTAGAGGAGTTTGGCAATGGAATAATATCGATATTAGTAATAAATACATTTAGCATTCCTGTAATGGAATCAACCTTGGCAACAGTGCTTCGAGCTGCATTCCAGTTTATTTCATGGTAAGGTTGATTGTATAGCTCTTGCCTTAGTTGTTTAATCAATCCAGTAATTGGACCAACAAACCTCTTCCCATACAAGTATGACATTGGCATGTAAACCAATCGACAGTAGCATAACATTTTGCCTGCGTTTCATTAATAGAGTTTTCACTTTCAGGATCGATCACATACAAGTTAATTACTCAAAGAGTTAAGTAAATATATATTTTATATATATATATATATATATATATATATATATATATATATATATAAAATTGGAAAAACCTGGATGGATGGGTGAGAATTTAGGGATAAGCCAGAATTCTGGAGGCAAAGGATTGCAACCTGCCCAATCGTAAACTCCAAGTACCTGCACTCCACGCATAAGATGCTTTTGAATGGAGCTCTAAGCCATGCGTTTTAATGAATTTCTATAATCTTGTACAATACTTAATTCGTGGTAAATTTCAGTTGAAATTTTGAAACGAATATTTCTGATAGAGTAATGAATTATAATGGTCAAACATACCGTGACCCAGAACTTTCCCCAAGAAGGAATTCCCACCAGACCACCATGGTCAAGGATCCATTTTCTGCCCATGGCCACCGCCATGTTCTCACCATCTTCAGGCCCCTCTCCCAGCAGCCTCAAGGTAATATAGCTTAATGCTGTTCCGAACATTGTGCTGTGACCCTCTATGTGGAATCCCCATCCTCCATCTTCATTCTGCAATGCAAAGACACAAAAATCAAGATGTTGGTGCTGCGTACTATTCCTAGTTAAGAGCATGGTTATTCTCACTGTCTGAGATTAATTCTATTTATGTCGAGAGTGATAATCAGTAAAACCTTCCAACAGTAATGACTCTCGGCTTTAATTGTTTTATTCTTAGTATTATATTTGTACCTGGTGATTGTAGATGTAGCGAATGATTTCCTTTTGATGTTCAGGAGATAATATTGTGTTCAGTCCCCCAGTAACATATAGTGCCATTACCTACATATTTTCCACACCTTAAAATTGTTGATAACGAACCATAATATAATTTTATAGAGCAATAATTAAAAGAACAAACAAATAAAGCACTTGTACTCTGGTAGTAGTAATTATTTACCAATGGAGGAAGGAAAAATAAAGGCCCGGCATTTTCGGCTGGCCAGTGACCATCATGGGCCTGAAGAGAAGAATAGAAACTGATAGCCCTCCTCAGAGTAATTGTTATCGCTTCCTCCGTCACAAGTTGTGTCTCCTCCACTTTCACCGCTGCTGGAATCGCCCCACATGGATTTTCTTTGGTAAGCTGCAAAACAAAATTCACAAATTTTACATGCAATGCAACGCATGTATTATACGATAAACATGCAAAAATTTTCGAATTGATCAGGAAAGCCTCATGTTTTATCAAAACCATTATTTTGCGACCTTGATGACTGTCATATTAACCAATCACCTTATCATGATCAAAGCAAAGAGGATGAAAGAACATGTATAAATATAAGTTGTATCAAGACAAGTCAAGTTGATCTATTATAATGCTTGAGCTTTGTTTGATTTTAAAAGTTAAAGTTGAGTTTTGATCAAGCTTCAATTTTCATGCTTGAGTTTTGATATACTCGAAAAAAATGTAAATATAAACATTAATCATTATATTTATACAATTTACTTATATATGTGTCAAATATGTTACAGCATATAAATAAAAAAAATAAAGGTTTAAATAGACATAAACAAACTCAAACATAACTTAACACATTAAATAGTTTGAGTTCAAATTTAATTCGATAAAGATACTAACACTATTTTTTATTATGTCAAATTCAAATTCACTCATAATACCCTTTATTATTCAAAATGAACATTCTTTCCTCATCTAAATCTAATTAATTAATGGATTTATATATGATACACTCTCAATGTATAATCGACATACACTGCCAATGCACTAAATACTAACACCTCATCACTAAGCAAACTAAAAAAATACCAAGCCTTTAAAAATAAATATAAATAATTTTTTTTCAATTTGCTCATAAGGAGTTATTGATGAGATGTCAACCTCTAATGCATTGACAATATATAGAGATTATACAATATCAATGCATCAATATAAATGCTCATTTAAATTATCTAACATCCATTTGCCTGTCCATTTATTATTTTATTCAGCACATGAATATCTCTAATTAGTGGTGGACAAAACTTATTATTGTTGATGCATTTGTGGAAATTGGGGGAAAAAGTCTTTAATATGTTGTTAATTTTCTCAATAAATATTTCTTACAATAAAATTATAGATAATGATCAAATTTATATGTTTTTTATATTTGAGGGTGTCAGATTAAAACTTCATCACTAAAATTAAACGCTTAACATTCTCTCAACAATCATGACTGTTAATCAAATTTATCATTCTATTATACTGAAAGCTGTGAATTTACCACATTAAATTTAATTCTTTGGTTAACCCTGACTACTTTGCTCTATTTTTAATGCAATTTTACCATCATTTGAACAAAAAATATGCATTGAAAACATGAATATTATGCTAGTTGATTTTTTTTTTTAAATGCTAACAGGATGAGTTACATATATAATGATGCGAGTCCACTTACACCGTTTTAAAATAAGTTGTTTCATATGCTTTTTACAATTTCACGTAAGATTAATATTCTTGTAACCTAACCGTGAGATTTGACAATTTACTCGTATCTATCATGCACCCAAATTTTTTAATCAATCTGATATTCCTATCATTTTAATAATAAAAATGATATTCTCAATTAAAATAATAGAAATATTAGATTGACTTAAAAATTTACATATATGATAAATACGAATAGGCTATTAAATCTAACATTTGGTTTACAAAAATAATAATACAAAAAAAGTATAAAACAATATGTTTGACACATATATAAGTAGATCCCTTCCCTATATATATATATATATATATATATAGACACACACAAATACAAATGCCATCAAGTAGAGTTATTAAACATTTTGAACCATTTTTCTTACACTTGCACAAAACTGTACAGTCGTTTATTTTACTTTTATTAGGAAAATTATAAAAAATTATTTCTTTCTCAGTTTTTTCTTTCCTCTTTATTCCTTTCTCACACTGTCAACTTGGAAACAGCACTTAGGCTTTGCTCTATTGAAAATGATTTTCAAAAAAATGATTTTTTTAATTTTTTATATTTAATTGACAAAAAATCGATGGATCAATGAAAATTAAATCATTTTCCTAGAAATTGTCTTACGCTTTTGTAAAAGGAAGGACATTTTTCAGAAAATAGTTCTCTATGTGTACATTTATTTACTATGATCATGAGTGTATTTCTACTCAAATTAAACCTTTGATATGATTTTTTAAACGTAAATTTAATTTAACTCTACATAAATATTACTATATTAATAAAAATTATTTTTTATTTAATTAGATTAAAAATGTTAATATTAAAATATTAACACTAAAAAATATTTTTAAAATTAAATATTTTATTTTGTATATTATAAATCTTAAATATTTTTTATTATTTCAATAATAAACAATATTAGAATATTATTTTAATAATAAATAATATATTTATTATTTGAATAATTAATATTTTTAATAATTTCTTAATATTTTAATTAAAAATATAATGTTTTTAAATTTTATTTACAAATATTTTATATTAATATTTTAATATTAAATATAAATAAATAATACTTTTGTTATGATTTTAATAATAAATGCTTTTGGCATAAAATATAATTAGTGTAATAAGATAAATATTTTTAGTATTTCAACAATAAATATATATTTTAAAATAGAATATTACTTTAAATATATTAAATATATCAATATAGGTAATAATAAATAGTTTTCTTTTAAAAGTTTAATAATATAAATATTTTAGTATTATATATTATTTTAAAATATAATTACTTTTAATATTAATAAATAAATTAATAAACAATGAATAATTTGTTCATCGTTAGTTGATATTCAACTCCTTGCAAAAAAGTTTGTTGATTGTTCTTTTCATCATGTTCCCATATCAAGTAACGAGGTAGCTAACTTTCTTGTCAATCGTGGCTCGAGTTATGTGGAGGCAAGCTACTGGTTAGGGGATTCCCCAATACCCTAATTAATGTTTTAGTTTGATAACTGTTTTTTTATGAATGAATAAATACATATTTCATTTGCTTCAAAAAAGAAATAATTTTAATATTTTATTAGTTATGTTAATATTATTTAAAAAAAAATTTTCTAAAAATAATAGAAAACATTTTTTCAAACAATAAGAAATCTTTAGTTTTTCAAAAAAATATAATTATTTTTTAAAAATTATTTTTTTAGTGTCATTGTCAATAAATCAAGTAGAGTTTTCCAATGAAAAATCGTTAACTCACCAAAATGAAAAGTAAAAGTAAAATGATATATTTGAAGTGAGTTTGGATGGTGACGTGAGAACGAAGACAAGGGAAAAAAAAAGAAAATTCACCAAAAAAAAACAAAGAAGAAAAAGAAAAAGTTGCTCAGGCTAGGAGGAAATCCTAGAAAGCAGCACAGCTTGCGGCCCCTCCAGATCCCGCTTTGCATATAATGCCATATTCCTTGCGGACAGCTCTCATGGCAAGTAGCCACTTGTCACAACAAGTCGCATGACAAGTCACTCGACGTTGACATCCGACTAATCTAAAGAAACGGTGTTTCCAAATTTTGGATTTTTCTCTATTAATAGTGAGGCAAAAAAAATAAAAAGATGGCTGCAACTTCCGAATTAATTTTTTCTAAAACAATAATAATGGTAGATCAATCTTTTATTGTTTTCAAATTCTATATTCAATCCTTGATAAAAAGATTATTAATTTTTTATGATGAGTGGTTACCTCTATTTTAAAGACATAAAAAATTAAAATCAAAGTATACTATTTTTTTAAAATTCTAGTAAAATATATCGTTATATACTTTAAGTTTGAACTGATCAAGAAACTTCTTCAGACACTACTCGACAAAGAAGGAAATCGCCCTCAGGCCTTAAATTGAGAAAAGGGTTTTTGAAGGCATCGCTATTCCTGTTTGCCTATCACCAATTATTTCCGGTGTCCCTCTTTAAACTCAATTAATTGTCAGCCCTAGGAATGCATACAATTTCTAATTTTCAGAATAACAATTTATTACAAACTGAGCAGAAAAATCCAAAACGCAAGCGAAATTGTCAACGAGCCTTAATTTGATTAAATGGTGAAAAGATAACGATGAAAATTTTATTGGTACTAAATTTGACGCTCATGTTTTAATGAAATTTATTTACCGCATATTTTGTATGGTTAATGTTTTCTTTTACTTTATTTATTATATCATATGTATATTAAAAATATTTTATTACACTTTTAATTTCTGGCTTGTGAGAAATGCAAGTGAATTATATAGTATATATTTTATTATTACAGTAAAGAAAAAGTACGAATGAACTTAATTATAAAAAATATATTATAAACCAATAGTGAAAATTTTCCATTTTGCAAGTTGATTTATATAAAATTTCGATATATGGAAGTAAAAGAAAAACCTCTTATATATATTTTTCATCTGAAATTAAATTTATTCGGATAAAAAATTTTAACATGACGAGTTTTGACAAGAAGCATTTAACATTGTTGGTTTGGTTATTTCGATTCCAAAGATAATAGAGGTTTAGATGCAGGTGAGGGATGAAACCGGAATTAAATAAGCATGAATTACCTGCATTCTCATCAAGAGATCAGAACTTTGTTTAAATCGGAATCGATTCTTCTTAAATTCTAGACGAAGCCTCTCCACTTCGGCTCGCTCTTCTGGGCTTCCTGCGTTTGGATCGAATTCCCAATGCTGTCTTCCAACGTGGTTGTTCACTGTGCTCAGCCATTCCCCACCTTCGGCTATCTTCAGCTTCC
This sequence comes from Heritiera littoralis, assembly GCA_031772115.1. NCBI lineage: Eukaryota > Viridiplantae > Streptophyta > Magnoliopsida > Malvales > Malvaceae > Heritiera > Heritiera littoralis. The sequence goes on along the minus strand of JAPDPK010000049.1, from coordinate 4,364,376 downwards.
ACATTTTTCTTTATTTTTTTCCTCTTCAGTTTCAGAGCAAATTAATTATGACTGGTAGATTACTTATATTTTAATGGTAAAAAGGACATAAAGTAGAACTACTACAATTAATGTAAGAAGAAAAGTAGAGGAAATAATTAATCTGAACAAGCTTATAAATAACTAAACTAAAAAAGAAAATTAACTGTAGAAAAACAGAAATGAAATTGTGATGAACATAATATATTTCTTATCATAAATTAAATGTTTTTCCCGCAAGAGAATAAGCAAATCTGCGATTAAAGAACACGAAAAACAGAATGAAGATAACGAGTACCAGTAAGCAGTAGGCGATAGCGAAATAGGGAAGGAGGAAAGAATGAAAGTGTGAGGGTGCAAAATTTTGTGAGCAAGGCTGCCCCTTATAAAAGCGCAGGAGGATGTGGGAAAGGCGCGTGGGTGATGGCTACAGTTAGATCTGGTAATTCGTGTTTATAATTCGTTTTTATGTCATATAAAATCGTATTTGTATCGTGTAAAACATGAAAATTTCATGTCAAAATTCGTGTCGACACGAAAAATTCAAAACGTTATTTTTAGCTTTTATCATATTCATATACTAGTTTTACTTAATTTTTAGCTTGTGTCATCTCGTGTCATTTATTTGTATCATGTTCGTGTCGTATAATCATGTCGTATCTAAAATTGCAATGTCTAGTTACAGCTGTTTCATTTTATCTAGTACTAGGATGATGCTCCTATGGATGGAGACTTTTTTCTGAAATATATATTATAAATAATATATATTAATAAAATAATATAATCAATATAATTATTTTAAAAATATTATTTTTAAAAGAAAATAATAATATTTAATTTATCAATTAATCATTTTATTTTTGTTATTCTTGTATTTTTTAAAAAAAAATTCTAGCACAAAGCTAGAAAATTAAATATATCGAAATAAAAAATGTTATAAAATATCTAAATTTTTATTAAGTTTGGCCCAAATTTGTTAGCCTCAAAATAAACTTAGATTAGGTTAATCCTTCATAACTACTTTTTTTTCTTTTTCTATTTGTCATAGTCTCTATGTATTTAATATAGAAATTATCTATTTATTAGTTTTTTTTGTTCAATCTATTTATTACTTTATTTTTTCTTTTACAACATTTGATTTTCATAATTGAAGAAATCTTTTTTGAAAGTTTGCAATCGATAGATTTATCTTTTGTATTTATTTGTGCTTAATTTTTAAAAATCAAATTCTGGAACTTTACTCTTTATTCTATAATTTTATCATTTTTTGAATTTTTATATTATTTGTAATATTTATTAGATTTTTATAATTTTTGTAATTTTTCAAATTTGAGAATTATACAAATAAAAAAGGAAATTATGATTTGATTTGAATTTTTACATATTTGGTATTTGAATTTTAGTATTTTGTTGAATTTTTGCAAACCAAATTTTTTGGGTATTTGATTTGAATTTGTAAAAAATTTTAATACATATTTTTGTATATTTGTTTTTTTTTTGTTACATGAATATTTATTTGGTTTAATTCTTTAAAAAAAATTTCTTTAAACTTTTCCTTTTTTTTCTCTCTCCACCTTTCATATCTTGCCTTCATATTTTTTTTTTGTATTTTAACTTTGGAAAAATAATAATCTTTTTTATAAAAGAAAAATTGTGAATATCTTATTTAATTCTTTTCAATTGTTTCTCTCTTCTCACTCCACTGTTAATAATAAATTCATATTTGTTTTTCGTATTTTACATTTTTATTTGAATTAAAGAATATCATATATGAAATTAAAAACTACCGGATGGTTAAATTTATTTTTAATATTTTTATTTTAAGAAAAAAATTTAAAATTAATTATAAATTAAAAAATTATTTTTAAAAAGATAATAAAGTATCATGTGAAAGCCACTCACACATTAAAAAGATACATTTTATACCTAGGGCACAGTTTTTATCAAACCAAAACAGCATCAAACAATATTTGTCAAGCCAACTTAATATAAAAAGGCCAAAAAGGAAAAAAAAAAAAAGAGACAGATATCAACTTTATATAAATGGGATTCTTTTTATATAGGTTATAGATTTGAGTTCTTTAATATTATGCTAAAAATATCTTTATCCCTTGTTTAATTTTTTATAGATATTTAAAAAATTATTTTAGCATGTTCAACTTGCAAAAAATTTTGTAACTAAAAAAATTGTGAAAAATTTTAATTTCTATAATACCAAGAGACTCATGGTTAGTTTGGATGAACAGTGAGATTGCCTCCGATAAGATTGAAAATGATGAAAAAATCATTAAAAATATTTTTTAATAAAAAAATAAAAAACTTAAAAGTAAGAGCAGGAGGGTAACTATTTTGTCTTAACCCATCCCATCGCTCTGTGCCGATGCCAATTGGGCATCCAAACTCAATCTCAATGACTTTTGACTTTTGAGTTTAAAGTTTTAAATATATAAAATATTCTAGGACATCTCAAAAAAGAAAAAAAAAAAGATAGCTAAACAACAAAAAATTAAAGGAAGGGATAAAGGCGAGCCAGTAATTTTTTCTAGTAGTGGCTTAGTTTATGTAACGTACTCAGAAGCGAAATTTTGAACTAATTTTTTCCTTAACTAATGAAGTTTGTAAATACACAATGTAGGTTCAACTAGTCTAGTTAACTAGCCTTAAATTCATTATAAGACTATTCTAGTTCGGGTCCTAGTCTTAATTCACCTTGTGGAACATGTCATCTACATACAAGAAAATCATGGTTCTTTAACATTATTTCTAAATATACATGATTATGTTCATGGCACAATCTCAACCTGCTCATTAATTTCATCTCATTGATTCAACATATTACCTACAATACTCCAAATGTAACTCCAATATAACACATATCATTTAAATTTAATTTACTTCACAAGGTGTCTTTAGGACTTAAAAATACAACCAATAGTCCCAATACTTGCATCCCACTTGTACATAACTGTGTACATAGAGTCTAGAACATAAACATAGCAAACATGGAGGTTATACCTTAAAATGAGCAAAGGTAGGCTTAGGGAAAACTTAGCCGAATCCAACTAGCCTACACAATCTTAAGCCCAAATGCCTAAGTCAGATAATCTGAAAAGGAAGAGATATAGGGGAGTAAGTTAACATCCAGTAAGCAACATATAGAAAGCATAGATATACTCATATTGTTCTAATGAAAGCGTATAGGATACTTGCATGAACATGAGTGTTACATGAAATGCACCATTTATACACCTTAAACATGCTAAACCGAATGCTAAAAAAACCATTCTTATTTAGGGCTTTTTGGGTATTAGTAGGAAGTATACTTTAAAACAACTCATTTCCCCCAGCCTTAACACTTGGGCAAGAGAATCCAAGTATATACCTTGGGACAAATGCCTTAATGCAATGCTATGTACAGAAGTTAATGCTCAACATGTATAGTTTAGAATGCAACTCTTAAAGCTTGCATCATATTCATACTTGTTTTAAAAACAATGCATAAATAATCTTACATACTGAAGATCATGTCATAGCTTGCATGCTGAAACATCGAAACTTGAACACTTAAAACTTCAAATCTTACTTACTTAAAACATCAGAACTTAAGAACATATTCTAAAACAATGCATAGTCCAAATTGCTTTTAAAGAAACATGTTCTAAAACAACTTACTTAGGAGACTAGGCATATTTCCCTATGATATAATGATATATATAACGCACACCCTATAAGGGTAGTTTCGATGCTCATATATCAACTTACCAGTTCCCACTGATTAGATGAAAACTAGATAAGCATAGCATACCTAGCTTAATCCAAATACGTAATGCTTAATTATGTCTAGCTTAATCTAAATAAACATAATTATAAGCGCGTGTGATATGCCAGGCTTCATCCAAATAGGCATATCACAACTGCCACGTGGGCATAATCATAAGGGTGCCTGTCATCTCTAAAACCATGTTATATGTGAACATCAATTCAAAACTTTACATGATTTTCAAAACAAGTGGTTTAAAAGATCATAGCTTGAACATGCTAGGATTGGAAAAATTCTTAACTTGAAACCATGCTTTGATAACATAATGCTCATTGCAAGCATCTTTCCAAAACAATTTAAGATAACCATATATTAAAACATCATGAATGCATAAACTTTTACATCAATGCATAAATATTATCCAAAGGCTTATAGTGAAACATAATAATTTTTTCTTGACACGATTTCATATTTTGAAATCGTTACCTAATAATTTTGTTACCAATGCTTTTGAACATAATTTTTTCAATTTTGTTAACTTTGAAATACTTACGATTTTTTTATGACTTTTATCAACTTAAGAAGAATATAATTTTAATCAAATTAGCATGTTTCATACTTAAACTTTTGTGTGAAATTAATTATTGAAATCATGCTAATTGTTTAATGCTTGAATTAGACTCAAATGTGCATATGCTTAATGATAAATCTTATGAGTGCATGTTTAATGTTTATATGTTTGATGAATTAAAGTGATTCCATATTTAGAATGAAAATATTTTGCCTTGACTACTCAAGGTATCGATACTTATGGTAAAGGTATCAATATTGGTTATTTTATTTCGACTTTAAAACACTTAGGATTTTGATATGATTTCTCTCAAACTTAAGGATAATGCAATTTTAATCATAGGCGTGATTTGCATCAAAGCATTAATGAAATAGATCATTTATATCATGCTACACATTAATTGAATTATCAAATGTGCTCTTTCTCGAACTAATAGTTTATTTATGCATATTTGATGATTTAGCTTAGATGATTTCTTGCATTGAATACCAATATTGAGTGTTTACTAATCATAGTATTGATACACTTTGAATATGTATTAATACACTTTATTTAAATATTGGTGAGTTTGATGAATGTATTGATATCTCATCTTTACCATGAAATAGAATCTTCATGCTTTGTGTTGGTATCAATATGACTTGGTATTGTATTGATACAAATTTTTTAAGTGTGCAGAATGTCTTCATTAAGTATCGGTACTAGAAGGAATGTATCAATACCTGGTTGCACCTAATGGTTGAATTTCTAAGTATACTAATGGGCAAAAACTTGAATCCACATTATCAGCAGCCAAGAACATGAAGAAGCTATAAAAGAAAAAGCTAAGAGTTCAATGTTAGAGAACTAAAGTTTTATATCATTTGTTATACTTATCTCAAAGCTTCATTTAAGAAGATAGAAGAAAAGCGACAAAAGTATTCATTGTATCAATCTTCATCTCACTTATAATTTCTTCCTTGTATATAATCTCTCGTCCCTACTCTTATACTTCATTTACTTCATCTTTATCTTGCTTGTTAATTTTTTAAAATTTGACTAGTTGGTGTAAGAGCCTTAAAACTAGAAAGCAAAACCTAGAAGTAGACTTAAAACTGATTCAACCCCTTTTGGTCTAAATACCCTTGGTAAAGTATCGATACTATTTATTTAAATATTGACAGATTTGATGCATGGTATTAATACCCTTATTGTTACCCTTGGATAGAAACTAAATACTTAGTTTAGGTATCGATGCTCTTTGGTGATAGCAGTAATAGCTTTTGACTATTTTGTAGGAATCCTTCATAAGGTATTGATAACCTGAAGTAAGGTAACCCTTTGCACCTAGTAGGTTCTAATGGCTAGTTTTTTGTGTCTTGCAATGAGAAAAAAATTTAAATCAAGCAATCAATGACTATATTTCATAGAGGGGGTTTAAAAAAAAGCTTCAACGAGTTGAAGACTCAAAAGCCAAAGTTCCAAATCAACAATCAAAGCAACTTACAAGCTTTCCTTTAGTTTTGAGATAAAGATTCATTGTACAATTTTTTAGTCTCATTGTAATTTTTCTAGAGTTAATTTGTAATCACCTAACCTTGTTAGAGGTATTTTTTTATTACAATTCTTGTATCCATAATCCACCATTGTAAAAGGAAAGTGAAACCCTTGTGAGAAAAATTCGATAAGGTGAGATTTGTGTAGAGGTCAGAGGTTTCTCTTTGAGCCTTCAAGAAAGAGGCTGTAAAAGGTTTCTTTCTTGAGTCTAGGAAAAAGGAAGGGATAAGGTTTCTCTTTGAACCTAAGGAAAGAGGAGGTTGTAAAGGTTACTCTTGAGCCTTGAAAAAAAAGTGATGTAAAGTCCAATTTCAATAGTGAATTTGGTAATTCCTTGAGGAGAGCTCAAGCAAAAAGATATAGGTAAGGCAAGTAAAACCTCTATAAAAATGGTGTGTACAATTAATATTAGCGCCAATAACAACTAAACTAATATATATACAGTCTATCATTTTTAGTTTCTACCATTCTTATAGGAAAATCATTCATTCTTTTTAACGTTAAAAGCTTAATGCTAGGAAATAATTCTGAAGTGAATTACCAAAAGTTACTCTAATTTTTTTTTAAAAATTTAACAAGACGCAAAAATTTTTATTTTTAAGACATAAATTAATAAATTAACTCCGCCTATGTTGAGTGTAATATGAAATGCATCTAGTTTCAATCCTAAATAAAGAAAGAGGGTCGGTGATAGGTTTGGACAATGAGCCACTTAAAACTCATCCATTTTTATGAGATGAACTACTATGAGAACTTTGTTGAGGTATCCTATACAACAACACACTACATTGGACCTCAAATGTAGTGAAAAGTATGCAAGGGTTGCTAGGTCATCATTTGGAAGCAATGTGCCACATCGATGTTTGGATGTGGTGTCAAATAGACAAAAGTTTCCACATAATAATGGACGAAGGTGGGTAAAGAAGTTAGTTCATAACTATAAGCTTAGGTTAGGATCTTGGAATATAGGTACGCTTAATGGTATGTTAGCCAAGATTCGTAAGGTTATGAGTAGTTGGAGGGTTAACATCTTATGTTTCCAGTAGACAAAATAGGTTGGGAAGAAGGCTAGAGAGATAAGATCTTGGTGGTATAAGCTTTGGTACAAAGGGAAAGATAGAGACTAAAATGGTATAGATATTATCATAGATAATGACTATCAAGAGGATGTTGTACCGGTTAGGAGACAATGAGATAAAATTATTTTGGTTAAGCTAGTCCTAGGAGGAGAAGTTTTAAATGTTATTAACGCGTATGCACCACAGATAGCACTTGATGAGTCTAGTAAAAGATAGTTTTGGGAAATTTAGATAAGATGGTACAAGAAGTGTCTATAGGAGAAAACCTTTTTATTGGTGGTGACTTAATGGCCATGTAAGTGTTAATAGAAAGGATTTTACGAGCGTATATGGGGAGCTACGATGTAAGAAACAAAGGTGGGGATGCTATCCTAGATTTAATACTACGACCTAACTCTAGTGAACACATGACTATTTAGGAAGAGAGAATCTCATCTTATAATCTTTAAAAGTGGAAGGGGCATAAGTCAGATGGATTGCTTTTCAATTAGGAGGAGGGATAAATGCTGATTCCAAGATTGTAAGGTTATCCTAGGTGAGAGTGTTACCACGCAACATAAACTTCTAGTACCAAAACTGAAAATTCATAAACTGCATCGAAAGAACCAATAGAAAAAAGCTGCAAGAATTGTTGGTGGAAGCTAAAGAAAATTGTCACGTAGTATGTAGAAATAGTTGAATCTAGAAAAAAGATTGAACAATAAATGAAAATCCAAATATACTATGAAGCAAGATGGTAAAATACATTCAAGAGGTGGGCAATGAGATACTAAGAGTGCCAAACAAAAGAGCAATAACTGGAAAGGATACAACATGGTAAACTCAATCATTTAAGGAAGCTATAAATACTGAGCAAGATTATTACAAGAGTTTGAAGAAGAACAACATTGAAGAGAGCTTCATAAAAGCTATGAAAGAGGCAAAGAGAGCGATGGTAGAAGTTAAAGTGAAGGTTGTGAAAGATATTTGTGATGAGTTAGACACAAAGGATGGTGAGAAAAAGATACATAGATTTGCGCAAGCCTGAGAGAAGGGGAGTTGTGACCTAAGAGTCGTGGAATATATTAAGTACCAAAGAACTTTAATTAAAAAAAATGATATTAAAGAAACTTGGCATGATTATTTCAACAAACTATTTAACAACAAACAAAGCCAAAATTTGGACAATATATTGGTGTCTCTATAGGACCTGAATTGATGCTTTATGTGTAGAATCAAATAGATGGAGGTAAAGGAAGCACTAAAAAGGATGAAGATAGGGAAAGTTGTTAAGCTTGATGACATTCTTATTGAAGTTTGAAAATGCTTTGGAAGGGTAGAAGTTAAGTGGTTGACAAATCTTTTTAATAAAATTTGGCATACTAATAAGATGCATGAAGAATGAAGGAATATTGCTTTGGTAACTCTTTATAAGAACAAGGGAGATATTTAAAATTGCTCCAAACACTGAGGCACAAAACTAATGAGTCACATGATAAAATTACGGGAAAGAGTGATAAGACAGAGATTAAGGAAAACTATAAAGATAACAAAGAATCAATTTGGTTTTATACTTGGTTGATCAACTATCGAGGCAATACACTTGCTTAGATAACTTGTGGAGAGCTCTCGAGTATAGGGTAAAGATATTCATTTAGTATTTATGGACTTGGACAACTGTAACGACCCGTTACCATATTTTTAAACTTTATTTTTACACCATTTATCCAGTTGGGCTGTCTGTGATACTTCACTTGCACTTAATGTTAAACAATTTTAATATAACATTGTTAAGATAATACACATCCCCCATCTTATATACAAAAATGTAGTACTGTATACATGTCTAAATACAGAAAATAAATGATCGTACCTCATATATCTTAGTCGGTCTGTCACATTGTCTACTATGTGCAGCCGTAATCCACAAATATTGGATCTCACCATCATCCAAACCTGAAATGTTAAAATTGGGGAGTGAGCAAACCACGGCTCAGTAAGAGAGTTATATGTCACACTTGATATTCAGCTATCTATATGCTGAAAATAATTTTTTTTTTAATTTTCTTTAAAATCTTCCTAGCTGGCTCTAGGCACACATGTAGGAAGGATACTACAATCGGCTAGGGATCCAGATAGAGTAAGGCTGGTATTTTGAAATACCTGACTTGTTCCGGAACCTAGAAGCAACTGTAGAAAGTACTATTTTCGTTGTTTTCAAACGATATAATTTTCGTTTTTCCACAAAGTAAACCACTTATCTCTTTTCACTTTCAGTATACCTTAAAACACGTGACAGTTCAGTAATAAAACAGTGGTTTACTTCTCTTCTCTTCAGTACAGTAAAAACACGTGACAGTACAATGATTTGTAAATATCCAATCATTGGATAATTACTTCTTCGATTATTTCTATCTTAGAAATAATTCTTATGTTATTCTTTTAGAATAAACATTTATTTCTCTTTTCAAATCAGTAACCGTATTGTACAGTTCAGTAAAATAGTATATTCAGTATTCAGTAAAACAGTATCTCGATACGGTTCAGTCAGTAACAATAAACAGTAGCTACCAATTTAGTAAATAGTATACGGTAGCTTTCAGTTCAGTAAAACAGTAATCAGTACAGTAATTCAGTACAGTAAACAGTACAGTATAGTAAATAGGATTCCATGAATCCTTTCAGTAAATAGTAATCAGTATGTGAGACTAGGCATCACCCTACAATTAAATCATGCTATCATCGTCCAATAATGGACCAGTAATCATCCCCGAAGGGACACAGTAAACAGTATGTATGCGATCTATGGCCATGATCTATATGGTGTCCTCGGTGTACAATTGCCAGGTGACATCCGGGACGCTGATGACTGGCGGGTCTATCAGCCACGTGACAGTAACAGTATAAGTGTGATGCATGAAACTCGGGGCCTAAGTCTCAAAACAGTATAAACCATACCATAGCCTTTATGGATTTTAAACACAATAAATCAAATTATCCATAAGGCTCACATGTAAATATAATCACCTTTATGAAATTTATAAAATAAATAATAATTTTCAAATTATTTCATAAAGGTATATATCATGTTTTCCATACGGTGAAAACAGTTTGCAAAATCATCACTGTAAAAATAGAAGGGCAAAACTGTCCTTTTTCCACCGTAAAACACATGCACGCTTTCCCGTGCCTTTTATCCAAAACATGGTTTTCAAAGAAATCGGGATTCAAATAAAATATTTTCATAATTTATGTAAAAATAAATTATTTACTTTCCAAATTCAAAATCCCTTAACCATGTTTTCTTCTAGAAACACGTGTAGAGACTTTTTGTCTCGAAATCATGGTTTTCCACCATTTCTTAACCTTTATGAAATTTTCATAATTATTTGTTTCCACAATTAAAACCATAAAGGTTTTATGTAAAATTAAGTGAATATTTAAGAATATTTATAAAAATATTCACTTCAATCTTTTTTTTTTCATTTTCATCATTTCACGTGAAATATCACCTACTGGGTGAATTTTTGGTGATTTCCTTTTCACCATACTCGAAAACATGAATATTTTAAAATTAAATATCATTATATTCATGTTTTATAAAATTTACTTAATTTTTTCGATTTTCGTGCCCGAAAATCGATTCACATGAAATCAAATCTTTTATTTTGGTTTTCATGATTTTCGGTAAATTTCAGTAATTTTTCGATAATTTTTCGGCAGTATAACGGCTGCCGATTTGGCTAGCCTCCAGCACCGAAAATACAGTTTATATTTCTCAACTGGTATTTCACCACAATTTAAAACCAATAAATCACCACATTATAAACCGATAATTATCGATAGCATTTAAAAAATTAAATGCAATTTAAAAACATGGCCGAATATCCTTACAGGCGGCACATGTCTCCCTTACCTGTTTATTGAGATCGTGCTATCTCGCGCACCACACGAACGTTGAATTTTCGACTGCAATTTAATTCACCAAAATCATTAGCTTAATTATCCTTTTATTTTAAGCTATGATTTATATCAAAATATAAATGTAAGTAAATCTCATAGCTACAAATGGCTATTCTTCATGCCATTCTTTCTTATTTTGCTTTTATCACATGCCCTTATTTTTGACTTTTTTGTTCTTAACTATGTAGCACAAATTTAAGCTTTTATTCTTTCCCACTTTTTCACGCCGAAATCAGCATTTTTCTCTCTCATTTCTACACCAACAATCAGCCCTCTTATTTGACTTTCATGCCATCTCCATTAAAATCGGTCAACACCTTAACTCAGTCTACAATTTCCATCCGGTTTCCAGTTGCATGTTCTATTCGGTTCAGCCCTTTATTTTCTTGCTTGTTTTCAATCAATATCAAGATCTCAACTTGTGCTAATTCCATGATCTAATAGGATCTAACCAAAAGCAATCCTATAACCATGTTTATAATGTCATAAAACATGGAAATATAACATTGAACATCAAGAAAACCATGGAAATCAAGTTGCCTTACCTTGACCGAATGGCAATACTCCAAAACAGAATATGTTCTGCCTCAAGTCAGCCCTCTTCTCTTGGTTTCTTGGATGATTTAAAGATAGAGGAAAGGTTATGGTGAAGGCTTAAGTAGTTAAGTATCCAAGTATGCTATTTTGCTGAATTTTCCTTGGATGAACGATGGCCAAACAAAACACCAAGCTTAAAACAATTCTGTTTCTCGTGGAACAGCAGAACTCAGAAATGAAGACAATAATTTGGTGAGCTTTGTTTCCATTTGGTCTTTCTTTGTATTCAAGAGAACCAATAAGAGTTTGCCACCTTCTTTGCTTATCCATTTTCCCATCATTTTTATGTCTTATAAGCATTAAATTGGTGAAGAAAAACTGCAGCAAAGGAACGGCGTGAATTGCTTGTGCTGATCGGCTTTGACTGTTTTTCTACTCCTTTTTCTTTTACTCCAGCCAATGAAATTTACATACATAGTAGATTTTAAATGCTCCTTTCTTTTAAGCATTATCTCTACTATATTTTATACTATAAAAGTTTGCTTTTCATTTTCTTTAGCCTCTTCCAGCCGTGCAACACTAAATGAAGCAGCAAAGTGACGTGAGGTCTGCACGTTTTCTTGATTCATTCCTCTTCTTGTTGTTCACTTCAACCAATAAGATTTTAGCCATATTTAATTTGCTAGCTTCTCTTCCTTTGTATATCATAAATTTTGCATTTTATTCTATAAAATTATGGTAGAAATCTCAGTGAATTTTCCAGCTGAGCAACGTAACATGGCATTAAAAGGGTTGGCGTACCGTTTACAATCTTGGCTGCTCTTGACTTGATTCATTTTGCCTCTCTTGAGGCATACTTCATCCAACTATTTTCAATCAGATATCCACTTAATAACTCCCTTCATCTATTGTTATTTATTTTATTTTTTTTTACACCATAAAATTTGCAACAAAATTAACATTCTGCCGTGTAACACACAGCAGTAAATTGTTGCATCGTTTGGACTTTGTTTCTCATCTCTTTTCCATATATTCCAACCAATCAAGTTGAATCACATGTCCAATAAATCAATTTCCTTCTCTAAAATCCATTTCTTTAGAATTTTATGCCATTGAAATTGCATTTAAATTCTAAATTTTCAAATTTAATTCTTTATTTATTTCCATACCTTAAATTCATCCTTTAATATTTATTTCCTTTCTTATACACCATATTATAAATCATAAATCCAATATTCTAAAAATCCAAAATGGAAATCCATCTCTAATCTTTATTTAATTTCACTTAGTAATTTATTTCCACTTTCATGGATTTATAAAATATATGGTGTATAGTACTATAAAATTAAGTCTTACAACAACAGCATATGATAAAGTTCCTAAGGAAGTACTATGATTGTCTTCAATGAGGAAAAGAGTCCTTGTAAAATATATTGAAATAATTAAGGACATATATGGATATGCAAAGACACATGTGAGGACATGAGGAGGACAAACAAATGAATTTCTTATCATAGTATGATTACATTAAGGGTTAGAGCTCATTCTTGTTCGCTATAGTAATTGGCAAATTGACAAAATTCATCTAAGATAATGTGCCTTAGTATATGATGTTTGCAAATAACATCTTGTGTACTTAGACTAAAGCAGAGGTCTATGAGAAGTTAGAACTATGGAGATAGACACTAGAATCAAGAGTGTTAAGACTAAGCAGAGTGAAGATTAAATACATGGAATGTAAATTCAGTTAAAACAAAGAGGAAGATTAAAACATTGTGATGTTAGATGTGGCGGCGATCCTTAAGCAGGATCATTTTAGATATTTAGGATCGATCGTACAAATAGATGGAGAGATTGATGGCGGGGTATGATCCATAGGATTCAAGCCAACTAGAAAAAATGGAGAAGCACTATAGGTGTGTTGTGTGATCAAAGAATTTTATATGGTTAAAAGGCAAGTTTTACAGCACTATTGTTAGACTAAAATTACTTTATGATAATGAATGTTGAACAACTAAAAAACTACATAAACAAAGATGAGTGTAGCAAAAATGCAAATACTACGATGGATGTGTGGATAATAAGAAAGGATAAAATAAGAAGTAATGGCATTTGCAAAAACAGTAGGAATGGCATCTGTCAAAGATAGTTACGTCCCAAATCGTAAAATTTAGGACTAACTTTTTCCTTTTATCTTATTCAGTTAGGCTATGCTCAGTGTCTCAATTTCAATATTAAGCTAAACTTTACTTAGCTAAATTAAAATCTAATAATTTAATTAGGTCCCAGTTCAATTACTTACAGAAAGCATATATTTCTCTTTTATTTTCAACTCAATTCCATCTAGTCTAACTGAAACCATTCACTAATTAAACTTAGGTAAAGCTGTTAGTGGGCTAGTCTGATCTGGTTCCGGACTGGTTTTTACCAGTTTCGGCCCACTAACAATATAAACCGATCTAAACCGGTATGCAAACCGGTCCGAGCCAGGTCGATTCGCATATTATATAGCTGTGAACCATCCCGGTTCGGTGAACCGATTTGCTTCAAATAGGATCGAATCGAGTTAAACTGGTTCGGTCCGTTTTTTTAATTTAAAATTTTTATTTTTTAAAATTTATATTAATTCATTTTCATAAAAATAAATATATATTAATATATTTTTATAATTTATTCTAATAAATTTATTTTTATAATAAATAATGTTAATAGTTTAATTAACAATAATTTATTATAAAGTTATTATAATTTATTTAATTAATGTAACAATAATGTACAAATAAATTACTATAAAATTATCTAATATAATTATTGTTATAATAAAATAAAGTTATATTATGAATATGATATTATAATAAAGTTATTATGATAAAGTGATATTTGATTCAAAATATAAATAATGATATTATGAATATTATTATTATATTCATTTTGCAATATCATTTTGCATATCATTATTTATATTCATTTTGCATTTAAAGGATAAGTAAGCGTATCATTTAAATACAAAATAATTTATTATATTTGAAATATCATTTATTTATTCATTTATTTAACATGTTTTTAAAATATTCATTCATTTTGTATTTTAAATATTTATTTATTTTAAACATAGATAAGTAAGACATTAATTAATTTGGTATGTAATAATAATAATAATAATAATAATAATAATAATAATAATAATAATAATAATAATAATAATAATAATAATAATAATAATAAGAAGAAGAAGTTAAAATAACGAAGGAGAAAAAGGAGAGAGTAGGAGACTAAAGATTTTTTTCGTGTAAAACCTCTTCAAAAGTTAGAAGGGTAAAAACCACGGGACCGTAGTCCATAAAAATATTTACTATGACTAAACTTATTTACAATTTTACATACAATTTACAAAAAAAGAATTATTATCTATTCTTCATAATTTATACGGATTGCCTTGAAAATTTCTTCCTCCTACTCTGAATTATTATCAGCGAATTCATTGGCAATTCCAAGTTCAACATTGCGCGATTACGCATCAAACCAATCTTTAAGGCATGTTAACATGCACAATGAATCCAGATTAAGAATGGTTCGATGGTCTCCAATAATTCTTCCACATGTCGAGAATGCGGATTCTGAAGGAACATAAGAAACTTGCACCGCAAAAACATCTCGGGCCATGGAAGCTAAAATTGAAAATTGTTTTTGGTTTTCTTTCCACCATTAGAGAAAATCAAAGTTTTCATCTACAAAAGACTCCTGACTTAAGAAAAATCCTATCTCATTAAAGTTAGAACTTCGTCAAGTTTTTGATGATCCAGATCCGTCGGCTTTTCCTTTTAGCTTCATTCTCTTCTTTGTTACTTCCTTAATTACATTCAAAATTCATTTTCCTTTTCTATTGCTATTCTCGGTTTCTTTGTACGAATCTCCTTCTCTTCGATTAAAGTTAAACTGCTCCCTTTCTGCTTCATAAATATTAAACAATTCTCGAAAAAGTTTGTTAATTGAGGACTTTTGATCCTCAATAGAATCAAGACCAGCAAATTCTTTATAACAATAAAAAAAATCTCTATATTTACCTCAACTTGACTAGGATATAGTAAGTTGCAATACAATAAATAGGAGGAATTGTTTCCCAATATTTTAAAAATTTTTCCTCCATATCATATACAAAGGAACTTAAAGTTTCATGATCCCTAAATTTTACAAAATTTTCAAACATTGTATAGATAATAGAAACAAAATAAGGTGTATTTAGATAAAATTGAGTTGAAAATCTTTTGATTGCATCTTTAAAAGTGGGTAATAAATCAACACAACATTCAATAAAAGTTCAATTTTCTTCATAAAGTGCTAAATGTGCGCTACTTGTATAATTGTTATAAAAAGGAATAATAAGTTCTTTATAAGGTAAAACAGAAGAAAGCAAACGATGAAATGAATTCCATCTTGTTTCCACAAGAAGTGGAAACGCTTTAACAGGTATATTATTTCCTATACAAACTTGCTTCTATTCACGTTTATTATTTGGCGTGCAGATCCAATTTGCTAAAATTTTAATTTTATCAATTGGACCTATGCCACTACCAGTTGAACTAAAACCACTTTGAACACACAAATTTATAAAATGGCATACACATCTTGCATGAAAAAAATACACCTTGCATAACTAGGTTTAAACTTTTAATTAACACAAGAATAGCTGCAGTATTACTCAAAGAATTATCAAAAGTAATGCAAAAACTTTATTATTTTGGAGTCCATATAATTTACAAACTTTAGTAATGTATTTATGAATAGTATATGAATTATGTGCTTCTTCTATTACATCTAAGGATAAAATTCATTTTTGCATGCACTAGTCTTCATCTATCCAATGACAAGTTATAACAAGATAACTTATACCATTAGTACTAGTCCATATATCACTAGTTAAACTAACCCTAGATGAAATATTATTAAGTTTATCAATTAAAACATGTCTATATTCTTTAAACATATCCATGCAATCTTTTTTTAATGTATGTCTAGAAACAGATTTATATGCAGGTTGTAAATATTTACAAATAAATTCTAAATATCATACTTTTTCACAAATTATGAATGGTTGTTCAGTCCTAACAAATCTAACTAAACCACGTCTAGCTTGAACATTATCAAAATTAAATTTTTTTTCCACCATCATGTGTATTAATTTGAGATTGTTTACCTTCAAAAATTTCATTTTCTTCAGCATCGGATTAATTTTATGTGTAGTAATTAAATGTCTTTTATATGTACCTATACCGCCACCACTTCCACCGAAGCTATAAGAGTAAACACCTTTACATAATTTACAGATAGCACAATATTTATCCGTCGTACCTTCTTTTACTACAATGTTGAAACACTCCCATACCCTGCTTGTTCTTTTTCGGTTAAACTTCGGTCTTGATGATGTAGCAGCAATGGTGGTAGCTGATGATTGTGTTTGAGCACGACCTCCTCCACGACCACGACCACCATAATGACTAGTACTACGACCAATTGATGGTGCCAAAGGAAGCTCCTCCTCCTCCGGATGAATATCAGGTTCAATTTCATTAAATGATATGGGCAACAACCTAAATGGCCATTGCCCATCAAGCAGTAGCCTGCAAAAGTAGACTGCTGCAAAATTGTTTTCATTTTTTTTTAATTTTTTTAAATTGAACCGGAACGGTTCAACTAGAACCTGTCCGATTCAACTGACCCCTTAACGGGCCCAGTTCAAAATAAATGGAACCGACCCAGCCTGGTATTTTGAAACCGGTGATAACCGATTTCGGTTATCTGGCTGAATCAACCCGATCCAATTTCGAACAATATCGAGCCAACCCGGCCTGATAACCACCTCTAAACTCAGGTAACCACCTCGAACAGGGTATATCATAACCTCAAACATTAACATTAGGCTTATGTCTACACCGATTGTCATAACACAAAGACTGTACTTGACATCCAATTCATTATAGTTTACATCCCATTTACATATTTAAAATATTGTACAATGTAAGTCTGGATACGTAAAGAGTTGTACAGTGTATACCTCCAAGTCACTAAGCAGAAATCTTGAAGGAAATACAGTCAAAAGTCCTCTTTCACTGTAGCAGCAACTACTGCAGATAATCTGTAAGGTGGAAGAAGGGGGGTGAGCTTATGCCTAGTAAGAGATTCGTATCAAAAAACTGATACTATGCAAAACTATATGCAGGTATCAAAATTATACTTTTTCTGTAAAAGCATGAAGTATATAAATTAGGCACAATATAAGGAAAAGATATTATAATCAATTAGATAACCAGGCTGAGTATAGAAGGATGCTTTCAAGCACCTCACTTGTCCCGGCATTTAAATCCAACTATAAAGATTTCTATTGGAAGTGTATAGTTTAATAAACGTACATAATTTAATAAACAGTCAAAAGTAACCTTTAGTAGAGAATTTGTCACCCAGATAAACAATTTAAATATCTCTCCGTAAATAGCATAGTAATAAGTTTTCAGTGAGCAATAACAGCGTTTAAAAAGCATATTTGATGAATATAGACAAGTTAAAAATCTGTAATATATAAATAAATTTCTAGGAGTGCCCAGGATGTTAGGGAATTTGCCACCCCAGATAAAATAGTGGAGACAAGGCAACACCCAATAGACTCATGCAACATATGGCCATAGTCAAAAAGGTTGTCTACAAAAGTACATGGGTCAGGTGTCATTTGAGACATTGAATGATGGGACAAGGATCACTCAACTACAGTAACAGTAATAGTAGGGGTGCATGTGCTCATAAGCAACTATGGGGCCAATAATCTCACAATAGTTCTGAATGCAATTCATTATAGTTTATGGAGTTAAATTCAGTAACATATATCTTCAGTCAATGTATAAAACATTTAAATTAATAAATCAGTACAGTTGAAAAATACAATTTCACCAAATATTTTCAATTTAGAAATAATTGTCCAAAATATTTTATTTACACCAATCAATAGTATAGAACCATAGATATAGCACTAATAGCATGAAAATCGTTAAGAACACTACAAATATATGAAATTACAAAATTTATGCACATTTATGAACCTTTGAATTTTAACCCCCGAAATCATAATTTTATGATATTTCAAATATAAATATTCCAATAGATGATAATTAGAAAGGTTTAGTTCGTTTTACGAAATTCAGCAACATAATGGTATAGTTTACTCTAGCCTTCGTGTAAGAAAATGCAGTTTATCTTTTATACTTATCCCTTACCAATTCCAATCATAACGTACTATATGAATCCACTCTAACAAACAATGTATATGAGCGAGTATATATTCGCTTATAGTCTTCTCAATGTCATTTACTTTGGGCTGCAAAACGATATAAAAATATAATCAAATTTCAATATTCCTTTTACCAAGAATGTTTTAAACTCCAAGGTTTTTCATATTTCCTAATACAATAGCAAATCTAATCTACTTTTTACTGGATGCCAAAATTACAATTATAATCAAAACACTCCCTTTTTTGAATTTAACTTCACTAACAGTCTTATATTCATCTATACTGCATTATATAACCATTGCATTAACAAATTAAGCATAGTAATCTTCTCTTTCCTACTTGATCGAATATACATAACAACTCTACACTTATCACCTCCCACACAACTAAGTACAAAGTCAAATACTATTTAAAGTTTTCAATAAGGAATCGATACCATTCTTATATTCCATTAACATGTTACATTTATCTCATAATTCGTAAACATATTAAATCCATATCCCAATAATGTTCTCATCACCTAACAATTATAATTTTGTATTATCACAACAATTTAGACATTCCTAACAACATATCATAATATTGCAAACCAATTTGTTATTGTACATTATAAGTTTAATTCCGACTTATAAAAATATCGTACTTAAGGTTAATCTCGAAATTCATTTCATTTCTTCCCAAAATTCATGAAATCAATTAATTTCATATCCACTACTCCAACAACTATCATTCACATTCCATTTGTATCCTATCAACGCTATGCCATGCTCTAATAACACTCAATCAATACTTAACAACATGTATCAAATCTCCATACCAAAAATATCAAATATTCAACTATGGTCAATTTATTTTTCAACAATCTCACATAATTGCCAAATTACTTTCCAACAATTTTACATTATCACCAAATCATTCTCCAAAAATTTCACATATCCAACAAATCACAATCTTCTTAGCATAAACTATTTTATATATAACTTACCTAGGGTCAAAGCTTACAATTTAATCTCTCTCAAGCTCGGTCGAACTCAAATCACCACTTGTATTATCTCTACAATTTCAAATCCATACCTTACTTAGGAAATTTCGCAAACTATTTAACAATTAATTCACTAAATAAAAATAAAATAAAATTCTTTACACATCCTTCATCCACTGCTGTCTTCTTTTCTTCTTTCTTCCTATCTTCTGTCTTCTTTTCTTTCTCTTTTTTTTTCTTTTTTTTTTTTTTCCTTTCTTTTTTTTTTCTCTGGCTAAACCAGTTCAGACCCGGTTTAGCCCTTCCCTTGCTAGTTTAGGTGTCACCGGCTGTGAGTTGAGGCTTCAACGGTAATGGTGTTGATGGCAGGAGGAGAGGCTCTTCCTTTTTCTTCTCTTTTCTCCTTTCTTTTCCTCTTCCTCCTCTACCGATTGTTCCCTTGCTCTGTCCGCCCTTCTTTCCTCCCTTCCACAGCCCAATTCGGCCATGCCAGCAAAGCTCGGCATCGACAGTGGCTTTTGGCAGCGATCCTCTTTTCTCTTTTCTTTTTTCTTTTCTTTCTCTTTTCTTTTCTTTTTCTCACCGACTGTCCCTTATGTCCTTCTCTCCGATCTACTCTTTCTCTTCACTCTCCTTTCCTTTCCTTCTTCTCTCTTCTCCACCAGCGTTGACCCTCCCTCTCGGCCGGTCGGCCTCTCCCTTTTGTTCCTTTTTTTTCTTTAACATCTGCAACAACAGATTTAATAGAAGCTTGCCGAAATTCCATTTCTTTTCTTTTCTTTTTCTTTTTATTTTTATTTATTTAGTTATTTATTAATTATTATTATATCTTTTCTAGACATATATAATATATACATATTATATATTTTATATATATACATATAAAATCCTTATAATACATGTTAATATATTTTATTATTTATTATATATATTTCATTAAATAACCTTTATTGTTTATATATGTACATATATATTTGTACATATACATAAATATATAATGACATCTATGTATATCTTTATTTCTTGATACTTATATATATATATATATATATATATATATATATATATATTTAGGTATGAGGAATAACATACAATATATTTCTATTTACTATATATTTCTATTTCTTTAAATTTTAAATTCCGTAATACCCAAAATTAATTCCTAAATATTAAATCTCCAATTCATCAATCAATCAAGAACCATAATTTAAAATATTCCAATCCCATAAATAAATTTATTTATCTACTTTAATCTGTCCATTAACATCTGAAATTAAATTTTCATAATTCATAATTCCGAAAGTGGGAAAATTCTCAGTTGTCACTGTCACATCCCGTGACCACATTTTTCACGTATTTTTATACAACTTACCCGGTTGCGCTGTTTGTGATACTTCACTTTTTCATTTACTATTAAACAATTTCGTATAAAATTATAATATGAATTACATCCCCTATCTTAATTCTCAAGAAAGTAGTACTGAAAGTAAGTCTAAATACAGAAAATAAATGATCATACCTCATATTATAAATCAAGCTGTCGCAATGTCCCCAAATGCACAGCCGAAATGCTGGTATGTCAGGTCTCTTAGTCCTCGAAAATTTGAAATGTTAATATTGGGGAGTGAGCAAACCACAGCGCAGTAAGAGAGTTATATGCAACACTTGATATTCAGCTACCTATATGCTGAAAATAATTTTTCACTTTCTTTAAATCTTCCTAGCTGGCTCTAGGCTTACATGTAGAAAGGATACTACAGTCGGCTAGGGATCCGGATGGAGTAAGGCAAGTATTTTAGAATACCTGTCTTGTCCCGGAACCTAGAAGCAACTATAGAGAGTACTATATTCCTTGTTCTCAAAACGATATAATTTTCGTTTTCACAAAGTAAACCACTTATTTCTTTTCACTTCCTACGATTGAAAACACGTGATAGTTCAGTAATAAAACAGTGGTTTCTTTCAGTACAGTTGAAACACATGACAGTACAGTAGCAAAACTTGTAATTTGCTTTCTTTCTCATCAGTATAGTAACCGTATCTTACAGTTCAGTAAAACAGTAATATTTAATACAGTACCATTCGGTAAAACAGTATTTTGTAAATCAGTAAAACAATATCTTGATACGGTTCAGTCAGTAAACAGTAAACAGTAGATACCAATTCAGTAAACAGTATACGATAGCTTTCAATTCAGTATCATGGAGACCAGGCAACACCCTAAATATATCATGCTATAATAATATCATCCCTAATAGGGGAAACACATGAGATCTATGGCCATAGTCTATAGGGTCTTCAGTGTGCACTGATCAGGTGTCCACTGGGACGCTGATAATAGGATCAGTATCTATCAGCACTAACACGTGACACGTGAGCATGATATGGGGCATAACAGTCTCAAAATAGTAAACACGTGATATAACCCCATTTATGAAATCAATTTCACTAAATATAAGTTCAATCAATCCACAAATATTCATAAGGAAAATATTTTCATCTTATGAATAACAATTTATAAAATATTCATACTAGGGTCATCATTCCCGAAAACGTTCTAAACATTATAGAACAGTATAAATCACATTTTCCATACTGTGAAAACAGTTTATAAAATAATCACTGTAAAATATAAAAAGTCATAACTGTCTTTTTTCACCGTAAAACACATACGCATGCTTTTCCGTGCTTTTTATCGAAAACATGATTTTCAAAGTTATCGGGATTCAAATCAATTATTTTTATGATTTATGAAAAATTAAAATATTTATTTTCCAAATCAACACTTCCGTCTCGTGTTTTCTTTGTAAACACATGCGGAGACCTTTTAGTCTCAAAACACTGTTTTCCACCTTTAATTACCTTTATGAAATTTTCTATAAACACTTATTTCCACAATTGAACCCATAAAGGTTATTTATAAAATCAAGTGAATATTTAAAGAAATATTATTAAAATATTCACTTTGGTCCTTTCCATTTTTCACCTCGTTTCACGTGAAATAACACCTATCGGGATATATTTAGGTGATTTCCTTTTTCACCATTTTAAAAAATATGAATAATTTAAAATTAAATACAGTATATTCATGTTTTATGAAAATTAATCCATTTCTCGATTTTCGTGGTTGGAAATCGTTTCTCGTAATGAAAATAATTTATTATGATTTTTTGATAATTTTTTCAATAATTTTCGACAGTATAACGACTGTCGATTAGCTAGCCTCCTGCATGAAAAATACAGTTTAAATCTCAACCGGTAAATCACCACAATTTTTCAACCAATCATTATCAATAGCATTTATAAAATTAAATGCATAATTTAAAACATGTGTGCCAAATATCCTTACAGGCTGCACATGTCTCCCTTACCTGTTTCGGGTCGACAACTGACTCTCGAAGGTCGCGCCCATGTTCATCTCGCCCGATTCCATCAGCTCGGTCATCGAGGGAATTTTCTGGATATTAAATTCTAAATTTTAGAATTTTTCCATAATTATTTAAATAACTAAATTATTTAAATAATTTAACACTTTTCAGGATTTCTTACCGATTATCGTAATTCTCGGGATTTCCCGTAATTTTCGAATTCTCGGGAATTCTTCAAATTCCCAGAATTCATTTTCTCTCTCTTCCTTCTTTCTTTTTCTCTTTTCTTTTCTTTTCTTTTCTTTTTCTTTTTCCTTTTTCTTTTTTTTCTTTTCCGGTTCAGACCGGTCAGCTTTCCTTCCGCCGGTTCGGCCGATTCAGCCTCTTCCCGCCGGCATCACCGCCGGTTTGAGCCTCCCACAGCTGGCCACGGTTGCGGGGATGTCGGATCTGCCCTCGGTTTCCTCCCAGCGACGGCATCGGCTCTGGATCTAGGATGGTGGGTTTCGGCTCCTTTCTCCCCTATTTCTTTCTTCATCCGCTATTTCCTTCACCGCCGGTGGCCTCCTTCTCCTTCGTGGGTCTTCACCGGTGGCGTTGGTAGCGGTGGCGGTGCTTGGATCGGTCGGCACTGCCGATCTCCCTTTCTCTTTTCTTTCGGTTTTCCCCCATTTGGCTTCGCTTCTCCCTTTCGTTTTGGGCCGTCGCAGGTCACTTCTCTTCCATCACATCTCGCCGGCGACACCCCTTCCTCCTCTTCCCTTCCGTTGGCCGCCGACAGGGGTCGACCTCTTCAGGAGGCAGAATCGGGAGTCTTCCCGATTCTGTCTTCTGTTTTCTTTTTTTTTTATATTATAATTATATTTATAATCCTATATAAATATAATTATATTACATTATTTATCATATAAAATATATAACATATATAATTGTATTAGTAATTATATATATTACTTTTATTCTTAACAATATACATATATATATATTTACTTTGTTTTAACAATATATATATATATATATATACACACACACACACACACACTTAAATTAAAGTTGATATAT
The DNA here is from genome assembly GCA_031772115.1 of Heritiera littoralis. Classification (NCBI taxonomy): domain Eukaryota; kingdom Viridiplantae; phylum Streptophyta; class Magnoliopsida; order Malvales; family Malvaceae; genus Heritiera; species Heritiera littoralis. The sequence continues at coordinate 4,340,244 of JAPDPK010000049.1, read as the reverse complement.
ATATATATATATATATCATATATATATATATATATGTATATTTATTCATATATATAATTGTATATAAAAATATACACATGTATTTATTTACTATAAAATAGTATATATATCATTTTATAATATATACTATATTTCATATATACATATGTATTTATATCAAAACATATCAAAATATATTTATATAATCTAATTATATAAATATATAATATACTCATTTTATTTCATTTTATTTGGATTTCTTAATATCCAAATTATTTTCTCCTTTTCATTTCTTATTTAATTTGGATTTCCATTTATCCAAATTAAATTTCCTCTATCTCATCATTTCATCAACTTTCGAATTTCCAAATATTTCTATCTCTTAAATAAATTCATTTATTTATTTCACTAATTTTCAATATTCCTAATTTCTAATAAATGGGGAATTTACAGTTATCACAGTCACAAAGACAAAATGAATGAAAATCGTTTATGTTGATTTGAACACATACGACGCAGGCTATCGAGGTTATCAATGAAAAAAGGGTCAAGGTTAGAGGAAGATTGAAAATGACTTGTAAGAAGGTCATCTGAAAAGAAATGCTTGAAAGAGAGTTGGAAGAACACATTGCTTTGATAGACATAAATAAAGGAGAATTTATGTTGACAACTTAATGTGAGTTCATATATTAGTTTATGTAACCTATCCTAATATTAAGATAAAGATTATGATGATGATGATGATGATGATGATTAGTTAATAAAGTTTTTGGGCTAACAAGAGCTTGAGCTACCATTGGTTCCAACAATGCTCCGTGCAATGAAAAGAGCAGTGTATCATATAGAGAAGTCTTATAATTTTTTTTTTCTTATTTCTGTGTTAGTATTCTATTATTTTATTTGAAACCAAAATGTGAAAGTAAATTTGGATTTGAAAGGAAATAATAATTTTAAAGAAGAGACAAGATTTTATTTTGATATGAAATATTATGGTTTGTTTAATTTGACTTTTCACTTATTTTCATTGTTTTATTTATTAATTAAAGAAGCTTCCATTAACGGAGAGAGAGCCACTACAATCAATAGCAACTTAGTCATGGATGGCCAACAATTTTTTGGCCTAATAATTAAAGATGAGTTGTGATATATTGTAAGTTTTGAGTTCGAATCCAAACACTCTCATCTTTAATTATTTAATATTTTTTTGTAACTAAAAAAAACTTAATCATGGATGATGTATGGTTATCTATTCCGTACAGTCCTTTTTCTCCGCAAGCGCATACTTTGCTGACCTAAGAGTATTCTCAGTAGCATCTGTCTTGGCATGAGCAGTTCCATCCTTGAAATCTTCATTATCCTTCGCGAGATTAGCATATCTGGTGCACTGCAGAAAAGATATGTTACAAATGAAGATTATCAGATTAGTTACAACTAGTTAGGGGTACAACTAAATGCATTAATGAGTCATCCGTCTCCTGTCCCTTGATTGATCCATTTACGCTGGTCTATTAGTGCTGCTGAAATTTCCCAAGCACTAAACGCATGTATAACATTTTTCCAGCGAGACGTGGCTTTTGATATAATTAAAGAAGTGGACCACATATCAATAAGTGCTTGGAAAAAGAGAAAATAGATTTCTTTTTAGAAATCTGGATAGAGTTCAAATATTGAAATCTCTATTATTGAGAGGGTTTTTGTGATAATCGTAAATTTTTCATTTATTAGAAATAAATATTAGAGAAAATAAATATTAGAAATAAATAAATAAATAAAATTGTGAGAACGAGATATTGGTGAAAATCTCGAGAATTGAGGAAGTGAAGGATGGAGAAATTCGTGTGAAGGAAAATAAAATTTGAATTATGAAAAATAAGGAAAGGAGGAAATTTAATTTGGATAAATGGAAGTCCAAATTAAATAAGAAAATCAAAAATTAATATGATATATATTTATATAATTATAGATTATATAAATATATTTTTATACAAATACACATGTACTTAAATGATATATAGTATATATTATTATTATACATTGGTATATATATGAATATATACTATTTTATAAAGTTAAGTAGTACATATGTATACTTTATGTATATATACATATATACATATATGAAAAATGTAAATATCAAATTACATTAAAGTTTGAATGTATATATATTGTAAATACAATATATATATGGAATTATTACATTTATATAAATATTTATATAATTGTTATTTAATTTTTAAGTATGTAAATATACATATATATATATACTAGACATATATTTTGTAATATACAATATATATTTTATATATAATATATATTGTATTATATTATATATGAAATAATATATGTATAATATATAGTATATATTATATGTATAAAATATATGATATAGTATAGAGTATATAGTATATTATATACTAAATATAGAAATAAGATAAAACAAAAAAAAGGGAAAAACAAAAGAGGAAAGGGAAGGATCCCGACCCTCCCAGCCAGACCCGTCGGTGGCGGAGCTGCCACCGCCGGCGAGGAAAAAAAAGAAGGGATGTCGTCACCGGCCAAAGAGGAAAGGAAGGAAACCACTGGCGGCGGAAGAAAAGAAAGAAACAAATGCAGAAAACGTGGCGGAAGCCGAGAGAGAGGAAAAAGAGAAACGGACGGCGCCGGCCAAATCGTTGGTTGCCATTGCAACTGAAGCTTCGTCGGAGGAAGAGGAAGACGTGGGAAGCCATCGGTGAGGCGGGGAATGGTGAAGGAAGGCCGACGGAGGAGGAGAAGAAACCGAGGCAAAATCGAGTAGATCCGCCGTCGTGCCGCCGATCCAGGCCGAGCTGAGGCCAGCGGCAAGTTCATCTCAACGTCGGCCAGCTGCTGAGCCACCGAACCGCCGGAGAACTGGCCACCGGAGAAGAACCGGCGGTGAGGGGGGTGACCGGTCCGACTGGAAGAAAAGAAAAGGAAAAAGGAAAAGAAAAAGGAAAAAAGAAAAAGAAAAGAAAGAGAAAGGAAAGAAAAGAGAAAAAGGGAGAAAAGAGGAAAAAAAGAGAATTTCAGAAATTACGGGAAATCCCGAGAATTCGAAAACCCGGGAAGTATGGGAATCGGTAAGAAATCTCGGAAAGTATTAAATTATTTAAATAATTTATTTATTTAAATAATTATGGAAAAATTCTAAATTTTAGAATTTAATTTCCAGAAAAATTTTCTCGATAACCGAGCCTATGGAATCTGGTGAGGTGAACACGGGCGCGACCTTCGAGAGGCAGTCGCCGACCCAAAACAGGTAAGGGAGACATGTGCCGCCTGTAAGGATATTTGGCCACATGTTTTAAATTATGCATTTAAATTATAAATGCAATTTATAATGATTAGTTTTGAAAATTGTGGTGATTTATCGGTTTCAAATTATGGTGAAATACCAGTTGAGAAATATAAACTGTATTTTCCGTGCAGGAGGCTAGCCAAATTGGCAGCCGTTATACTGCTGAAAAATTATCAAAAAATTACTGAAATTTACCGAAAATCACCGAAAACCAAAATAAAAGATTTGATTTCACGTGAATCGATTTTCGGGTATGAAAATCGAGAAATTAAGTAAATTTCATAAAACATGAATATAGCGATATTTAATTTTAAAATATTCATGTTTTCGAGAATGGTGAAAAGGAAATCACCGAAAATTCACCCGGTAGGTGATATTTCACGTGAAACGAGATGAAAATAAAAAAGAGACTGAAGTGAATATTTTTATAAATATTCTTAAATATTCACTTGATTTTACATAAAACCTTTATGATTTTAATTATGGAAATAATTAATTATGAAAATTCCATAAAGGTTAAGAAATAAAAAGAAACTATGATTTCGAGATTAGAGGTCTCTACACGTGTTTTTAGAAGAAAACATGATGATGAGAATTTAAAGTTAGAAAATAAATAATTTATTTTCATAAATTATAAAAATGATTCGTTTGAAATTCCGATAATTATAAAACCATGTTTTCGATTGAATGCACAGAAAAACGTGCATATGTGTTTTATTGTGGAGAAAGACATTTTTGCCCTTCTATACTTTCAGTGATGATTTTGCAAACTGTCTTCATCGTATGAAAAACATGATATATACCTTTATGAAATAATTTGAAAAATGTTATTTATTTTATAAATTTCATAAAGGTGATTATATTTACATGTGAGCCTTATGGATATTTGATTTACTGTGTTTGAAATCCATAAAGGCTAAGGTACGGTTTTTACACTGTTTTGAGACTTAGGCCCCGAGCTTCATGCATCACATATACTGTTACTGTCACGTGGCTGATTGACTAGCTAGTCATAGCGTCCCGGATTGTCGCCTAGCAAGCGTACATCGAGGACATATTGTAGATCATGGCCATAGATCTCATTACTGTTTACTGTATCCCTAGTGGACGAGAGAACATGATTTGATTGTAGGGAGATGCCTAGTCTCACTTACTGTTTACTGAAAGGATTTACGGAATCCTGTTTACTGTACTGAACCAATGTTCACTGTTTACTGATGAAAGACCGTACCAAAACACTGTGTTACTGAACTGTACTGTTTACTGAAATGGTAGCCATTGATTACTGTTTTACTGAACTGAAAGCTACCATTTACTGTTTACTGAACTGAAAGCTACCTTATACTATTTACTGAATTGGTAGTTACTGTTTACTTGTTGACACCTAATTTTGTCCCATTTTGTTATTATTATTATTATTATTATTATTATTATTATATTTGTATTTGTTTTCATTTTATTATTATTTCTTTTATTATTATTATTATTATTATTATTTATGTTATTATTATTATTATTATTATTATTATTATTATTATTATTATTATTATTATTATTATTATTATTAGTTTTTATTTTCTTTGTTTTTCTGTCCAATCTGTCCATCACCAACCCCTGCCAGTCCAGTCCCCTCAGCCTGTGACCCTTCCCATCGCTGGCTAGCTCTCCTACCCGTCGCCAGCTACTTTGCCCCCATCCCATCAAAGCAAACTCTATACCACTCCTTCCCTCTAAAAGCCAGAGGATACACACACAACCGGGGGAAGCCATTTTACCAGACACAGAAGGAAGCTTCAAGCTCTCCCCACTCACCGAGCATCACCCTCAACCCCATCACCACCAAACACAACCACTCACCCCACACCGAAACCAACCAAAGCCACAAAAACAAACACCAAAAAAAAAAGGAAACAAAACACCAGATCCGAAAATTGAGGGTTTCCAAATTCGAGATCTGAATCCCCACCTACAAAAACACAAACAACAACAACCACAGACACTTCCCAAACCATCAAACAACCAAAAAATAGAAAATAAAAAAAAGGGGGGAAAGGCTTTCGGTGAAGCTCAGATTTGCGGGGCTAGGTTGATTTTTTGGTGAATCGGAGGCCAGAATCGAGCTCAAGGGGTGGAGAGCTTCCGGAAAGTGGTTTCCTTTTTGATTTTCGGGCACCGAAGACGGCGGCCGGCAGTGGCGGACAGCGGCCGAGGCGGCGACCGAAAATCGCCTGGCTAGGGAAGCCTCTGAAGCTCTGAAGTTTTTTTTTTCTGTTTGTGGGTTGAAAATGAATTTAAAAAAAAGGGTTGAATTTTATAGGAAAAGAAGGGGTCGACCCGCGCGTGGACTCGGGACCCGACCCGGGATCCGCGTGTCCGACCCAGAAAGGGAAGATCCGCGCCTCATACGATTCGAACCGCGCCCCGACCCACGTTCAACTCGCTCCAGTGTTTGGGCCCGTTTCAACCTTGGCCCAATCAGCCAATTCCATCCGAGCCCATACCTTTGGGCTGTCTTTGTGGGCCATTCAGGAGGGGCTTATTTTGGGTCTAAAACCCAATTCATTTTGGTATATTTTTAGCCCTTTCTTTTTGTTTTATTATTATTATTGTTTTTATTATTATTGTTATTATTATTATTATTATTACTATTATTATTGTTATTATTATTGTTATTATTATTATTATTATTATTATTATTATTATTACTATTGTGTTATTATTATTATTGTTGTTGTTGTTGTTGTTGTTGTTGTTGTTGTTGTTGTTATTATTATTATTAGTGCATGTTGTAAAATAAGAAATTGAAAAAATTTTCTTTTACTTATATTTTCATTAATTATTATTCTTAATTAGAAAATGTATCAAAAAATTAATTAAAAATCAAAAAATTAAAAAAAATAAAATAAACACATTTTTTTATAAAAAAAATTAGATAGAAAAAAGAAAGTAATAAAAATTAAATTTAATTGAATGAAATTCGTCCGATGATGGGATGTCATGAAACTCACAAGTAGTGATTTCTTGACTGATCCCTAGGTGAGAAGAGTCGTACTAAATGTTACCAGAGTATTGTGATACTTAGTATGATTTTTCAATAATTTAAATTTTTATTAAAAATAAAATAAATAAGTTTTTAAAAGAAAATAGAAAAAAGGAAATTAATGATAAAGTCCGATGATGGGATGTTATGAAACTCACAAATAGTGATTTCTTGACTGATCCGTAGGTGAGAAGAGTCGTACTAAATGTTACCAGAGTATTGGGATACTTAGTATGATTTTTCAATAATTTAAATTTTTATTAAAAATAAAATAAATAAGTTTTTAAAAGAAAATAGAAAAAAGGAAATTAATGATAAAGTCCGATGATGGGATGTCATGAAACTCACAAGTAGTGATTTCTTGACTGATCCCTAGGTGACAGAAGTTCCCTAAGTGTTACCAGAGTATTTGGGATACTTAGTGCAATTTTTCAATAATAAAATTTTTCATTTAAAATAAATAAAGAAATACAAAATAATAATTAAAAAAATTCATTTGCATCATTCATTATCTGTTTGCATCATTTGCATTCATAATAATTTTTGAAGCGAGTGTGAATCTTGCGACGATGAGATTCTATAGAACTCACAAGTAGTGATTCTTAAGAAATCTCTAGGTGAGGAAAATTATTTCAAATGTTACCAGAGTATTGGGATATTTGATTTAATTTTTCAATACAAAAAGGTTCATATTCACTTTTGAAAAATAAAATTTAACTTTTTAAAATAAAACAAAATGATTTTTTACAAAAAATGACTTTGAATAAAAAGAATAAAATTGAATGTAATAAAAATAAAAATTATTTTTAAATATTAATTCAAGACCATTTTATTAAAACGAAAGGATAACACATGATTACTATGGTACCGTTTTTTAATGGGCGTCGTGGGGGTGCTAATCCTTCCCCACACGTAATCGTACTCCCGGACCCGATTTTGTTTTTGCAGACCAAAAAATTGTCTTTTTAATAAAACTTAATTAATTTTGAGATTTGGTTAAAAAGATAAATATTTTAGGTGACCAATCACACCTAGACAAAAAAGATTGGTGGCGACTCCTTTTGTTTTTTTAAATGTTTTCAAATTCGTCGAGCGCGAAGCCGTTACGACATTACTGTTATTGATTGAACCGTATCAAATTACTGTTTTACTCAAATTACTGTTTTACTGAACTGTACGATACGGTTACTGATTTGAAAAGAGAAATAAATGTTTATTCTAAAAGAATAACATAAGAATTATTTCTAAGATAGAAATAATCGAAGAAGTAATTATCCAATGATTGGATATTTACAAATCACTGTACTGTACTGTTTTTACTGTACTGAAGAGAAGAGAAGAGAAGAGAAGTAAACCACTGTTTTTATTACTGAACTGCCACGTGTTTTAAAGTATACTGAAGTAAAAAGAAATAAGTGGTTTATTCTGTGGAAAAACGAAAATTATATCGTTTTGAAAGCAACGAAATTAGTACTCTCTACAGTTGTTTCTAGGTTCCGGAACAAGTCAGGTATTTTAAAATACCTGCCTTACTCTATCTGGATCCCTAGCCGACTGTAGTATCCTTCCTACATGTGAGCCTAAAGCCAGCTTGGAAGATTTTAAAGAAAATGAAAAAAGATATTTTCAGCATATAGATAGCTGAATATCAAGTGTGACATATAACTCTCTTACTGAGTAGTGGTTTGCTCACCCTTTAATTTTAAACATTTCAGGTTTTAAAGATTGTGAGATCAATTGATTGTGGATCACGGCTGTACACAAAGGACAATGTGATAGACCGACTGATTTATATGAGGTACGATCATTTATATTCTATATTTAAACATGTCTGCAGTACTACTTATCTGATTAACTAAGATAGGGGATGTGTATAATATAAACAATGTTATGTAAATTTGTTTAACAGTTAGTAAAAGTCAAGTATCACAGACAGCCCAACCGGATGAATTGTGTAAAATAAGGTGAAAAATGTGGTAACGGGTCGTTACAGCTTTACCGTTTACCACTTTCAATTTGAACAAAATTAATCTCAGATCTTAAAACAGATGAAATACTTGTGCTTCACCAAAAAAAAAATTGGACCACATGTGTTTGCATTTTTTTTTTTGGAAATGAATCATTCTAATGTACTTTTTAAAAATCTTCCATGATTTTAACATCAGAAAATTTACATGTAACTCTAGTCCTACAAACAAATCTAGCACCTACACTAATCCCAGTTTTCTTACACAAATTAAGTGTTAAACTATAAATCTAACCCTAGTTGTTTTTGCTCCATCATCTAACAATTAAACTGATGCTGCTAACTTATCTGAATGCAACTCAGAAGAGGCTCCATTTGCTATTGACTTTGGAATGGCTGTTGTGTTTGCATTTTAATTTGTAGCAATCAGAATACATTGTTTGGTAATGAATATTACTTGTAACTATCTTGTAAAATTTAATGTAATTAAATATATGTGCATACACACAAATTTGAAGTTGGAATGAGATTGTTAAGATATAGACTCAAGCCTTATAATATATCTTAAATTATTGGTGAAAAAATTAAATAAAATAAAGCAATATTTTTTCAAATAAAATAAGGAGATTATTTTTTTACCATATATTTTTGGTTTTGATATTTCATATTAGATTATATTATATATGGATTAATATCCAATACATTATCAGTAAAGATTTTTGATTCCACAAGCGGCGTTAGGATGATGACACGTGTCCTTTAAAAATATTAAGAAATAAAAAATAAATAAAATAAGATATGTGTCATCATTCTAACATCACTTGTGGAGTCAAGAAACTTCACTGACTGTATATTTAATAATGATCCATTATATGTTACATATATTAGACGTTGGGAAAATAAAAATGAATGCATGTACACACTTGCATAGATACAAAAATAACAGAAAAAACAAAAGTGTTTTAGAACAAAATATTCCAGCAATCTAAAATAGTCCAGATACCGGGTATACACTTTAGCCTTATCTATAGTTATAATTTAATTAGTGAAGTAATTTTAGAATATTCTAACAAAATATTTGCACAAAATTTTACTGTTGGTGGAAAATTTTTAATAACATAAGTTGACGATATATATTAAATTGGAAATGCTTTATAAGAAGTAGATCTGTCCATGAGTCGGGTTGGTTAAAGTTTGAAAATTAGTTCAATTTTTTGGTAGATTTGAACAAAAATAATAAGCACAATAAACGAGCTTGGGCAAAAAAGTTGGCCTAATGAATTTTCTGGTTGTCAATCCTAGGCTTTACCCGAAAATAATAAATATTAAAAGTTTTCTTTTATATATTTACTAAGTATAATGTACTTATATGTATGTAAAACATTATTGATTAATAATATTATATATAATATGAAAATTGACATGTAAAATTTAAAAAATCAAATTAAACTTTAAAGGGAATAAAAAATAAATTGCTAAAATAAAAAGAAAAAAGAAATCAAGCCAGGCCTGGGTTTTCATAAGAAGCTTGAAACAAGTCTAGGCTAAAAATCAAGCTCGAAAAAAACGGGTTAAGCTGAGCTCATTGCTTCTGTATAGTCTATTAATATATGGCTTAGGTCCTGTTGAACCAGTTCGACTCCACCCGTTAACACCTCTAATAAGAGGCAAGAACGAATTTTAATATTACTACACTGGTATTAAGGACAACCTTTACCATGTACTTATAGTCGGTTAAATCATACCTATATTCATTGATATTGTTTCTTATTTGAAGTTAATTTAATTTTCAAATTGTAATTTAAATGTTTTCAATTATATAATGATCACCTTATATTAGTCATGAATTTTGGCTGCAAAGTTTACTATCAAATTAATTAGAGCTCTTAATTATATTAAAATTACAATTAATTGAGTATTTTAAAAATGGAAATGTCTATATAATTAATTTGTTCTTCCAACATAGAATTTTATATCTTAAATTAATTTTTTTGTGGTGTAAACCATGGGTTGTGCTTATACCAAATTGGTTATGAGATTAATCTTTACTTGCGCTAAACCTACAGGAGTTTGACCTGGTAAGGATTTGAGCATGGGACCACCAGCTGAATCGTCCTCACTTAGGAACTTAATGTCACGCTCCAATTTTTGAAAAATGGAAACTAATTTTTTTCCCAATTTCACACGGTCGATTGGGCTGTGCTCAATGTACTCACTCTGATATTAAGCTAAACTTCCTTAGCTAACTCAACATTTAATTGTTCAAGTCGGTCCTCGTACACTAAATTACAATACACATTTGTTTTTCTATACAAATACCTGATAATGAATACTATAATCGACACTTAGATTCCTTCAGTTTACTATTTGCATCCCTATACACAATTAGAGTACTGTACAATAAGTGCCTGAATATCATACCTGCAAGGTACGACATCGAAACTCGTAGGCATCCAATCAGAACTTTCTTTTAACGATCGGCTATCACTGCAAATAAATCTGTAAGTTAGAAGAGGGTGAGCTTACACCCAATAAGAAATATATATAACAGAACTAATACTATGCATACTTATATGCATATGTCGAAAACATATATTTCGTAAATGTGCAGTCAGTATTAAAATAGTACGAAGGAACTCTCTATCGGAATGGATACTATAATCGTTTAGGAGTACCAGGCTAAGTAAGGAAGGATGCTTCAGAGCACCTCACTTGTCTCGGTCCCTAAATCCGGCTATAGGGAGTTTCTGAAAACTTACAAAAAAGGAATTTATGCGTATCAAAATAGGATTAAACCTTTCAAATCTATAGTGACAATACTCAACAGTAAAGAATCGTTATCAAATGGTTCAGTAAAATATTCAGTATAAATCATTAAGTACACTGTTCATTAAATCATTTTATAAATAATTCAAAATCAATTCAGTAAATAGTTCAGCAAATCGATTAGAAATCACTCATTTAGGATATAGTTCAGAAAATCGTTCAGAGAATCACACGCTTAGAAAACTGTTCAAAAAATCAATCAGAATTCACTTCACTCAAAATGTAGCTCAAACAATTGATCAGAAAATCACACGCTCTGAAAAACATTTCATAAAATCAATAAAAAATTGTTCATTCAAAACACGATTAAAAAAATCAATCAGAAAATTATACGCTTAGAAAATTTTTTAGTAAAATCAATCAGAAATCACTCTTCCAAAACATAATTTAGAACATCAGTAAGAATGTCACATGTTCAGAAAATTGTTCAGAAATAGTTCAGTAATCAATTCAGTAAATACTTAGTAAACAGTCGGTGAATTGATTCGGTAAACAGTATAAGAACACTTTGCCTAACACTTCGACTATAGAGCAGACTGGGAATATATCAGAGAAGGAATTCATGTATTTCAAAATCAGAATCATGACATTTTATCATTCAAAATTCATTTTCAAAACCATATAATACAAATGTCTTAAATCAATCAAAAACCATTCAAATTTCAAATGTTCAACTGACATTCATATAAACTTGAATCAGTTGAAAACTATGCAGATTTCAGAGTTCAAATAACGTTCATAATTTCAGTATCAAACCATTTTTAGATTTTAGAGTTCAGATATCAGAGGTTTAGAAATCATTCAATTTCAGATAAATCATAATATTTCAAAATTTAGAGTTCAAATATCAAAGCTTCAGAAATCATATTGATTCAAATAATTACTTCCCAAAACTCTTCGTAAACAAAACAATACAGTAGATATTTCTATAATACAATTCAGTAACCAGTTCAGTAAATCGTACATAAATCAATTTGATAAAATGTATTCAGTAGACATTTAGAAATCATTATAGTAAACAGTATCATTAGAGACCTAACAACATCTAATAGAATCATTCACCAAAAGAATCAGAAGACATATGGCCATAGTCTAAAAGGTCCACAGAGTACATTGATTAAGTGACAATTGTGGATGCTAAAATCATTGATGACATGGTCTGGTCAAACAGTGAAGTCCACCCACTCACTCAAAATAGCATGATACACCTGAAGGCTACTATGGGGCCAACAGTTCATAAACCAAATCAGAATTGTTTACGGAGATTAATTCAGTAAATCATATCTTCAGTTAGTTCATAAAGCATTAAAAATCATAAATCATTACACTTGAAGTATAAAAATTCGCCAAATATTCATAGTTTAGTAATCAATGTTCAAAATATTTTATTTATGTATAATAGTGATATGGAAACATAAGTGCATTATGAAAAGTATAAAATTAATAAAAATTTCATTAAAACTAAACTACAAAATTTATGTGCACATAAGCCCTTTGGAAACTATTAAACCAAATCACATTTTCACTTCATTTCCTATTTGCAAAATAATGCCAATGATAATTTTAGACGTAAAAGTTTACTTTAGAAAATTTCAATAGCATAACGGTTGTATTTATCCTAATCTCCTTTCATGAAAACACAGTTTACAATCCACAATTCGAGTTTTACAATCTTAATCAAATGATCAAATTCAATCTCATAAAACTCATTTTTATCATTTTCAATGCAACGTAGTATCTCTACATCTCTTACGTATATCCCTTACCACTTAGTTTGTTGCAGTGATACCGTCAGTACCAGTATCGTTTTCTGACTTTCGAGCTGCAAAGCACCATACAAATACTATCAAATCATCACACTTCAATTATAAAGAATAATTATCTCTTCATAACCTATTACATTGCCTATAGTAACATTCATTTTAGTCTTTTTCACATTAGTGCTAATATTGCAACTATCGTCGAAACACCTCTGTTTTTAACTCCAATTTCGCCTACATTTGTATTAATCTATACGTTATTCTAGAACCCAATTCAAATTAAATTGGACATGATTTCTCTATCCCCTTCATTAGGCCGAAATGGCCTCTCACTCCTACACTATCTGTTTCAACGATCTAAGGTTACAAATGCCTTCTACGTAGTCTATACACTGATTCTACATCACTTTTGCATTGAACAACATCATATTCACACACATACCATGTTGACCGAAACCTAAGGGAAGTGATTCTCATGGTTTTGCTTCAATTGAAGCTTAAATACACGCTTAAATATCAAGAACACATAGTGTAGAATCATTAAATCATGAAAAACGCAAGCTTTCTCTCACCTTTCACCATAGCCAAATCTGATGTGGGATGATTCACTATGAATTTGGCCTCTCCAAGGTTAGATTTTGGTAACATGTTATAGAGCTCTGAGTTCTGTGCAAGTTTGGTGAAGACAATTTTTGGTTCGGGATAATTTTGCTGGTGTTTTATGACTTTCTCTCTCTAAAAGCCATGAAAACCACTTTCTCTCACTATTTTTCTTCCATGGCTAGGCAAAAAGAAGAAGATAATGATATTTTTGGCTTTTAATAATTTCTTTTGTGGCAAATGACCAAAACGCCCTTATACTTACTTAAAAGTTTCAATTTTGCCCTTCGCGGTTTAACTTTGTTTTAAACATTCAGTCTAACCTCTAAATATTTTATTCAATTATAAAACATCTCTATTTAACATGCTCTAAATGTTGGTTGAATTTTTTATTGGGTTTGACTTGTCAAATGAGCAAAATTACCAAAATAGCCATAACCATTGAATCGTGTAATTTTCTATTTTCTTGCGTGATTAAGTATATCAGTCCATATGTCCTAGGACTTTATTACATGAGGAATTTCTCATCATTGATAGTTCGTCAAAAGTCAACTCAGTTTAGCCGTTATTCACGAAAATTCTACTGACCTATAGACGTAATTGTCATTTATGAATTTGTTGCACGGTTTTCAAAACATGCTCAAATGAAGTAATTTCAAGGTGTAGATTTCTCCTATCTCCGTATTTCACTCCAAATATCATAACTCCGAAGTTTCACCCTAATCTGGACTATAGAAGTTTCGTAGGGCCCATATAGCAATTTTCTACTATAAGTCCAATTATTCTATTTCTTTTGGAAAAATATGGTCCTCACACTTAATGAGGCCTTACACCACTATACCAACCCCTTTGAATTTAAAACTAATTACAATGTACATTACAATTTCAACTTTTAAATTGTTTCCTTTTTCATTTTAACCTTCATTACAATCTTATATGCATAATTAATCAAAGCATATTCTTTTAAGATGCATTTCAATTCAACTTTAAAGTTAAAGCATAAAAGATACATCCAACGCTTATATTTTGTGGCAAACCAATTCCTTCACAAAATTTTTATTTGATGTCTATTGATCATACCATTCATTTTACTTAAAGAAAACTAATAAAAGAGTGCAATAAGAAAATAGAAGAAAAGAAAAAGTTAAAATTTGTCATAAAGTAAAATTATCAAAGCCCATTTGTTTTGGATAAATCGATGGGTTTTATTTATTATGCAGGGAATAACCTGCAACCAAAATGTCTTACAACTCAATTACATATCCAAAACTTAGTTACAAAGAAGTAACAAAAAGTTATTTAATGAGTGTTAACAATTCTCCAATTCTCACATAGTTGGGCATGTTTATCTTTTGCCTTCTGTGAAAAAAAATGAAGTTTGATTTTGATAATATTAACATTATAATGAAATAGAACATGTATTTGCCTAGCTTGCTAATTTTTAAACTTTCTACTATTCCTTTTCGGGCAAAGAAAATAAACATTAATGCTACCTTAAGGATCACCATAGAAAGAAAGAGTATTTCTTTAAGGAGCTTAAACAAAATGCACTAATTTGCCTAGCTATTTTACATAAAATGCATAAACCATTGGCAATTATGATCCTCCAAGTAAAAAGCCTATGAAGAGTGGTCAGCTTGACTTGTATTGCAATTCAATCAATCAAAGCATGCTTAGGAATTTTATACACGAACCATAGAAACCTATCATATGCATGAGGGCCAAACACTTACTTGAAGTAGTTTTTCTGCCAAATATGGATACCAACAATATTACCTCCATAAACTATTTAGCTCTAGAAGATGTGAATTTCATGAAAGAAAACATCTAGATTTTTTAGTTTCATTAGTTTCTTTCAAACAAACCAATCACAAATATAAGGAAAAAATTAGTTAATCAATGGTAAACACAATTAACAGTAGCAGTAGTTGATAAAAATACAAATAAAAATAATTGAACAAATAAACAAATTTTTCATATGAGATGTTTGAACAAATAAACAAAATGATTTATATATGATGCACTGATAGTATATAGTCTTTATACACTGTCAATGTACCATAGATTGATATCTTGTTAGTAAGCAAATTTAAAAATGTCAAACCCTTAAAAATAAATAAAAATATATTTTTTGCAATTTGCCCATGCCATAAAGTTTTTGCAATTTGCCCATGCCATAAAGTTTCAAAAAATATATATTATCAATGAATTTATTGTTTGATTAATGTATTTCTATGCATTGCATAGATTTAAAACTAGTTTTTCTTTAATTGTAATAGGTGGTGTATAATTGAGGTTGGTGGTGATTTCACAGGAATAGATGGGATATTGGAAGAAGCTCCCCCTACTCTCCAATTAGCCGTTGCGAAGTTCTCAGGGGTAACGATAGAAAACAAATTGTGCTCGCTAACTATTCACAAATGGTTAATAGACTCGCTATAATGCTATCTTAAAAGTGCAAGACTCAACCTATTGGAACGACTTGAACGAACATGTGTATTTTAATTCCACCTAGTAGGAATACCTAAGCCCCCTCAAGACTCTATGATGAATTATTCATTCTCAGACCTATACAGTTTGCTAGAGAGCTCCTTAAAAAGCTTATTATTGAAATCTTTCTTAGTAGCTCTCTGTAAAGAATATGAAATATGCCCGCTTAATCCACGGACTCTAAAGAATGCATTCAGCAAAGGAATATACGATGAATACCATGCTCATGGCATACTATTGAGAATCCCACTAGTTGGGCCCAACTATGGGGATGGAGTTGACACGAAACTATGTTTTTATACCTAAGAAAATCCAACCCAAGGTTGGGAAGAGGGAAACAGAAGCCAAAAATGTAAAAAGGCTCTATGAACTGCCACACCACTAGTAATTGAGGCAAGAGAACCCTTGTCATTATTTGGAAGCTTATAATGGTAACCTTCGAGGATAGGATATGCGATCCTAATGGCTTTTAAAGCCGTACTACTTAGTTTGGAAAAGGGGCCTATCCTAATCGGTTTACCTCTACTGTGGCTAGTCATGGCAAAATGAAACCAACTCAAAAGGAAGAGAAGATACTTGGAAAGCTAAAAGGTCTTAGGGCGTGAAGGCTGCGGCAGTTGGTGAAGCCTGTGGCAGATGGTGAAGCCTATGGCTGGATGTAAAGCATGTAGAAGGGTGTAAAGCCCACGATAGGAGGTGAAGCTACGACAGGTTGCAAATGTTGCGACAAAAGGGAGGGTGCAAAGTTTGCAAGCAAAAGGAAACTTGAGGTAGGAGGTGAAGCCTGTGGTAAAGTGTAAAAGGCTACAAATGAAAGAAATCCTTCAGCAATGGTATCGGTATGCAATAGATGGATGCGATAGGGGTTTAAGGTTGCGACAGTGTATGCTCAGAGAATTTTTAAATGATATAAGTTAACATTTCTTACAACTATATATACCTGTGGTAAGGGAGCTCAAAAATCGTAAGACAAAAAAACACCCTTAGGAATCTAACAATCAAGCCTGAGGGAGAATACGAAAAGTCACTAGCTTGTGAAGGTTAACAGAAATGACAATGATTTCCCTAATTTGTACTCTTTTATTGGGAGGCCTAATAAAATAGTGGAGAGCAATTGATATAAGTCTGGCCTAGCCCAGATAAACAAGCCTATGGACATAAACCACTAGGATTCGCCACGTGGCAAACCAGCACAACACCATGTGGCATCTCTGCCTTCCAACACATGGTAGGTGTCTCATGGATAAGGAGAGACTCAAAACGGAGGAACCTCCTAATAGGTGGAGGTACCTTCCTGCCACTAGCAAAAGCCACCTCTCACCAATGGTGAAAGCAACCTCCCTAAAGGAGGGAGCCATCTCCCACATGGCAGAAGCCACCTTCTGCTGTAGGCAGGAGCACTCTCCTGCAAACTTGGAGCAGCCTCTCACCAATGGTAGGAGCACCCTCCTACAAGGTGGAATACTTTGCCGTAAAGCACAAAAGACTCCTCCGCCTTAAACAGGAGCTTCATCCCTAGTACGTTTAGAATCCAAAGGAACAAAGGAGCAAAAAGACGAAGTTGCCCCTAATATGTTTAAACTTTATTCAATCATGCCAAATTCACAGTATCAGTATTTACTGTGGTAACTAAGGTAATTATTCATGTATAAATATAGTACAGGTGCGTTATTTCGAATTAAGTTCTATTTTCAACTTACTAAGACTCTTTCAAATTCCCTTTCTGACTTAAGCATTGGAGTGCTTATGCAGGGAACAACCCTGCGTCTCTTTGACTTTAGTTTTCTTGCAGAGTTCTTGATGACACGTGCTCAGAAGAAGTACTGATCTACGTCAGCATCTTATTATTGTTATTTTGTGCAACAACATTTGGACACCAACAATTTTACCTCCATAAACTATTTAGCTTTAGAAGATGTGAATTTCGTGGAAGAAAACATCTAGATTTTTTAGTTTTAGTAGTTTCTTTCAAACAAACCAATCACACATATAAGAAAAAATTGGTTAATCAATTGTAAACGCAACTAATAGTAGCAACAGTTGATAAAAATACAAATAAAAAATGATTGAATAAATAAATGAACTTTTCATTTGAGATATTTGAACAAATAAACCTATACATTGTCAATGTACTAGATGTTGACATCTCGTTAATAAGCAAATTCAAAAAGTGTCACGCTCTTAAAAATAAAAACAAATATTTGTTATGCAATTTGCCCATGCCATAAATTTTCAAAAAATATATATTATCAATGAATTAATTGTTGCACGGGTTTAAAATTAGTTTTTCTTTAATTGTCATATATATATATATATATATATATATATATATATAATAGCCTATGTTTTAGAAAATTGAAAAAAATTAATTGATAGTAGACTGATTTAAGTTAATACATTGGAAAAAGAAATTGAAATAGATAATTAATTTAAAAAGATAATTAATTTATCTTGTAATTTTTTTTTTATAAAAGAATAACTTTCATTAATGCAAATCTGGATTACATATCATGTTAGGCAGTACATTCATCCAAATAGATTGGTTTTCCTCCTGATATGCTAATCTTGCCAACGAGTGAGCAAGACTATTTGCATTTCTAGAAATATAATAGAAATCACAAAACTCAAGACATAACGCTAAATGCTGAATAGATAAAATTAAACCGCCACCCTCCCAAAAAGAAAGGTCTGCCTTCTTAATCTCAGTAATAGCTGTTAAGCAGTCACTTTCAATCACAATCCTGCTGTGATTCAATTCTTTATCAATCTCTAGGCTCCATAAAATTGCATAAACTTCAGCCTCCAGTACCATTCCTACCTACTGCATCTTTTTGCATGCTGAAAATATAATATTTCCATTATGATCACGTGCAACTACTCCCAGACCTACAATTCCATCCTGTCCGTGTATAGATGCATCAGCATTAATTTTAATTATGCCCGTCTGGCTGACACCACCTTTGCATTAGCAGAACATCTCCCCTAACCTCCGCTGGCCTTCTACAAGTTTCTAAAGCTGCGATTCTCAATCCATTAGCCCTCTGTATAACAACTGCAGCAGTCAAGCATACCCCATCATGGTAGCACTTATTTCTATTCTCCCAAATAATAAATATAGAAACCTATATTTTGAAAATAAAAAAAAGTATTTTTTTGTTTTAAGGTAATACACATGTCTAATGTTTGAATTATCCACCTAGAATATTGTACTTGTATCCAAAGACTTTGACTTTTATATATTTATATAAGATTGCATAAGATATTACATTACAATTGTAATCACTTTACTATCATTCACTGCAATTAAATTGCCTCTTTTATTTGATATAAACTGTAAAGTCACTGTGCACTAATTTGTTAATGTTACAAATTTTTTGTTATCTCAAAAATGCCATTTTGGGTATAATTACACCAATGCAAACAATATAAGTTAATATTATATTTATATATAATTATATATTAATTTAAAAATGCTTTATTTGTTTTTTACTAGTTCCATTAATTGAGGGCCATTACGATCAATACTCGGCAGGTCTTCTTTAATGGAAATCTGCAGAGATTTAGTTAGCAGCTCTCATGGCATGAACAGTTCATTCTTGAAATCTTCATTATCCTTCACGAGATTAGCATATCTAGTGCACTGCAGAAAAGTTACGTTAACTGAAGATTACTAAATTAGAAATTTTAGAGTAAGTCATAAATTTTGATATTATTATATGATTAATGGAAAAAATATATGATTAAATGTAAATTTTAAGTCATTAGACATGAAATATGTTAAAAGTATCGTGAATATTTGATAATTAATTTAGGATTAATGTAAACAATATATAAGTAAGCATAAATTTAAAGTTATTATGTATAACATATGTTGGAAGTATGTAAATATATAATAATCAACATAACATATATTATAATAAAATTATTATGTGTTTAAATCATTGATACAAATATTTATATTAACAATTATATTTTTACGAAACTTCTAATATATTTTACATTTAATAATTTTAAATTTATATTTAATTATATATTTTTTTACGTTAATATTATAATAATATTAAAATTTATGACCTTGACAGATTGCTTCCAACTAATAAAGCGTACAACTAAATGCGTTAAATACATTAAATGCATTTAGAAAATAACTCCTGTGGTGATACGCTGGTTATGTTGAGTCATCAATCTCTTGTCCCTTGATATACATAGATACCGTCCTATGCTAGATACCGTTCACATTGTAGTGTTCTAATTGACTGCAATCAGACAAGGATGTTTTAGGGGCTTTACTTGTAATACCACTTTACAATGATACGAACCTCACAATTCTTTTTAGGAAATCACGTTCAAAGTTATAGTTCCATTGATTATTTTCTTTTTGTCTTTATCTCATTCCTTTAAAGTCAAATCTCATCTCCTCTCAATATTGTACTAATTAAGTTTTTTAATCAATTGTTTGACCTAATTGCGTTCAAAGTTTCAGGATTCTTTTTGCCATTACTAAATGTTTTTATTTATTTTTTATTTTTTAAATATTTTTAAAAAATATATGTTACGGTCTTAATTTTACTTGTTAAATTAAAAATAAAAACTCCATCAAGAATAAATAAAATAATAATCCAATCTTCATAGACTTCGATCTTTACTCATGTAACATTAAAGACGTGGATTTAGACTTCTTGTCATTAGAAGTTTAAGTCAGCCTTTTTCAACTCTAAATAACCAATCACTAATTTGGAGTGAATTTAAACTTTTCGTCATTAATTAGAGGTTCAAGTTAGTCTCTTACAACTCTAAATAACCTAGCACTAATTTGCAATCCTCAAAGACATTTAAATAATCAATGCTTAGCGCCAGTGGCGTAGTCAGGATTGTTTTTCAGTGGCATCAATAAACTAATGTTAGTAATTTTTTTTTAAATTTTCTATTTTTAATAAATTATATCTTTTTTCTAACGCTTAAATTCTTTACTTTTTTATTTTAATTTTTTTCATTTAAAAAAAATCTTTTATAACAAAAACTACTTAACATCAAAGGAAATTTAAAATTTAACATAAAATATGCTAAAGATAATGTTTTTTTAATTTTAATGAATGTCAAATGGAATAAATAAAACTAATAAAAAGGTAGTTTCTATCATAATACATAGATATAAGGATTTACAATTTTTCATACATTTTAAGTAATTAAAAATTAAGATTCAAATAATATAAATTTTCAATGTAAAAATATATTTTTAATAAGTCTGTGTATTTGTAACTGTTATAAAAATATTGTTTCTTTATTAAAATTATTAAATACATCTCTTTCAATACATATAATCAAACAATCATTCATCAAATATTCAAATCTCTATTATTGGTTTACACAATTTTTTTCCATTATTAAATTTGGCTATACTTTTACTCGCAAATAATGAACTCAAGACTAGTTTTAGTAGTAAAGAAATAATGAAAAGGATATTAGTCAAATATCTTGCGTTTGAGCCGTGACAGCTAGCTAGTAACTAAGCCTATAAATCCAATTTCCCTCCGTTCTCCTCTTGAGTTGGCGAAGAAAACAATGGTTATTGATAATTTGGTATCGGTTTTCTTTACTTCTCTTCAATGCATGCGGATCCCACGTTAATGACTTTTGGATTGCTAACCCGTTTACTTACATTCGCTCACCTAAAATATTGAAAAACGAAGCAGTCGACAAGCTGTTTTCAACCTATTCTGCCATGCATGCATGACATGCTTGCTGTTTCAGTTTCACGGGTCAGTTAACACTCATTTAAAATAATAAACTAATAAGTTCAGTAAACGCTAGTCTAAAATGACAAAATTGTAAGTAAGTATTATGACTTCTTTCTCAAGTTTTGCGCTCATGCGAATCACATTTATTAGTTCTTTTTTAGGTTTGCCCGGTGGCAAACGGCACAGTTGGTGAGAGAGTGAAAAGACAAAATAGCATAACGGTAAAATTTTCTTTCAGCTTCAGACGTATCTTTAAACATTTTTTTAATTATTTTTAATATCATCAGAATCAATTTCATTATCTATTCAAATTAATCATTGATCATTTTCCATCAAATCATTACTTAGTAGGAGCGAACTCTTTGCAATTCATTCAGTGATATATAATTTAATTGAAATTTTAGCCTCTGGACAGTGGTGGAGCACGTTGAAGCAAGTGGGGGCCATGGCCTAAACACCCCCCCCCCCCCCCCTAAATTTTTGCTAATTTTTACTTGAATATATGTATATGTTATAGGATTTAATCTAGGAGTGGATCCCTCCAAAAATAAAATTGTTTCCTCCTCATAATTCTTAAGAAAAATGAAATGGCAATCTATATGATTATAAAAAAAATTAAATTTTAAGGCAAAAAAATTAATTATCAAATTTCCAAGGAGTATTAATATAATTTTATATAATGAAAGAAATTACTAGATTTTAGTTTTTATTAAATTATTTTATATATGTTATTAATTTAAACTTTTTACTTTAGACATATGATAAAAAAACTAGTTAAGCATTTTTTATTGTTAAAATCTTATAAAAAAATTTTTAGCTTCACTTAATTATTTATTTTATACCTTAAATTAATACTATTATACAATATATCACTTAAAATTTAAAAGAAATAATTAATTAATATTGTTCAAGTTTTTTATTATTAATTTTTTTACATCAATTTGTGATTGTAAAAAATGACTAAGTTCATGTGTATTTTCTTATTAAAAGATTGATTGATCTTATATCGACTATTTCAATTTTTACTGCATCATTTTTGAAAAAAATTTAACAATGAAAATTGTTAAAACAAAATTTCAAAACAAAATAGAGAAAATTTTCTTGCTAATAATCTTTATTCTTTACGTATAAAGAAAATTTGTTGAAACTTTTGACTCAAAAGATTTTTTTCTTATGAACATCATCAAGCACAGTTTCAAATAAAAGTATTTAACTTTCTTCTATTTTTAATAATATTTTTTTTATTTTAATTCTTCAACTTTTTGGGTATTTGGTTTATGATTATACATAAAACGTTATATTTCACATATATTTTATATATTTTTTGATTAAATAATAATATATTATATGTTAAATAAAAATTTTCAAGTTACATATTTTCTTTTAGTTTGGCCCCTCTAATTTGAACTCCTAGATCCACCACTGCCTTTGGATGCAGACCAGTAAGTCTAAAAGGGCGATAAGACTCCAATTTTATAACTTTAACATTGTTAAAAAAAAAAAATTACAAAGGTTAGATCGAATCTGGTTGCTAACATTATACAGCACATTGATCTAACACATTTTGTCAAAGCTTCAAACTTGTTTTTGTAATTTGATTGATATCATAATCCAATAAAAAGGCAATATTTAAGATTTTATAATGAACAAAAAAATATTTAAGATTTTATTAATATTTTATATTTTTCCTAATTTTGGACTTTTTGCTTGCTCTTGTTTAATATTAAAAGAGATAAAAAATTGAGATATACCTAGAAATGAAAGCAGCTCTATCTACTGTTACAACTAGAAACACAACAAGCATTGCAAATTCAAACAACTAGACAACTACAATTCCAATTACTGTTCCTCATGCATTTATTCAAGCATTCAGAACTAGGCTTTCTTGGGTGAACATCACCTGCCATGTTGCCTTTCGAGTTTACACTCGTAAAAAGAGCAAGTACCTGAATCCAGTTCTTACCAAAAAATTGCGAGAGTTTGTTTGCAGCAAAGAGCTTAGAGTTTGTGATAGAGTTGCGTTTTACAAGGAGAATGAAACTAAGTGAAGGAAAAGATGAAACCATTCTCATTTATACCATAAAAGCCAACAAAATTCATTCCAAAATCATAATACAAGTCAATAAAAGGTTACAACAAAAACAAGTAATTATGAAACTGAATTAGATATAAATCTCTTCCTCAATTGATCCAGCCTTCTTCCTCAATTGATTCCACACCTATATCATACAAATCTCTTGGTATTGTATTCAATACAATTTTCCAATTCTGATGCAAAGGATCTTGTACATAAAACACATGTTTGGCTTGGGATGCAAGTACAAAAGGTTCAACTCTTATATTACTACTCGTATGAATTAAATTTGAGAAATTCACAAGGGTAAATCCATATTGATCTTTCTCAATGCCCTTTCCTTCAATAAGGCTAACCCAAACACATCAGAACAATACAACCTTAAATTTATCAAAGTAATTCAACTCTATTATGTATGTCAATAATCCATAATAAGTATCTTCCATAACAATAGAATCTCCACCTTGAGCATTTGAGTGGTTTTTGCAATCATAACTACTCCATTGTTTTGAGTTTTTCTATCCGACTCATGACTTTTGATATGAAACCTATGCCCATGGATCACACACTACAAAAAAATGAACTTTCAGCAATGGAATTAGCGACGGAAAATTCCGTCGCTGATGGTCTTCAGCGATAGATTACCTACGGATTACCGACGGAAATTTTTCTGTTGAAAAAATCGATGTCGCTGATGCTCACTCCGTCGCTAAAACTTCATTTCCGTCGGTAATTCCGTCGCTAATTAGCAACGGAATTTTTTTACATCAACGACGGATTTTATGTCATTAGTGACGGAAAATTCCGTCGCTAAAAACATAATTTCGTCTTTTAATTTACATGAAAATCCGTCGCTAAAAGGCATCAGCAACGAAAATTTCCGTCGCTGATAGTTTTATTATTATTTTATTTTATAAAAAAATCCGTCGCTAAAAAACATCAGCGACGGAATTTCCGTCGCTAATTCCGTCACTGATAGTTTGTTATTTTTGTTAATTCAATAAATATTCTGTCACTAAAGAGCATCAGTGATGGAAATTCCGTCGCTAATGTTATGAATTCCGTTGCTAATTTGATGAATTTTTTCACTTATTTAACAAATTTTGTTGCTAATTTCTATGAATTTTGTCAAAAAAATGTTCTGAAATTAATTATTTATATTTATATTTATATTTATAGAGAGAGAGAGAGAGAGAGAGAGAGAGAGAAAGAGAAACATTTAAAATAAACCTAATATTTATACTTAAATCCATAAACATTATCTTAAAATAAATTAACTAAAAAAAAAACGAAAATACATTATCTTTAACATCATTATCACCACTACCACCAGCACCTCACCGTATCATCATCATCATCTGTAAGTAAAAAACAAAAAACAAAAATATAAGTATTAAAGTTTATCATATTAAAAAATTGACAACATAAATATAAAAGAAAAATAGAGTAAATTTACAAAAAAGGAAAAAAAAAAGGAAAGAGGGATAAAGAGGAAAAACTAAGAAAAAAACGAGAAGATTGACAAAAAAGAAGATAGAGAGGAGTGAAGAGGAGAGAAAACAGAGAATATGAGAATATATAGAGTCTTTGGCGTGCATATAGAGGAATTACCGACAGATTAGCGACGGAAATTCCGTCGCTAATGCTATGTCAAAATATTTCCCGCTACAACTCAGGAGGGAAAAATTCAAAATTTTTTTTATTTTTTTTTAATTTAAGGCATCAGCGACGGATTTTTTCCGTAGCTAATTCCATCGCTGTTGCTTTTTAGCAACGGAATTAGCGACGGAAAAAATCCGTCGCTGATGCTTAATGAAGGAAATTTATTTATTTTTATTTTTTCGATTTAAGGCATCAGCGACGGATTTTTTCCGTCGCTAATTCCGTAGCTAAAGGTCATTAGCTACGGAATTTGTTACAGAAAAATTCCGTCGCTAATTTATTTACTTATTTTTTCAGATAATATGGAGGGAAATTAGCGACGGACATTTTCCGTCGCTAATTCCGTAGCTAAAGGTCATTAGCTACGGAATTTCGGACAGAAAAATTCCGTCGCTAATTTCTTTACTCATTTTCTCAGGCATTATAGAGGAAAATTAGCGACGGAATTTTTCCGTCGCTAATTCCGTAGCTAAAGGTCATTAGCTACGGAATTAGCGACGGAAAAATTCCGTCGCTAATTTCTTTACTCATTTTCTCAAGCATTATAGAGGGAAATTAGCGACGGAATTTTTCCGTCGCTAATTCCGTAGCTAAAGGTCATTAGCTACGGAATTAGCGACGGAAAAATTTCCGTCGCTAATTTCCCTCTATAATGCTTGAGAAAATGAGTAAAGAAATTAGCGACGGAATTTTTCCGTCGCTAATTCTGTAGCTAATCATTAGCTACGGAATTAGCGACGGAAAAATTCTGTCGCTAATTTCTTTCATATTATCTGAGAAAATAAGTAAAGAAATTAGCGACGGAATTTTTCCGTCGCAAATTCCGTAGCTAATGACCTTTAGCTACGGAATTAGCGACGGAAAATGTCCGTCGCTAATCTTTCTTTCTATTTTTCACGTACATAGTCGAAAAATAAGTGCATAAAATTAACGACGGAATTTTTCCGTCACTAATTCCGTAGCTAATGACATTTAGCGACGGAATTTTTCCGTCACTAATTTCGTAGCTAATGACATTTAGCGACGGAATTAGCGATGGAAAAATTCCATCGCTAAATTTTATTCAGTTTTTTCTCTAGCATTATGAAGGGCTAAAGGTCCTTAGCTACGGAATTAGCGATGGAAAAATTCCGTCGCTAATGTCTATACATGTTTTGGGTTTAGCGACAGAAAATTCTGTCGCTAATTCCGTTGGTAATTTTTTGGCGCAATTGAACAGTATCTCCTGCCATAATTAGCGTCGGAATTGGCGACGGAAAATATTTCGTCGCCAATTACCGACGAATTTCTGTCACTAATTTCGATTTAAATTCCGTCGCTAATACCACTTTTCAGCGACGGAAAAATTCCATAGCTAAATTTCCGTCGCTGAAAATCAATTTTCTTGTAGTGACATAACCCTTATATCTTGTTGCCACCCTATTTGGACCTTGAGAAAGATACCTAACATCTGTTGTAGTTTTTGAATGATCCATTTTTGCAACCTAATTTGAAATTAAAAGGTATGAGACTTGCTATTTTGATATTGAATACTAAACAAAGAAAAAAAATACAAAAGAATATGGTTAAGGGAAAATTACTAACCTAATCATGAAACCATTCATGAAATGTAGTATTCATCTATTTTGATTGGACGAGCACATTTGCCCATTTGTAGCACTCTTATGCTTTTCTCAAATCCTTTATATACAACCTAATCAAATTAACTACAAGTTAACTAAAAAACTTTATAAGAGAAACACATGGCTTTTGAAGAGGACTTATTGCTGAAATTCATGAATTGCTTTACATTGAAATAGCATGTAACGATGAGCTTGTACCCATGTTTTTTCATCTAGCTCAAACCCTATTGCCTTTCCTAATAGTCACTCTAAGCTTGGAAATAAGCTTGATCTTTGTCTTGGTTCACTAGGGACATCATAATTTCTAACTAAATGGTGAAATCGGGTTTCAAACTCTTCTAAGTATCTTAAACAAAAAACCATACACTCTTCAGCCAAGTAAGCCTTTGAAATCGAGCCTTCTAGGTGAGCTTAATCTTATAGGACTTCAATTCACAAAGGAACCTATAATAAAAGGACCACAAATAAACAAAAGAGAATACTTTAACTCAAAAGCAATCATCTATAATTGAAGGACCAAATTGTATAAGATACCAAAAAAAGTTTTTGGATTATATCCTTCAATTGGATACATCTATCTATAATACACAGGTCTAGTAATTTTTGCCTCTTCAACCAAATAAACCACCAAATATACCATGATAATAAAAAAATGGAGTGAAAATCTTCTCCATTTGACAAATAGTGTGTGAAGACCATAAATTTTTCATATCGAATTTATAAATAAATGAAGAAATTAAATAAACTAAGTATTAAGAAATATTTTGAATTTTTTTTGTTATTTTAAGTAATGAAATAAAAAATTGTAGTTTTGTGCATTTAACAATTACTGATTACTGTATACAAATTAGACTTATATATATTTATATGAATTCAAAAAATAAAAATAAAATAAATTGATATTTTTATATAGTAATGATATAAATTAATGAATATATAAATACATTTACAAAACCTAAGTGCATGTATTATAAGTGATTAGATAAAAAATATTTTATTTAATTAAATAGAGGATGCTAACATATTAAAGAAAATGAGATATACACATGAGTATATGAATAGAATATATATATATAAATATATAAAAAATATATATTTATATTAAAGGAAAATAATATGTACTACTATTATATATATAAACATTAGATAGAAAAATGTGTATATATAATATATATTTATATTTAAGATAAGAAATATAGATATATTATATATATAATATATAAATTATAAGAGATATATAAAAAAATTTTAAACTAATTGTCCCGCCAACCCTTAATCTAATTCTTAGTGCTCTGTCCCATGACAGAGCACCATGCCCACTTTACATCCATCACTCGTCACTCTGCCAAGCCATCCCCTCACCGACCTCTGCCCTCTCGTCTCTCTCATTCCTCTCTGCCTCACACCAAGACTCAAAACTCTCCCACTCCATTACACTCTCGCTTCACCTCTGCCGCTCACCCTTCACCACGCCTCTCTCTCATTTGAGATTTCAAGAAAAGGAACCGAGGAAGAATGAAACTGAGGAGGGCGAGCTGTGACCGAGAAAGGTTGAAGCATTTTGGCGTAGCTGGAACTCAGTGATTTGGAGGGCTGGTTTGCAGCTGAGTTAGGGCCATGTTTGTGTTGTGTACATGGGATTTGGAGCTGGGCAAAGATGCCTAAAACAGGGTTGAAGAGGTTGGAAGTAGGTGCCACAAAACAGAAGCCTTGTGGGACGAGAACAGAATGGAACTTGGCTGTTATAAGGTTGATAATGAAGCTGTAAACGGCTTGAGATGGGATGTGGAGGCTCGCTTCAAGGCCAAACTGAAGCTGTCATTAAGGCTGATCTGAAACCACGAGAAGAAAGGAGAGAAAAGTTGTACATTTGACTAGAGGTGACAAGAAACGTGAAGGCCAGGGGCTGTACTGCTTATATTTTAGGTGTTGAATTAGGGGCTACTACCAGGAGTATAAAGGCTGGGATTATGAGCTGTTTAGGCGCTTAAAATGGAGCTGACCAGAGTGATTTGGTAGGCATGAATAGACCTTCTCATGGGCCGGATCGGGCCGAGCCGGGTCCATGACAGGTATTAATGAAATTTTGACACGCCCAAGCTCGGTCTGGCTTGACATTCGGGTCTGATTTTTCTATCCAAGCCCGTTTTTATTTTTATACTACAAGCCCGAGCCCAATCAGAAAATAATTTTTTTTATATTTTAATTTTATATTTATTTGTTTTTTATTATTTTATACCCTTTAAAATTTAATATAATTTGTCAAAATTTATATATCAATTTTCATATTAAATATTTATAATCATATTTATTATTCAATAGTATTTTATATACATATAATTATATTATATTTAGTAAATATATATAAAAATTTAATTAATATTAAAAAAGATATATAAAAAATAAAAAAAATTCATAATTCGGGCTGGGCCAGGTCGTGCCCGGGCTTTGAAAGGCAAGCCCGAGGCCTAAAAATTTTGCTCAAGCCCATTTTTTTATCAAATATTTTTGTCCAAACCCGACCAAATTTAAAACGGGCTCTCGGGCTTGGGCGGATAGCCCGGCCCTTGAGCAGGTCTGGGCATGAAGTAGAGCTGAAACCAACCTGGAATGGGGCTGGAAAAAATAATAAATAAATAATAGTAGCATGAAGCAGCAAAGAAATTGGTTAGGAACCGAGAGAATGTGAGGAGCAACGTGAGAGATGGAGGAAGGAGAAGCTAAATCAACTTGCTCTACCTCTCCTCCACCATTGTAGGCCTCCAAAGCCTCTGGACAGCCGCTGCCTTGAAAAGAAACAAAAGCTGCTCTATGAAGCAAAAATCCAGCTGCAAACCGAGGATGATAGAGAGGAAAATGGAAGAAAACAAAAGGGAAAGCTGCTGTTTAAGGAAGAAGACAACAGCCAACACAGTGAAAGGAATAAAGCAATAGATTCGGCTAGCAAGGTGTTTTCATGGTAAGGTACTACAACTTGAATTAGGGTCGTGTGTATGTATATATGTACAAAAATGATGTGATGAGGATTGACGGATGTGTTATAATTTATATATATATATATATATATATATTATGTGATGTAAGGTTTTGTTGGAGAAGTCATTAAGAAAAAGTAAGGAGGTTCGTTCTCAGTTGACAAGGATATACCAAGAGTAAGGAAATCATACCCTAAATTTAAAGTTGGTATGTATATGTTACGTATATATATTTGGATACATGCATATATACATGTAAAATTATATACATTATATATAGTCGTTATTTGATCGATGAGAATTTATGAGTATTGGGAATGAAATGATATGGGAGTATTTATATATGAATATATATATATATATATATATATATATAAGTGTGAAGTGAAAAGCAAACCTAAGGGTTGTGAAAATGCTACGGTGGTTTAGAATATATATATATATATATATATATTGTCTGATAGTTAAGAGTTAATTCTTGGCATAAGAGTGAAATTAAAAAATTTTGGCTGTAAGATATATGCTTTACCAAGTGATTAAGCATAATGAGGACAATTTACAAAGGTGTTAATAATTTATTTGTATAGAATTGGAGCATTGTAGGAGCTTGATTTGGTGTGGAAGA
Organism: Heritiera littoralis; assembly: GCA_031772115.1. Taxonomy (NCBI): domain Eukaryota; kingdom Viridiplantae; phylum Streptophyta; class Magnoliopsida; order Malvales; family Malvaceae; genus Heritiera; species Heritiera littoralis. The sequence continues at coordinate 4,309,568 of JAPDPK010000049.1, read as the reverse complement.
TCGAGGAATTAAATCGCTAAGCATTGAGGTAAATGGATTAAGTAAAGTTTCGCTAGTATCAACTCGTAAGAGATGTTTAAATTTTATAAATAACTTATCTAATTTTTTAATTTAAGCATTGCAATACTATTGCTTGGGTTTCTAAGATGAGATATAAGGTATGATTGAATTGTGAATTTTGGATGATGCTTGGGTCGGGTTTGAAAATTGTGTTTTATGAGTTATGTGTTGTGGTCAGCCAAACTTGCCTGTTGTGTAAAATAAATGTTTAGGTGTTAAGTTACTGCATAAATCATGTCTGTTTAGTTTGTTTAGACTAAAAGTTCATGTGCATGACTCACTAGGTAACCATGCAAAGTATATAGAGGTACCTCATTGATGCATAAGTGAATTCATGCATAGCATGTTTTGACTTGAACTGTTGTATGCATAAGCTTTGTAATACTCAACACTACGCTTTGGTTTGAAAAGAATAGTTTTAGACTAACTCTGTAACTAAGAGCTTTTATGCATATTTAGAATCCTTAAAGCTGTTTTGATTTGTGTTTTATAAAACCATGCACTCAATAGGGAAAATGGTGTACCTTTGAATTTTGACAATATATTTTGTCTTGCTAAGTTAAGTTTTTGATTAGTACTTTTTTTTATGAACTAAAAGAATTTTGATCAGTATTCAGTAATCCATGTTCTAAACTTAAGGATTTCAATCAGTGTTCAATAATTCGTTTTTTGAATTAAAGGGTTTTGATCAATAATCAGTAATTTGTTTTTAGAATTAAAGGATTTTTGATAAGTTCTTAGTTTCTATTTTATATTTGATTTTGGGCAGATCCATTGACCTTCGAGTCAATCAAAGCTTATCGAGCTTCGCTTTAGGTTCCATTATTCGTTTGTTGAGTTTTGTGCTTTAGACCTTCAGTATCAGTATTTGCGTCTTATGAGTCTCGTGCTTTAGGCATTATCAAGCTTGTCTGAAAAACCATCAGATGAGTTTTAGTTTCGACTGCGTAGAAGGGTTGGAATAAAACTATGGCCATAGGTATTGTGTTGCTTGCGACACTGATCCATCACTAATTAAGATGGATATTAGTATTAGTATTAGTTATTAGGGATCTTGCCTACACTTTATTAGTATAAGTTTTTCGTGATTTGAGGCTTTATGCCTAAACTTTATCAATATACGTTTCGATTTCAATTTTCAGTTCAGTATTTGAGGCTATATGCCTAAACTTTATTAGTATACATTTCGATTTCAATTTTCATTTCAGTATTTGAGGCTATATGCTTAAACTTTATTAGTATATGTTTCGATTTTTGTTTTTAGTTCAGTATTTGAGGCTATATGCCTAAACTTTATTAGTATATGTTTCGATTTTAGTTTTCAGTTTAGTATTTGAGGCTTTATGCCTAAACTTTATCAGTATACGTTTCGATTTCAATTTTTAGTTCGGTATTTGAGACTATATGCCTAAACTTTATCAGTATACGTTTTGATTTTAGTTTTCAATTTAGTATTTGAGGCTTTATGCTTAAACTTTATCAATATATGTTTCGATTTTAGTTTTAGTTCAGTATTTGAGGCTTTATGCCGAACTTTAGCAGCATCTGTTTTGATTTTAATGTTAGTTTTTGGTAATTTGAGGTATTTTGCCTAACTCCATCGAGTATCTATTTTCATAAAATTATTTGTTTTGAACTCGTTTATAATCATTGTGTCTTGAATTTGTGCATAGTTATTGTGTTTGAAACTCGTGTATAGTTACCATGTTTTGAACTCATGCATAGTTATTGTGTTTTAAACTCATGTATAATCATCTTGTTTTGAATTTGTGCATAGTTATTGTGTTTGAAACTCATGTGCATCGTTACCGTGTTTTAAACTTGTGTATAATTACCATGTTTTGAACTCGTGCATAATTACCATGTTTTGAATTCGTGCAGTCACTGTGTTTTGAATTCGTGCATAGTCACTATGTTTTGAATTCGTGCTTAGTCATTGTGTTTTGAACTCATGTGCATATTTATTGTGTTTTGAACTAATGTGCATAGTGATCGTGTTTTGAACTCAATGCATAGTGGTTATGTTTTAAGCTAAGTGTATTAGAAATCTATTTCATTAATTGTATCAGTTTTCAGTGTTTTGAGATTTCATTACTAAACTTATTGATTTTAAAATTTTAGTATGATTATCGAATTTGAACTAAATGCATCAAAAAAACTGTTTTGTTATCAATATTTGGTTTTAGTATTTAGAGGCTTAGGCCTAAGTTTATTAGCTATTAGTTCAGTATATTTATCTGTTTTGAACCATGTGTTTAAGAAATTATTTTATAATCAATATCAATTTCAGTATTTCGAGGCTTACGCTTAAAGTAATTAGAAATATGTTTTGTATGCTTGCATGTAGATTGACATGAGCCTAGTATGTATTTACTTAAACTACTTATTAAGTTGCGGTTTGCTCACCCTTTAATTCACCACTGCAGATTATTTGAGCTAGGCTACAATGCAAAGTTGTTGTGTGGGCCATTAAGGACTTTAACTAGCTTAGGTACACACCAATGTTCTTCAAGCCTTGTTTTCACTATTTTCTAAGGTATACAAATAGTGTGTTATTTTGTTTACATGCATATTCTATATAGTTTACGCAGTACAGTTTGTTTGTGTCATGGGATGTAATTTAGGATCATTTTAGATTATTTTGAGAGTGATATGATAATTGATTGTGATCTTGGATTCGATATGTATGTGATAATTAATGGTGGATATGAGGAATATTAACATGATAATAATTTGATGAATTACACTATGATGTGAATGTGTGGATAGTGGAATTGATTTAGTATGACTGGATTATGATAAGTGATAACATTTTACAAGTTCTTTGTTTGAGGAAATCTTTAAATATAAAGGGGGATGTTTTCAATTTGATTTTTAGGCAAGATTACATTATGGATTAAAAATGATTGTTATATACCTTAGAGTTATTTAACTTGACTTTGGATCAAAAAATAAGTTAGTAAAGTTGAATCGAAATGAAAAGGATAAGTGAAAATCATTTAGTGATTATATTGATGCCGAATACAAACCATAAATCGAAAAGGAAAAATTTAGTTTGTAAATTTGGTAAGTAGTATAAGTGTTAGTTTTAAGTACACGTCATGGCCTTTTGGGTCATGACATAATAAGCACAATTTTAGATTGAAGTCTTTTAAGCTTTTTTATTTGAAGAACTTTAGCGCATAATGCCCTGAAAAATTGAGCTAATTCGACCACAACCATGGTCACATCTTGTGACGTACCAATTATAAAAAATCAGAACTAATTTTTTTTCTTTTCAATATGATTAATTGAGTTGTCTGTTGTGTCCTTTTTCAATTTCATTATTACTGTAAATAATTTATATTTTATTTCCTTCTGGTTCATAACAATCGATAATTCAATTCATATCCACATTTGATCGTTAAATTTAAACCAAATATGTAAACAACCTTAAATTATTTTGATAAGATGATATTATGTGAATTTTATATGTGCTAATACATTTTCTATATTGGTGTTTTATGCCTAAAATAGCTTATTAATGTTTATTTTATGTTTTAGGTATTAAATATCAAAGTTGGAATAAAAAGAAGCTAAAAAGAGCAAAGTGCAGATTTTTCTGTCTAACTTGAAAATTGATGAATTTGATCAACTTAACGATTTGATCTCAAGAAGTGGCCTTCTTGGAAGTTGTAGAGGACTTCTCAAGGTTTCTGAAATGTACAAGATTGCAAAAATCGGAGTTCATTTGATGGGTCAAACATTTGAACAAAATTAGTATAAAATTTTGGGCAGAAAAACGAGATTGAGAAGAAATTCTAACAAAGCAAGTTCAAGACAAGATTTTGTTGAGACAAAATAATTTCTTAATCTTATTATGTCTTACATCTATAATTAATTAATAAAAATAGGCCTTAGGAATTTTATTTAGAAAATAATTGCAAAAAGATAATGAGATAAAGATAAGAGTTTGACTAGTCAAATTACTTATTCCTCAAGTAAATTCTCATTTGAATCTCACATTGTTTAGGAAAGTCTTTTAAACTCTTCCTTATGCCTATATAAATAGCATAAGGCTCTCATAAACAGCATCTCTTACATCTTTCACATCCTTCACATCCCTCTTCCCTTTTTTTAATCTTGTAGGATTTTCTTTAGGATTTTTAATAAAAGATTTATTTTTCTTTATTAGTTGTTGATTTCTGCATTAAGTTTAGCAAAAATATTTTTTTTTCTTTTCTTTCTTATACTTGCTGATTTCTTATTAGTGTTTTATAAAATTATTTTCTTTTTATTTTTTTCTTAACGATTTCTTTCTTTGATATTTTTTTAGACTTTGCGATTTTTTGTTTTGTTTTTGATTATTGTTTGTTAAAATCTTATTAGATCATAATCTTGATTATAGATTTCTTGTTTGATATTATTAAAGATTGATAGTTTAATTGTTTATTGCATGATAATTGTCTTCTTTATAATAATAAAATTTACTTTTATGATCTTGAATATGATTAGTGAGTAGTTTTCCTATTCAGTTATAAGGTAAATTGATTATTGTTGGAAAAAGCATATTGTGAGATTTTTGAACCTATTATATAATTGTTGATTAAATATCTAAGATTCTCTGAGCACATTATAATGATTTTTTGTTTGATTAGATAGGATGCACACTATTTATTTAAATTAAATAATCTACCGTTCGTAATTGCTTGTGGAGTTAATCACTAGGGATGAAGGAGAATTAAGGTTTAGATTAAATGAACCGAGCTTATGTGTTTGTTATCTAATGTCAACCCATATCTTTCTAGTTGTTAATGCTGTTACAACTTATATCTAAAGAGCTTGTTGTAGGTAGGTTAGTACTTAGAGATTAGTTAAAGAGCTTGTTTTAGCTAACGACTCAGTAAGGGAAGATGGTGTAACAGAGCTTGTTGTTATTCTACGATTGACTGTTTAATTGACAATAATATCTTGTAATCAATGATCAACATTGAAATCCAAGAATAATTAATTGCCTTGTAACTAAAGTTTTCTGATATTTGTTTTTGATATTTAATAATCTTTGCTTTCTCTATTTTAGACACAGCTTACAAAACCCAAAAATTTTCTAAAACCCTAAAATTTCTTCTTCTTTCCCTAAACCCTAAAATTAGAGTTTTAATTTAATAATTAACTTAAATAATTTAGTCTCTGTGGGTTCGATCTTTGCTTTGCGATCTACATAGTAGAGTTAGGAACTTTTATTTTGGGTGACTGACAACATTCATCAAATTTTGGTGCCGTTGCCGGGGACTGAAATTTGTTTAAGTTAATTATTTTAATTCAAAGTCTAATTTTTTTTCTTTTTCTTTTCTTTTCTTTTTTAAGGATTGCTTGTTTGACGAGTATTCTAGTCACAAACTTCAAAAGATTAGGGATTACATACAAGCAACCCAAAGCGTGGTGCCACAAACACCACAACATCCACCATCACTACCACCCAAGACGAGAAGTAAGAGGACTCAATGGAGCAAGCTTATGAACCATACTATAATTATGAACCACACTACAACACCTACAATCAAGGATGGTAGGGTCATTCAAATTTAAGTCATGGGAATCAATATGAGGTTTACAATGTGCCATTTCAAGATACATATCAAGCTCCACATTAAGACTCAGGTATGTCTCTTAAAGATATTGTTAAGACTCTTGAAATTAACACTTTACAATTTTCACAAGAGACTGATTTTATATTAAGAATATTGAGCATCATTTGAGTCAAATAGTGAATTCCTTAAGTAACATTGAAGCTATGACCTCTCAACCTGTGGAGAATCCAAGAGATAATGTTACTAACATCACCTTGAAAAGTGAAAGGGAAATTGAATCCAAGGAAAGTGCACATGAAGATGTCGACAACTTTATAAAAAGGGAAGATGAAACCAATTTCAATATTAAAGGAGGAGTTGTTGACATGCACAATGTAAAAGGAAGAAAGAATTTCGACAACCTTATAAAGCACTATGAGGATGTTGAAATTAAGGAATCCAAGCTGAGGTAAGTGATAAACAAATTCCTTTTAATGCTTCTACTTACCCTCCTCCTTTTCCTAGTAGGTTTGCAAGAGCTACAAACGAAGAGCAAGACAAGGAGACATTGAAGACATTTAGGAAAATGGAAGTCAATATTCCTCTCCTTGATGAAATTAATGATCAAGTGCCTTGCAATGCCAAGTTTTTAAGGGAACTATGCACTTGCAAGAGGAAATTAAAAGGTGATGAAAAGCAAGTTCTTAAAGATGAGCTAGAAATAGCCACGAGCAAAAATCTTGAGAAGGAGGAACTCGAAAAATTGATAAAAAAAATTGAGGTCTAGGATTGGATGATGGAAGATGACAATGTCGAGCAAACGACATTAAACAAAAGCGCTACTTGGGAGGCAACCCAAGGATGTAAAAAAAGGGAGTATTCCTTTCCTTTACTGGTATTACCATTTAATTCTTGAGTCTTTATTGTTCTTCTTTGCATACTAGACTTACTTTGAGGACAAAGTAAGATTTAAGTCTAGGGGAATATTGGTTTATGAGTCTGTTGGCTCTTATAACAATACCGAGAGGGGAGGTGAATCGGTTTTTCGCTAACCTTAAGTTTGTTTTTCGGTTCTTCTAAATTCACTAGCTTATATTAATGTTTTCTAAGTTCTCTAGGCTATGCAAGCATGTAATCCAAATTCAATACAACAAACACAATCTAATTGTAAGTAAATAAAGAGAGAAGGGAAAGGGAAACATACACAAGTGATTTATAAAGGTTCAACAACCTTGCCTACGTCCACTACCTTGAGACGCTCTCAAGAATTTTCTCCAATTTCACTAACTTGAATTTGTCTTTACAATCCCTCTTTTTCATAGGCTCAAGAGAAACCTCTCTCTTTTTCAAAGCTCAAGAGAAACCTATTCCCTCCTTTTTTAGGGCTCAAGGAGTAAACCCTATCTACCCAATATAGCACTCAAGGGTTCACTCCCATTTATAATATGTGATTGTGTTTACAAAGAGTGTAATCAAAGAAGGCCTCTAGGTAGGCAAATGATTACAAAGGTTAAGCTCTAGAAAGGAAAATCTAAAGAATTTGTGCTATGAAATACAATAAGATGTGAGTGATAAAGGATGAAGAATTTCTAGCTCTAGAAATGTTGTTGAGACTTGAAGAAGATAAAGAAATTGAAGAATAAAATGTCTCAGCTGCTCTCCCTCCTTTCTTGAGCTTCCAAGCCTCTATTTATAGTCCTTTGGATGTATTCTTGACATTGGGTGGAGCTAAAATCAAAAGTTACCGTTGCATCTCACAAAAACTAGCCATTGGAGTGCTTTTTCGAGGTAGGGGATCGATCCTATGCCCTAGGGGATCGATCCCATGCTTCATTCCACGCCTCCAAGGCAATCTGCTATGAAGGGATCGATCCCTTCCCTTAGGGGATCAATCCCATGCTTCAATTATGCTTCCTGGAGCATTCTGCCACTTGGGGATGGATCACTCAACATAGGGGATGGATCCCTCAACTTGTTCCTGCACTTTTCTGGGCCATTTTGGGTTAGAAATGATGTGATCTTTGGTTTTAATTCACCCTAAAACATTTATGAATTTTATGGGAGTTTTTCATGACTTTCTCAAATGAAGACTTAGTCTAAAAACTTATTAAGTAATTTTCTAAACTTATGTTCAATATATTCTTGAGAAAATTACTTTAATGAAAACATTCAAACTCATTTTGTAAAGTATTAAGACCAATAGGAATATATAGTCAAATCATGGTCTTAATGTTTGATATGACACTTAAAATGGTTTGAGAGAATCATGTGTGATAAAGCAAATTTACAATATGAAGGAAACATTAAGGCTTACTAAAGTTTGTCATTTCAAAATACATATGTCAATTTAAAGCTAATAATCTCCCCCTTTTTGATAAGACAAAAAGGTAAATTTTCTTTGAAAATTCTTTGATGAAATACTCCCCCTCAAATAAAGCATGGTTTTAAATATAAAGCTCCCTCTAAATATTAGCATGGTTTTCAAAAGAATTTTCCAAATCCTATTATTTCTCCCCCTTTTTGTCATAGCAAAAAGAAGGGAAAAATTATGCTGCCCCTAAAAATATGTCTTAATAAATGTGAGAACCAAGAAAAATGCTCCATCCAACAAGAAACATGTTAGTACATGGGACTAATAGCACAAATAAATAAGTCAATGTCCATAAAAGAAAAATTATGAGATGTTTGAGCATGCAAATGACATTGCTTATGATTCTATACCAATTGCTCATGAATAATTTTGCAAGAAATTCCCAATTGGTAAGCAATGAAGCAAGTTGTTTATAAATTTTCTACTAAGTTCTATAACTTGCTCATTTTAATTCTATCAAGCACCTAGTTACATCAATTGTTCTCAAAAGTCGAACTAAGGTGCATGTCAATACATCAAGCTTATGAGCTGAAATTAGATGACATATCATCTGCATTGAGCTCATAAATCATTTTCAAGTAAGAATGTGCTTAGAATTAATACATATATCAATTAACCACAAATTCTAGCACACAAATGTCTTATGGAAAAGTGTCCTAAATGAATTCTTCTCTATTTGTCATTTCAATCTAAAGAGAATGAGAAGAATTGTCAATTTAAAGCTCAGACCAATTATTACCAATAGTTGTCTAAGCCATTTTGCATGATGCTAATTGTTATGTTGATGTGCTTAACCAAGTCAAACATGTAACAACACAATTACACACCATCAAATATGCATATGGACTAATTAAACATTAACGTCCTATCATAAAATGTTAATCCATATTCATAAGCATAAATGGAAGATTCAAAAATTTATATCATCCGAGCACACACATTTTCTTCCATGGTTATAAGCACAAAAATCCTATGCTCATTTTCCAATTCAAGTCCTTAACAAATTATGAGCAAGGAAAGGTTCAAGATTTTCATGTTAATCATTTAATAGCCATATCCCTAGTTGTTTTTATCTTTTAAGGTTCTAGAGCGTATATGTTATTTTAATATAAATAGCTTTATTCAAGTGAATCAATATTATCAAGCTAAAATATCTTTTATCATTAAGATTTTCAATCTATGAGTGAGGTCAAGTACAATTTCATGAAAACTAATATTCTCATCTCATAGACATGATCATTGATTCAACTTAAGCAAACATGCAAGTTCAACATCAAAACAATCAAGATTCAATGCATGTATATCAATCAAAGTGCATTTGTTCAAGTTTGCATTTATCCTTGAATGTTGATGTTATCATTAAAGCCTAAGTTCTTTAAAGATTTGGCCATAAGAAAAAATCTAAGTTCATGAATGAAAATTTTTCATACATTTGAACATTTAAGATCCATTTATCATCACAAATTGTAGGCCAAGGATAATTATGACTCTAGGTAAAGCTTTTTGTATCGCATGTATTTCATTCACCAAGTCATGTTTGAATTAAGGTCAAGTTATAATCATTTTATCATTCAAGCATATATATATTGACCTTTAATTATTTATATTCCATCAAAAATATATCATGATGCCTAATGGGAATATGTGAGTCTAGCTATGAGATGAAATCCTCTAATCATGCTTGACTAAGATGAACTAAGGAAATTAATATGCTTATCAATCACTAGTTCATCAAATTCTCTAATACGTACACAAATCCTTGAAATAATTCTTAAAACAATATTTAAGCATTCAATGAGATTATAATTCAAGATTATTTCAAGATTTATGCAATTCATGAATGTCTTCAACAAGAAAAATGATTTTGCACTTGTAAGTTCAATGAGAAATGATATTAATTGTTGAAGATAATACCAATTGTTGAAGTTGAGGCATGATACCAATGAAAAGTGATTTTTCATATTAAAAGATCATAAAAAAGAAGTTAAAACAATGAATTTTAAGTTGAGATGAAAGAAAGTATCAAGAAAATGAAAAATCCATCTCAAATTCGGTTTAAAAGTGTAGGGAAAACATTTTCCCTTGGAGGGGATTGATCCCTAGAGGAGGGGGATCGATTCTGGCTAGAGGATCGATCCTGCATGTGGAGGGATCGATCCCTCATTCGATTTCTGCAGAATTTTGGCTTAAAACTCAACTTCGGAGGTGTCAAAACTTCGTTTTTAAGTATTTTAAGTCCAAGTAAAAGTTTAAACATTTGTGTAACATGATTTTGGACTTGTATGAATGAAAAATATGGATGAAAAATCATTTAACAATATATTTCACAATTTTGAAAGAATTTGCACCAAAAATGCATTTTTGGTCTCAAAGAAGGTCATTTTAAAAGTTAAGCATATTTTGGCAAAACCAATATGTTTGGAAATACAAATATGCCAAAACAAACATGTTCACATAGATTTTAAGCACACAAATCATCAAATCACCACATTTGTGAACATAATGCCATAATTTTCATATGCATATTTCTCATTGATGCTCATGACATGGCATTTTGCATGAACGACATTTTTAGAGCAAGTAAATATATTATCATTACATAGCAAACTTGCTCAAATTATAAAATCCAATAATCATTTCAATATCATGTTACATGCTTTTTATCCAATCATCAAGAATTGTCCACAAAATAATCAAAAATCATTTATAATTCCTTTCATTCATTCATGCATCAAGAATCACCAGCAAAATGCTTCATTAAATCATATAAATAATTTTAGCATATATGAGTTTTGAGAAGATAGAATTTAAGCTTACAAAACTCCTTTGCTTGAGAATGCTTTGCCTTGATTTGTTGAATCCATCTTGAGCTATCCTTTGAGGAATTGTTGTGACCTTGCTAAGGATGGATTCTCAAGCTTTTCCTTTTTCTCATTGGCACAAGCAAACTCAATGGGATGTGTAGAACATTTGAACTTCATTGTTTCATTGTAGCTCTATGCTGTAACACTCCTACAACAAACAAATTCAAGCATGTTTTGGTACCCAAATTTTCTTAGGTCCATGAGAGTTAGTGTTCAAAATTTTAGATCCTTTGGGGATCCATTTCAAACTTAATTCATCATTATTTACAACATGCTTTGGCACCCACATTTTTCTAACTACTCTTCCTCTAAATGTGGTTTTTCTATAAAAGCATGCTTGTGATGAGTGTCCTATTCTATTACAAAGTGAGCATGTGAGTGATGTATTATGCATAGAATTTTTGTTCACAAGAAAATTCTTAAGATGAGTTTCCTTTTTATTTGCATTATAACCTAACTCATCTATATCAAAGAAAGCTCTTTGGGTCTCTAGCATGTGATCCAATTTTTGTTGACCCATGTAGAACTTAAAAAATGAGTTTTGCAAATTTGTATTCTTTTTATTTAACTCATTTATTTCTAAGTTTGCTTCTGCTAATTTCTTCTCTAGTTCTAGCTTAGCATTTGTCAAGTCTTCCTTTTCTATTTTCAAATTAGCAATGATTTTCTTATATTTAGAGTTCATGCATTGAAATTCATTTGCTAATTCATTAAAGGCATTTTGTAATTCATCAAATTTATAAATATTATCTTCACTAGAACTAGAACTAGAACTAGCCTCATCATCACTAATAGCCATAAAGCATGAGTAGGCTACCTCATCATCTATGTTTTCCTAATCAGAGCTATCACTATCGCTCCATGCAGCCACAAATACTTTCTTCTTAGGCTTCCTATCCTTTTCCTTCCTAAGTAAGGGGCAATCTACTCTATTGTGCCTCAGTTCATTACACTCATAGCACACTAATGGGTCCTTTTCTCTTCTACTTGACTCTCCTCTTTGATGTCTCCTATTATTCTCTCTCTCCTTCATTCTTATGAACCTATTAAATCTTTTGGCAAACATTGCCATTTTCTTTTCTTCCTCATCTCCACTCTCATCACTATCACCTCTAATGTTTTCATGAGTGGAAGACTTAAGTGCTACCCCTACTTTCTTTGAAGGCACTTCATTTCTTTTCAATTTCATTTCATATGTAAGTAGGGAGCCCATAAGCTCATCTAGAGACAAGGTATTAGGATCCTTAGACTCTTCTATTGCGGTTACCTTTGCCTCCCAAGATTTTGGTAAGCTATTCAAAATTTTCTTAACCATTTCTACATTGGAATAGGTTTTGCCTAAAGCCTTAAGTCCATTGATTATGTCATTAAACCTAGTAAACATATTACTCATGGACTCATCTTCTTTCATCCTAAAAAGTTCATAATCATGTGTGAGCATACCTACTTTGGTTTCTCTAACTTGATTTGTCCTTCATGTGTAATGGCTAATTTGTCCCATATTTGTTTGGCATTCTCACATAGGGAGACTCTATTATATTCATTGAGATCTAATGCACAAAAGAGAGTGCGCATAGTCTTGGCATTCAATTGTGCCAATCTCATGTCATTTGTGTCCCACTCAGCTTCACTCTTAGGGACATCTTTTCCATATACTTTTTTCATTGAAATTTTAGGACCATTAACAATTACAATCCACACTTTATAGTCATTTGATTGCACAAACAACATCATTCTAGTTTTCCAATATGAGTAATTTTTTCCATTAAAGAGTGGAGGTAATGAGTGTCCCTCTTCTCTTAGGGGTGTACCTATGTTCAAATGAGCCATCTATGATTGTTTTGCTCGATGGATGTTAATCCAAATCAATCTCGAGCCCAAGCTCTAATACCAATTGTTGGCTCTTATAACAATACCGAGAGGGGGTGAATCAGTTTTTAGCTAACTTTAAGTTCGTTGTTCGGTTCTTCTAAATTCACTAGCCTATATTAGTTCTTTAGGCTATGCAAGCATGCAATCTAAATTCAATACAACAAACACAATCTAATTGTAAGTAAATAAAGAGAGAAGGGAAAGAGAATTGCACACAAGTGATTTATAGAGGTTCGGCAACCTTGTCTACGTCCTCTACCTTGAGACGCTTCCAAGGATTTTCTCCAAATTCACTAACTTGAATTTGTCTTTACAATCCCTCTTTTTTGTAGGCTCAAGAGAAACCTCTCTCTTTTTCAAGGCTCAAGAGAAACCTATTCCCTCTTTTTTCTAGGCTCAAGGAGTAAACCTTATCTACCCAATATAGCACTCAAGGGTTCACTCCCTTTTACAATATGTGATTGTGTTTACAAAGAGTGTAATCAAAGAAGGCTTTTAGGTAGGCAAATGATTACAAAGGTTAAGCTCTAGAAAGGAAAATCTAAAATATTTATGCTATGAAATACAATAAGATGTGAGTGATAAAGGACGAAGAATTTCTGGCTATTGAAATGTTGTTGAGACTTGAAGAAGATGAAGAAATTGAAGAATAAAATGTCTCAGCTGCTCTCCCTCCTTTCTTGAGCTTCAAAGCCTCTATTTATAGTCTTTTGGATGTATTCTTGACGTTGGGTGGAGCCAAAATCAAAAGTTACCATTGTATCTCACAAAAACTATCCATTGGAGTGCTTTTTCGAGGTAGGGGATCTATCCTATTGTGACGACCTCGCCACTAACCAAATAACAACTAATTTACTTCAAATAACAAATAAATCGACTAGTTTGTCCAATGTCAACCTACTTTATTCTTATGCTTTAGGCATCTTTATCAGAGTATAATATCTAATTTCACATGCATAAAATTTTTCATTTATAAACATGTGCCATATACAACAGGATCTCAATTATTTATACACCCTAATCCCCAACATATACAAAACTGTAGTATCGTACTGTACATTAGCCGAAGTAACGGCCGACTAAATATACCTTCCAAGGATAAATAGGAAGCGTGCCTCGAAGGTATCTCAAAAATCCCAAAAGATGCTCCTCTATCCGGAGCGGAATTACTTCAAGTAATCTGTAGGAAAATAATTGTAAAGGAGTGAGTTTACGCTCAGTAAGAAACTTATGTAAAAGAGCGTACTATGTCACTATATGCTGTTTTCCTACTTGGCTCTATAATGTCATGTAAAACCATTATAAAGCATATACTGCATATCTCTTTTGCAAATATCAAATACAAGTAAACCAGGCTTTCAAGTATTTCCACGGATCTCCAATCTCGTGAAATCAAATATCTTTTATATACTTTCAAATAAATGGGAGACAATCGATATCAATTAAGGTCATGCACCAAATAGTTCTCATAATGGATACCACAAATATATCCCGCAAGGGATAATCCAATAGAGATGATGGATACAGCAAATATATCCCATGAGGGATAATCCATACTGGATACAGCAAATATATCCCGTAAGGGATAATCCAATATATCAAATAAATGGCGTACCCACGTATGGGCCAGGGATCCTCCCCAAAGCCTAAGCAAATAAGAGACTCATGGCCATTGTCTATAGCCCACAGTTTCACTAGTCAGGTGCCGTACTGCAGGTCTGAGGGCTGGACTAGAGCTCCTCAGGCAAATACAAGTAACAAATAATGTGCATGCTCTTTTCAAGAGATTAATAGTCTCCAAAACCTTATTCAGATAGGTTTAAAACAAGTATAAATGTCTTTTCTTAAAAACAGGTTCTCCAACCTTTCTTTCAAATAGGCAGTCGACTGGTCATATATGGCAGTCGACTGCTACCCCATGTTATGCCTTATTGAATTTCTTTCCCTTTTTGAAATTCAATTATTATATTTTTCGAAATACAAATAGGGCAGTCGACTGGCCCCAAATAGCAGTCGACTGGTTTTGAAACAGAATGTTTCCCGAGAAAAGGCAGTCGACTGGCCCCCTGGGCAGTCGGCTGGTTTTGAAACAGAATGCTTCTGGACAATTAGCAGTCGACTGGCTCCCCCTGGCAGTCGACTGGTTTGAGACAGAATGGTTTCTGGAAAATGGCAGTCGACTGGCTCCCATGGCAGTCGACTGGTTTGCATCGATTTTCGAAAAACGGCGTTTTTGATGTCTCTAGGCAGTCGACTTCCCTATATGGCAGTCGGCTGCCCCTAGCCTAATTGGTACTAGGAGACAAGTCCGAAATTGCATCTTTTCCTGTTCAAAACAACTAGTACATCTCTCCAAAGCATGTAAAATCATCATAAAACATGCGGACATAGCCGCCTTACGTCCGTTACATAAATTCCTTACCTCAATCGAGATTAATCCACAAGCTTGGTGGAAATCAACCCTTAGCCCTTACTTCTTCCAAGCTGCATAATTCATGAAATCAACTTCAATAAATACACTCTATCAACTACATACAACTCCAAACCATCCATAAAATTAACCAAAACCATTTAACTCCCTTACCTTTATAATTCACCAACTTTCAAGATTTTGAGATCTCCTTAACCACTTGGATTTAGCCTTTCATATTAAAGGCATAGGCTAAGCTATCGATAAGGATCGTTTTTCGTTAAAGAAGCTTAGCTAATCGATGGCATGAGATGGTGGTTTGTCAAGGTGAGAAGCTTGGACACTTAGAGAAAATGGAAGCAACGAGAGGGAGAGGAAATGGGGCTGTGTCGTGGGGTGCAAGAGGTGATGATGATGAGTCATGTTATCTCATTTAATGCCCATTAATGCATCCCAATCCCCTCATCATCCTATCTCAGCCATTGACCATCCATTGACTCTTTGACCTTTGATTGTTTGACCATCAATTGCCTTAATTCCCTTTATGTCCCATGCATCATATATAATTTCAGAAATTCCCATTTATTCCATTAATCCATGTTGGAAAACTGTACAAGTATGGGAAAATTACAGAAAATTGGGGATTTCACATTCTCCCCACCTTAGAGAATTTGGTCCTCCAAATTCAAGTAAGGTTGTGTCTTAAACAATTCCGGATATCTCTCTCTCATCAAGTTCTCTAGTTCCCAAGTAGCTTCTTCTGTAGTATGGTGTTGCCAAAGAACTTTAACCAATGGAATCGTCTTTGATCTTAACACCTTATCTTTCCTATCCAAAATCCGAATCGGTTTCTCCACATAACTCATGTCTTCTTGAATCTCCAAGGGTTCATATTCAATGACATGAGATGGATCCGGATTATACTTCCGAAGCATCGATACATGAAAAACATTATGTACTCCCGATAACTCCGGAGGTAGTGCCAACCTATAGGCCACATCTCCAACACGATCTAGGATTTCAAATGGTCCGATATAACGAGGACTTAACTTACCTCGTCGGCCAAATCTCATAATCCCTTTGGATGGAGAGACTTTCAAAAACACATAGTCTCCAACCAAAAACTCAAGTGGCCTCCGTCGAACATCTGCATAGCTCTTTTGTCGACTCTGAGCTGTCTTAAGTCTTTGACAAATCAGTTTAACATTCTCAGAGGCTTGCTCGACTAAATCTGGAGCCAACAACTTACGCTCGCCCACTTCTTCCCACCCAATCGGTGATCGACACCGTCTTCCATACAAAGCCTCGTATGGTGCCATCCCGATGCTTGCATGATAGCTATTATTATAAGCAAACTCAGCCAATGGCAGATGGTCGTCCCATGAGCCTTTAAAATCCAAAGCACATGCTCTCAACATATCCTCGAGCGTCTGAATAGTGCGCTCGGACTGCCCATCAGTCTGCGGATGAAAAGCCGTGCTAAAATTCAGCTGAGATCCCATGGCTTCCTGAAAATGTTCCCAAAAGTGAGAAGTAAACCTGGAATCTCTATCCGACGTGATGCTCACTGGAACACCATGTAGTCTGACGACTTCTCTCACGTATAAGTCTGCCAAAGCGCTAAGTGTATCAGTAGACTTCATAGGTAGGAAGTGAGCTGACTTCGTTAACCGATCCACGATCACCCAAACACCGTCATGGTTCCTTTTGGTCTTGGGCAATCCCATAATGAAATCCATCGTAATGTGTTCCCATTTCCACATAGGTATAGGTAGAGGATGCAGTAATCCTGCTGGCTTTTGGTGCTCTACCTTGACCTGTTGACATGTGAGACATTTTGTTACAAACTTAGCTATGTCTCTCTTCATGCCCGTCCACCAATACACCTTGCGAAGATTGTGATACATCTTCGTGCTTCCCGGGTGTAATGTGTACTTAGTGGAATGTGCTTCTGTCAAGATAAGCTTTCTCAACTCATCATCCTTTGGAACACATATACGGGTATTAAACCTTAAAATCCCATCACTACCAATATCAAATCCCGAGAGCATACCTGATTGGATCTCATCCATAGCCTCAATACACTGAACATCCTCTCTTTGAGCAACTCGAATTTTATCCATCAACTCTGGCTCAACTCTTAAACTAGCCATCATTCCAAATTGCTCATTAGGCATGACATTAAGGTTGAGGCTTGTGAATTGCTCAATTAGTTCATGCTCTTTTATCATCATATAAGACACCATGCTAATATGCTTCCGGCTCAGAGCATCCGCCACCACATTTGCTTTCCCTGGGTGGTACATGATCTCACAATCATAGTCCTTCAGAAGCTCTAGCCATCTTCTTTGCCTCATGTTCAATTCCTTCTGGGAGAACAAGTATTTCAGACTTTTATGATCGTAAAAATCTGAAATTTCTCACCATACAAGTAATGTCTCCATATTTTTAGGGCAAATACTACTGCAGCTAACTCCAAATCATGAGTCGGGTAGTTCTTCTCATGGTCTTTCAGTTGTCGAGAACCATAGGCTACTACCTTACCATGCTGCATTAACACACATCCCAAACCTTGCCCTGAGGCATCACTATATACTGTAAATCCTCCTGAACCACTAGGAATGGTGAGGATAGGTGCAGTCGTTAACCTGCGCTTCAACTCTTGGAAGCTACACTCACAGGCTTCTTTCCATTCATATCTCACCTCTTTGCGCGTCAGTCTCGTCAATGGAGCAGCTAGCTTTGAGAAACCCTCTACAAACCTTCTATAGTAGCCAGCTAAACCCAAGAAACTTCTAATCTCCGTTACCGTCTTCGGTCTTTCCCATTGAACCACCGCTTCAATCTTTGATGGATCAACTGAAACTCCATCTTTACTGATCACATGACCTAAAAAGGAGATATTATCAAGCCAAAACTCACATTTACTTAGCTTGGCATACAGTCCTCGATCTCTGAGGGTTTCCAAAACAATCCTCAAATGCTGCTCATGTTCTTCCCATGACCTCGAGTACACCAAGATGTCATCGATGAAGACAATGACAAACTGGTCTAGGTATTGCTTAAACACGTCATTCATCAAATTCATGAAAGCTGCGGGTGCATTGGTCAGTCCAAACGCATCACCAAGAACTCGTAGTGACCATACCGTGTTCTGAATGCAGTTTTAGGGATATCTTCATCTCTGATCTTCAATTGATGATATCCCGACCTTAAGTCTATCTTGGAAAAGACTTGTGCACCCTTGAGCTGATCCAAGAGGTCGTCTATTCTGGGAAGAGGATACTTGTTCTTGATGGTCACCTTATTCAACCATCGGTAGTCAATGCACAATCGCATACTACCATCTTTCTTCCGAACAAATAGCACAGGAGCACCCCAAGGGGATATGCTGGGTCGTATGAATCCCTTGTCTAGCAACTCCTGAAGCTGCTTCTTAAGTTCTTCTAATTCTACCAAAGCCATCCGGTAAGGAGCTCTTGATATAGGCTCAGTCCCCGGCACCAATTCTATAGTGAACTCTACTTCTCTATCCGGAGGAAGTCCTGGAAGATCATCCGGAAATACCTCGGAAAATTCCTTAACTACTGGAATTTCGTGAAGTGTGGGACGTTTCTGATCTACGTCTACCACGTGTGCTACAAATCCTTCACATCACAAATATGTTTTATCAATTAAGTCTCAATTAAACCAAACAAGTAATTATACTTTTGCATTACATATTTGCAAAATTTACAACATAGCTAACGGGAGAGGAGAAAATCACACTCTTAGCATGACAATCTATCATCACATGATTTTCAGCTAACCAATCCATTCCTAATATAACATCAAATCCAGACATATTTAATAGGATTAGGTCAGCTATCGACTCTTTTTCTCCTACCCGTAGCTTACAATTACGATACACTATGTCCGTCATCTGAGATTCCCTAAATGGAGTAATTATTTGTAGCAATCTTCCTAACTGCTCAGGCTCAACATTTAATCTCCTAGTAGCCATAGGGGAAATAAAAGAGTGCGTAGAGCCTGGATCAAATAAAGCAAGGACATATGTATCATTTAGGTAAATCTTACCCTGAATCATCTTCGATGAAGCATCAGCGGACTCTTTATCGATGGCAAATACCTTTCCCTGAGTCACTGGTGCCTTTCCCTTCTCTGCAGCTGTGGCTTTACGCTGGGGTTGTGTGGTCTTAGATTGTGGTTGGGGGTCTTTTCTGACTCTTCAGGTGCCCTCTGATTTATTTTGGGACAATCCTTGATCCTATGTCCCTGTTCACCACACCAATAGCACGCCCCACTCGCCAACCGGCAAGGCTGTGTTCCATGAAATTTCCCGCATTGCACACACCTCGGCGTCATACTCCTTGGTGAGCTAGCGGTACTACCAACTGGATGTTGTGATCTTTCATCACCTATTTTGATCCCGGTGGATCTAGGAATTCCTATTTCATAATCATCATAACTCCTATTTAACATAGTTCCATATAACCATTAAATGAAGACAATTTATTTTCTTAAAATAAACTTGCTTACCTATTGAGGCTTTATCATAAGGCCTATTCCTTCTAGATGGATATCTATCCTCGAGGCCTTCTCATCTGACTTCCGCTTCATAGGTTCTTTACCCTTATTCCTTGCTCGGAAGTCTGCCTGATGAAACTCATAGTCCTGCTCACATAGTTGAGCCTTACGGACTGCCTCTCCATAGGTGGTGATGTCCAACGGGTATAGCTTAGACCTAATGGAAGGTCTCAATCCCTCCATGAATCTGTAGGTCTTATGATCCTCTCTTCTCAGTACCTCAGGATCAAATCTGCTCAGTGTGATGAACTTCGACTCATATTGGCTAACCGTCATACTTCCTTGAGTCAAGTTCAAGAACTCTACTTGTAATCTCCTCTGAGCAGTACGTGGGACATATTGTTCATTAAAAGCTTCCACAAATCTATCCCACGTCACTTCAGTATGCTTAGCCTCTAGTACTGTCTGAGTAGCCTGCCACCATGGCTCGGCCTCATCCACTAGCAAGTAGGCGGCTAATCCCACCTTCTCTTTCTCGGTGCAAGCCAAATACCCAAATGCCTTGGTGACCGCTTTCATCCAATTTTCCGCGGCCAACGGATCACTGTCCCCCTTGAACTTTGGCGGATCCAGCTTTTTAAACTCCTTGATCAAAGCTACACTGCAGTAAGCTGTAGGATCTCGCCTCTCATTAACTGGGACTGGTGGGGGTTGTACCACCGGAGTAGGAGGTACTGTAGGGGTAACTGCCGGTGCACTAGCGGCCACGTCCGGAAATTTAGCCATAAACTGGGTGAACATGGCGGACATGTTTTCCATATATTTCTCCATTTTAGCTAGCCTCGTATTCGGGCTATGCGGTGGAGATGGAGGAGAAGATTGTGTTTGGGGCGGTTCATCACGACCCCGTCCTCGTCCTCGTCTAGTACCCCTCCTTCGAGTACTCATTCTGTTGAGATCATGATCAAATAACATCATTTAGTATAACCTTGAGCCGTTATACTACTCAGAATCAAATAAGCTAGTACAGTACATTGGGGAATTACTCTAATTCTAGCTTATTGACATCGACAAACTTCAGTCGAATCTGCTCTGATACCAATCTGTGACGACCTCGCCACTAACCAAATAACAACTAATTTACTTCAAATAACAAATAAATCGACTAGTTTGTCCGATGTCAACCTACTTTATTCTTATGCTTTAGGCATCTTTATCAGAGTATAATATCTAATTTCACATGCATAAAATTTTTCATTTATAAACATGTGCCATATACAACAGGATCTCAATTATTTATACACCCTAATCCCCAACATATACAAAACTGTAGTATCGTACTGTACATTAGCCGAAGTAACGGCCGACTAAATATACCTTCCAAGGATAAATAGGAAGCGTGCCTCGAAGGTATCTCAAAAATCCCAAAAGATGCTCCTCTATCCGGAGCGGAATTACTTCAAGTAATCTGTAGGAAAATAATTGTAAAGGAGTGAGTTTACGCTCAGTAAGAAACTTATGTAAAAGAGCGTACTATGTCACTATATGCTGTTTTCCTACTTGGCTCTATAATGTCATGTAAAACCATTATAAAGCATATACTGCATATCTCTTTTGCAAATATCAAATACAAGTAAACCAGGCTTTCAAGTATTTCCACGGATCTCCAATCTCGTGAAATCAAATATCTTTTATATACTTTCAAATAAATGGGAGACAATCGATATCAATTAAGGTCATGCACCAAATAGTTCTCATAATGGATACCACAAATATATCCCGCAAGGGATAATCCAATAGAGATGATGGATACAGCAAATATATCCCATGAGGGATAATCCATACTGGATACAGCAAATATATCCCGTAAGGGATAATCCAATATATCAAATAAATGGCGTACCCACGTATGGGCCAGGGATCCTCCCCAAAGCCTAAGCAAATAAGAGACTCATGGCCATTGTCTATAGCCCACAGTTTCACTAGTCAGGTGCCGTACTGCAGGTCTGAGGGCTGGACTAGAGCTCCTCAGGCAAATACAAGTAACAAATAATGTGCATGCTCTTTTCAAGAGATTAATAGTCTCCAAAACCTTATTCAGATAGGTTTAAAACAAGTATAAATGTCTTTTCTTAAAAACAGGTTCTCCAACCTTTCTTTCAAATAGGCAGTCGACTGGTCATATATGGCAGTCGACTGCTACCCCATGTTATGCCTTATTGAATTTCTTTCCCTTTTTGAAATTCAATTATTATATTTTTCGAAATACAAATAGGGCAGTCGACTGGCCCCAAATAGCAGTCGACTGGTTTTGAAACAGAATGTTTCCCGAGAAAAGGCAGTCGACTGGCCCCCTGGGCAGTCGGCTGGTTTTGAAACAGAATGCTTCTGGACAATTAGCAGTCGACTGGCTCCCCCTGGCAGTCGACTGGTTTGAGACAGAATGGTTTCTGGAAAATGGCAGTCGACTGGCTCCCATGGCAGTCGACTGGTTTGCATCGATTTTCGAAAAACGGCGTTTTTGATGTCTCTAGGCAGTCGACTTCCCTATATGGCAGTCGGCTGCCCCTAGCCTAATTGGTACTAGGAGACAAGTCCGAAATTGCATCTTTTCCTGTTCAAAACAACTAGTACATCTCTCCAAAGCATGTAAAATCATCATAAAACATGCGGACATAGCGCCTTACGTCCGTTACATAAATTCCTTACCTCAATCGAGATTAATCCACAAGCTTGGTGGAAATCAACCCTTAGCCCTTACTTCTTCCAAGCTGCATAATTCATGAAATCAACTTCAATAAATACACTCTATCAACTACATACAACTCCAAACCATCCATAAAATTAACCAAAACCATTTAACTCCCTTACCTTTATAATTCACCAACTTTCAAGATTTTGAGATCTCCTTAACCACTTGGATTTAGCCTTTCATATTAAAGGCATAGGCTAAGCTATCGATAAGGATCGTTTTTCGTTAAAGAAGCTTAGCTAATCGATGGCATGAGATGGTGGTTTGTCAAGGTGAGAAGCTTGGACACTTAGAGGAAAATGGAAGCAACGAGAGGGAGAGGAAATGGGGCTGTGTCGTGGGGTGCAAGAGGTGATGATGATGAGTCATGTTATCTCATTTAATGCCCATTAATGCATCCCAATCCCCTCATCATCCTATCTCAGCCATTGACCATCCATTGACTCTTTGACCTTTGATTGTTTGACCATCAATTGCCTTAATTCCCTTTATGTCCCATGCATCATATATAATTTCAGAAATTCCCATTTATTCCATTAATCCATGTTGGAAAACTGTACAAGTATGGGAAAATTACAGAAAATTGGGGATTTCACACCTATGCCCTAGGGGATCGATCCCATGCTTCATTCCACGCCTCCAAGGCAATCTGCCATGAAGGGATCGATTCCTTCTCTTAGGGGATCGATCCCATGCTTCAATTATGCTTCATAGAGCATTCTGCCACTTGGGGATGGATCCCTCAACATAAGGGATGGATCCCTCAACTTGTTCCTGTACTTTTCTGGGCCATTTTGGGTTAGAAATGATGTGATCTTTGGTTTTAATTCACCCCAAAACATTTATGAATTTTATGGGAGTTTTTCATGATTTTCTCAAATGAAGACTTAGTTTAAAAACTTATTAAGTAATTTTCTAAACTTGTGTTCAATATATTCTTGAGCAAATTACTTTAATGAAAACATTCAAACTCATTTTATAAAGTATTAAGACCAATAGGAATATATAATCACATCATGGTCTTAATGTTTGATATGAACACTTAAAATGATTTGAGAGAATTATGTGTGATAAAGCAAATTTACAATATGAAGGAAACATTAAGGCTTACTTAAGTTTTTGTCATTTCAAAATACATACGTCAATTTAAAGCTAACAGAGTCTATAAAGTGTTTTTTTTAGGAAGTGGAAATTAACAAAAAAGAGGTCAAATTTTAAGAGTTTTAAAAGATCATGATATGTTTTCTTTCTTTTAAGGATTGATTATAAACTAAAACAAAGTTTTATAAGAAAGTTGAAAGTATTTTGATTGTTATTATTGTTGAAGTGAATACTTTCTAAAGAATTTATGTGAGTTCATGATTTAATATGATTGTTCGTATGATATTGATAATGTGATTAGTTCATTGAAGTTGGTATAAGCAAAGGATAAATAGACAAGAACAAAAGAAAAAAAATAAAAAAATGAACATAAAAAAAGAAAAAAGAAAAAAAATAAAGGTTGAAAGCTTTAAATTCTACTCTAATGTTTTGAGTTGCTTGATCTTGTTGATTAAATTATTGAAGTGACTTGAAATATGAGGGCTTACTTGTTGAGTAACCGGGTGTTGGTATCACCAATAATAACATTCGCGTAATAAGGCAAGTAAGTACTTAGGGAAACCATTATTGAGACCTCAAAAGAAAAAGAAAATGAAAAAGAAAATGAAGGAAGAGAAAATAGAAAGAAGAAAAAAAGAAAAAAAAGTTCATGATCTATTGACTTTGTTTGTAGTAATGTAAAGTGGATAATTACAAAGTTGATATTATATGTTTCAATTGTGTTGATTGCAAATTTTGCATGAATTTATTTAGAAGTATGCATGAATATGAGAAGTAATGATTAGAATACGATTGACTTGATTACTTGACTCTTGTTGAAGTTATGAGTTAAGAATTGAAAGATTTGAAAATATGTCCATGATCTTAATCTTGTTTTGAGTTGTAATTTTAAAATTTTGAGTCTAATTTTGAATTTTGAATTTTTAGGAATAAGTCTTAAGTAAAAGATTTTGTGGGTATATCTTCTGAAAGCCCTTACGAGACATAACTTGTCCATTAGGGTGACCTAGGGGTTTAAAGGCTTATTGCATATGCTAAATGCAATCGTAATTCCTACGAAAGTGAGTTAGGTTTTAGGAAAAAGATTTTAAGATTTGGACTTTAGGATTTAGTTCTTTAGGAAGTTAGTTTAGGTTTTGCTTGAGGACAAACAAAAGCTAAGTGTGGGGGAATTTGATAGGATAATATTTTGTGAATTTTATATATGCTAATATATTTTCTATATTGGTGTTTTATGCCTAAAATAGCTTACTAATTTTTATTTTATGTTTTAGGTATTAAATATCAAAATTGGAACAGAAAGAAGCTAAAAAGAGCAAAATGCAGATTTTTCTGTCCAGCTTGAAAGATTGATAAATTTGACCAACTTAACAATTTGATCTTAAGAAATGGCCTTCATGGAAGTTGTAGAGAACTTCTCAAGGTTTTTGAAATGTACAAGATCCTGAAAATCGGAGTTTGTTTGGTAGGTCAAACATCTGGACAAAATCAGTACAAAATTTTGGGCAGAAAAACGGGATTTAGAAGAAATTCCAACAAAGCAAGTTTAAGACAAGATTTTGTTGAGACAAAATAATTTTTTAATTTTATTATGTCTTAAATCGGTAATTAATTAATAAAAATAGGCCTTAAGAATTTTATTTAGAAAATAATTGTAAAAAGACGATGAGATAAAGATAAGAATTTGACTAGTCAAATTACTTATTTTTCGAGTAAACTCTTATCTGAATCCCATATTGCTTAGGAAAGTCTTTTAAACTCTTTCTTAGGCCTATATAAAGAGCACAAGGCTCTCATAAACAGCATCCCTCACATCCCTCTTCCCTCTTTTAGTCTTGTAGGATTTTCTTTAGGATTTTTAATAAAAATTTTATTTTTCTTTATTAGTTGCTGATTTCTGCATTAAGTTTAGCAAAAATATTTTATTTTTCTTTTCTTTCTTATACTTGCTGATTTCTTATTAGTGTTTATAAAATTATTTTCTTTTTAGTTTTTTTCTTAACGATTTCTTTCTTTGATTTTTTTTAGACTTTGCGATTTCTTGTTCTGTTTTTAATTATTGTTTGTTAAAATCTTATTAGATCATAATCTTGATTATAAATTTCTTGTTTGATATTACTAAAGGTTGATAGTTTAATTGTTTATTGCATGATAATTGTGTTCTTTATAATATTAAAATTAAATTTTATGATCTTGAATATGATTAGTGAGTAGTTTTCTAATTCAGTTATGATGTAAATTGATTATTCTTGGGAAAAGCATGTTGTGAGATTCTTGAACCTATTATATAATTGTTGATTAAATATCCAAGATTCTCTGAGCACATTATAATAATTTTTTGTTTGATTAGATAGGGTGCACACTATTTAGTTAAATTAAATAATCTACCGCCAGATTAAAAACATAAGTCTGTAATTGCTTGTGGAGTTAATCATTAGGGATGGAGGAGAATTAAGGTTTAGATTAAATGAACTGAGCTTATGTTGTAACGCCCAGCCCGTTCACTGGGTCATTACTCATCCGTACCATCCTCTCTGGCGAGCCCACTAGCCCCTCAAGGTTTTATCATGAGTGCCTGTCTATGGCCAGCCCTACCACTGGCTCACTCACAATTCGCGTCCAGCATGTCTCGAACCCTTGACTTCCTCAAGTTGTTGAGACATGCTAACCAATTGTCGTCTAGCATGTCTCGAACCCTTGACTTCCTCAAGTTGTTGAGACATGCTAACCAATTGTCCTAGAAAATTGGTTAGCATGTCTCAACAACTTGAGGAAGTTAAGGGTTCGAGACATGCTGGACGCGAATTGTGAGTGAGCCAATGGTAGGGCTGGCCATAGACAGGCACTCACGATAAAACCTTGAGGGGCCAGTGGGCTCGCAAAAGAGGACGGTACGGATGAGTAATGACACAGTGAACGGGCTGGACGTTACAAAAAAATGCGCGTATTTTTGTGAAGACGCTGGGAGTGCCCTTTTCCTCTGTTCCTCATGGCCTCACTCACTCATATTGTCCGCTTTGGGATTCTAGAGGTGGCCCTCATCCACAGACGTGGCACTTAGTCCCGCACGGCCTTGTCCCAAGGGTCCTGAAGAACTTAGGATAAATCCCCTTGAGCGTGTCCGTAGTGACTTGAACACTGGACTTCCTCAAATGTCAAGTCACTACTAACCATTAGGCCTTAAATTTGTCATGACCCGAAGGCCAATGACATCCACTTAACACTTATCTTATTGCTTTTGGAAAATTACGAACCAAATTTTTCTTTTCTAATTACGGTTTGTATTCGGTGTTAGTGTAGTATCTAAACCAAATCTTGCCTTACTAATATTATCTCTCTAGCTATGTCATACTTCTCAACATGATTTTTAATCGCTTTAGCCTTATTTCACTTATCCAAAAGAAACGGGTCGAAAACCTCTCCCTTGTATTTTATCAATTTCCCCAGTAAAATCACCTGCATTAAAACACATTCTCAATTTCACAATACAGCCATCTTTTGTTTCCCCACAATTCACACAATCATGCATCTCATATTTCTCAAGATTCATTTCACTAGAAATTCCACATTTTGCATTTTTATACATACTTCAAAATATTTATCTAATCCCGGATTGTACTCGATATTCACATAAACTTACATAATAATCTAGTATGATCCAAAGTTACATCCCATTTACTTCCTAATACCGTGAAAATAAAGTTTGCATAATTATCAAAATGATATACCATTGTATACCTCAAAAACACAAAAGCAAAGCTCGGAGAACGTAGACGAGTACCACAGCTAGGTACAGTTCCCGAGAGAGCCTATATGAAGCCTGAGCTGGATATCAATCCGTATGATCTGTAGATGTTAAATTTAAGGGGTGAGCAAATCCATGGCTCAGTAAGTAGTTTAAATAAGTACATACTAGGCTCATATCTTAAAACATGATCATACATGCATGAATTCTATAAAATAGCATGTATGAATTATATCAAGATTTGCTACCAATTCGTATGTACATAGATTTCATAAGCTTATTCATGCTTTTCTTCCATTCTTAAATTCACAAAGTATCATTCTTTTTATCAGTATGGTTAAGTGTGAAAGAAGACAAACATTCAAATAGCTCATGTTTCTATGGCATATATAAGTATATTCAATGATCATACACATTCTCTGTCTTATGTATAAGATCTATTTCATCTACTGATATTCATCACATTCACAAATCACAATCATTTATTTATTGTCACAATAACCTATGATTCCTCATATTTCATCAAAACACGTGTAGCACTTAGCTCTCAAAGGATTCTAGAGGTGGCTCACACGGGACAAAGATCGAGTCTTTACTCGAGTTGGCCGTTATGACACATACTTTCTACTATCTCATCAGAACTCGTGTAGTACTTAGCTCTCAAATGATTCTAGAGGTGGATCCTATAGTTTCCGAAGAATCTATGTAGCACGTAGGTCCCTTGAGTTCTCTAGAGGTGGCTCACACGGTACAAAGATCGAGTCTTTACTCAGGTTGGCCTTTATGACACATACTTTCTACTATCTCATCTGAACTTGTGTAGCACTTAGCTCTCAAAGGATTCTAGAGGTGGCTCTCATAGTTTTCGAAGAATCTATGTAGCACGTAAGTCCCTTGAGTTCTCTAGAAGTGGCTCACACAGTACAAAGATCGAGTCTTTACTCGGGTTGGCCTTTATCCTAGCTTTCGACAAACACAACTAGGTACTAATTTAGGTCCATGAACTCAACATTAGGAGCTGTACATACCGCATACAATTCACATATGCATTCTCAAAGTATCACAATATGCTAATATGCTCCATCGGTGCGACTTAATTAATTCATATGCATTCTTCAAAATGCAAGCACCAAAAGTATACAATTTATACATTCAATAACCACAACCAAACTATAACACATAACATGCAAGTCATAAGCAAGATTTCCTTTCTAACAACTACTATTCATGATCACATTATGTCCAACTTGCCGTACTTACTTTTATAGTCTTACCCATAATATTCCGCCAACTTGAGGTAAATTTAGATAAGTATTTTAATAAGTATTTATTCATCTTTTACGAGATGATACTAGCAAGGCTTATTTAACCCACTTACCTTATAGCCTTAGCGAGTACATTCCTCGATTCCCCAAATTGGAAATTCACTCCTCCGCTCTAGTCAAAGTCACTACAATCATTCTAATACTGTCTCAATCAACTACTCATATCATATTAATTACCGAACTTAAAGCGCATAATTTAAAGCTACACACATATATTCAAGTTTAATATTATGCCTATAATTAAGATCTCATTGTTACTCTGAAGAGCATATATAATATATATATTCATTCTTATATATATATATAAAAATCTTTAAACCGGGATTTAATCCTTACCGTAAAAATTTCTTTTATTCGATTTAGTACAAAATGTTTGCCTTAATGTTTTCAAGTAAATTCCTATACCGAAATTCCATTGCTAAATTTCTTATTTGTTAGTACTTGGACATCTATAAGTACCTAGTATATTCATATTGTATCCAAGTGCAACTATCTAAATTAAAACCAATGTTGTTCTTTCTCTTCAGACTCACGACACATATATACACTCAATGCATGTTTATATATCCATGTATAACTACATGATCATATTAAATTCTTTATCATTATGTCCATGGAAATCTCTATCTAATATATATATATGTATGTGTGTATATATATCTATATATATGTGTGTGTTTATCTATATAGATGTGTGTGTGTGTATATATATATATATTTAGCTCTATCTTGTTGATGTTTATGCACCCATACACATGTAAACATTATCTAAACATACTGTATTTAATTGTATAATTAAATCATACAATCTTTTAAAATGAAACATAACCCTCACTCTTAGAATTACATTCAAAACCGAGTGCACCAATTTCTTAGCCCTTACTGTGTCAAGAAATCAGTTTCTTTTTCAGTCTCCAAGAAACTCATGACTTCGGCTCATTATGTATAGCTTGAAATTCACATGTAAAAATCCCCCATCAAATGCTTGAACAATGCAGTAAAATTCCACCCTAACCTATCAATGCCTTTCTATTCATAATGGAAAATATTGAATTCTGATTAATGCACCGTCAATTTTATATGTAGTCTGACTTAGTTCCCTATCCAGAAGTATAAAGCCCATTTCTAGTACATTCCATGTTGTTCCTCACAATTTTCCAAAGTTCAGCTCAATTCTGACCCATATGACAGGATGGTTTTCTGACCTTTGTGCATTAAATTTTATATTACTAATTGTAGAGATATCCAAAATTATGAATCCCAAAACCATATGAATCTTAATCCAATTCCCTATTCAGAATAGCAAGTTTCACAATTTCTTCATTTCGAAATTATTTTTAATAATTCCTCATATTTGCCCTGTTTCCAGATGCATTCTGGCAGATTGTCTACTAACTTCTATGTACAAATTGAGCCATATCTCAAGATAGGGTTGTCCAAATTGTGCAAACTCAAAACCATATTATTCTTAACTCATTTAACTTTCTAGAAACATAAATTTTGCAATCAAACTCCATCTGAATTATTTTCTAGAAATTTGTGAATTTGACACTAGGCTGTTTGTACCTTGCAATGAGTATCCTGCATTCATATGTACATAGCCTAAGCTACATTATTCCAAATCCAAAAATTCCAAAACTAGATGAAATCTAACTCATTTCCCTATCTAGAAATGTAAGGTTCATGATTTAATTCTTCCAAGATCAACATTAGCAATTTTCCAAAGTTGCACTATCTTCCAGAAGTATTCAGGCACAGTATTACACTGACCTACTTGCACAAAATGCTCCATATTTAATTATCAGCATATCCAATTGGTGCAAACTTAAAACCATAATAATCCTAACTCCACTACCTTTCTGGAAATGTAAGGCTTGAAACCTAACTCAATTTAGGCTATTTTCTACAATTTTTCAAAGTTAAGACTAGAATTCACGTTTTTCTGACAGAGTACCCTGCACTCATTTGTACATATTTCAAGTTATAGTAATCCAAATCAAGAAATTCCAAAACTGACTTTCTCCTAACTTAAAAGGCTATCCACAATAAGTTTTCCAGAATTTTTCTCCTTGTATAACAATTAAACTGGATGTTTTAATTGCAACCCAAAACAAAACATAGATTTCTAAATTTGAACATCAAGTTGGAATTTAATCAATCCTTCATCCATAGAGTGTCCATTTGATTCAATTTAAATAATTTCATTTTTATACTTAATAAATAAACATTGTAAAGTTAGAAGAATATTTCATTTACCCAAATTTTCCAGTAGCTCTTCCTTCTCTCCTTCGGTTCTAGCCTTTCCTTTCTTCTCTTTCCTTTTCCCTTCGATTGCTCTTTCTTTTCTTCCTTTCCTTTCTTCTTGGCTACAGGTTTTCCCTTCCTTCTTTTCTGGTTCACGTCCCAGCCTCCCTTCTCAGCTTACACTTTCTTTTCTTTTCTTTTCAAAGCTTCTTTTGAGAAGATTTTGGTTGATGCCGATGGGTGAGGTTAGTGGGGTTTGATGGGAGAAAGTCCCATCAAACTCCACTAACAATTTATCTATTAATTTACTATATATTTTTATCAATCTTAGATTTTTATTTTTTTAATTTTTTATATTTTTATTCTTATTTCAAATATCAACATCCATATTATTATTTTTTAATTATCTTTACTTAATAATATATATTTATACATATATATCTAATGTGTATATATATATTTATTTATCTTGTTATATTACTTATATGAAGTAGGTATTTGTACCTATATTTTAAACATTAATATATACTATTTACATACACCTATATATATACATATGCATATTTTCACATGTTCATGTCTAGTGCATTTTTTTTTATACGTAAGTGTGTGTGTGTGTATATATATATTCCTCCTTCATTTTAAAATTTATATATATATATCTCTATATATATACACATTTAATATTCAATATGTATATATGTATATACATATATATATATATGTATTTCTTTTTATTTTATTTTAACTATTTTAATTATCCTAGTATACTACATTTCCTTTAGCATACTTGTGTTCTTGTTTTATTAAAACAAATATACTTATATACTGTGGAATACATGTATCTCTTTGCTCTCATACATCTCTTGAACTCATTATTAGATTTTCTAATTTATCTCAAGGTATTAATCCTTTATTGCTAAATTTACTATACTTGTAACTTCATTCTTATTACTTGAAATAATGAAATTACAAGGTGCATCATAGTACTCAACTTATTCTATGTCTCTTATTTATTCATTAATATGGTACAAAGTTTGTAGTTTTTACATCCTCCCTACCTTAAGAAATTTGGTCCTCCAAATTTTCCATGTCTATCTGGAATAGGTAAGGGTACTTTTATTTTATTAAGCTCTCTAACTCCCATGTGGCTTCCTCTGAAGAGTGATGCTGCCAAAGTACTTTAATCAAAGGAATCGTCTTAGACCTCAATGTCTTATCTTTTCTGTCTAAAATCCAAATAGGTCTCTCGATATAGCTTAAGTCCTCCCTGATCTCCAACGGCTCATACTCGATAACATGGGATGGGTCCGGATGGTATTTCTGTAGCATCGACACATGAAAGACGTTATGCACACCCGATAGCTCTGGTGGTAATGCTAGTCGGTATGCCACGTCACCAATCCTCTCCAGTATCTCAAACGGACCAATGTATCAAGGGCTTAACTTCCCTTTCTTGCCAAATCTCATTATGCCTTTAGACAGAGAGATCTTCAAAAACACTTTATCACCAACTTGAAACTCTAAGGGTCTCCTCCGACAATTGGCATAGCTTTTCTGTCTACTTTGGGCTGTTCTCAATCTATCACATATCAACCTCACATCTTCGGGAGCTTTCTTTACAATCTCCAGAGTAAATATCTTTCTTCGTATAAATCTAATGGTACACTTGGGACACATTCTAGTACATCTTCGTATCCCCAGTGTGCATCGTGTACCTGGAATTTTGTGCCTCTTTCATTATTTGTCTCTTTAGGACCTCACTATCTGGAATGCACTCATAAGTATAGAACTATCCAGGATGCCTGTCACCGCGATAATCATCTATCTCAAATCACCTCAACATGATTTCCACATTATGCTAAATACATTCGTCACATGTTATATCAACAAAGTCAATAATTTACATCTTGTATTTACGTTTCTTAAGCACTACACAAGTTAATATGCGCTCATTAGTCAATGGGAGCACATAATATTTATAAACATGTACTTTTACATAAGCATCCTACAGCAAGAACCACAAAATGTCGTAATTCAATATTTTCTCAATCTTGTTACCACAACAATAATCAAATTAACAATTCTCCATGGCCTCAATGAACCTGTCACACATCAATTAACCATCTCTCAACAATACTTCAAGACACAAAAATCACCTTACAATGATCATTATACTCGGTGAACACGACACTCCTCATGCATATCACAAATACTGTTTTCAAGACATCATTATCGTAGTGTCATAGAGTAACTAACCTATGTAGCCTATTTCCACAAGGTCACACTCCAAGTTTTTCCCACTTAATTTACTCGATGGGTCATAATTCACTTTTCCACAAGAAAGTAGTTCACCACAGGCACCTCACGTTCCGTAATCATTGATTATGTTCACTCATGATCAGGTTTCCACTTTCTTACAGACAATTCATTTGCACCAACCATTGCATAGCATGATAAAATCATACGCGTCAATTCCAGTCCATCCCCACATGAGTCCTTCACTTCCTCAACAATCCACATAATAGCATAATCTTAATTCTTACCTTTGTAATACACAAATGTATATGTATACAATTACATAAGTAAATGTACTCTTAGTGTATAAGACATCACAAGCATAATTCTTACTCTCATCATCTCAATCACACCACCAAGGTTAATTCTTCATCCTTCTCTACTTTAGAGGCATATAGATTGGGCCAATATCAATATCATAGCAAGATGATCTCGAGGTTCTTATCTTAACAATCTTAACTTTCACATCAATTTGTTATCTTGTACAGCATGCTCGAACAATCTCGAATTTCCATTCAAAAACCTCTTTTTATAACATGTTGTGTTCATTTCAACTCTAACAGTAAGAAATTTGAAGGGCCTTGTAGGTTTTTGAATCCACATAGTTCACAATCATAGGGTTCAATTCATTAGACTTTCAAGGTCCATGTAATTCAAAGAGGCAAATTTCAATAGTCAAATAATTTGAAATTCATGTAGTCTCCAATTCACATATTTTCTAAATCACATTGTTTTTTGAAGGCCATACACTTCTCAACATATATAAGATCTTGAACGTCTCTTAAATCCATAAGGATGTTAGACAAATTTTTTTTGTCAAATCAACAAATCAGTATTTAAATCATTTTAATATCCAAATCATTTCACATTCAGTTCAGTGGAGACAGTCACATCCAATAGAATCATGCATGATACAGTATTCCCAGAGGGAAAATCAGTAAAGAGTGGCTGTCGTCGACAGTCACAGTTTGCACGGGTCAGGTGCTTACTATGAAAACCTGTGGGTTTGACCATATTCCCACAATCATAAATCTGCGGACTTGATCAGGGTCTCGCAGTCATATACACTCAGTATGCATGATCACTAAGGAGTAACTGTCTCAAAACATTTTCATAAATCATATAAAAGGATGATTATTAAATTTGGAAGCAATAGAGCTCATTAAAAACTCATTGAAAACTTTAAATATACCAATAACTCGTTGGTACATAAATAAATAATAAATCGTTTATGTAAAAATAATTAAAATATCATTTATGCTATTTAAAACATATTAAGAATTTAAGCAAATTAAAACAATTAGAACATCATATGCACTTGGAATAAATCTATATTTTATGCAATTTAAAACATTTCATGTAAATCATTCTATGTAACTCTCATACATGTCCCTTACTTTAATTCTTGATCACATATATATACTATTCTTAGGATGCACTATCATAACTCAAATTTATATCTCAACACAATTCTCATGTATCCAAACTCATTCCACAATTTTCATAGTCTCTTATCTCTTAACATCAAATTTTTTATTTTTATTATTGTTCTATCAAAAGCCTCATAGTACCCATCATACATTTCTGCAATTCCATATCAACGAATTCCTCTTGCATCTTTCAATCAATACCTATTTTTGCATCAATCATATAAGATGCAATAATTCTATCTCTTTCAAAGCAAATCGTATTCCAATCGATCATCTCAGATCATTGCATGACCTATCTTAAGCCAACTATGCTAGATTACTTCACAATTAATTCCATCAGACGAAATTCTTAAGCCTCGACAGGCATACCATATCAATCTCCACAACCAAATATTACCTATTGGCTATTGTGCCTTTTCAATTCTTGTTGTACATCACACTAACTTATAGGCCATTGTCTCACTTCTTGAGGCTTCAAACCATCCACAACTAAACCGTTTTATGCACCTTGTTATCATTTAATTTCAATGCAAAACACATGCCTTTAGTATAGTTTTCTGCACTTATTGAGCATATAACATTCAGGCATTGACAGTACTATGGGTGACTATCCGGTCTATACCCAAAATGAAACCAATGTCGTAAAAGTGCAACAATATTGGATCTACTATTAGGTTTTTTTTCTGACCTTCACTTTACACTGATGATAAGCACTCTCTTTCATCTAAGACTTCCTTGAATGGAGTGCTAGTATGCAATAGATGACTTAAAGTTTCTAACTTTATATGTAGCCTATTACATGTCCAGCATATGAGGGTGATGGAGTCAATGATTGCATCGTCGGCCTCCGAGGTGGCCTTTCGGGCCCACCTTTACGTCCAATCCTCCTCATTCTAATTTGAATTAAAACAAACTATACCAAGAGTAGACCAATATCAGTATAAGTTAATTAATAGATAATTTTTCAAACATATATTTCACAGTACATGGGATGTAACACTACAAACGGTCTAAACAACACTAACACATACTAGACAAACTAGGCTTTGATACCATTAAATCTGTCACGACCCGAAGGCCAATGACGTCCACTTAAATCTTACCTTATTGCTTTTGGAAAATTACGAACCAAATTTTTCTTTTCTAATTACGGTTTGTATTTGGTGTTAGTGTAGTATCTAAACCAAATTTTGCCTTACTAATATTATCTCTCTAGCTATGTCATACTTCTCAAGATGATTTTTAATCGCTTTAGCCTTATTTTCACTTATCCAAAAGAAACGGGTCGAAAACCTCTCCCTTATATTTTATCAATTTCCCCAGTAAAATCACCTGCATTAAAACACATTCTCAATTTCACAATACGGCCAGCTTTTGTTTCTCCACAATTCACACAATCATGCATCTCATCTTTCTCAAGATTCATTTCACTAGAAATTTCACATTTTGCATTTTTATACATACTTCAAAATATTTATCTAATCCCAAATTGTACTCGATGTTCACATAAACTTACCTAATAATCTAGTGTGATCCAAAGTACATCCCATTTACTTCTTAGTACTGTGAAAATAAAGTTTGCATAATTATCAAAATGATATACCATTGTATACCTTAAAAACACAAAAGCAAAGCTCGAAGAGCGTAAACGAGTACCATAGCTAGGTACAGTTCCCGAGAGAGCCTGTATGAAGCCTGAGCTGGATATCAACTCGTATGATCTGTAGATGTTAAATTTAAGAGGTGAGCAAATCCATGGTTCAGTAAGTAGTTTAAATAAGTACATACTAGGCTCATATCGAAAACCTGATCATACATGCATGAATTCTATAAAATAGCATGTATCAATTATATCAAGATTTGCTACCAATTCGTATGTACACAGATTTCATAAGCTTATTCATGCTTTTCTTCCATTCTTAAATTCACAAAGTATCATTCTTTTTATCAGTATGGTTAAGTGTGAAA
Organism: Heritiera littoralis; assembly: GCA_031772115.1. Taxonomy (NCBI): domain Eukaryota; kingdom Viridiplantae; phylum Streptophyta; class Magnoliopsida; order Malvales; family Malvaceae; genus Heritiera; species Heritiera littoralis. The sequence continues at coordinate 4,273,052 of JAPDPK010000049.1, read as the reverse complement.
GAAGACAAACATTCAAATAGCACATGTTTCTATGGCATATATAAGTATATTCAACGATCGTACACATTCTCTGTCTTATCTATAAGATCTATTTCATCTACTGATATTCATCACATTCACAAATCACAATCATTTATTTAGTCACAATTGTAGACACCTAATTTTGTCCGAACAATTTCTCTAAATTAAAAAAAATCAAAAAAATAAAAAAATGATAAAAAAAATCAATTTTGGTCAAATCTTAAGTTGGAACCCCATGCATCCCATGCAAACTCTAAAATTAAAAATTTCAAATTTGAAAATCTCATGTGAAGCACATGCAAAATTCACACCTTCAAGAGTTGACTAAAGTTGATATTGTTGCCAAAAATAAAAGAAATTTGTTGCCATAAGAAAGATAGTAATAATAAAAGAAATAATCACAGTGAAATAAAATCTGAAGATTGATTACCAAAAATAAAAAAATGAAATGGAAATAAATTTAAAAAAAAAGGAAAGTCAAAGAATATAAATGGAAGAATCCCATGATCATGGGATCAATAAAGGGTCTTTGATTTATTTTCTTTAAAAATATATATATATATATGATGATAAAAAAGATATAAAAGAGAGAGCCACGGAACCTAAAGGGGGGGACAAAAAAGTAGAGGAACAAAAAAAACACCCTGGCCGCCTTTACTGTGATCATCTCTTCACCACCATTTATTTTCATCTTCATCATTGTACTGCTGAGGACTGCGTAAAGTAAACCCACTGCACCTTTTTGCTTAAAAGCCTTCCCAACCGAGCCACCCAGATCCACATTTTTATCATCATCATCCGCTCACTGCTCACTATCCATCACCTTCACGGCGTCTTCACCAAACAGCTACTGTCCCTCATCTTCTTCAACTCAGCCTCGCCAACCACCATCATCTGTAATCCAATTTTGGTGCATTGATCCTCTGCACCTTATTGCACATCACCGAACCAAAAACCCCTGCCACTGTGCGCTGTTCACACGTCATCTCCCTGGCTACATCCAGCACCGCGCGCCCTGCTTCTTTTCTGCATATCATCGGACTGCTCCTACTTCCCACTGCCGACACAGCCCCTGTTTTCTTGCTCCACGCCTCGCCACTCCCACGCATAGTCACTACTGCTCACTCCCATTGCACCGTCCAAGTCCAAGAAAAGAAAAAGAACGTGTTCTACAAAGGAAATAAGGAAAGAGGAAAGAAGAAAAAACAAACTGGGGCTGTGCATTCTTCATTGCTGCCACTTCTCTGCTCATCGTCGTAGCCACCCTAGTCTTCTCGCTGCTGAAGCTTCATCGCACCAGCTTATACCCTTGCCCAACACATCTACTGTATTACCCTCACCAAGCCAACTTCATTCGACCAATTAAAGAAGAGAGGGACTGGACTGATTTCCAGGTTTGTTTTATTTTGGTTTTGTTTGTTTGTTAATCAATTAAATGGTTTCCACGTCAATTTAATATGCATGACTAGTTAATTAATTTAATAACTTGATAATCAATATGCTTATTAAAATATTATTGCAAGTTAATAAATTCAATTAATTAAATAATTTGCATGTGATTTAATGACTTGGTAAGATAATGATGATTTAATAGTAATTCGTTTTAAATTAATGATATGATATGTTTGCAGGATAGTGTTATGAAATGCTAACTTGGTTTGCATGAGTAATTAGGAGATGAATTTTGTATGTAGAATAAGATTTTAGAAATTTAATACGACTCTTTAGGAAGTTATAGAAAAAAATTATTTAGGTTATAAAGATAAAAATAAATAAATTTAAATAAAAATTCAAAGTTAAAAATAAAATAATAAATAATGATAAGATTTAGTGAATGAAAGATATTAAAGGTAGACATGATTTATTCCGACGATGGAACTCTTAAGGGACTGCGCTCAAGTGGTATTTTTAGAGATCTTGAGGTAAAAAATTCTATCCAAGGTCTCACCAGCTTAATGGAGGATCTGAATAGTATTTTTTTATAACAAATAATTCATGTTCATTTTAAAATATATATATATATATATAATAAATTAAGTTTATTATAAAATAACAATAAAAATAATTAGTTACAAAATTTGAAAATATATTAATGGTTTGTAACAAAATAAGGGAGGAAATAAATAAAATAACTAGAATTAGATATTAAAATAATAATGAATATGAATATGAATTACTCCAAAGATGAAATATCAAGAGAATTACGCTTAAGTGATTTTCTTGAACATTTCTAGGTTAAAAAATTCTCCCAAGGCCTCGCCAGCTTAATGGATGGTCTAAAGAGGGTTTTCGATAACAAGTGATTTATATTCAGTTTAAAAATAAAATAAGATGTATTAAAAATTAAAATTAAAATAATTAATTACAAAGGTAAAATAATAAATACAAAGAAATATTAATAATTCCATAACAATAATAAATAATAATAATGATAATAAATGATAAAATAGGATGATACTACTTATCGAGATTGAGTATTGATTATTCCGATGATAGGATTCCAAAAGGGATTATGCTTAAGTAATATTTTTGAAATCTTTAGGTTAAACAATTTCTTTCAAGATCTGACCAGCTTAATGGAAGATCTAAAAAGAATTTTGAGAAAAATAGTTCATATTCTTTCTCTAATAAAATAAATTAATAAAATTAAACATTAATAAAATAATAGAAAACAATAAAAGTAGTAAAAATGATAAGATAGCAAGAATGAATTAGATAGGAATCAAAATGGAATTTTTCATAAAACATTAAAATGAATCCAACGACGGAGCCTCTTCAAGCAAGTCACATAGTACTACTTGAATATTCTTGAGGTGAGGAGAAATTTTTAAGCTGTCCCACCAGCTTAATGGAGGATGCTTAGAAATATTTTCCAATATTTAATTATTGAACTTAAGATTAACTAAGGCAAATTTGAGATAACCTAAAGCTAGTTGGTACCATTTTAGGATGGGTGTTGTGAGGGTGCTAATCCTTCCTCACATGTAACCGTACTCCCGAACCCTAAATTTGAGATGTAGACCAATCCTTATCCATAGTTTGAATAGGTGACCAATCACACCTAGGTTGAATGGTTGGTGGCAACTCCATAGATTTTGTGTCTAGCTATTAGGTTTTTTTCTAAAACTTAATACATTATGACAACAATAACCTATGATTCCTCATATTTCATCAAAACACGTGTAGAACTTAGCTCTCAAAGGATTCTAGAGGTGGCTCCCATAGTTTCCGAAGAATCTACGCAGCACGTAGGTCCCTTAAGTTCTCTAGAGGTGGCTCACACAATACAAAGATCGAGTCTTTACCCGGGATGGCCTTTATGACACATACTTTCTACTATCTCATCGGAACTCGTGTAGCACTTAGCTCTCAAAGGATTCTAAGGTGTCTCCCATAGTTTCCAAAGAATCTATGTAGCACGTAGGTCACTTGAGTTCTCTAAAGGTAGCTCACACGGTACAAAGATCGAGTCTTTACTCGGGTTGGCCTTTATGACACATACTTTCTACTATCTCATCGGAACTCGTGTAGCACTTAGCTCTCAACGGATTCTAAAGGTGGCTCCCATAGTTTTCGAAGAATCTATGTAGCACGTAGGTCTCTTGAGTTCTCTAGAGGTGGCTCACACGGTACAAAGATCGAGTCTTTACTTGGGTTAGCCTTTATCCTAGCTTTCGACAAACATGACTAGGTACCAATTTAGGTCCATGAACTCAACATTAGGAGCTGTACATACCGCACACAAATCACATATGCATTCTCAAAGTATCACAATATGCTAACATGCTCCATCGGTGCGACTTAATTAATTCATATGCATTCTTCAAAATGCAAGCACCAAAAGTATACAATTTATACATTCAATAGCCACTACCAAACTATAACCCATAACATGCAAGTCATAAGCAAGATTTCCTTTCTAACAACTACTATTCACGATCACATTATGTCCATCTTGTATTTTACCGTACTTATTCTTATAGTCTTACCCATAATATTCTGCCAACTTGAGGTAAATTTAGATAAGTATTTTAATAAGTATTTATTCATCTCTTACGAGATGATACTAGCAAGGCTTATTTAACCCACTTACCTTATACCCTTAGCGAGTATATTCCTCGATCCTCCGAATTGGAAATTCACTCTTCCGCTCCAGTCGAAGTCACTATAATCATTCTAATACTGTCTCAATCAACTCATATCATATTAATTACCGAACTTAAAGCGCATAATTTAAAGCTACACACATATATTCAAGTTTAATATTATGCCTATAATTAAGATCTCATTGTTACTCTGAAGAGCATATATATATATTCATTCTTATATATATATATATATATATATATATATCTTTAAACCGGGATTTAATCCTTACCGTAAAAATTTATCTTATTCGATTTAGTACAAAACGTTTGCCTTAATGTTTTCAAGTAAATTCCTATACCGAAATTCCATTTCTAAATTTCTTATTTGTTAGTACTTGGACATCTATAAGTACCTAGTATATTCATATTGTATCCAAGTGCAACTATCTAAATTAAAACCAATGTTGTTCTTTCTCTTCAGACTCACGACACATAAATACACTCAATGGATGTTTATATATCCATGTATAACTACATGATCATATTAAATTCTTTATCATTATGTCCATGGAAATCTCTATCTAATATCTATATATATATGTGTGTGTGTGTGTGTGTGTGTGCGCGCGTGCATATATATCTATATATATGTGTGTGTTTATCTATATATATATATGTGTGTGTGTGTGTGTGTGTGTATTTAGCTCTATCTTGTTGATGTTTATGCACCCATACACATGTAAACATTATCTAAACATATTGTATTTAATTGTATAATTAAATCATATAATCTTTTAAAATGAAACATAACCCTCACTCTTAGAATTACCTTCAAAACCGAGTGTGATAAGTCTCTAAAATATTCACTTTTTAGAGTATTTTATTGCATCAATTTTGCTTAAATTTTGGAATTTTAATGTAATTTCCTCTCATTTTAATTAAATTGTTTTCATGTATAGGAATTTCGAAAATAATGAGAAAATCAAGAAAATGGCAAGAAAATTAAGGAAAATGGTTGGATTTGGTGTTTAACACCTTAAAATCATGACTTAGCCTTCTCCAACTTTAAACCTTATTTCTATTACCTAAAAAAAAATATATTACTTAAACCTTTAACCCTTTCCTACCATAGCCCACTTAAACACATTCTCACATATATCTCAAATACTTAGCCCACTTAACTACCCAAAATCCATAAGCTCTTAAACACTTCAAATCCAACCCAAAAAGAGGCCTTTCTTGATGCAAGCCCATAGAAGCAACCCTAACTCATACAAAGAAGAGGCTGCCGCAAGTGAGAAGGTGGCGAGGGAGAGGGCTGGTGACAGTAGCTCTTCTTCAACCGTTTACTGCATTCTCTGTACATGTTTTCCTCTAGTTTAGTAAAAGTTTTGATGTGTAGTTTTCTGCCTTAGTTTAGATTTAAAGAGAGGGTTCCCCTGTTTTTCTTTAATTTCTAGCTTTGCAAATTCTCGGTGTTATGCTTTCTTGTCTTTATGTACTTAAGTTCCTGCATTTTTTTATTAGTTGATAAATTTGGTTTTGAATAAAAAGATTTCAGTTTAATATAAGGATATTATTAGTTCATTGAGTTTAGTATTTTTACTGTCTAATAGCTCTTTTCGGTTCTTGCATTATGTTTTGATTGCTCTATTTCGTTTCTGTACCTTTTTCTTTTATGCTTCGGTGTTCTTGGTTGTTGAATGTTGCTGCAAGAGGAGGCTGGCTAGGTGACAGCCTGTTTGGTTTTCTTTTGCTGCGTTCATACTCTGTTTTAAGTTTCATTTTGCTAGCCATTTAAAGCAGTTGGTTGTGATTGAGACGCATGATGCATTACAGTTAGGAAGCTTAAGCTAGAGTCTTAACAGCTTGTTGTGGTTGAAACGCTTGTTGTGGAGTTGAAGCGTAATTGGTGTTCTAAAATGAAGCTAGCTACTGGCGTGAGCTGCGTGTAAGCAATGATCGGGCTGAAGCAGAACCGGCGCTAAGCGGAACAGCTGCCTGGTCCGATGGAGAGGAGCTGGGCATTTGCATGCTGAATCACGTGAGGACAGGGGCTGGCTGGACATGTGAAGCAGAAGCTGGAAAGAAATTGATTAGGCAAGAATGGCTGCTGTACGTGGCTAGTTTTTAGTATAAAAGACTGAATCAGGTTTAGCTTTTTATATTTTGCTAGGTTATTAGTAGTTTAGGCTAGGTCGTTATAATAGGTTAGAATATTCTATTAGGTGCTGTTAAAATTTATAGTTTAGTTAATTTAGTAAATTATAATATGTTTTTAGAAGTTTAATATAGTTAAAATAATTAGTAGGTGCATATATTTCATTTTGAATTTTTTTATTTTAGTTATGTTCTTTTAAATTCTTCTTATCTTTTTATAATTTAAAGTTATTTATTTTTATTTTTATTTTGCAACTTGATTTTTATATTATTTAAGCGTATATTTTATTTTAATAGTTAATTTAGATTAAGAACATTTTGATTAGTTTGAATAAATCTAGGTATGATCAATTTTAGTACTTGCCTAAATAACCTATACAATCCTCGTGGGAACGATACTCTACTCACTTTTTATTACTTGTGGCGACCCGTGCACTTGCTGTATAGGTCTTAGAGCGCAACAGAGTGCACCAATTTCTTAGCCCTTACTGTGTCAAGAAATCAGTTTCTTTTTCAGTCTCCAAGAAACTCATGGCTTCAGCTCATTATGTTTAGCTTAAAATTCACGTGTAAAAACCCCCATCAAATGCTTGAACAATACAGTAAAATTCCATCCTAACCTATCAATGCCTTTCTATTCATAATGGAAAATATTGAATTTTGATTAATGCACCGTCAATTTTATATGTAATCTGACTTAATTCCCTATCCAGAAGTATAAAGCCCATTTTCTAGTTCATTCCATGTTGTTTCTCATAATTTTCCAAAGTTCAGCCCAATTCTGACCTATATTACATGATGGTTTTCTGACCTTTGTGTATTAAATTTTATATTACTAATTGTAGGGATATCCAAAATTATGAATCTTAAAACCATATGAATCTTAATCCAATTCCCTATTTAGAATAGCAAGTTTCACAATTTCATCATTTCAAAATTATTTTTAATAATTCCTCAGATTTGCCCTGTTTCTAGATGCATTCTGGCAGATTGTCTACTGACTTCTATGTACAAATTGAGCCATATCTCAAGATAAGGTTGTCCAAATTGTGCAAACTCAAAACCATATTATTCTTAACTCATTTAAATTTCTAGAAACATAAATTTTGCAATCAAACTCCACTACCTTTCTGGAAATGTAAGGCTTGAAACCTAACTCAATTTAGGCTATTTTCTATAATTTTTCAAAGTTAAGACTGGAATTCACGTTTTTCTGACAGAGTACCCTGTACTCATTTGTACATATCTCAAGTTATAGAAATCCAAATCAAGCAATTCCAAAACTGACTTTCTCCTAACTTAAAAGGCTATCCACAATAATTTTTTCAGAATTTTTCTCCTTATATAGCAATTAAACTGAATGTTTTAATTGCAACCCAAAACAAAACATAGATTTCTAGATTTGAACATCAAGTTGGAATTTAATCAATCCTTCATCCATAGAGTGCCCATTTGATTCAATATATCATAATTTTATTTTCATACTTAATAAATAAACATTGTAAAGTTAGAAGAATATTTCATTTACCCAAATTTTCCAGTAGCTCTTCCTTCTCTCCTTAGGTTCTAGCCTTTCCTTTTCCCTTCGGTTGCTCTTTCTTTTCTTCCTTTCCTTTCCTCTTGGCTACAGCTTTCCCCTTCCTTCTTTTCTGGTTCACGTCCCTGCCTCCCTTCTCAGCTTACAGTTTCTTTTCTTTTCTTTTCAAAGCTTCTTTTGAAAAGATTTTGGTTGATGCCGATGGGCGAGGTTAGTGGGGTTTGATGGGAGAAAGTCCCATCAAACTCCACTAACAATTTATTTATTAATTTACTATATATTTTTATCAATCTTGGATTTTTATTTTTTTATATTTTTATTCTTATTTCAAATATCAACATCCATATTATTTTTTTTAATTATCTTTACTTAATAATATATATTTATATATATTTATACATATATATCTAATGTGTGTGTATATATATATATTTATCTTGTTATATTACTTATATGAAGTAGGCATTTGTACCTATATTTTAAACATTAATATATACTATTTACATACACCTATTTATATACATATGCATATTTTCACATGTTCATGTCCAATGCATTTTTTTTATAGGTAACTCTGTGTGTGTGTGTGTATATATATATTCCTCCTTCATTTTAAAATTTATATATATATATATATATATATATATATATCTATATATATACACATTTAATATTCAATATGTACATATGTATTTCTTTTTATTTTGAACTATTTTAATTATCCAAGTGTACTACATTTCCTTTAGTATACTTGTGTCCTTGTTTTATTAAAAAAATATACTTATATACTGTGGAATACATGTATCTCTTTGCTATCATACATCTCTTGAACTCATTATTAGATTTTCTAATTTATCTCAAGGTATTAATCCTTTATTGCTAAATTTACTATACTTGTAACTTCATTCTTATTACTTGAAATAATGAAATTACAAGGTGCATCATAGTACTCAATGTCGTAACGACTTCGCGCTCGACGATTTTTGAAAAACGTTTAAAAAACAATGGGAGTCACCACCAATCTTTTTTTTTACTAGGTGTGATTGGTCACCTAAAAATATTTATCTTTTTAACAAAATCTCAAAATTAATTAAGTTTTATTAAAAAGATAATTTTTGGTCTGCGAAAACAAAATCGGGTTCGGAAGTACAGTTACGCGTGGGGAAGGATTAGCACCCCTACGAACGGTAATAAAATAATCATGTGTTACCCTTTAATTTTAATAAAATGGTCTTAAATTAATATTTAAAAATAATTCTTATTTTATTGCAATCTTTTTATTCAAAAATCATTTTTTATTTGTAAATTTATTTTGTTTTATTTTAAAAAGTTAAATTTTATTTTTTGAAAGTAAATGCGAACCTTTTTGTATTGAATAATTAAATCAAATACTCCAATACTTCTGGCAGCATTTGAAATAATTTTTCTCACCTAGAGATTTCTTAAGAATCACTACTTGTGACTTCTATATAATCTCATCCTCGAAAAATTCACACTTGCTTCGAAAATTATTATGAATGCACATGATGCAAACAAATAAAAATGATGCAAATGAATTTTTAATTTTGAATTTCATTATTTATTTGTTGATTTATTTAGATTTCTTTTTCTTTTTAAGCTTATTCAATTTTCATTTTTTTATAAAATTAAATTATTTAAAAATCATACTAAATATTCCAATACTTTTGGCAACATTTAGTACGACTCTTCTCACCTAGGGATCAGCTAGGAATCACTACTTGTGACTTCCGTAGCATCCCATCATCGGACTTCATTTAATTTAATTTAAATTTTATTATTTATTTCCTTTTTCTATTTTCTTTTAAAAAATATTTATTTTTATGTTTAACAAAAAATTAAATTATTGAAAAATCATACTAAATATTCCAATACTTTTGGCAACATTTAGTACGACTCTTCTCACCTAGGGATCAGTTAGGAATCACTACTTGTGACTTCCGTAACATTCCATCATCGGACGAATTTAATTAAATTTAAATTTTATTATTAATTTTAAAAGAACTTATTTTATTTTTATTTTAATAAAAATTTAAATTATTGAAAAATCATACTAAATATTCCAATACTTTTGGAAACATTTAGTACAACTCTTCTCACCTAGGGATCAGCTAGGAATCACTACTTGTGACTTCCGTAACATCCCATCATCGGAAGAATTTAATTAAATTTAAATTTTATTATTAATTTTAAAAGAACTTATTTTATTTTTATTTTAATAAAAATTTAAATTATTGAAAAATCATACTAAATATTCCAATACTTTTGGCAACATTTAGTACAACTCTTCTCACCTAGGGATCAGCTAGGAATCACTACTTGTGACTTCCGTAACATTCCATCATCGGACGAATTTAATTAAATTTAAATTTTATTATTAATTTTAAAAGAACTTATTTTATTTTTATTTTAATAAAAATTTAAATTATTGAAAAATCATACTAAATATTCCAATACTTTTGGCAACATTTAGTACAACTCTTATCACCTAGGGATTAGCTAGGAATCACTACTTATGACTTCCGTAAGATCCTATCATCGGAAAATTCATTCAATTTACATTAATTTTATTATTTAGATTTTATTATTTTTAAATACATTTTCTAATCAATAATAGTAATTAATGAAAATAAAAATAAAAGAAAATTTTTCAAAAACTTTTATTTTACCACATGCATTGATAATAATAACAACAATAATGAAAACAACAACAATAACAATAATGATGATGATGATGATGATGATGATGATGATGATGATGATGATGATGATGATGATGATGATAATAATAATAATAATAATAATAATAATAATAATAATAATAATAATAATCAAAATAATCAAAATAAAAAATTACTAAATTAAAAGAAACCAAAATTACTAAATTACCTAAATGATTTTTGGGCTTGGACCCAAAGAAAAACCTTTCAAAACAGCCCAAGAAAATTGAGCCCAAAAGCACTTGGAGTGGGCCTAAATTTGAAGGCCCAAACAGGCCACGGATGGGCCAGATGCTGCTGGGCCGGACACGGGTCGGATCGGGTCGAGTCGACTGGTCAGAAGCGCGCGGATCTTCTTCCCGAGTCGGGCGCGCGGATCCCGGGTCGGATCCCAGGTCCACTCGCGGGTCAGACCTCTTCTATAAAACCCCCCTTTTTTTTCTTTCTTCACTTTTTCCTTCTTTTCTCTAAAAAAAAAACCAGAGCCTTCAAAGGCTCTCTGCCGGGGCGATTCCCGGCCGTCGCTAGGTCCGTCGTCAGCCGCCGTCGGTCGCCGTAGTCCGGTAGCCGGCAGACTCTCGAAACCTCAAAAATTCTTCTCCTTTCTCCCTCTACCCAGATCTGAACTCTAATCCACCCAAAAATTTCCCTAATCCCGTAGATTTGGCCTCACCGAAACCCTCCTTCCTCTTTTGTTTTTGTTTTTTGTTGATGGTTGCTGGTTCCAAATCTTCTTGGTTTTATGTTGTTGTTGTTTTTTCTTTTTGTTTGCAGGTATCCGAGAATCGATTTTCCACGGTTTGGGCTTTAGATCTGGGTTTTGAGGGTTCTCGGGTTTAGGGGTTTTGGGTTGTTGGTGGTTGTGGGGTTGTGTTTGGATTTTTGTGGTGAAGGCTGCTGGGTGATGGTGGTGGTGTCTCTGCGTTGGGGCTGAGCTATCTGGGATGGCTTTTGGGTAGTAGGGAATGGCGGGAGGTTTGAGGGCTAGAGGGTTTTCTGTTCGGGGTTTGGGTAGTGAAGATGGGTCTTCTCCCTGGTTGCCGGTAGTGTTGAAGGTATTTGTGGAGTTTTTGTGTCTCGGGTTGGTGGAGATGGGATGGCTGGTAGGAGTAGCTGGTGAATTGGCAGCCTCCGGAGAGGCCATAGCACGGCACCAGTTCTTTCCTTCCCTTTTTTTTTATTTTTAATTTTTAATTTTTAATTATTTTTTTCATTTTTTTGTCATTTTTTATTCTTTTAATTAATTAATTAATTTGAAAATAAAATATAAAGAAAAACTCGGACAAAATTAGGTGTCTACAGCTGCCCCTCTTTGCTCATTGCTGAGGATCAGGAATAGAGCAAAGACAATAGACAACAATTTTGTCCGACTTAAGACCTAATCCGCCTCTTTTTTTTTTGCTATTCCTACAACAGGGGCATTGGAATTTTAAATTCCTCCTTGGAATGTGCTCATCTTGTAACAGAGGCAATGAAACTTTAAATTTTTCTTCTAAAATGTGCTCCTCTTGCAGCAGAGGCAATGAAACTTTTAAAATTCCTTTTTTTTTTTTGAAATGTGCTCCTCTTGCAGCAGAGGCGGTGAAACTTTAAATTCTTTTTCTGAAATGTGCTCCTCTTGCAGCAGAGGCGATGAAACTTTAAATGTCTTTTCTGAAAATGTGCTCCTCTTGCAGTAGAGGCGATGAAACTTTAAATTCTTTTTCTGAAAATGTGCTCCTCTTGCAGCAGAGGCGATGAAACTTTAAAGAGATATGATTGCGCCCGGAGGACTTGGAAATCATTTCCTACCTTGAAAATCACACATCCATTTAATTAGGTTCAAAAGTTTGGTGCTAGTTGAACTGGGCTTAAAATCTCATCTAATAATGTGCCGATTTCGCTGGGCTTAATACCACACAACGGTGCCAACTACATCGGGCTTAAACATCATCTAGGTGCCAGCTACGTTGGGCTTAAATTCATCTTGGTGCCAACTTTACTGGGCTTAAATTCATCTTGAATTATGTGCCGATTTCATTAGGCTTAATATCACACAACGGTGCCAACTACATCAGGCTTAAACTTCATCTAGGTGCCAGCTACGTTGGACTTAAATTTTCAAATTGGGTGCCAACTTTACTAGGCTTAACAATCTCCTCTAATTATGTGCCGATTTCATTGGGCTTAATACCACACAACGGTGCCAACTACATCTGGCTTAAACTTCATCTAGGTGCCAGCTACGTTGGGCTTAAATTCATCTTGGGTGCCAACTTTTCTGGGCTTAACAATCTCCTCTAATTATGTGTCGATTTCATTGGGCTTAATACCACACAACTGTGCCAACTACATCTGGCTTAAACTTCATCTAGGTGCCAACTACGTTGGGCTTAAATTCATCTTGGGTGCCAACTTTACTGGGCTTAACAATCTCCTCTAATTATGTGTCGATTTCATTGGGCTTAATACCACACAACGGTGCCAACTACATTTGGCTTAAACTTCATCTAGGTGCCAGCTACGTTGGGCTTAAATTCATCTTGGGTGCCAACTTTACTGGGCTTAACAATCTCCTCTAATTATGTGTCGATTTCATTGGGCTTAATACCACACAACGGTGCCAACTACATCTGGCTTAAACTTCATCTAGGTGCCAGCTACGTTAGGCTTAAATTCATCTTGGGTGCCAACTTTACTGGGCTTAAAAATCATCTAGGTGCTAACTTTATTGAGCTTAAACTTTCAACTGTGCCAACTACGTTGGGCTTAAATTTCATCTAATTATGTGCCCACTTTACTGGGCTTGTGCTTTCAACTAATTATATGCCGATTTCGCTGGGCTTAATACCACATAAAGGTGCCAACTAAATCGGGATTAGACATCTTTTAGGTGCCAGCTACGTTCGGCTTATATTCTCTTCTTGAGTGCCAACTTTACTGGGCTTGAACTTTCAATGGTGCCAACCACGTTGGGCTTAAAAATCTCATCTAACTATATGCCGATTTTGTTGGGCTTAATACCACACAACGGTGCCAACTAAATCGGGCTTAGACATCTTTTAGGTGCCAGCTACGTTGGGCTTAAATTCATCTTGGGTGCCGACTTTACTGGGCTTAACAATCTCCTCTAATTATGTGCCGATTTCATTGGGCTTAATACCACACAACGGTGCCAACTACATCGGGCTTAAACATCATTTAGGTGCCAGCTACGTTAGGCTTAAATTCATCTTGGGTGCCAACTTTACTGGGCTTAACAATCTCCTCTAATTATGTGTCGATTTCATTGGGCTTAATACCACACAACTGTGCCAACTACATCTGGCTTAAACTTCATCTAGGTGCCAACTACGTTGGGCTTAAATTCATCTTGGGTGCCAACTTTACTGGGCTTAACAATCTCCTCTAATTATGTGTCGATTTCATTGGGCTTAATACCACACAACGGTGCCAACTACATCTGGCTTAAACTTCATCTAGGTGCCAGCTACGTTGGGCTTAAATTCATCTTGGGTGCCAACTTTACTGGGCTTAACAATCTCCTCTAATTATGTGTCGATTTCATTGGGCTTAATACCACACAACGGTGCCAACTACATCTGGCTTAAACTTCATCTAGGTGCCAGCTACGTTAGGCTTAAATTCATCTTGGGTGCCAACTTTACTGGGCTTAAAAATCATCTAGGTGCTAACTTTATTGAGCTTAAACTTTCAACTGTGCCAACTACGTTGGGCTTAAATTTCATCTAATTATGTGCCCACTTTACTGGGCTTGTGCTTTCAACTAATTATATGCCGATTTCGCTGGGCTTAATACCACATAAAGGTGCCAACTAAATCGGGATTAGACATCTTTTAGGTGCCAGCTACGTTCGGCTTATATTCTCTTCTTGAGTGCCAACTTTACTGGGCTTGAACTTTCAATGGTGCCAACCACGTTGGGCTTAAAAATCTCATCTAACTATATGCCGATTTTGTTGGGCTTAATACCACACAACGGTGCCAACTAAATCGGGCTTAGACATCTTTTAGGTGCCAGCTACGTTGGGCTTAAATTCATCTTGGGTGCCGACTTTACTGGGCTTAACAATCTCCTCTAATTATGTGCCGATTTCATTGGGCTTAATACCACACAACGGTGCCAACTACATCGGGCTTAAACATCATTTAGGTGCCAGCTACGTTAGGCTTAAATTCATCTTGGGTGCCAACTTTACTGGGCTTAACAATCTCCTCTAATTATTTGCCGATTTCATTGGGCTTAATACCACACAACGGTGCCAACTACATCGGGCTTAGACATCATCTAGGTGCCAACTACGTTGGGCTTAAATTCATCTTGGGTGCCAACTTTACTGGGCTTAGACATCATTTAAGTGCCAGCTACGTTGGGCTTAAAAATCTCGGGTGCCAACTTTACTGGGCTTAGAAATCTCATCTAATTATATACCGATTTTGTTGGGCTTAATAACACACAACGGTGCCAACTACATCTGGCTTAAACTTCATCTAGGTGCCAACTCCGTTGGGCTTAAATTTCATCTTTGGTGCCAACTTTACTGGGCTTAGAAATCTATCAAGATTGCAATTATTTTTCAAAGATTCTTGATTCTGCAGTTTCCTTTATCAATTCTTTACTATCTCATCTCAAGTTTTTTTTTTTTTCAAATTCTCAAAATTTTGAAACTTTCCATTTTATTTCTCATATTCTCAAAATTCCATTAAACTCATCTCATTTTCTCTTTTTTTGTTTGACTTTTATTCTCCTTGCTATTTATTTCCTTTGTTCTCTTAAAATAAAAAAAAAGTATCTCTCTTTTTTTTTTTTGCTTTTCAAGCTACATTTTGATATTCTTGTCATTTTCAAAAAGAAACTTCTCTCTTTCACACAAACTTTTCTTTTCCTTTTTTCAATTTTCATTTTCTTTTCTCATACACAAAACTCCTATTTTCCCTTTCTTTTTTTTTTCAATATTGACAAATGCAATGATTGATGATGCAAATGCAATTTTATTTCAATGAATGATCAGCTATTGTGATGCCAATGCAAACAACTTTTGTCCAAATGCAAATTCAAATGTCTCATGAAAATGCCAATTTGCACTATAAAGATGCAAACACAATGATCCAAGAATTTTCTATTTGATCCCTTTGTCAACAAAATTCTTTATTCCATGAAGTTCTATTCTTCTTCAGGAGTTGCCCCAATCATCACATTTCGTTTTACTATTATTTTGAAACACTATCCAAATTTTCCTTAATGAGAATTGCCCCAAGAAGGCACAAGAAGTTTATTGCCCCACCATAATTATCAAATTTCTCCCTCGTTTTCACTGGAAATACTAAAAAAATCGAACAAAATTGCCCCAAAGAATCACAAGGAGCTTATTATTTCCTGTAAAACAACCTTTCCATTTTTCATTTGAGGGATATAAATGATTTCATTATTCAAAATTGTTTATCCTGTCAAAACTTTTCAATTTACATATTACCTCATATTCTAGTCAAAGGAAGTTGAACCTAAGACCCATAGTTATACAATATATTTAACATTCAACTCTTTTAAAAATTGGTGATCACTATTTGGATGCATATGGAGGAAAATGGTAGGTTATTCTCATCAACTCAATTGAGTGAGTTCACACACCAAGGTTTTGGTTTGGGAAGGATAGCTGCCAGTTGATGAGAAAAGGGATGGGTGTCCCTTCATCTAGGCTCACAAAAGAAAGTGTAAATTATTTTAAAAACACTAGATTCCTTGAAATGATTTTTTTTTGTGAAAAGATCCATTTTAAAGTGCAGTCAAAACTGACACTCTTTTAGTTTTCAAATAAGGTATTTTGATATTTGTCAGGACTAGCTATGATGGGCTCAAATTTTTGGCATGTTATTTTGGGAGAAGACAAAAGCTTCAATCTTGGTACCGATCCTTTTAATGGCTCTCAAAAGGGCATTCTTGGATATTTTGATGGTTTGGGATGCTTACTGGTTGCTTTAAAATGACTTTCTCAATGCCGCTTTTGTTGTGGTATTACCAACACCATGAATGATCTCGAAGAATTCTCACTTTTGCTCTAGACTGCCCCTTTTGGGGTTTTCACCCTAAAGCCTCATTCTTTCATTTTTTTTGTGATTGTTTCATCATGCACTTAGGAATTCAAAATTCATTTGAAATGAGTATAAAGGTTCTCAAAGGACAATATTGGCAAAAAATGAGATAAGTACCTCATAGGTTTTATGACTCTTCAAGGAACAATCTCTTCAGTTTAAGTATCCAAGTTTGATCAAAATGGACTTTCTAAGGTATGTAATGTAGGCCAAGTTTCAGGGTTTTGAAAGAATGGATAAAAAGGCCTAAAAATGTGTTTGAAGGTGATCAAACCAAGGATCATTTAATATGATTGAAAGATTCGCTTTAAGACTTTTTCACTATCAAGTCTCACCTTTCATCATTTTATTTCTCCATTTCTCTATTTTTGATCCAAAATTATTGGAAATCAATTTAATTCAAACTTGCTCCTCATCATAATAATCTTCTTTTTTCATCTGGAAACTGGGGCTGGATCATTCATGTTCTTCGAAAAGATCTTTTTTTTTTTTGCACTTGCACTTGCCCCTTAATGTGGAGGGTGATCCTTGATTAGGGTTAATTTAGAAAGAGTTCATCAAGCTCAAAGGGGTCAGCAAATAGATAAATTTATAAATTTTTGAATGGATGACGAAAGATGGCCATTTGTCATTCCAAACATGGCCGCTTAAATTAAAGAGTTATTCCTTGAATCAAAAAAGGTAAAAAAACCTTATTTTTATGTTTTCTTTTTTCATTCATTCATTTTTTTTTTTTAGATTGGGCTTCCTGGACTTTTTTGCTTTTTTCTTTTTCTTCTTTTTTTTTTGAAAGGATTTTTCTTTATTGTTTGGAATCATCCAAATATCTTAAGTGCATGATGTCACAATCAATTTTCTTTTTATTTTTTTCTTTTTCTTTTTTTTTTAGAATGTCTTGCACCCCATGCATCAATCTTTCCATGGCAACGATGCAAATCCATAGATAATGCCTCATAGACCAATGAATATCATGTTGGAGCATTTCATTTTGACCATATGTTACTCGTAGTATCTCTACCGAGAGAAAAGGGAAGAAATACTATGGTATTTGGGATGTTTTAAAGGCTTAAGGCACTTTATTTACCGTATCTTTTTTTTGCATGCTTCAAGCAACAGGTCGAAAAGGCTAGCCAAGGAATTTAGGACCCATGGTTTTTTCAAAGAAGTTTGGATGATTTTAGCATAATCTTGACAATTATTAAACTACCAAAGTCTGAATCTAAAAGAGTGTCATTTATTTGATCATTAAGGAATCCTGACAAAAAGGTTTTAACAAACAAATCATTTTATTAGCCTAGATAAAGGTCATCTTTCCTCAAAATCTCACCATGACTAAGTGAAAAATAAAGGTCCATGAAGTTCCAACTTGTGATTTTGAAAGAAAGAAATTGTTTGAAGAGAATGTATTTGTTGGAATAACGATCACCAATTCTCTAGAGAGTTTGTTATGTCCTCTTCTTTTATTTTTTCTTTTGTGGCAATTATAAGGGCTCTTATTAAAGAAATGCCCAATTACCATTTTTTCATTTTTTGTTTTTTTTTAAACCTTAAAAGCACAATTTAAAAGAAGTTTAAAAATTTCGAATATGAATATTTACAGATTTATGAAATACTTGGTCAAATCTAGTTCACATCCTTAGAAGTAATGTTGGAATAAAAAATATGTACAACGCATAAACAAAAGTTTCCCATTGGAACACATGTTATCCCTTGGACCACTGATCCTTAGGTCTTTCTCCCTTGATGATGATAGCCATAGACAAGTTCCTTGAATTTCATTGGATCTGCATCAATCAAAGCTTACACCTTATCCTTAAATGCAGTACAATTTTCAATGGAATGTCCTTCGATCGCATCATGGTAGTCACATTTGGTGTTGGGGTCATACCATTGTTGGTAAGGAGGTTTTCTAGGTTTGGCGTGAACAGTGGAAATCTTGTAACTTTGGACAAGGAGTGGGAACAAGTCTGTATAGGACATTGGGATTGAATGGTACAATTTAGCCCTTTTTCTCATCTTGGTCTCAGGATAGTCAAGATCAATCTCATGGTCATTTGGTAAAATGCGCTTCTGAGGTAGAGGGGCTTGTGCACAGGGCATTGAGGTGTTAGGATAACGTGGCTGTGACAACTTGTGGGGATAAGATATCGAAGTGTAAGGATAAAAAGGTTGTAGCAAAGGGTGAGAATGGCTGTTGAAGGGTCCTTTCATCACATTGAATTTCCTCTTGTCAGATCGTTCAATAGTTGCTTCTTGAACTTGCTCAGTAAAGGTGTCCCATCCTTCTCACCATAATTCCTTGTACTAGTATCTGCAATCTTCCCTTTTCTTATCCCATCTTCAATTCTACCCACAGAAAATAACAAATCTGCAAAGTCTGAAAAAATATTGCCAATCAACTTGTCGTAATATGGAGAAGGGAGAGTATCTACAAACAGAGAGTTCATTTCTCTATTTGTAAGTGGTGGTCGAACTTGTGATGCCAGTTCTTTCCACCTAAGAGCATGTTCTTTGTAGCTTTCATTCAAGTTCTTTCTCATGATTTGGAGGGTTAAACGATCTGGAGCTATCTCCATCAAATGTCTATATTGGTCTAAAAATGCTTGAGACAGATCCCTCCATCTATGAATTTGGCTTCTTTTCAACTTAAAATACCAATTAGCTGCTGCCCCTATCAAACTTCTTGAAATATGTGAATAAGCAGCTTTTCATCATGAGCATGCCCAATCATCTTGTGACAATATGTGGCTAAATGTGTTTTATGGCATTTAGTCCCATCATACTTTTCAAAATTTGGGACTTTGAATTTTGGTGGGATGACCACATCAGGCACCAAGCAATACTCCTTTGGATCATAAAGTTCATTCCTTCCTTCAATTGCTTGAATTCTTTCTTCCAAGAGGTTATACCTTCTTTCTGTAACTGGACCCCAAGCCATTTTTGATGGATTTTCATTTGAAGGTCTTGACTTAAGGACAGTAATAGGATTGGGAAACTTTGCCTTTCGACCAAGAATCGATTGAAAATTCGCATTGCCAGAGGTTTGCCCCTGAAAGTTCCCTTTTGGGTTGTCATGCGTTTGAACTTGATGATTATTCCCCTGCACGAGACTCCCTTCCACATTCTTCTTCATTTCTAGGATACCCTTAATTTCTTGCATCATTCGAGAGAGCTGTTCCTTTATCTCATTTTGGTCTTGTTCCACTTTGTCCATTCGGGTTACTTGATCATCTTCCATGTTGAACCACTTTATAAAGACTAGAATCAACCTTCCAAGGGAATTTAACAAAATGTGAAGGTTATTGGACTCTTTTGAACATAAGCCTAATCAAACATAATGCATACATGTCAATGGATGCATGGATGCAATGATGGATGATGTGAGATGACATAAAATGCAAAATAGGTTTACTAAATTTATTTTCATATGCACATTGCCCAAATGATTATCAAAAAGTGATACCTCTCTTTTGATTGCAATTTGCACTCATTATTATCACTAGGCAACTCTCTTAACCCTTTTTTTTTTCTTTTTCTTTTCTTCTTTTTTCTTCTTTTTTTTTATTTATATTCTATAAGATACTACATCTTTTCTACTCTCTCTTTTTTTCTTTTCTTTTTCCTTCCTTCTAACCTAATGAATTTTCTCCTAAAATCAAGATTTTTTTTTATTCTTTCATTTTTATGACATTCTCCTTTTTTTTTAATCTCTCTTTTTTTTTCAAAAAAAAAAGAACACATTCTCCCTTTTTTTTGATTTTTCTCAAGAGTTTTTTTTCAAGAATAATAAAGAATAAAGAAATTTTTTAATTGAAAAAAACCTAATTGAATTTCTTCTTATTATCTTTAATGAAAGAGGCTAAAAAAAAAATTTTTTTTTTCAACCATTTTTCTAACAAATTATTTCATTTTTTATTATAAAAAGAAAAATTTATGCATTTTTTTATCATTTCATGTTTTCCTTTTAAAGAAAGAAAAGTGAAAGAAATTAAAACCTTTTTTATTTTTATATATAAAAACATGTTGTAACCAAACATACACAAAACTTCTTTTTCTTCCTCTTGCTTTGGAGAATGTATTTTTATTAGTTCCTATTTTTATGAACTTATTTTCAGAAAATTCCTCCTTAAAAAAAATAAAGAATGAAGAATTATTCGCATCTTTAAAAGAAAAGTTACATATTTGTTTTATTACTTTTATCACACATCTTTATTTTCTTCAAAAATAAGTGGATTTTTTTTTTACAAGATCTTTTCCAAAGAAAATATATTTTTTCATTTTTATTTCTCAAAGAAATTTTTTTTTTTAGGAAAAATCAAAGACTTAAGTTATATACAATTCAACCCAAAATCAATAGTACCTTTATTATAGATATGAGAAAAGTGTCGAATAGTGTCCCCTCGTGTCCTAATTTTGGGATAATTTCTACAAAAATGGGTCATTGCTCTACCTAAGGCTGGCCTTTTAGGTTTTTCTATATGCTGGGTTGGGATATAAAGATCTAAAGGTTCTCAAATTATACCTTATTATCATCCACACTGGACTAGTAAGATTTAATTTGAGTGGGAGTATTTCACTTGCCATTGCGGGAGGTGATTACCTCACGAGAGCAAAGGTACTCTACTCCCTCCTAAGGAGGACGGAACCCGGGTACAGAGTTCATGTTATGCAAATGGACGTGCAAGTGTGTGCATGAGGGAACATGTCAGACTCAAATTAAATTATTATCTCTATCCTAAATGCCTCAACAATTTATTAATAACAAGTATATACAAATATAAAACATAAAATAAATAACATAAAATGCAAATGCAAACAAAATCATTTTCAAAATCTAAGTGAATTAAGTTTAAATATCATTCAAGACTATTAAATTAAAACTTTGGATAACATATGATTAATAGATGGCTTGACCCTAAAAAAAACGTCCCCAGTGGAGTCGCCAAGCTATCGTAACAGCTTCGCGCTCGACGATTTTTGAAAAACGTTTAAAAAACAATGGGAGTCGCCACCAATCTTTTTTTTTACTAGGTGTGATTGGTCACCTAAAAATATTTATCTTTTTAACAAAATCTCAAAATTAATTAAGTTTTATTAAAAATATAATTTTTGGTCTGCGAAAACAAAATCGGGTCCGGGAGTACGATTACGCGTGGGGAAGGATTAGCACCCCCACGACCCCTGTTAAAAACGGTACCATAATAATCATGTGTTACCCTTTAATTTTAATAAAATGGTCTTAAATTAATATTTAAAAATAATTCTTATTTTATTGCATTCTTTTTATTCAAAAATCATTTTTTATTTGTAAATTTATTTTGTTTTATTTTAAAAAGTTAAATTTTATTTTTCGAAAGTAAATGTGAACCTTTTGTATTGAATAATTAAATCAAATACTCCAATACTTTTGGCAGCATTTGAAATAATTTTTCTCACCTAGATATTTCTTAAGAATCACTACTTGTGACTTCTATATAATCTGATCCTCGAAAAATTCACACTTGCTTCGAAAATTATTATGAATGCACATGATGCAAACAAATAAAAATGATGCAAATGAATTTTTAATTTTGAATTTCATTATTTATTTGTTGATTTATTTATATTTCTTTTTCTTTTTAAGCTTATTCATTTTCATTTTTATAAAAAATTAAATTATTGAAAAATCATACTAAATATTCCAATACTTTTGGCAACATTTAGTACGACTCTTCTCACCTAGGGATCAGCTAGGAATCACTACTTGTGACTTCCGTAGCATCCCATCATCGGACTTCATTTAATTTAATTTAAATTTTATTATTTATTTCCTTTTTCTATTTTCTTTTAAAAAATATTTATTTTAATGTTTAACAAAAAATTAAATTATTGAAAAATCATACTAAATATTCCAATACTTTTGGCAACATTTAGTACGACTCTTCTCACCTAGGGATCAGTTAGGAATCACTACTTGTGACTTCCGTAACATCCCATCATCGGACGAATTTAATTAAATTTAAATTTTATTATTAATTTTAAAAGAACTTATTTTATTTTTATTTTAATAAAAATTTAAATTATTGAAAAATCATACTAAATATTCCAATACTTTTGGCAACATTTAGTACAACTCTTCTCACCTAGGGATCAGCTAGGAATCACTACTTGTGACTTCCGTAACATCCCATCATCGGAAGAATTTAATTAAATTTAAATTTTATTATTAATTTTAAAAGAACTTATTTTATTTTTATTTTAATAAAAATTTAAATTATTGAAAAATCATACTAAATATTCCAATACTTTTGGCAACATTTAGTACAACTCTTCTCACCTAGGGATCAGCTAGGAATCACTACTTGTGACTTCCGTAACATCCCGTCATCAGACGAATTTAATTAAATTTAAATTTTATTATTAATTTTAAAAGAACTTATTTTATTTTTATTTTAATAAAAATTTAAATTATTGAAAAATCATACTAAATATTCCAATACTTTTGGCAACATTTAGTATAACTCTTCTCACCTAGGGATCAGCTAGGAATCACTACTTGTGACTTCCGTAACATCCCATCACCGGAAATTCATTCAATTAATATTAATTTTATTATTTAGATTTTATTACTTTTAAATATGTTTTCTAATCAATAATAGTAATTAATGAAAATACAAAGAAAAGAAAATTTTTCAAAAACTTTTATTTTACCACATGCATTGATAATAACAACAACAATAATGAAAACAACAACAATAACAATAATAATAATGATAAAAAATAAAAAATAATAATAATAATAATAAAAATAAAAATTACTAAATTAAAAGAAACCAAAGTTACTAAATTACCTAAATGATTTTTGGGCTTGGACCCAAAGAAAACCTTTCAAAACAGCCTAAGAAAATTAAGCCCACACTTGGAGTGGGCCCAAATTTGAAGGCCTAAACAGGCCACGATGGGCCGGATGCTGTTGGGTCGGACACGGGTCGGATCGGGTTGGGTCGGCTTGTCAGAGGCGCGTGGATCTTCTTCCCGGGTCGGGCGCGCTGATCCCGGGTCCACGCGCAGGTCAGCCCTCTTCTATAAAAACCTTTTTTTTCTTTCTTCACTTTTTCCTTCTTTTCTCTAAAAAAAAAAACCAGAGCCTTCGAAGGCTCTCTGCCGGGGCGATTCCCGACCGCCGCTGGGTCCGCCGTCAGTCGCCGTCGGTCGCCGTACTCCGGTAGAGGCGGTACTCTCGAAACCTCAAAAATTCTTCTCCTTTCTCCCTCTACCCAGATCTGAACTCTAATCCACCCAAAAATTTCCCTAACCCCGTAGATCTGGCCTCACTGAAACCCTCCTTCCTCTTTTGTTTTTTTTTTTTATGGTTGCTGGTTCCAAATCTTCTTGGTTTTGTGTTGTTGTTGTTTTTTCTTTTTGTTTGCAGGTAACCGAGAATCGATTTTCCACGATTGGGGCTTTAGATCAGGGTTTTGGGGGTTCTCGGGTTTAGGGGTTTTGGGTTGTTGGTGGTTGTGGGGTTGTGTTTGGATTTTTGTGGTAAAGGCTGCTGGGTGATGGTGGTGGTGTCTCGGCGTTGGGGCTGAGCTATCTGGGATGGCTTTTGGGTAGTGGGGAATGGCGGGAGGTTTGATGGCTAGAGGGTCTTCTGTTCGGGGTTTGGGTAGTGAAGATGGGTCTTCTCCCTGGTTGCCGGTAGTGTTGAAGGTATTTGTGGAGTTTTTGTGTCTCAGGTTGGTGGAGATGGGGTGGCTGGCAGGAGTAACTGGTGAATTGACAGCCTCCGGAGAGGCCATGGCAGGGACTGGTGCCGTGCACGGCACCAGTTCTTTCCTTCCCCTTTTTTTATTTTTAATTTTCAATTTTTAATTATTTTTTGTCATTTTTTATTCTTTTAATTAATTAATTAATTTGAAAATAAAATATAAAGAAAAACTCGGACAAAATTAGGTGTCTACACTCAACTTATTCTATGTCTCTTATTTATTCACTAATTACATATGTGTTTGTTATCTAATGTCAACTCCTATCTTTCTAGTTTTTAATGCTGCTACAACTTATATCTAGAAAGCTTATTCTAGGTAGGTTAGTAGTTAGAGATTAGTTAAAGAGCTTATTTTAACTAATGACTCAGTAAGGGAAGATGGTGTAACAGAGCTTGTTATTATTCTACGGTTGACTGTTTAATTGACAATAATATCTTGTAATCAATTATCAACATTGAAATCTAAGAATAATTAATTGCCTTGTAACTGAAGCTTTTTGATATTTAATAATCCTTGCTTTCTCTATTTTAGGCATAGCTTACAAAACCCAAAAATTTTCTAAAACCCAAAAATTTCTTTTCCTAAACCCTAAAATTGGATTTTTAATTTAATAATTAACTTAAATAATTTAGTCTCTGTGGGTTCGACCTTTACTCCGCTCTCTACATAGTAGAGTTAGGAACTTTTATTTTTGGTGACTGATGACATTCATCATACTTCTATGTAAATATGAAATATAAATCATAAAAAATAACCTCTGTACTTTACATCAGATTACACCTAAATTCAAACTATAATTAACATCCCATACACTACAGTTTAGTTTACATCATTTGTACGATAAAATATGCAAAATAGTACTGTACATATACAGTCTGAATATATAAAAGTAAAACAATATATCTTTACGGCAATCAAAAAATCGCCTAAGGAATACTATCTCAAAAATCATGTCCTTTTGTATAAAAGCTACTATAAATAATCTGAAAGAGCAATAAGGGGTGAGCTTATGCTCAATAAGAAATATATATAAAAGAGTTGACACTATGCATTTCTATATGCGTGTATCTTAAACATGCTCTTACACTAACAGTTACTAACAATAACCAACATTATTAAAGGACCTTAATTCAAAAGGATATTATAACCAGTTAGGGTATCAGGTTGAGTACAGAAGGATGTTTTAACACACCTCACTCGTGTCAATCCCTAGATCGAACAATACGGAATCTATTATAAATAGTTCACTAGGCAGTTTAGTAATATAGTTTCAGTAAACAATTTAATAAACCATTCAGAAAATCAGTTCAGTAAACAATTCAGAAAATCAGTTCAGTAAACTATTCAGTGAACAGTTCAATAAATGATAAGCAATTCAGTAATAAAGTTTCAATAAATAGTTTAATAAAACCATTTAGAAATCATGGCAGAAAATAATTTAGTAACCAGTTTAATAAACTATTCAGTGAACTATTTAATAAATGATAAGCATTTCAGTAAACATTTCAATAAACTATTCAGTAAACAGTACGATAAGTAGTTCAATAAAACAGTATAGTAAACAATACAGTAACTGTTCAGTAAACAATGCAATGGAGACAAGACAACACCCAATAGAATCATGCGGTTTTTAATATCCCAAGAAATGAGTAATAATAATAATAATAATAACAATAGCAGTAAGACATATGGCCATAGTCATAATGTGTCCTTAGTGTGCACTAATCAGGTGACATTTGGGATGGCTGATGACGTGATCAAGATTAATCAGGAAACAGTAACAGTATAGTACAGTCAATACGACATGATTACCCCAAGGCAACTATGGGGAGCCACCAATCTTAAAATAGTTCATAAAATAATCGAAAACATTTTACAGAAATCAATTTAGTAAAGCATATTTTCAGACAAGCTATAAATCTTTAAAATCAATAACAACTGTAATTAAAGCATAAAAATTCAGTAAATATTCTCAGCACAATAAGAAGTGTTTAAAATCTTTTATTTGCGTGTAAAAATAACTTTAAACCTTGTGGGTATCTTAAAAAGTATGGAAATCATTAAAAATCCCTTCGGAAATAGAGTTACAAATCATGCACACCTATAAGCCTATATGCCAACTTAACTTAATCACTCCTTCATTTCATCCCCTCGGACACTAACAATCTCTTATTAGTGATTTACGATTTAAAGATCATTTTACAAAGTTTCGACAATGTAACGGTACTATCTATCCTAATCCTCTTGCACTTAAAAACACAATTCAATAGGCGCAGTTTCAATTTTCAAAATTCCAATTCAATCCCCATAATTCAGTTACTCAAAATTTCAATTCAGACATTTCAATGCAATCACAGTATTCCTATGCCTTCTATGTACATGTCTTACCACTAGCTATTGCACAATGTTGTTCAATAGCATCAATTTCACTACTCACTTCTGGGCTGCAAAACACTACACAAACACAATTAATTCTCAACACTTTAGTTATAGGAAATGTATAATTCTTTGAGATATATTGTATTTCCTAATGCAGCTATAAATCTGGTTTACTCCATACTGATGCCTACAATTGCAACTATCGTCAAAACACATCCTTTCTTAGTTTTGACTTCACCAACAGTATTGTATCCATTTATGTAGTATTCTATAACCATGTTCCTATAAATTGAGCATGGTAACCCTTAATTCTACCCTTGGCTTAATGCTCCCTTCATCACTATCCTTGTTTTGCAAATCTAACACCATATTCATGCTCTACACACTCTACATTAATTCTACACTACTTATGCATTGAAACAACATCATATCCATGCATATCCCATCTTGGCCGAAACCCTAAGAGTGAGATTCAAGTGGTTTTGCTTCAATTTAAGCTTATACATACACCTAAACATCTTAAACACATCATATAGTTTTAATTAATCAACAAAAACACGTCTCTCTTACCTCCATATGGCTAAATCTTTAAGGATGATTTTCTCCAAGTAAATGGCCTCTACACAAGTTGATTTGAAGATATGTTGTAGAGCAAAGAGAGATGAGCAAGTTTCCTTTAGGTAGTTTTTGGTTTTGGGTGGTCTTAATAAGGTTTCACAAGGTTTTCTCTCTCTATGTTAAGCTTTAATGTGAGATGGCTATGGTGGTGAAGAGTTGTTGGCCAATATGGGAGAGAAGACTAGATTTTTCCATTAAAAATTATCTTTTATGACAAATTACTAAAGTGCCCTTATAACATTTCAATAACACTAACCTTGTCCTAAACTATTTAATAACTATTTAAATATTTAATTTAACTTTCAAAATATTTTATTTACATATAAAATATATTTATTGACATATTTTAATCATTGTTTTAACTTTTGATGGGGTTTGATTGATCAAAACGATGAAATTACGAAAATAATCCTAAATGATCATTCACGTAATTTCTGGCACTCTTGTGTGATTTTGCAAGGACCCGCGTGGCACTTTGTTCCCGTAGGATTCAAGAGGTGGCCGCCGCGGTGATCTTACAATCATGAAGTGGTGATTGCCCACACTCACTCAACGTATTGTCCGCTTTGGGGGCTCGCCACCCTCACGGCTTTGTCCCAATGTGCCTGGAGTACCTCCCAGGACATTTAACACCTTGAATGTGTTTTAGTTCGAACCCAAGACCCCTCAAGTACATGGGTTCTACAATACTCATACCATTTGGACAAGAATGGTATGAGTATTGTAGAACCCATGTACTTGAAGGGTTTTGGGTTCGAACTAAAACGCGTTCAAGGTGTTAAATGTCCTGGGAGGTACTCCAGGCACATTGGGATAAAGCCATGAGGGCGGCGAGTGCCCAAAGTAGACAATAAGTTAAGTGAGTGTGGGCGATCGCCACCTCACGATTGTAAAGTCGTCGTAAGGGCCACCTCTTAAATCCTGCAAGAACAAAGTGCCATGTGGGTCCTTACAATAAAAACGTGAGTTTTTATTGTCAAGGCCTGCCCATTTATCTGCCATCGTGAGCATCCCCCAGGCGCCCTCGTCTCAGGTTTCCGTGACCTGTGAAGTAGGTGGTCGCTCAACACTCACTAACGTATTATCCGCTTTGGGCGGTTGCCCCCCTCATGGCTTTGTCTCAAGGTGACTGAATTACCTTACAGGACATTTATCACCTTAAGTATGTTTCAGTTCGAACCCAGGACCACCTCAAGTATTTGGGTTCTACATCACTTGTAGAACCCAGACACTTAAGGGGGTCCTGGGTTCGAACTAAAACGCGCTCAAGGTGATAAATGTCTTGTAAGGTATTTCAGGCACCTTGAGACAAAGCCGTGAGGGAGGCGACCGTCCAAAATGGACAATACGTTAGTGAGTGTTGGGTGACTGCCTACCTCATAGGTCAAGGCAAACCTGGGGTGAGGGCGCCTAGGGGATGCTCACTGACGACAGATAAACGGGCGGGGCCTTGACAATAAAAATACGCATTTTATTATAAAGACCCGCATGGCACTTTGTTCCCGCAGGATTCAAGAGGTGGCCCCTGCGACGACCTTACAATCTTGAGGTGGCGATTGCCCACACTCACTCAACGTATTGTCCTCTTTGGGTGTTTGTCGCCCTCACGGCTTTGTCCCAATGTGCCTGAAGTACTTCCCAGGACTTTTAACACCTTGAGCGCGTTTCAGTTCGAACCCAAGACCCCTCAAGTACGTGGGTTCTACAATACTTATACCATTTGGACAAGGACAAACCCGTGAGGGCGGCGAGTGCCCAAAGTAGACAATACGTTGAGTAAGTGTGGGCGATTGCCATTTCACGATTGTAAGGTCACCACTAGACCTACTCAAGGGTAGGGCTACTCGCCCAAGCCCGAAGGCCCGTTCGATATTTGGTAGGGTTTGGACAAAAATATTTGATGCAATTATCGCTCTTGGACAAAATTTTTAAGCCCGTTTATAAACGGGCCTGGCCCGATATTAATATTAAATATATATTTTAATATATTTATAATATTAAATATATTTTTAATATATTTATTAAGTATAATATAATTTTATATATATAAAACATTATTAATTAAAAAACATGATTATAAATATTTAATACGAAAATTGACATACAAATTTTGACAAATTAAATTAAAATTTAAAGGAAATAAAATAATAAAAACAAATAATTAATTAATTAAAATATAAAAAAATTATATTCGAGCTGGCCGGGCTCGGGCTCGGGCTTAATGTATAAAAAATAAAATGGGCTTGGACTAAATATCAGGCCCGATTTATCGGGCCAGGCCGGGCTTGGGTACAAATTAATCTTGTTATTACTTGTCATGTGCCTGACCCGACCCATGAGCAGGTTTA
Source organism: Heritiera littoralis (assembly GCA_031772115.1). Taxonomy (NCBI): domain Eukaryota; kingdom Viridiplantae; phylum Streptophyta; class Magnoliopsida; order Malvales; family Malvaceae; genus Heritiera; species Heritiera littoralis. The sequence goes on along the minus strand of JAPDPK010000049.1, from coordinate 4,243,322 downwards.
GTTGCCACGAAATTCACCTCTTGAATCCTATGAGAACAAAGTGCCGCACGGGTCCTTACAGATTCAGTTTACTGGTTAGAATGGCATGAGACTTCTTCACACGAGGATTCATCTATGATGGTTAGTTGGGCATAAGTCAAATTAGGTTTATTGTTTTTCATAAAAATTTTCCTAGCCTATGGACACAGTTGTTATTTTTGAACTTGTTGCACATTTCCCGAGACATACACAAATAGATGAATTTTGAGATGCAAACTCTTATCATTTTGGTATTTCGCTCCAAATATCGACACTGTTAAGTTTTGTCTCAATTGAGATAATAGATATCCTAGTAGGGCCCACAGTCCAAATCTCCTTTACATCTACGAAGCATAAGGCATTTGAATAGTTATAAGCTATCTTATCTTCCTAACTTCATTAACGATAAATAAGGATATAAGAAAGTGTAAGTCTCACATCCTCCCCACCTTAGGAAATTTGGTCCTCCAAATTTAACTAGACCTGACCGTTAAACAACTTTGGATACTTCTCTTTCATTAGGCTCTCCAACTCTTAGGTAGCTTCTTCCTCTTAATGAACCTGCCAGAGAACCTTAACTAGTGAAATCGTCTTAGACTGTAGCACTTTCTCTTTTCAATCCAAGATTTTAACTAGTTTCTCAACAAAACTCATGTCCTCTCTAATCTCCAAAGGCTTATATTGAATTACATGGCATGGATCTGGATGCTACTTTCGTAACATGGATACATGGAAGACATTATGTACCTCAAATAACTCTGGTGGTAAAGCTAACCAGTATGTCACATCTCCTACTCGGTCTAAGATCTCAAAAGGCCCAATGAAGTTGGGACTCAACTTTCCTTTCTTTCCAAATCTCATGATGCCTTTAGACGAAGAAACCTTCAAGAATACAAAATCCCCCACTAAGAACTGCAAGTGTCGGCGTTGAGTACTTTCATAACCTTCCTGCCGACTTTGAACAATCTTAAGCCTGTCACATGTAATCTGAACATCCTCAAAAGCTTGCTTAACAAGATCAGGAGTTAAAATCTTTCGATCACCCACTTCTTCCTAGCCAATCAGAGAACGACATCTTCTGCCATACAAAGCTTCATATGGTGCCATGTCGATGCTAGAAGGATAATTGTTATTATAGGCAAATTCTACCAATGGTAAATAATTGTCCCAAGAGCCCTTAAAGTCTCGTACATAAGCTTTCAACATATCCTTAAGCATCTGGATCGTGCACTTGGACTAACCATCAGTCTACAGATAGAAAGCTATGCGAAATTTAGTTAATATCCTATGGCATCCTAAAAGTGTTCCCAAGAATGAGAGGTAAACTCGGAATCTCTATCAGAAGTAATACTTACTAGAACCCCATGCAGTCTAACAATTTCGCTGACATACAGATCGGCTAAGGCACTCAGAGAATCAATGGATTTAATGGCAAGGAAATGGGCTAACTTGGTCAATTTGTCAACAATAACCTAGATCACATTATGGTTCCTTTTGGTCTTCAACAAACCCATGATGAAATTCATAGTTATATGCTCTTATTTCTACATTGGTATAGGTAGAGGCCGAAGTAATCCTACTGGTTTCTTATGCTTTACCTTTACTTGCTGGTAAGTGAGACACATTGCAACAATCTAAGCGATGTCTCGCTTCATCTTAGGCCACCAGTACACTTTGTGAATGTTGTGGTATGTCTTGGTGTTACTTGGATGTAAAGTGTACTTTGAGGTGTAAGCCTCTATCAGAATCAATTCTCTCATTGTCGATCATCAGGAATACAAATCTGACCCTTGAACCTCTAAATACCTTTTGTGCCAATCCCATATTCTAATTGAATACCCAATTGTATCTAACTAGCAATTTCAATCCAATAAGCATCCTTCTTCTGAACACTTCTAATTTGATCCATCAAATCAGGCTCAATCCACAGACTAGTTGTCATACCATACCTTTCAGAAGGAGTGACATTCAGACTGAGGCTCGCAAACTGTTCCAGCAAATCATATTCCTGAACCAACATATAAGAGACCATACCCACATGTTGCTTGCTTAAAGCATCTGCCACCACATCAGCTTTCCCTGGGTGGTACAACATCTTGCAGTCATAGTCTTTTAGCAACTCTATCTATCTATGCTGCCTCATATTCAACTTACACTGCGAGAACATGTACTTAAAACTCGTATTATCAGTATATACCTAGAACTTTTCACCATACAGGTAATGCCTCCATATCTTCAAAGCAAACACCAAGGCAGCCAATTTCAAGTCATAAGTAGGATAGTTCTTCTCATAGTCTTTTTGCTGATGAGAACCATAAGCGACCACCTTTCCATTCTACATGAGCACACAACCCAAACCTTGTAAGAAGGCATCATTGTACACTGAGAAACCCCCTAAACCACTTGAAATGGTAAGGATAGGTGTGGTGGTCAATTTGTACTTCAACTCTTGAAAGCTGAGCTCATAAGCATTAGTCTACTCAAATTTAGCATTTTTGCACGTGAGGCATGTCAAAAGAACAACCAATCTAGAGAAACCCTCCACAAACCAATGATAATATCCAACTAAACCTGAAAAACTCAGAATCTCAGTCACTAACTTCGGTCCTTCCCATTGCAGAATAGCTTCTATCTTAGACGAATTAATTAATACCCCGTCTTTAGTCACCACATGACCCAGAAATGTAATTGATCTAGCCAAAATTCACACTTATTTAACCTAGCATGGAGCTTCCGATCTCTTAACAATGTAGAGATACTGCTTATGCTCTTCTCGAGACTTAGAATATGCAAAAATGTCATCAATGAAGACAATGACAAACTTGTCTAAATACAACTTGAACACCTCATTCATCAGATCATAAAGGCTGCAGGGGTATTAGTAAATCCGAATGGCATAACCAGAAACTCATAATGGCTATATTAGGTTCTAAATGTAGTTTTAGGGACATCTTCCTTCGGAATCTTCAATTGATGATATCTCGATTTAAGATTAATATTAGAGAATACCTGTGCACCCATGAGATGATTAAACAGATCATCTACTCTGGGAAGAGGATACTTATTATTGATGGTAGCCTTATTAATCAATCGATAATCACTACAAAGTCACAAGCTACCATCTTTTTTAATGATAAATAGGACTGGTGCACCTTAAGGAGAGATGTTAGGATAGATGAAGTGTAACGTATTGTCTACCTAATTTTTGAACTAACTTTTTCTTTCTCTTACGGTTTGGTTAGGCTGTTTGTCGTGTCATTTCTATCATTTACTTTCTTACTTAGATTAAATTGACATTTTATCTCGAGCAAAAGCAATTCATTTATTAACATTCCATAACTTTAAACACATATCAAAAGAGAATAATTTCTATATCACAGCATATTCCCATAAACATTAAGTTTCATCTCAACCAGTCATAAGTTTAAAATCTATTCAATTGCTTTACTTATAGTTTACATCCCAATACAACTCATATGTACATAATTGTACTGTACTTAGTATTTGAACATAAAAAGTAAACACCATATACCTTTAGAAATTTGAATACAAGCCTCAAAGGAATACTGGTCCAAAACGAAGTAACACATCGGATAACGAGTGAAAAACTACTTCAAATAATCTGGGGGGAAAAATAGGAGGTGAGTTTACACATAGTAAGAAATATATATAAAAGAATTGATACTACGCAACTAGTATGCATGTATCCTAGGAATGTTACGAAATCTTTAAAAGTTTTCTAAGAATAGCCTAATACTCTACTAGAAGAAATTACCATAACCGGGTAGGGATACTAAGTTGAGTATGAAAGGATGCTTTAGAGTACCTCACTTGTCCCTGTGCTTAGATCCGATTATAGAGATTCTACAAGGTATTTTTTTTTTACAATGTTGGTATAATGTATTGCAATAAAGAGAATTAAATTGTTAAATTCAACATTAATAGTAAAATAATGCAATCACTTTCAAATACGATTTACGAAATAAAATGTGTGGTTTATTGTAAGAATTGGTGTACCCACTTGGACCAGGGATCCACCCTTAGTAGCTAATCTTACTTAACCTTGTTTTTAAACAATGTATTCAAACTATCAATGCCATTGCTAGAACTTAAACATTTCGTCAAACTCAATAAAATAATCAAACTTTTTTTTCATAAGTTAATCAATTAATAAAACATTCAGTGGAGACAGTTAACATCCCAATAGAATCATGCTAATAAGATTCTCATGAGGGATATAAAATAAGACATATGACCACAGTAAAAAAATTCATAGGGTACACTAGTCAGGTGACAACTGTGGTGCTGAAGACTTGACTAGGGTCTAACAGCAAACAATCAATCAAACAGACGGATAGAAGCGCATGATCACCAGAGGCAACTACGGGAACTAACAATTTTAAAATATTCATTATTCGAAACTAATGTTTTCAAAACAATCGATACATATTAAAGCCTTTCAAAATACATTAAATGCAATCCAAACATGTGTATACTAAATATGGCTTTAAAATTAATATTTTAGACTAAGGCAATTGACTGCTCTTTTGGGGCAGTTGACTGCTATGCAATTTCTTAATTAATTTATTTTCTAAATTAAATTTATGAATATTTAAAAATTGAATACAAGAGGGACAGTCAACCAGTCGTGTAAGACCTGATTCTACACTACTGTAGACCCTAATTTCATAAAATTGATAATGTAAATGAAATAAATAATGAATATTGATGTTCACTTGGGTGAACAGCTCCTTAACTTGAGATGTAAAAGGAACAATTTTGGTGAAATAATCTATGGGCGAGTATATGGAACAACTCGCCAATGGGCGAGCAAGAGGATAATGGCCAATAGTTAATGGGCGAGTTTGATGATGGCAAGTTGATTGAATTTCCTTTTGGCAAATAGATAAGCTCGCCAAGTTAAGTTAGTTGGGTTAGATGATCGCCCTATTGGGGGCAAAGGCTTGTGATCGCCCATATGGATGGAGTAATTTAAAATTATAAATGGAAATCACCAAATTTAAAATGCTAAATAAGATTGCTAATTTGTGGCATGAATCATAGTAAAGTGGGCGAGTAGAGCAATACACAGTGATCGCCAACAATATAACTATGGCAGTGATTGCCAAATGTTTCTTCCATTTATACCATGCTTGATTTACTAAACTTCCTCCTTAAGTTGGCTAAATAAGAAAAATCTACTTGTAAAACCTTTCCTCCATCGTTGATGAGCTAAAGGAATAAGCAAAGTAAGGCCAACAGTGATCTGTCCTGGAAGTGCAGTTGGTTAAGGTGAGTTTCCTATTTCTATGGTATTTAATGGTAGATTTCTATGTTTTACAAAGTAATAAACATAAATGCAGCCTTGTTTTTAGTTAAATCCTTAGAGACTATGAAAACTAGAAACAAGATGTGGTCTTGGAAATAAACAAAAATAAGGAAAATATTGGAAAAGTGACGAGAATGGCGACTCCTGTGATCGCCCATGTTGAATTTGAGTGATCGCCAATGAGGCGAGTAGGAAATAAAGAACTCACCAAGTTATAAGATTTGATTCAGATGGGCGAGGTCGCCCAATGCCAATTTAATTCATAGGTGAGCTCATTTTTGAGTAGAAAACCACGTATGGCGAACTCACATGAATAGGCATTGGGCGAGTTGAATTGTGGGCGAATACCCATATTTGAGCCAATAAAGGCCTGGCGAGTTGAATGTTAGGTGAGCTCCCAAATATATTAATGGCGAGTAATGGCGGGTGAGCTCCAACTTGTAAGCCATTTGAAGAATGGCGAGTTCAGTTGGGCGAGTTAGTAAGAACTCTTTTGGGCGAGCTATTTGATTATTAAGTCTCGCCAAAATGTTGGAAATATTGGAAAAGGAAATATTAATAGAATTTATTAATTATTTTGCAGCCGGGAGTTATGGACTCGGTGAATACGATTAGGAAGGCGAGCAAGAAGAAAGGCTTCGTTGGACCAGGTAAGGGAGATGTGTGTGAAGTGAATGCATGTCTTGTGGAGTAAATGTTATGAAAATATTTAAGAAAAATTTGGTTTATGACATGCATTGGTTTGATAATTATTTTTATTTGGGCGAGCTAAAAGCCGACCCCTAAACTGTTTGTTGGGGCGAACTAATAAGAGCGGGCGAGCCTAGTTGGGCGAACCCTTTTATATTGTCTTTTGGCGAGCGACCCTATTTTAATTGAAATCCAGGCGAACCAATAGAAGGCGACCCCTTTTATAATGTTTTGGGGCGGGCGACCCCTTTGTTAAGGAAATTATGGGTGAGCCACTGAGGGCGTGCCAGTTTCACCCATTGTTTTTTTTATTATAATGGTTGGCGGGCGAATACTGATTCACCGCATTGTTAAGTTGACCATGGGCGAGCCGGACTGGCGGGCTGACCATGGCGAGCAGATTTCGATTGTATTTTCTTAACGAAAAATGAGCTATTTTAATATTTTTGAAAATGGAAAATATAAATCTTTTTGGGCGAGTTGACTAATGGGCGAGTTGACCATGGGAAATGCCATAACAGGCGAACTGGTCATCGGGCGAGCCATTATGGGTGAGCCAGTGTTTTTGTTTTAAGTGCTATGGTTGGTGGGTGAACCACTAGTTCACCTCAACGGGTGAACTGATTTTAGGCGAGCCACTATGGGCGAGCTAACCCTGGCGAGCCAAGTTAACCCATATTTTTCATACGTAAATTGGTGAAAATGGGCTGTTTTTAATATATTTGTAAACAGAAATATGAAACCTTTTGGAAAACAAATCATTTTTGAGAAAATGATAGAAATTATGAAATAATTCCATAAAGGTTTTTCATGAGATATAAAAGTGATTTTTGAGACTTTAGGCCCTGAGTTCATGCATTATTATTCATGTAATTGCATGTCACCTGGGACGGTGGCTCGGGTCGATGGACCAACAAGTGCACCTCAGGACGTCACAAGGCTGATGGACCCGCCATGTCATCAACGGTCTCGAGGCTACTTGGCAAGTGGACCCGAGTACCACCTATAGATTATGGCCATAGATCTAGCAGAGATAGCCGTGAGGGGCGATAGCCTACGGGTGCACCCCAAAAGTGGACGACTTGTGTTCCTGGGGGAACAATGAGAGCATGATTTATTTGTTGCGTAGTCTCAACTTGCTGAATTCTGTTTACTGAGAGGATTTATTGAATCCTATTTACTGTTAATTTCATTTTATTGTAAACTGTGTAGCCAATGATTTGAAAGATGAATTGAGAGTAATGTTTACTATATCCATTGTTTCCTATTTGATATGATTTTAGGAAAATTAAATATTTAGTGGTATATAGTTCTGGTTTTACAAAGCAGCATATGTCTTCTTTACTGAGCGCGTAGTTCGCTCACCCCTTTGTTTTAACTCTACAGATAAAAGACACGGAGTTAGAGAATTAGCTCCAAGGTGGATATAGCTACATATAAAGTGTTGGGGCAACGTATGTTAAACATGAAAGGTACAGTCTCTTCTCTTTTACATTTCAAACATAGGTATACAGTACTACTTTATTGAAATAAAGACAATAGGAGATGTCAGATGTAAGGAATAATGAAAAGAATTTCATATTCCGTATTTGTTAAAGAATTGCTTTTCATTTATCACTATCACTATGGAATGTTAATGGCATCGCAGACAGCCCAACCGGTAAAGTTATATAGAAACACGTGAAAAATATGATAACGGGATGTTACAGATTTAATGGTATCAGAGCTGTGGTTGGTCTGATGTCTGTTGATGCCTTTAGCACTAAAAGTGTTGAGAAAGGTTAACATCCCCTGTAGTACTGTATAGTCTGAATGTATAGAGGAGTCAAGTGACTGTAAATTGAGATATGTGTTTAAACGTGGTGAAAGTTGATAAATTAAGGGTTAAAAATGGAGATTGTAATCCGAGAATTTTACATGAGATAGACGATTTTATCATCATAATATCAGATCTATTCGGTAAGGTATAGTGAGGAACTCGGTGAGGGCCCCACCAGGACTTCTCTGTCCATATCGAACTAAGATCCTGAATGATGATATTGAAACAAAAAGGGGTAATATTAGTGCATAAGCCCTAAGATCTCATGTTTGGAGGTATATCGAAGAGAGAGAATTAAAGGGGAATTTATAAACATACCCTTATACTTAAAGGCTTTCTCTGAGTCATAAAAGACTAAATTGATTTAAAATATAAATTGAGGGTGAAATAGTATGAGTATGTGATGGTGTAAAGGGCATATTACATGTTTGATGATCCCTACAGTAAGCCCCACTGATATTTTAATGAGTAATGCCACCCGGAGTATATCTTATGAGAGGTCGCAAGATAGTCAGCCCTGTGGTGGATTTTAGGGTCTGAATAAAGTGAAGATATGATATTATTGAATATTATGAAAAGTAATATACTTCTAGAGTGTGAACCGAAAGGTGAATTGTGTGAGAAATGATGTAAAATCGATGATGTTAATACTGGTTCTATATACTCCTTATGTTTTAGGAGAATAAATATTAGTAGTAACTTGACATTTGAGGAAGTCAAGTGTTCGAGTCATTGCGGACGCGAAAGAAAACCTTGAGGTGGGCGAACTCGAGCACGGTTGGACGGACCGGGGCGTTGAGACGTTCGCCAAGGAGGATAGTATGGAAGAGAAGCGTTGTCACAGCAATCGTTGTCGATGGGCCCAAAAAGGGGTTGCCATGGCCGGTTGGGCTGGTCTGTTATGATATCCATAGAACCGAAATATTATGAAATACATGTGAAATGACTTGAAAATTGATATATATATATATATGTGTGTGTGTGTGTGTGTTTGAAGGGATATATATATATATATATATATATGGTGGATCTATTGGATGTAAATAACGAGATATTCAAGATGATATGAGTTTGTGAATTAGAATTTATAGGATGAAATTCTAAGTAAACTTTTAGAATAACGTGGATTTGAGAGATTGTTGACTCGATTCACAACATGGAAGCTGTTTGTAAGCCCTTACAAGTGAATCAAAACAGCTTGAGAAATTACTCAAGAGATTGATGAGTAGAGAAATAAACTATTTTGATATAACTGGTGAAAATGAAAATTATATCGTTTTGAAAAAAAACAACGGGATTTGTACTTTCTACAATTGTTTTTAGGTTTCGGAACAAGTATGGTATTCTAAAATACCTATCTTACTCTATCTGGATCCCTAGCCGACTGCAGTATCCTTCCTCTATGTGTGCCTAGAGCCAACTAGGATGATTTTAAAGAAAATAAATATGTATATTGATATAAGCAATATGGTTGAATAATGCTACAAACTTTTAGGAATGGAAAACCTTACTGTTAAATCAGTCAACATAAGTTCACATGAGTTCTAATTGAACTATGAACATTAGAGACGTGAGGTCTCAAGTGATTAAGTGGACATTGAAATTGTCTAAGTAAAGGATCTCACTACTTAAGTGAGATTAAAGTGTGGTTACTGACGTATAAAATTTAAGAGGTTTACCCGTATGGCTTAAATGATTTGCTGAGGAAGTTGTAGAATTCGCTACCTTTCTGATGTGATACATACTTGTGGAAAAAGTGAAAGTGAAAGGGTATGTATGAATATAGTATTCGAAATGGTTACGAGATTGTAACAGTAAAGTACAATATTAAGTGAGAAAACGAAAGTGGTGATGAAATCTGAATGATGATAAATTAAATTTCAGAAATGGATTGTGAGGAAATTATACTTTCAATATATTCTCCAAGTAAGTGATATTATATGTACTAGGAGAATAAGAGATAAAATGATAACTTGATATAAAAGAAGTTATCAAGAAAAATGAATACCTGAGGCGTAATCGATGGTTAGTATTAAAGTCTACAAAAGAAGGGCAGTCCTAGATTAATCATGAAACAATCACTGTGAGGTGGTGGAGAATCCGAAAGAACCATGAGGTTACAGTAGTGAGTATGGATTGAGTAACCAAATTATTTCACTTCTTCATCATAATGTTTTGGGATGTATGAGTGCCTTAGTCGATATATATCAATGAAACAGTGAGAACGTATGTGAAGTTCCAGTGAGTGAGTAGATGTGATAGGGATCCCTGATTTGCCATATGCTTCAAGAGAATAGCAAGAGGCTTTGGGATTCCAAATTTTACTGTTAGCACCGCCTCTGATTGATATAGATATCCGAGCGCATTGAGTGGATGCTCTGGAATATATTGAGAGCGGGTGCGTTGTATTTAAGAGACTACTGGGACAATTACATACGATTGATTAAAAGTTATCTAAATGATAGTCACCAAATTATTATCAACTTAGCACCGAATGAGATGATAAGTGATAAATAGTATAAATGAGTTACTAACTCCCAAGGATGATAACAGACTTAAGGGAGTGTAGATTGGTTTTGCGAGAAGAAACCCGAGTTCTTCAGGATCCTTGAGCAAAATCCGGGATGGGCGACCCACAAGTGGGGCGATCGCCCAACAGCGGATAACATGTTGTGAGGTGTGGGCGAACTAGGTGGTCGCCGACTCACTTGAAAGAGTAATTCTAGGGCGTGGGATAGCGCCAAGGACAGGTTCACCAATGGCCTGAAGAGGCGGACAGGGCTCTTGAAGAAAATTTGAAGCGTAAAGAGATATTTGTGGTCTCAACTTAAAGACGAGATTAACTAAAAGTGGGAAATGTGATAAGGAAGAAAAATACCTATATTGGTGGTACTTCCTAAACTAAGTGAAAATTGAAAAGAGTATAATGCTATCTGGATAGTTGTGGATATATTGACTGTGTTTGCTTATTCCTTGATTATGGAAATTATTGAGTTAATTAATGCCTTGGCCGAGTTATATGTTAGGGAAATGGTGAGGTTATAAAGTGTTCTAGTGAGCATTACATTTTATAGGGAGTCCCGCTTCGTATCTCAATGTTAAGAGAGATTTCATAAAGCTATGGGATTCTGATTAAGTTTTGCACCGCTGTTTATCCGTAGACTAATGGACAGTCTGAGCGTATGATATGGATGCTCAAGGATATGGTGTGAGCGTGTGCAGTTGATTTTATAGGCTCCTGGGATAATCGTCTACCCTGGCAGAGTTTGCGTATGAAAATGGCCAAAGGAGAGTATAGGCATGGTACCTTAAAGGGTTTATTTAGCAGACGATATAATCCACGATAGCATAAGAAAATAAGAGATTGAGAATTATTTTCGACTTGGTCGAACAGACTTCTTGAGATATACAAGAGATTATGTATATTAAGGTCTTACTAGTTAGAGACATAATGAGAGGGAAATTGAATCCCCGACGCATTGGATCGTTGGAGATCTTAGATCGTGTGGGACATGTGCACTACCTCCAAAGTTGTTGGGAGTGCTTAATTTACTTCCTGTATTGATACTGAGAAAATGTTATCCAGATCCTTCTCACGTTATTCGACATGAATCTCTAGAGATTAGAGAAGACATAAGTCATGTTGAAAGGACTGATAAGAATCTTGGATAGGAAGGATAAAGTATTGCGATCTAAGATTATTCTTATGGCTAAAGTGCTTTGGCAGTAAAATACTAAGGATAAGGCTACATGGGAATTAGAAAGCTTTATGCATGGGAAATATCCAAAGCCTTATCACTGATAGGCTCGATTGAAATTTAGAGGACCAAATTTCTTAAGGTGGGGAGAAAATGTAAGACCTGATTCTACACTACTGTAGACCCTAATTTCATAAAATTGATAATGTAAATGAAATAAATAATGAATATTGATGTTCACTTAGGTGAAATGCTCCTTAACTTGAGATGTAAAAGGAGCAATTTTGGTGAAATAATCTATGGGCGAGTATATGGAATAACTCGCCAATGGACGAGCAAGAGGATAATCGCCAATAGTTAATGAGCGAGTTTGACAATGGCGAGTTGATTGAATTTCCTTTTGGCGAATAGATAAGCTCACCAAGTTAAGTTAATTGGGTTAGATGATCGCCCTAATGCGGGCAAAGGCTTGTGATCGCCCATATGGATGGAGTAATTTAAAATGATAAATTGAAATCGCCAAATTTAAAATGCTAAATAAGATTGCTAATTTGTGGCATGAATCATAGTAAAGTGGGTGAGTAGAGCAATACGCGGTGATCGCCAACAATATAACTATGGCAGTGATTGCCAAATGTTATGCTGGCAAACTGAAATTGTGTTGGCGAGCTGAGGCCTCAAGTTGACTAGGCGAACCGGAATCAGCATAGACAAAATGAAAATAGATTCAAACCATTTTGCAACCAAAATTGACTTTATAAGTCATACGGTTGAAGACAATAAAAAGAGAAAAGTTAAAGTCAATAAAGGAATTAACCTTATTGGACAACGAATGAGACAAAGGTGTAATAAGTCAAGAAAAGAGGCTGTGGACTTCACGCTATTTGCTTCTTCTGTACGAATTCATTTATACAATTAATAACAAAGTGAAGTAAGTCAAAACGTGCAGAAAATAGTTTCCATAGCCGTTCCTTTTTGCTGCAGTTTTCTTCGATTTTAATGCATGATAAGACGTGAAATAATGAAAAGAAGCAGAATACGGGATAGGTGGTAGATTTAGATTGGATTGGCATGGCAATATAAGAAGAAACACTTGAGGAAAACCGATTTAGCCAAATTCCACCCTCTTCACGAAAATTATGCAACTGCAAGTATATGTTCTGATTTCTTCCATTTCTACCATGCTTGATTTACTAAACTTCCTCCTTAAGTTGGCTAAATCAGAAAAATCTACTTGCAAAACCTTTCCTCCATCGTTGATGAGCTAAAGGAATAAGCAAAGTAAGGCCAACAGTGATCTGTCCTGGAAGTGCAGTTGGTTAAAGTGAGTTTCCTATTTCTATGGTATTTAATGGTAGATTTCTATGTTTTACAAAGTAATAAACATAGATGCAGCCTTGTTTTTATTTAAATCCTTAGAGAATATGAAAACTAGAAACGAGATGTGGTCTTGGAAATAAACAAAAATAAGGAAAATATTGGAAAAGTGACGAGAATGGCGACTCCTGTGATCGCCCATGTTGAATTTGAGTGATCGCCAATGAGGCGAGTAGGAAATAAAGAACTCGCCAAGTTAAAAGATTTGATTTAGATGGGCGAGGTCACCCAACGCCAGTTTAATTCATAGGCGAGGTCATCTTTGAGTAGAAAACCACGTATGGCGAACTCACATGAATAGGCATTGGGTGAGTTTAATTATGGGCGAATACCCACATTTGAGCCAATAAAGGCCTGGCAGGTTGAATGTTGGGCGAGCTCCCAAATATATTAATGGCGTGTAATGGTGAGCGAGCTCCCACTTTAAGCCATTTGAAGAATGGAGAGTTCAATTGGGTGAGTTAGTAAGAACTCTTTTGGGCGAGCTATTTGATTATTAAGTCTCGCCAAAATGTTGGAAATATTGGAAAAGGAAATATTAATAGAATTTTTAAATTATTTTGCAACCGGGAGTTATCGACTCAGTGAATACGATTAGGAAGGCGAGCAGGAAACAAGGCTTCGTTGGACCAGGTAAGGGAGATGTGTGTGAAGTGAATGCATGTCCTGTGGAGTAACTATTATGAAAATATTTAAGAAAAATTTGGTTTATGACATGCATTGGTTTGATAATTAATTTTATTTAGGCGAGCTAAAAGCCTACCCCTAAACTGTTTGTTGGGGCGAACTGATAAGGGCAGGCGAGCCTAGTTGGGCGAACCCTTTTATATTGTCTTTTGGCGAGCCACCCTGTTTTAATTGAAATCCGGGCGAGCCAATAGAAGGCGACCCCTTTTATAATGTTTTGGGGCGGGCGACCCCTTTGTTAAGGAAATTATGGGCGAGCCATTGAGGGTGTGCCAGTTTCACCCATTTTTTTTTAATTATAATGGTTGGCGGGCGAATACTGATTCACCGCATTGTTAAGTTGACCATGGGCGAGCCGGACCGGCGAGCTGACCATGGCAAGCAGATTTCGATTGTATTTTCTTAACGAAAAATGAGCTATTTTAATATTTTTGAAAATAGAAAATATAAATCTTTTTGGGCGAGTTGACCAATGGGCAAGTTGACGATGGGAAATGCCATAACAGGCGAACTGGTCGCCGGGCGAGCCAGTGTTTTTGTTTTAAGTGCTATGGTTGGCGGGCGAACCACTAGTTCACCTCAACGGGTGAACTGATTTTGGGCGAGCCACTATGGGCGAGCTAACCCTGGCGAGCCAAGTTAACCCATATTTTTCATACGTAAATTGGTGAAAATGGGCTGTTTTTAATATATTTGTAAACAGAAATATGAAACCTTTTGGAAAACAAATCATTTTTGAGAAAATGATAGAAATTATGAAATAATTCCATAAAGGTTTTTCATGAGATATAAAAGTGATTTTTGAGACTTTAAGCCCTGAGTTCATGCATTATTATTCATGTAATTGCGTGACTCACCTGGGGCGGTGGCTCGAGTCGATGGACCAACGAGTGCACCTCAGGGAGTCACAGGGCCGATGGACCCGCCAAGTCATCAACAATCTCGAGGCCACTTGGCAAGTAGACCCGAAGACCACCTATAGATTATGGCCATAGATCTAGCAGAGATAGCCGTGAGGGGCGATGGCCTACGGGTGCACCCCAAAAGCGGATGACTTGTGTTCCTAGGGGAACAATGAGAGCGTGATTTATTTGTTGCCTAGTCTCAACTTGCTGAATTCTGTTTACTGAGAGGATTTATTGAATCCTATTTACTGTTAATTTCATTTTATTGTAAACTGTGGAGCCAATGATTTGAAAGATGAATTGAGAGTACTGTTTACTATATTCACTGTTTCCTATTTGATATGATTTTAGGAAAATTAAATATTTAGTGGTATATAGTTCTGGTTTTACAAAGCAGCATATGTCTTCTTTACTGAGCGCGTAGTTCGCTCACCCCTTTGTTTTAACTCTACAGATAAAAGACACCGAGTTAGAGAATTAGCTCCAAGATGGATATAGCTACATATAAAGCGTTAGGGCAACGTATGTTAAACATGAAAGGTTCAGTCTCTTCTCTTTTACATTTCAGACATAGGTATACAGTACTATTTTATTGAAATAAAGATAATAGGGGATGTCAGATGTAAGGAATAATGAAAAGAATTTCATATTCCGTATTTGTTAAATAATTGCTTTTCATTTATCACTGTCACTATGGAATGTTAATGGCATCGCAGACAGCCCAACCGATAAAGTTATATAAAAATACGTCAAAAATATGGTAACGGGATGTTACAAGTCGCTTAGGCAATTGATTAGCCTATATGGCGATCGACTGGTGTTCAAACAGAATGTTCATAGGAAAAAGGCAATCGATTGGCCTTCATGGTAGTTAGCTGGTTTTGAAACAAAATGCTACTAGGTAAAAAGTAGTCAACTTACTTTTAAGGCAGTCGACAGGTTTTAAGTCGATTACAGAAATAGGCAGTCGACTGCTATACGGGGAAGTTGATTGGTTTGAGTCAATTATCGTAAAACTACACAAGGTCTGTGTCTGGGTAGTCAACTGCCCTGTATGGCAGTCGGCTGCTCCTAGACAAAATAAACTCTAGGAGTTAAACTGAATTTCTAACTTCTTGCACTTAT
Source organism: Heritiera littoralis (assembly GCA_031772115.1). NCBI lineage: Eukaryota > Viridiplantae > Streptophyta > Magnoliopsida > Malvales > Malvaceae > Heritiera > Heritiera littoralis. Next base: position 4,227,674 of record JAPDPK010000049.1, on the reverse strand, counting down.
AAAATAGTTCATGTTTTGCATCCAACCTTTAAACCACAATGGAGACATAGTATCCTTACATCATTTTACATACGTCTCTTACCTCAAATACTACAATAGTATAGTAACTTGTAGCACTAAACGATCCTCCTTACTTTTTTCAAAGCTAGTGCTGCAAAACAATGGCAATTATAATCAAATCAAATTCTTTTTTTAAATCTGACTCCAAAGCATCATCTTATAACGTCAAAGTATCAAACTCAACACACTAGTCCTCTTTTACTTAATCAAAGGCGCCCTTAGTAGCAACTCATCCTTTTACACAACCAACACCATAGTCACCTTTTCTCAATCTACTTTCACTATACACCATTCACGCATGCAAATCATACAAATAATCTATGAACCCTCTCTTGGTTGAAACCCCCAGGAGCCTCTATACTTGATTTTGCTTCATTTTATGGTTATATACATGTTATACAAACTTAAAACCATCAAGAACATTAGCTAACATCAAGTAAAACTCCATCTTTTCTTGCCTTCAATAGTGACCGAAATTGCAGCAGCCAAAACACCTAATAATTGGCTAATTCAAGCTTTCAAATTCCAGGTATAACTAAAGCTAAGCAAGAGGGACAATTTCTCTTTAGGGTGCAAGTTGATTTTGTAAGGTTTGGATGGTGATTCTCAAGGTTTCTCACTCTAACCCTTATAAAATTCAAGAGAAAGAAATGCAACAATGGTGGTGGCTGGCCCTCTACAAGAAAAGACTAGAAATATCCTATTTTATTGTTATTTTAATATTAAAATATCATCCCTTGTCAATTGACCATTTTGCCCTTTTAATATTCCATTAATTCCACTTAAATCCTAAACAATATAATATTAATTTACTTATTCTATTTAATTCCTATTTATTTTTATTTTTCATAATTATAGTCTTTTAATAATAGAAAAAGTCAAATCCTTGACTTTGACGGCATAAGTTAGGCAGCCATATGGATAAAATTACTAAAATACCCCTAACAGTACAATCAAGTAATTTTCAACATTTTCGAGTGATTCAGTCTATGGCTTGGAACGGCCTAAGACATCTTCACACGAGAATTTGACTATAACAGTCTATGAGTCAAAAGTCAACTAAGTTGACTATTATTCAATAAAGTTTTCCTGGCCTATGGACAAAATCGTCGTTTTTGAATTTATTGCACGTAAACCTAAGTATGCTCAAACAAAAGAATTTCGAAAAGTGATATTTTTACTAATTATGTATTTCAAGTCCCAGATTATGAATTTGCCACTTTCTTGTCCATTTAGGTTACACAATGTTGTAGGGCCCACCTTATGGTTTCTCCATTACCTATAAAGCATAATTCAACTTCTCATCATAATTTATCTAATCATTCTAACTTGAAATACTATATAGGTATAGAAGGAATAAAGGTAATTGTGAATGTTACATCCCTTGTCTATTAACTCCTGAAGCTGTTTCTTGAGCTCATCAAGCTCTACCAACGCCATTCGATAAGGAAGCTTAGAAATGAGTTTAATACCGGGTACAAAATTAATGGTGAATTCTATCTCTCAATCTGGAGGAAGTCTCAATAATTCATCCAAAAACACATCTGGGAAATCCCTGACCATAAGAATTACGTGTAGCTCTGGACATTTCTTTTTTACGTCTTCCACATATGCAATGAACCCTTCAATATCAAACATAGTCTGTTAAATTTTAATCTCAAACAAATTTTCTACAAAACACTTCATATTCATTACTAAACAAAAAACTTTACAATGTAATTTTCAAGTGAGGAGAGGGTTACATACTTAATATAGCAATCTAAACTATATGATTAGTAACTAACTAATTTGATCTTAGGATCACATCAAAATCGTACATATTAAGTAAAATCAAGTCAGTTACTGTTTCCTTCTCTCTTACACTTAGCTTATAGTTATGGTACATTATATCAGTCATTTGAGATTCTCTAAAAGGTGTGTTAATCTATAATAGATGCCTAAAGGTTTAGGCTCTACAGGTATCTTAACAGCAAATGTTGGATATACAAAAGAATGCGCAGAACCCAGATCCAATAATACAACTGCACCTATATCAAAAACAAAAATCTTACCCTTGTTAACCTCAGAAGAGTGTCAGCAATCTCTTTATCAATGACATACACTCTGCCTTGAGTTACAACCTTCTTCCTTTTTTCGCAGTTGTAGTTCGCGTCGACGGTGGTGCAGCTTTTTATGGCTCTTTAGTTGCTGCTAGCTCGCTATTGTTCAGGCAATTCTTAACTAGATGCCTAATCTGTCTACATAGAAACGATGCTCCATACCATACGACTTACCACAATGCTCACATCTAGTCACAATACACTTTTGAGTAGTGGTAAAGCTGTTGGTAGCAGTGGACTTAGTAGACTTATCTCCGATAGCTTTACCTCCAGTGATCTTAGCTTTCTTAGCCAGTCTCTTATCAGATTTATCGTCAGAGCTCCACTTAGTTTTTTCCTTACTTGTACCTTTAGCTCGAGGCCTAAACTCTGCCTGATGGGATTCATAATCCTACTCACATAAATAGGCTAGGTGGATGGCCTCATCATAGGTGGCTACATTTAACGGAGCTAGTGTCGCCCTGATGGAAGGCATTAGATCGGCTATAAACCTTTCTATCATATGCTCCTCACTCTTCAAAATCTCTAAGTTAAAATGCTCGATGCCGTGAACTTAGACTCGTACTCATCCATTGTCATATTCTCCTGTGATAAACTTAGAAACTCAACTTGCAATATCCTTTGTGCAGTACGGGAAAGGTATGTCTATTGAAGGCCTCTAAAAATACCCCATGTCACTGCTGGATACCTGGCACCCAAAACTATCTTAGTGGACTCCATTACTACTTTGCCTCATCAACTAACAAAAAGGTAGCCAAATCCAATTTCTCTATCTCAGTGCATTTTATATAAGTAACCAGCTTTTCGACAGCATTAACCCAATTTTCGATCGCCATCAGATCCTTTTCACCCTTAAACTTCAATGGATCCAACTTCCTAAACTCTCTAAGAAGATTGATATCACAATCTATCACTGGGTCCTAAGGCTGAGGTTGTGGTGGTGGTGGCGGCACAAGCAGTGGTTGAAGCTTTGGAGGAGCATTAGCTTGTGGAGGAGAAAGTTATGCCACTTGTGATGTTGGTGTTTGATTACTGGCATTATTGTTGAAGCTAGCCATAAACTGTGTAAACATATTAATCATCGATTAAAAGTTCTGCTCTAGCCTCGAGATACAAGTATTAGGACTCTCAGGTTGCGAAAGAAGGGGAGGTTCTGGAGATGGCCGAGCCCATCTCCATCTCCATCACCATCCCCATCCACATCCGGTACTCCTTCTGTAGCTCATTATACCAAAAACAAACATAAATGAACATTTTCAGTAACTCCAAACAATTATATATTTAAACAAGTATAGTACTATAAGGGATGTAAATCAATTTTAACCTATAAACACTGATTGACATCAAACCAATTATGCTTTGATACCAACATTTTGTCACGTACCGATTACCAAAAATCAGAATTAAAAATTTCCTTTTCAATATAATTAGTTGGGATGTCTGTTGTGTCCTTTTTTAGTTTCATTATCAGTCCAATTAATTTATATTTTATTTCCTTTCTGTTCATTACAATCGATAATTCAATTCATATCCACATTTGATCGTTCAATTTAAACTAAAAATATAAACAACCTCAAATTACTTTTATGTAAATATGAAATATAAATCATAAAATATAACTTCTGTACTCCACATCAGACTACACCCAAATTCAACCTATAATTAACATCCCATACATTACAATTTAGTTTACATTCCTTATACGATAAAATATACAAAATAATAATATGTATATACAGTCTAAACATATAAAAGTAAAACAATATACCTCTATGACAATCAGAAAACCACCTCAAGAATACTGTCTCAAAAATTTTCTTCCCGTATAAAACTACTGTAGATAATCTGGAAGAAAAATAGGGAGTGAAGTTATGCCTAGTAAGAAATATATATAAAAAAGCTTATAGTATGCATTTCTATATGTGTGTTTCTTGAGCATGCTCTTACACTAACAGTCAAGGACCCTAATTCAAAAGCATACTATAATCGATTAGGATACTACACCGAGTACAGAAGGATGCTTTAAAGCACCTCACTTGTCCCAACCCCTAGATTTGACTATAGGGAGTCTATTATAAATAGATCAAAAGGCAGTTCTATAATATAGTTTTAGTGAACAGTTCAATAAACCATTCAAAAAATCAGTTCAATAAACAATTCAGTTACCAGTTTAATAAACTATTCAGTGAACAATTTAATAAATAATAAGCAGTTCAATAAAACAGTATAGTAAATAATTTAGTAAACAAAACAGTAACAGTTCAATAAATAGTATAGTGGAGATAAGGCAACACCCAATAAAATCATACGATTTTCAGTATCCCAAGAAAGGAGCAACAGTAACAATAATAGTAGCAGTAAGACATAAGGCCATAGTCATAGTGGTGTTCCCGGTGTGCATTAATTAGGTGACATCTGGGATGGCTAATGACGTGATTAAAATCAATCAGCAAACAGTAACAGTACAATACAGTCAGTACAACATGATTACTCAAAGGCAACTATGGACAGCTAATAGTCTCAAAACAATTTATAAAACAATTGGAAACATTTTATAGAAATCAATTTAGTAAAGCATATCTTCAGACAGTTCATAATCTTTGAAATTAGTAGCAATTGCATTTAAAGCATAAAAATTTAGTAAATATTTTAAGTATAATAAGCAGTGTTCAAAATATTTTATTTATGTATAAAAATAATTCTAAAACCTGTGAGTATCTTGAAAAGTATGGAAATCATTAAAAATCCCTTTAGAAACAAAGTTATAATTTGTGCCCACCTATAGCCTATATGCCAACTTAATCACTCCTTCATTTCATCCCCTCCTACACTAACAATCTCTTATTAGTGATTTGCAATTTAAAGATCATTTTACGAAGTTTCGACAGCGTAATGATACTTGTTGGTTCTATAGGCTAAATTGAGAGGGGGGGTGAATCGGTTCTTAGCTAACTTCCTGTTCGTTTTTCGATTCTTCTAAATTCTCTAGCCTATATTGAAGTTTTCTAAGTTCTCTAGGCTATGTAAACATGCAATCCAAATTCAATAAAATAAACACAAATATAATTGCAAGTAAAAAAGAAAAGGGAAAGAGAAATATACGCAGTTGATTTATAGAGGTTCGGTAACCTTACCTACGTCTTCTACCTTGAGACGCTCCCAAGGATTTTCCCCAAATTCACTAACTTTGAATTTGTCTTTACAATCGCTGTTTTTCAAGGCTCAAGAGAAACCTCTCTCTTTTTTTAGGCTCAAGAGAAACCTCCCTCTTTTTTAAGGCTAAAGAGAAACCTCCCCTTTACAAGGTGTGTTTGTGTTTACAATGGGTGTAATCAAAGAAGGCCTCTGGGTAGGCAAATGATTACAAAGATTAAGCACAAAGAAAAGCCTATACAATATTTGTGCTATGCTATACAAGGAATATGAGAGTGAGGGAAGATGAAGACTTTGTAGCACTTGAATTGTTGTTGAGGCTTGAGGAAGATGAAGAAGATGATGAAAAATGTTACTTAGCTATTCCCTATTGCTTCCTTGAGCTTCCAAGCCTCTATTTATAGTCCCTTGGATGTATTCTTGACGTTGGTTGGAGCCAAAAACGAATGTAGCCATTGTATCTCACAGAAATTAGCCGTTGGGCATTGTTTTCGTAAAAAGGAATCGATCCTTTGCCATAAGGGATCGATCCGAATTTTCCCGAATGCCTTCCAATGCATTCTGCCATGAAGGGATCGATCCCATGCTTCCAAAGAGCTTTTCCTACACTTTTCTAGACTATTTTGGGTTAGAAATGATGTAGACTTTGATTTTAATTCAATCCAAAACATTTTAGAATTTTGTGGGTGTGATAACCGTAAATTTTTCAATTATTGGAAATAATAAATATTGAAAATAAATATTAAAGAAAATAGATAAGAGGAAATAAATAAATTAAAGTAAATAAATAAAATTTATTTACGAGATGGGAATATAGTTGAAATTCCCGAAATTAAGAAAAGTGAGGAAATTAAATGAAAATAAAAAAAATAATAATAAAGTCAGAGTTATTGAAAATAAGAAAAGGAGGAATTTAAATTGGATTAATGGAAATCCAAAATTAATAAATAAAAATGCGTATATTATATATTTATATAATTGATGAGTGTCGTCAGTCACCAAAAATAAAATTTCCTAACTCTACTATGTAGATAGCGGAGCAAGGGTCGAACCCACAAAGACTGAATTTTTTTAAGTTAATTATTAAATTAAAAATCTAATCTTAGGATTTGGGGAAAGAAGAAGTTTGGGGGTTTTAGAGACTATTCTAAAATAAAGAAAACAAGGATTATTAAGTATCAAAGACAAATAGCAAAAAGCTTCAGTTATGAGACAATCAATCATTCTTGGATTTTGATGTTGATCATTGATTACAAAATATCACTGTCAATTAAATAGTCAACCGTAGCATAACAACAAGCTCTGTTACACCATCTTTCCTTACTGAGTCGTTAGTTAAAACAAGCTCTTTAACTAATCTCTAACTACTTAACCTACCTAGAACAAGCTCTCTAGATATAAGTTGTAGCAGCATTAACAACAAGAAAGATATGGGTTGACATTAGATAACAAACACATAAGCTCGGTTCATTTAATCTAAACCTTAATTCTCCTCCATCCCTAGCGATTAACTCCACAAGCAATTACGGACTTATGTTTTTAATCTGGCGGTAGATTATTTAGTTTAACTAAATAGTGTGCACCCTATCTAATCAAACAAACAATCATTATAATGTGCTCAGAGAATCTTGGATACTTAATCAACAATTATATAATAGGTTCAAGAATCTCATAACATGCTTTTCCCAAGAATAATTAATTTACCTCATAACTGAATAAGAAAACTACTCACTAGACATATTCAAGATCATAAAATTCAAGTTTAATATTATAAAGATTACAAATATCATGCAAGAAACAATCAAAGAAGCAATCTTTAATAATATAAAATCAGAATTAATAATCAAGATTATAAACTAGCAGCAAGAACACACAAACAATATTAATTTAAATAAAGAAAACAAAATCAGAATTAAAAATAATAAAGAAATCAGCAACTAATTAAAAATAAAGAAAAAATAAAATTTTATTAAAAACCCTAAAGAAAATCCTACAAGACTAAAAGAGAAGAGGGAGGAGAGGGATGTGAGGGATTTGAGGGATTCTGTTTATGAGAGCCTTGTGCTCTTTATATAGGCCTAAGGAAGAGTTTAAAAGACTTTCCTAAGCAATGTGGGATTCAGATAAGAGTTTACTTGGGAAACAAGTAATTTGACTAGTCAAACTCTTATCTTTATCTCATCATCTTTTACAATTATTTTCTAAGTAAAATTCCTAAGGCCTATTTTTATTAATTAATTACAGATCTAAGACAAAATAAAATTAAGAAATTATTTTCTCTCAACAAAATCTGGTCTTGAACTTGCTTTGTTAGAATTTCTTCTCAATCTCGTTTTTCTGCCCAGAATTTCGTACTGATTTTGTCCAGACGTTTGACCCACCAAATGAACTCCGATTTTTGCGATCTTGGACATTCTGGAAACCTTGAGAAGTCCTCTACAACTTCCATGAAGGCCACATCTTGAGATCAAGTCGTTAAATTGGTCAAAAATGTCAATCTTTCAAGCTGGACAGAAAATACTGCACTTTGCTCTTTTTAACTTCTTTTTATTCCAACTTTGATATTTAATACCTAAAACATAAAATAAACATTAGTAAGCTCTTTTAGGCATAAAACATCAATAAAAAAAATATATTGCCACATATAAAATTCACAAAATATCATCCTATCAAATTCCCCCACACTTAGCTTTTGCTAGTCCTCTAGCAAACCTTAGCTAACTAATTGCTAAAGAACTAAATCCTAAATTCCAAATCTTAAATCCTAACTCACTTTCGTAGGAATCACGATTGCATTTAGCATATGCAATAAGCCTTTAAACCCCTAGGTCACCCCTAGTGGACGAGTTGTGTCTCGTGAGGGCTTTCAGAAGATATACCCACAAAATCTTTTACTTAAGACTCAATCCTAAAAATTCAAAATAAGACTGAAAATTTAAAAATTAAGACTCAAAACAAGATTAAGATCATGAACATATTTTCAAATCTTTCAATTCTTAACTCATAACTTCAACAAGAGTCAAATAATCAAGTCAATCATATTCTAATCATTACTTCTCATATTCATGCATACTTCTAAATAAATTCATGCAAAATTCACAATCAACACAATTGAAACATATAACACCAACTTTGCAATTATCCACTTTACATTACCACAAACAAAGTCAATAGATCAAGAATTTTTTTTTTCTATTTTCTCTTCCTTCTTTTTCTTTTTTTTTTCTTTTGAGGTTTCAATAATGGTTTCCCTAAGTACTTACTTGCCTTTTTACGCGAATGTTAATATTGGTGATACCAACACCCGGTTACTCAACAAGTAAGCCCTCTTTTAGAGTGCTTTGCATACTCATATTTTAAGTCACTTCAAGAATTTAATCAACAAGATCGAGTAACTCAAAATATTGGAGTAGAATTTAAAGCTTTCAACCTCTATTTTTCTTCTTTTTTTATGTTTTTTTTTCTTGTCTATTTATCCTTTGCTTATACCAACTTCAATGAACTAATCACATTATCAATATCATTTGAGCAATCATATTTAATCATGAACTCACATAAATTCTTTAGAAAGTATTCACTTCAACAATAATAACAATCAAAATAGTCTCAACTTTCTTATAAAACTTTGTTTTAGTTTAGAATCAATCCTTAAAAGAAAGAAAACATATCATGATCTTTAAAACTCTAAAAAATTTGACCCTTTTTTTTTTCAATTTCCACTTCCTAAAAAAAACACTCTATAGACTCTTAAACCAATATTCCCCCCCACACTTAAATCTTACTTTGTCCTCAAAGTAAGTTAGCATGCAAAGAAGAACAATAAAAAAATCAAAAATTAAATGGTAATACAAGTAAAGGAAGAAATACTCCCTCGTTTTACATCCTTGGGTTGCCTCCCAAGTAGCGCTTTTGTTTAATGTCGTTAGCTCGACTGCTCCACCTTCCATCATCCAATCCCAGACCTCAACTTTTTTATCGGTTTCTCGAGTTCCTCATTCTCAAGATTTTTGCTCATGGCTATTTCTAGCTCATCTTTAAGAACTTGCTTTTCATCACCTTTTAATTTCCTCTTGGAAGTGCATAGTTCCCTTAAAAATTTGGCATCACAAGGCACTTGATCATTAATTTCATCAAGGAGAGGAATATTAACTTCCATTTTCCTAAATGTCTTCAATGTCTCCTTATCTTGCTCTTTGTTTATAGCTCTTGCAAACCTACCAGGAAAAGGAGGAGGGTAAGTAGAAGAATTAAAAGGAATTTGTTTTTCACTTACCTCAGCTTTGAATTCTTTGATTTCAACATCCTCATAGTGCTTTATAAAGTTGTCGAAATTCTCTCTCCCTTTTACATTGTGCATGTCAACAACTCCACCTTTAATATTGAAATCGGTTTCATCCTCCCTTTCTATAAAGTCATCGACATCTTCATGTGCACTTTCCTTGGATTCAATTTCCCTTTCACTTTTCAAGGTGATGTTAGTAACATTATCTCTTGGATTCTCCACAGGTTGAGAGGTCATAGCTTCAATGTTACTTATGGAATTCATTATTTGACTCACATGGTGATCAATATTCTTAATATAAACATCAGCCTCTTGTGACAATTGTAAAGTTTTAATCTCAAGAGTCTTAACAATATCTTCAAGAGACATACCTGATTCTTGAGGTGGAGGCATACCTGAGTCTTGAGGTGGAGCTTGATATGTATCTTGGAATGGCATATTGTAAACCTCATATTGATTCCCATAACTAAAATTAGAATGATCCCACCATCCTTGATAGTAGGTATCGTAGTGTGGTTCATAATTATAGTATGGGTCATGATCATAGTATGGTTCATAAGCTTGCTCCATAGAGGCCTCTTACTTCTTGTCTTGGCTGGTAGTGATGGTGGATGTTGTGGTGTTTGTGGCACCACGCTTTGGGTTGCTTGTATGTAGTCCCTAATCTTTTGAAGTTTGTGACTAGAATCCTTGTCAGAAAAGCAATCCCTGAAAAAGAAAAGAAAAGAAAAAAAATCAGATTTTAATTAAAATAATTAACTTAAACAAAAATTCAATCCCCGGCAACGGCGCCAAAATTTGATGAGTGTCGTCAGTCACCAAAAATAAAATTTCCTAACTCTACTATGTAGATAGCGGAGCAAGGGTCGAACCCACAAAGACTGAATTTTTTTAAGTTAATTATTAAATTAAAAATCTAATCTTAGGATTTGGGGAAAGAAGAAGTTTGGGGGTTTTAGAGACTATTCTAAAATAAAGAAAACAAGGATTATTAAGTATCAAAGACAAATAGCAAAAAGCTTCAGTTATGAGACAATCAATCATTCTTGGATTTTGATGTTGATCATTGATTACAAAATATCACTGTCAATTAAATAGTCAACCGTAGCATAACAACAAGCTCTGTTACACCATCTTTCCTTACTGAGTCGTTAGTTAAAACAAGCTCTTTAACTAATCTCTAACTACTTAACCTACCTAGAACAAGCTCTCTAGATATAAGTTGTAGCAGCATTAACAACAAGAAAGATATGGGTTGACATTAGATAACAAACACATAAGCTCGGTTCATTTAATCTAAACCTTAATTCTCCTCCATCCCTAGCGATTAACTCCACAAGCAATTACGGACTTATGTTTTTAATCTGGCGGTAGATTATTTAGTTTAACTAAATAGTGTGCACCCTATCTAATCAAACAAACAATCATTATAATGTGCTCAGAGAATCTTGGATACTTAATCAACAATTATATAATAGGTTCAAGAATCTCATAACATGCTTTTCCCAAGAATAATTAATTTACCTCATAACTGAATAAGAAAACTACTCACTAGACATATTCAAGATCATAAAATTCAAGTTTAATATTATAAAGATTACAAATATCATGCAAGAAACAATCAAAGAAGCAATCTTTAATAATATAAAATCAGAATTAATAATCAAGATTATAAACTAGCAGCAAGAACACACAAACAATATTAATTTAAATAAAGAAAACAAAATCAGAATTAAAAATAATAAAGAAATCAGCAACTAATTAAAAATAAAGAAAAAATAAAATTTTATTAAAAACCCTAAAGAAAATCCTACAAGACTAAAAGAGAAGAGGGAGGAGAGGGATGTGAGGGATTTGAGGGATTCTGTTTATGAGAGCCTTGTGCTCTTTATATAGGCCTAAGGAAGAGTTTAAAAGACTTTCCTAAGCAATGTGGGATTCAGATAAGAGTTTACTTGGGAAACAAGTAATTTGACTAGTCAAACTCTTATCTTTATCTCATCATCTTTTACAATTATTTTCTAAGTAAAATTCCTAAGGCCTATTTTTATTAATTAATTACAGATCTAAGACAAAATAAAATTAAGAAATTATTTTCTCTCAACAAAATCTGGTCTTGAACTTGCTTTGTTAGAATTTCTTCTCAATCTCGTTTTTCTGCCCAGAATTTCGTACTGATTTTGTCCAGACGTTTGACCCACCAAATGAACTCCGATTTTTGCGATCTTGGACATTCTGGAAACCTTGAGAAGTCCTCTACAACTTCCATGAAGGCCACATCTTGAGATCAAGTCGTTAAATTGGTCAAAAATGTCAATCTTTCAAGCTGGACAGAAAATACTGCACTTTGCTCTTTTTAACTTCTTTTTATTCCAACTTTGATATTTAATACCTAAAACATAAAATAAACATTAGTAAGCTCTTTTAGGCATAAAACATCAATAAAAAAAATATATTGCCACATATAAAATTCACAAAATATCATCCTATCAATAATTAAATTATATAAATATATTTACACATGTTTTTATATAAATACATATGTATGTATATGAATATTAGTATATATTATGAAATAAAATATATACTATTTTGTCTTAAATAAAGACATGTGTATATTATAAAATGTAGTTATATAATTATAAATATATATGTACAGATATATATATATGAAATATATATATATTATTATTTTAAATAAAAGTATATGAATATATAAGAAAAGTAAATGTGGTTTTATATAAAAGTTCATATGTATAAATATTTTTTATAGCATTTATATAATTTGTATACATATATGTTATTTAACTTTAAGTATATAAATATATATATATATATATATATATATATATATATATATATATATATATATATATATATATATATATATATATATACTAGATATACATTTTTGTAATACTTAATATACAAATATGTATATGTATGTATCTCTTTAAATATATATATAGTACAATACTATATAAATAAGCAAATATTATTTTATTTAAATTGTATAACATAAATATAAAGTAGATATATTGTTATATTATATCTATATAAATAATTATACTATGTATGAATTAATATATGTGTAGTATATAATATATAGTATATGTATAAAGTATAAAATATGGTGTATAATATATATTAGGTTACATACTAAAAAGGGAAATGGATAAACCAAAAAGGAAACCAAATAAAAAGGAAAACAAAAGACAGAATCGGGTGGAAGAGCCGCCCCCGTCAGCGGCCGCCGGAGAGGGAAAGGAGGAGAAGGAAAAGAAGCGTCGACGCCGGCAAGGGAAGAGGAAGCCGACGCCAACGCCGGCGTGAAGAAACGGAGGAAAATCGAACGGGAAACAGAAGCAAACGCCGGAAGAGAAAAGAAAATGGCCGACGGCGATGCCGACCAAATCGGTGGCCGGCACTGCCACCGAAGCTTCACCGGAGGAAGACGAAGCCGATGGAGGCCACCGGAGGGAGACGCAATGGACGGCGGAGGAAAGGCGAGGAAGCCGGCGAAGAGGAAGAAGAACCAAGGCAAAACTGCCTCGATCCGCCGCCGTGCCACCCATCCAAGGCAAACGGAGGGCACCGGCAAGTTCGTCGTGCAGCCGGCCAGCTGAGGGACGCATGAACCGCCGGAGAACCGGCCGCCGGCGAGGAAAGGAGCTGGACCGGTCTGAACCGGTCTGACCGGGAAAGGAAGAAGAAAAAAGAAAGGAAAAAAAAGAAAAGAAAAAAAAAGAAAAAAAGAAAAAAAAAAAAAAAAAGAAAAAAAAAGAAAAGAAAAAAGAAAAAGAAAAAGAAAAAAGAAAAAGAAAAGAAAAAGAGAAAAGAAAAAAGGAAGAAAAAAAAAAAAGGAGAATTTCGGGAATTCGGAAAATTCCCGGAAATTCGACAACCCGGGATTTTACAAATTCGGTAAGAAATTTCCCAAGAATTTAATTTCAGAAAAAATTAAATAAATTATGAAAAATTCTAAAAAATTAGAATTTTAATTCCAGAAATTATTTTCAGCAATCGGGATAAGGAATCGGGAGAAATGGAGTGCGGGCGCGATCGATAAGCGGAATTCGTCGACCCGAAAAAAGGTAAGGGATGCATGTGCAGCACTGTAAGGATACTCAGTCTGCATATTTTAAATTGAAATATTTTATGCAAATATTTTATGGAAATTATTATGATGCATGATTTGCTGAAAATAATTTGGGAAGAAGTACTGGCTGAAAGATTTAAAACTGTATTTTCCGTGCAGGAGGTTAGTAAACCGGCAGCCGTTATGCTGCCAAAAATTTTAGAAAAAAAAATTTATTAAATCATATGAAATGATTTTATTTCCAAATTTCGATAGTAAATCACGAAACATGAGGAAATTACTAAATTTCATAAAACATGAATATAATGACATGGAATTTTAAAATATTCATGTATTCGAGAATGGTGACAATGAAATCACCGAAAATTCTCGAAATAGATAAATTACACGAAATACGAGAGGAAAGATGAAGTGAAATATAGTGATTATTTTTATGAATATTTTTATAAATATTCACTAAAGGATTTTAACCCTTATGATTTTAAATTATGGAATTTTATATTTATATAAATTCCATAAAGGTTTATTTTATGATGAAAATACGGTTTTGAGACTGGTTGGCATTCCTATCATGCTGATGCATTTAGTCCCAGTCGACGCCTAAATCAGTGATCCACCGAGGACAATATAGGTTATGAGTATAGATTTGACCGGCGTATTCCCTTACCCTCCGAGGTTTATAGTATGATAAGATTGATGTCTATCTTAGACTCCATAAATGATTGGTGATATGTTAAAAAGGAAAGTATTTTACATAAGATGGAATATGCCAACCGGAAAATGTGATACATGATGGGTGACATGTGAAAAGAACATGTTTTATATAATATGATAAGAGAATCAATTGAATTATAGCAATTTTTACAAAATGCTCATTTAGGTACTGATTATAGTACCGTGAGATGATTCTCATAAGACATGAGATACAAACATGTAATATGTTTTCAAAAAGGAAGAAATGATAATTCTAATATTCTTTCTATGGTCTTAAATGGAATATGAGATCATAAGTACTACATGAGATCTGATAAGACAGTGGAAAGTACATATGGCGTAAAGGCCAAACCGAGCAGAGACTCGATGATTTTACCGTGTGAGCCACCTCTAGAATCCTTCGGGAACTAAGTGCTGCACGTGTTCTGATGTGTTAGTAAAAGCCAAACCGAGCAGAGACTCGATGACTTTACCGTGTGAGCCACCTCTAGAATCCTTTGGGAACTAAGTGCTGCACGTGTTCTGATGTGTTAGTAAAGGTCTAAGTTCTGATGGGGATGCGACAAATGTCGAAGGATGAAATAGATCTTGTGCACATGACATATGATGTGTGTGATATAACGGATTTTGTTTATATATGCCACTCAAACATGTGCTACTTGAATGTTCGTCTCGTTCACACTTAATCATACTGATAAAAAGAATGATGCCTTGTGAACTTAAGAATGGAATAGATTTTAATAGCTTATTTTGCTTTTTAAAGGACGGTACTAATTAAGAGAGTACATTAAAACATGAAATGAATTTTAAAGAAATAAAATGATCATTTAACTAACATTCTTTTCAAGGAATATACGAATATTAATTATTTTATAGAAATGCTTTATTTCGTAGAAGCATTAATTTGAAAAGAATATGAAAAAGGTTATGAAAGATTGAAAAGGAAAAAGGATTTATTAATTCAAAACAAAATGAAAATTTCTCTCTACAGTTGCTTCTAGGTTCCGTAACAAGTATGGTATTCTAAAATACCTACCTTACTCCATTCGGATCCCTAGCCGACTGTAGTATCCTTCCTACATGCGAGCTTAGAGCCCATAGGAAAAATGAAAAAGATTTTTTAGCATATAGGAAGCTGAGTATCAAGTGAGGCATATAATTCTCTTACTGAGCCGTGGTTTTGCTCACCCCTTAATTTTCAACATTTCAGGTTTTGATGAATGTGAGTTCAGTGGATTGTGGATCCTGGCTGTACACGAAGGACAATGTGTCAGACCGACTGTTTATTTGAGGTATGATCATTTATTCTCTGTATTTAGACATGTCAACAGTACTACTTATCTGATAAATTACGATAGGGGATGTGTATAATATAAACAATACATTGTAAAATTGTTTAACAGTCAGTACAAGTGAAGTATCACAGACAGCCCAACCGGTTAAGATGTGTATAAGAAGATGAAAAATGTGGTCACGGGTCGTGACAGTGGGAGTTTTTCTTGACTTTCTCAAATGAAAAACATAGTCCAAAAACTCATTAAGTAATTTATAAAGGTTGTGTTCAAATATATTCTTATTTTCAAAACCATTTTATAAAGTATTAAAACCAATAAGAATATTTCATTAAATCATGATCTTAGACTTAAAATGGTTTGAGAAAATCATGTGTGATAAAGCAAATTTACAATATGAATCAAAACATAAAAGATTACTTAAGTTTTTGTCATTTCAAAATACATATATCAATTTAAAGCTAACATTCTCTCCCTTTTTGATATGACAAAACTTAAGGAAAATTTGCTTTGAAAATTCTTTGATAAAATACTCCCCTTCAAATAAAGCATGATTTTGTAAAGCTCCCCCTTAATATAAGCATAGTTTTCAAACCCCATTATTTGTCATCTTTTTTGTCATAGCAAAAAGAAAGAAAAATAAAAATTATGCTCCCCCTAAAATTATGGCTTAATAAATGTGAGAATGAAAAGATATGCTCCGTCCAACAAGAAACATGTTAGTACATGGGACTCATAGCACAAATAAATAAGTCAATGTCCATAAAGAGTATGAAATATTTGTGCATGCAAAGAACATGACTTATGATCTTATACCAACTGTTTATAAATAATTTTGCAAGAAGCTCCCAATTGGTAAATAATGAAGCAAGTTTTTTTATAAATTATCTATTAAGTCCTATAACTTGCTTATTTCAATTCTATCAAGCACCTAAATATATCTATTGTTCTCTAAGATCCAAGTAAGGTGCATAATAATATATCATGATTATGAGCTAAAGTCAGATGACATATCATCTGCATGAGCTCATAAATCATTTTCAAGAGGATAGTGTGCATAGAATTAATACATATATTGTGATAACCGTAAATTTTCCATTTATTGGAAATTAGAAATATTGAAAATAAATATTGGAGAACTTAAATAAGGGGAAATAAATAAAGTTTGCGAGAAACGGGATATTGGTGAAAATCCCGAGAAATGAGGAAGTGATGAATAAGGAAATTCGTGTGAAGGAATTAAATGAAAATAAAAATAAAATCGGGGTTATGGAAAATAAGGAAAGGATGAATTAAAATTGGATTAATGGAAATCCAAAATTTATAAAATAAAAATGCGTATATTATATATTTATATAATTAAATTATATAAATATATTTACACATGTTTTTATATAAATACATATGTATGTATATGAATATTAGTATATATTATAAAATAAAATATATACTATTTTGTCTTAAATAAAGACATGTGTATATTATAAAATGTAGTTATATAATTATAAATATATGGGTACAGATATATATATATATATGAAATATATATATTATTATTTTAAATAAAAGTATATGAATATATAAGAAAAGTAAATGTTATTTTGTATTAAAGTTTATATGTATAAATATTTTATTATAGCATTTATATAATTTGTATATATAAATGTTATTTAAGTATATGAATACATATATATATATATACTAGACATGTATTTTGTAATGTACAAGATATATTTTATATATAATAAATATTGTATAACGTTATGTATGAAATAATGTATGTATAACATATAATATATATTATATGTATAAAATATATGGTATAATGTATAGTATATTGTATACTAAAAATGGAAAGAGGACAAAAACTAAAAGGGAAATAAAAACAGAAAATAGAAGGAAGGATCGGGGGAAGGAATCCCGACCCTCCCAGCCGCAACCATCGGCGGCGGAGCCGCCACTGCCGGCGAGGGAGGAAGGAGGACGAGACGCCACTGACCAAAGAAAGGGGAGAAACTGCCGGCGGCGTGAAGGAACAGAAACAGAATCGACGGAAACGAAGGAAAATCGGGAGAGAAAAGAAAATGGCGGACGGCGGTGCCGGCCGATCCAGGCACCGCCACTGCCACCGAAGCTTCACCGGAGGAAGAGGAAGCCGATGGAGGCCACCGGAGGCGCAATGGACGGCGGAGGAACGCCGGCGAAGAGGAAGAAGGAACCGAGGCAAAACCGCCTCGATCCGCTGCCGTGCCGTCGATTCGGGATGAACGGAGGTCAGATCCAAGCTCGCCGTGGCGCCGGCCAGCTGAGGGATGCCCGAACCGCCGGAGAACCGGCCGCCGGCGAGGAACCGGCGAGGAAAGGAGCTAGACCGGTCTGAACCGGTCTGACCGGGAAAGGAAGAAGAAAAAGAAAAGAAAAAAGAAAAGAAAAAGGAAAAAGAAAAAGAAAAAGAAAAAAGAAAAGAAAGAAAGAAAAGAAAAAGAGGAAAAAGGAAGAAAAAGAGGAAAAAGGAGAATTTTGGGAATTCGAAAAATTCCCGAAAATTCGACAACCCGGGATTTTACAAATTCGGTAAGAAATTTCCCGAGAATTTAATTTCAGAAAAAAATTAAATAAATTATGAAAAATTCTAAAAATTAGAATTTTAATTCCAGAAATTATTTTCAGCAATCGAGATAAGGAATCGAGAGAAATGGAGTGCGGGCGTGATCGATAAGCGGAATTCGCCGACCCGGAAAAAGGTAAGGGATGCATGTGCAGTACTGTAAGGATACTCAGTCTGCATAATTTAATTTGAAATATTTTATGCAATTATTTTATGAAAATTATTATGATGCATGAATTGCTGAAAATAATTTGAGAAGAAGTACTGGCTGAAAGATTTTTAAACTATATTTTCCGTGCAGGAGGTTAGTGAATCGGCAGCCGTTATGCTGCCGAAAATTTTAGAAAAACTTTATAAAATCATATTAAATGATTTATTTCCGAATTTCGATAGTAAATCACGAGACATGAGGAAATTTCTAAATTTCATAAAACATGAATATAATGAGATGGAACTTTAGAATATTCATGTATTCGAGAATGATGATAATGAAATCATCGAAAATTCTCGGAATAGATAAATTACACGAATTACGAGATGAAAGAGGAAGTGAAATATAGTGAATATTCTTATGAATATTTTTATAAATATTCACTAAAGGATTTTAAACCTTATGGTTTTAAATTATGGAATTTTATATTCATATAAATTCCATATAAGTCTATTTGATGATGAAAACTACGGTTTTGAGATTGGTTGGCATTCCTATCATACGGATGCATGATATGTGATATGTTTAGTCCCGGTCGACACCTGATCCGCGACCCATAGAGGACAACATAGATTATGGTCATAGATTTGACCGGTTTATTTCTTTACCCTCCGAGATTTATAGTACGATAAGATTGATGTCTATCATAGACTCCATAAATGATAGGTGACATGTTAAAAAGGAAAGTGTTTTGCATGACATGGAATATGTCAAATGGGAAATGTGATATGTGATGTGTGACATGTGAAAAGAACATGTTTCATATAATATGAGAAGAAAATCAATTGAATTATAGCATTTTTATAAAATGCTCATTTCGGTACTGATTATAGTACTGTGAGATGATTCTCATAAGACATGAGATACAAACCTCTAAAATGTTTAAAAAAAAAAAAGGAAGGAAGAATTGATATATCTGACATTCTCACCATGAATTTAAATGAAACATTAGATTATAAGTGTTTCACGAATTCCGAACCGTGAGAGCCACCTCTAGAATCCTTCGGGAACTAAGTGCTACACGAGCTTCGATGTACTAAAGGCCAAACCGAGCAGAGACTCGATGATTGTACCGTGTGAGCCACGGACGAGTGATGAAGCTAGGCAATCGTTGTCTGATGGGCCCAGAGAGGTTGCCATGGCCGATTGTGCTGGTTCGTCACAACCTCAAAAACCTCGAGTGGACTTTGGGCCATAGAGGACAGTACGGATGTACTAATGGCCAAACCGAGCAGAGACTCGATGATTGTACTGTGTGAGCCACGGATGAGTGATGAAGCTAGGCAATCGTTGTCTGATGGGCCCAGAGAGGTTGCCATGGCCGATTGTGCTGGTTCGTCACAACCTCTAAAATCCTTCGGGAACTAAGTGCTACACGTGTTCTAACGAAATAAGTAAGTGATTGTGATTCGTGAATGCGATGAATGTCGAAGGATGAAATAGATCTTAGGCATATGACACATGATGTATATGATTATTGGATGATGTCTATATATGCCATTGAACATGTACTACTTGAATGTTTGTGCTTCCACACATAATTATACTTTTAATAAGAACGATGCCTTGTATAACTAAGGATGAAAAGTAAGCATGAATAAGTTATGACATGGGTGCACTTACGAAATGGTAATAAACCTTAGTATAATCCATGCATGCTAATTTACAATAACTCAAGCATGTATGATACGAATATTAATTATTTTATTTAATTGCTTTATTTAGTAGAAGCATTTTTAAAAAGAATATGAAAAAGGTTATGAAAGATTGAAAAGGATTTATTAATTCATAACAAAAAGGAAAATTTATCTCTACAGTTGCTTTTAGGTTCCGTAACAAGTATGGTATTCTAAAATACCTACCTTACTCCATTCGGATCCCTAGCCGACTGTAGTATCCTTCCTACATGCGAGCCTAGAGCCCATAGGAAAAATGAAAAATATTTTTAGCATATAGGAAGCTGAGTATCAAGTGAGGCATATAATTCTCTTACTGAGCCGTGGTTTTGCTCACCCCTTAATATTAAACATCTCAGGTTTTGATGCTGGTGAGTTCAGTGGATTGTGGATCCTGGCTGTACACGAAGAACAATGTGTCAGACCGACTGATTATTTGAGGTATGATTATTTATTCTCTGTATTTAGACACGTCAACAGTACTACTTATCTGATTTATTACGATAGGGGATGTGTATAATATAAACAATACATTGTAAAATTGTTTAACAGTCAGTACAAGTGAAGTATCACAGACAGCCCAACCGGATAAGATGTGTATAAGAAGATGAAAAATATGGTCACGGGTCGTGACATATATCAATGAACCACAAATTCTAACACACAAGTGTCTCATGCAAAAGTGTCTTAAATGAATTCTTCTCTATTTGTCATTTCAATCTAAAGAGCAAAAGAAGAATTGTTAATTTAAAGCTTATACCAATTGTTACAAATGGTGGACTTAGACATTTTGCATGATGCTAATTGTTATGTGTGGTGCATTTCGTGAATAATCATGTCAAGCATGTAAGCATACAATCACACACACCATTAAACATGAATATGGATTAATTAAACATTAGCATACTATCATAAAGTATTAATCCATATTCATAAGCACAAATCTGATTATATGGAAGAATAAAAATTTTATAACATTCAAACACACACATTTTCTTCCATAGTTATAAGCACTAAAATCCTATACTCATTTTCCAATTCAAGTCTTTAACCAATTATGAGGAAGGAAAGATTCAAAATTACCATTTTAATCAATTCAAAGCAATATCCCTAGTTAATTTTAACATTTAAAGTTCCAATGGGTATATGCTATTTTAACTAAAATGGATTTGCCTAAATAAATCAATATCATGTTTAAGTATATTTTAACAATAAAGTCCATAATCTATGAGTGATGTCGAGCACATAATATTATGAAAATAACTATTTTCATCACATAGGCATGATTATTGATTCAACTCAAGCAAGCATGTAAGTTCAACATCAAAACAATTAAGAATAAATGCATGGATATCAATCAAGGTGCATTTGTTCAAGTTTGCATTTATCTTTGAATTTTGGTATTGTCATTAAAGCTCAAGTTCTTTAATAATTTGGCCATAAGAAAAATCTAAGTTCATGAATGACAAATTATCAAATATTTGTACATTTAAGATCTATTTATCATCACAAATTGTAGGCCAAGAACAATTATGACTCTAGGTAAAGCTTTGTGTATCTCAAGTATTTACCTAAGCATATTTGAATTTATCATTTTATCATTCAAATATATATTTGGACCTTTAATTATTCATATTCCACTAGATGTATAATTATCATGAAGCCTAGTGTGGAATAGTTGAGTCAAGCTAAGAGACAAAATCTTATAAGCATGCTTGACTAAGATGAACTAAGGTATGAACAATATTCATTATGCATAAGTTCATCAAAATTTTAAATCAATACAAAAATCATTGAAATAATTCTCAAAGCAATATTTAAGCATTCATTGAGATTATAATTCAAGGTTATTTCAAGATTTATGCATTTCTTAAATATTTTCAACAAGAAAATGACCTTGTTCTTGTGAGTTCAATGAAAAAGCTATTGATTGTTGAAAATAATACCAAATGTTGAAGTTGAGGCATGACATCAATGAAAAATGATTATTCAAATTGAAAAGATCATCAAGAAGAAGTTGAAAACAATGAATTTTAAGTTGAGAAGAAAGAAGGTATCAAGAAAATTAAGAAAACTTCTCAATTTTTGCTAAAAAGTGCAGAAATAGGCACATTTTGCTTAGAGGGATCGATTCCAAGAGTAAGGGCATCGATCCTTTAATCCAAAAATGCAGATTTTTTGTATTTTGTCTAAGAGGATCGATCGTACATGTGGAGGGATCAATCTCTCATCCAATTTCTGCAGATTTATGACAGAAAATTCAACCTGTGAGGTGCCAAAATTTCGTTTTTGAGTATTTTAAGTTCAAGTAAAAGTTTAAACATTTGTGTAACATGATTTTGGATTTATATGAATGAAAAATCATTTAACAATAGATTTTGCAATTTTGAAAGAATTTGCACTATAAAAAGTATTTTTGGTCTCAAAGGAGGTCATTTTAAAAGTTATGCATATTTTGTCAAAACCAAGACATTGGATAACACAAATATGTTAAAACAAACTTGTTCACATAGATTTTAAGCACATATCATCAAATCACTACACTTGTGATCATCATATCATGATTTCTAATATACAAATTCCTCATTAATGCTCATGACATGACATTTTGCATGAATGACATATTTGACATTTTTAGAACATGTAAACATATCATACTTGCACAAATCACATAAGATCATTTCAAAATCATTTAAACATGTTTTTCATTCAATCATTCAATGCCTTAAGAACTATCCATCAAACAATCAAAGATCATTTATCATGCCTATTATTGATTCATTCACTCATAAAGCATAAAAGATCATCAACAACCATATCATCAAGGCACAAATAATTTAATCAAATAGAAATTTAGGAAATAAGGAATTAAGTTTACAAAATTTCTTTGCTTGAGAGTGCTTTGCCATGATTTGTTGGATCCATCATTAGCCATTCTTTGAGAAATTGTTGTCACTTTGCTAAGAATGGATTCCCAAGCTCTTTCTCTTTCTTATTGGCACAAGCAAACTTCATGAGGATGTATTGAGCATTCAAACTCCATTGTTCCATTGTAATTCCATGCTCTAACACTCCGACACCAAGCAATTTTAAATATGCTTTGGTACCCAAATTCTCTTGGGTCCATGAGAGTCAGTGTAAACAATTTTTGATCCTTTAGGGATCCATTTCAAACACAATTCATCATTATTTACAGCATGCTTTGGAATCCACATCTTCCTAACTACTTTTTCTCTAATGTAGTTTTTCTATATGTGCATGCTTGTGAGGTATGGCCTATCCTATTGCATAGTGAGCATATGAGAGATGTATCATGCATAGAATTTTTGCTCACTAAATTCTTAAAATGAGTTTCTTTTTGTTTTGCATTATAGCCTAACCTATCTTTGTCAAAGAAAGCTCTTTGGGTTTCTAACATATGATCTAGCTTTTATTGACCCATGTAGAATCTAGAAAATGAATTATGCAAATTTAAGTTCTTTTTATTTACTTCAACAATTTCTAAATTTGCTTCTTCTAATTTCTTTTCTAATTCTAGCTTAGCACTTAATAACATTTCATTCTCTATTTTTAATTTAGCAATGATTTTCTTATATTTAGAATTCATGCATTGAAATTCATTTGCTAATTCATTAAAAGCATTTTGTAGTTCATCAAATGTATAATCATTATCTTCACTAGAACTACAACTAGCCTCATCATCACTAATGGCCATAAAACATGTGTAGGCTACTTCTTCATCCATGTTATCCTCATCGGAGCTATCACTATCGCTTCATGCAGCCACAAATGCTTTCTTCCTAGGTTTTCTATCCTTTTCTTTCCTAAATAAAGGGCAATCTAGCTTAGTGTGACCCGGTTCATTACATTCACAGCACACTAAGAGGTCTCTTTCTTTCCTACTTGACTCTCCTCTTATTACCCCTCTTCTTTGATGTCTCCTATCATTCTCTCTCTCCTTCATTCTCATGAACCTATTAAATCTTTTGGCAAACAATGTCATTTCCTTTTCTTCCTCATTTCCACTCTCATCACTATCATCTTCAATGATCTCGTGAGTGGATAATTTAAAAGCTACCCCTACTTTCTTTGAAGGCTCTTCATTTCATTTTAATTTCATTTCATATGTAAGTAGGGAGCCCATAAGCTCATCTAGGGACAAGATATTTGGATCCTTAAACTCTTCTATTGCGGTTACCTTTGCCTTCCAAGATTTTGGCAAGCTATTCAAAATTTTCTTAACCATTTCTACATTGGAATAGGTCTTGCCTAAAGCCTTAAGTCCATTGATTATATCATTAAACCTAGTGAACATCTCACTCATGAACTCATTTTCTTTCATCCTAAAAAGCTCATAGTCATGTGTGAGCATTCTTGCTTTTGTTTCTTTAACTTGATTGGTCCCTTCATGTGTAATGGCTAATTTGTCCCATATTTGCTTTGCATTCTCACATAGGGAGACTATTATATTCATTGGGACCTAATGCACAGAGTGTGCATAACCTTGGCGAATTGTGTCAATCTTATATTATTTGTGTCCCACTCATCCTCATTTTTAGAGATATCTTTTCCATAAACTTTCTTCATTGGGATCTTGGGACCATTTACTATTACTCTCCACACTTCATAGTCATTTGATTGCACAAACAACATTATCCTACTTTTCCAATATGAGTAATTCTCTCCATTGAAGAGTGGAGGTCTAACTAATGAGTGTCCCTCTTCTCCTAGAGATGTGCCTACATTCAAGTGAGCCATTCATGATCGTTTTACTCGATAGATGTTGATCTAAATCAATCTCAAGCCCAAGCTCTAATATCAAGCTCTGATACCAATTGTTGGCTTATAGGCTAAACCGAGGGGTGAATCGATTCTTAGCTAACCTCCTATTCGTTTTTCGATTCTTCTAAATTCTCTGGGCTATGCAAACATGCAATCCAAATTCAATACAATAAACATAAATATAATTGTGAGTAAAGAGAGAAAGGAAAGAGAAATATACGCAAGTGCTTTATAGAGGTTCGGCAACCTTGCCTACGTCCTCTACCTTGAGATGCTTCCAAGAATTTTCCCCAAATTCACTAACTTTGAATTTGTCTTTACAATCCCTCTTTTTCAAGGCTTAAGAGAAACCTCTCTTTTTCTAGGCTTAAGAGAAACCTCCCTCTTTTTCTAAGGTCAACGAGAAACCTCCCCTTTACAAAGTGTGTTTGTGTTTACAATGGGTGTAATCAAAGGAGGCTTCTAGGTAGACAAATGATTACAAAGATTAAGCAGAAAGAAAAGCCTATACAATATTTGTGCTATGCTATACAAGGAATATGAGAGTGATGGAAGATAAAGACTTTGTAGCACTTGAATTGTTGTTGAGGCTTGAGGAAGATGAAGAAGATGATGAAAAATGTTGCTCATCTATTCCCTATTGCTTCCTTGAGCTTCCAAGCCTCTATTTATAGTCCCTTAGATGTATTCTTAACGTTGGTTGGAGCCAAAAACAAATGTAGCCGTTATATCTCACAGAAACTAACCGTTGGGCACTGTTTTTGTAAAAAAAGATTGATCCTTTGCCATAGGGGATCGATCCAAATTTTCCCGAATGCCTTCCAATGCATTCTGCCATGAAGGGATCGATTCCTTCCCTTAAGGGATCGATCTCATGCTTCCAAAGAGCTTTTCCTGCACTTTTCTAGACCATTTTGGGTTAGAAATGATATAGACTTTTATTTTAATTCAACCCAAAACATTTTAGAATTTTGTGGGAGTTTTTCTTAACTTTCTCAAATGAAAAACATAGTCCAAAAACTCATTAAATAATTTATAAAGGTTGTGTTCAAATATATTCTTGAAATCATTACTTAATGAAAATATTCAAAACCATTTTATAAAGTGTTAAGACCAATAAAAATATTTCATTAAATCATGATGTTAGACTTAAAATGGTTTGAGAAAATCATGTGTAATAAAAGCAAATATACAATATGAATCAAAACATAAAAAATTACTTAAGTTTTTGTTATTTCAAAATACATATATCAATTTAAAGATAACAATACTATTTATCCTAACCCTTCTACACTTAAAAACACAATTCAACAATCACAGTCTCAATTTTCCAAATTCCAATTCAGTCACCATAATTCATTACTCTAAATTTCAATTCAGGCATTTCAATGTAATCACAATATCCTTACGCCTTCTATATACATATCTTCCACCAGCAATTGCATAGTGCTATTCAATAACACAGTTTCACACTTCACTTCTGGGCTACAAAACACCACACAAACACAATTAATTCTCAACACTTTAGTTACAGAAAATGTATAATTTTTTAAGATCTACTATATTTCCTAATATAGTTGTAAATCCGATCTAATCCATACCAATTCCTATAACTGCAACTAAAACAATTTTTTTTTTCAGTTCTGACTTCACCAACAATTTTAAATCCATTTCTGTAGTATTTTATAACCACGTTCCTATCAAATTGAGCATGGTAACCCTTAATTCTACCCTTGGCTGAATGCTCCCTTCATCATTATTTTTGTTGTTTTGCAAATTTAACACCTTATTCATGCTCTACACACTCTGTACATTAAGTTTATACCACTTATGCGTTGAAAAAACATCATATCTATGCATATCACATGTTGGTCGAAACCCTAAGAGTGAGATTCAAGTGATTTTGCTTCAATTTAAGCTTATACATGCATCTAAACATCTTAAACACATCACAGAGTTTCAATCAATCATAAAAAACACTTCTCTCTCTTACCTCTTTATGACTGAATCTTTGAAGATGATTTTCACCAAGTAAATGGCCTTTACACAAGCTTATTCAAAGATACACTGTAGAGCTAAGAGAGATGAGCAAGTTTGCTTTAGGTAGTTTTCAGTTTTGGGATGGTCTTACTAAGGTTTCACAAAGTTTTCTCTCTCTACATTAAGCTTTTATGTGAGATGGCTATGGTGGTGAAGAGTGGCAGGCAAATATTGGAGAAAAGACTAGATTTTTCCATTAAAAATTAATTTTTATACCAAATTAATATAGTGCCCTTATAACATTTCAAGAATACCAATGATAGGATGATATTTTGTAATTTTTATATGTGCTAATATATTCTCTATATTGATATTTTATACCTAAAATATCTTACTAATGTTTATAATATGTTTTAGGTATTAAATATCAAAGTTAAAATTAAAAAGAGCTAAAAAGAACAAAGTGCAGATATTTCTGTCCAGTTCAAAAGATTGACGAATTTAACCAACTTAACGACCTGATCTCAAGAAGTGATCTTCATAAAAGTTGTAGAGGACTTTTCAAGGTTTCCGGAATGTACAAGATTGCAAATATCGGAATTCGTTTGATGGGTCAAACATCTGGACAAAATCAGTACGAAATTCTAGGCAAAAAAACAAGATTTAGAAAGAATTCCAACAAAACAAGGTTAAGACAAGATTTTGTGAAGACAAGATTTGGTTGAGACAAGACATGTCTAAAAATTTTATTATGTCTTAAAGTTTTAATTATTTTTAAGACAATATAATAAAGTAGGAAAATAGAGTTTGAGTAGAAAAAGAATTGTAAAAAGAGAAAGGTTCCAAAAAGAGTTTAAGTCAAATTAAAACTCTTCTCAGACTCCTACTCTAATTCAGATTTTTAGGCCTATATAAAGAGCACATTGGCTCTCATAAAAATCAGATCTTTCTTCCCCTTTTCTCTCTTGTTTAGTTTTAGAGTAGATTTAATAAAAATTTTATTTTTATTATTTTGCTGATTTCTTTATTATTTTTAATTCTGATTTTGTTTTCTTTATTTAAATTAATATTGTTTGTGTGTTCTTGCTTGCTAGTTTATAATCTTGATTAGTAATTCTGATTTTATATTAATAAAGATTGCTTCTTTGATTATTTCTTGCATGATATTTGTAATCTTTATAATATTAAACTTGAAATTTATGATCTTGAATATGACTAGTAAGTTTCTTATTCAGTTACGAGGTAAATTGATTGTTCTTGGGAAAAAGAATATTGTGAGATTATGAGCTTATAATATAATTGTTAAGTACCTAAGATTCTCTGAACACATTTGCATGATTATTTGCTTGATTAGATAGTAGGGCCCACTATTTAATTTAATTAAATAATCTACTGCCATATTAAAAACATAAGTCCGTAATTGCTTATGGAGTTAATCACTAGGGATGGAGGAGAATTGATAGATTAAATGAACCGAGCTTATGTGTTTGTTATCTAATGTCAACCCATATCTTTCTAGTTGTTAATGCTGCTACAACTTATATCTAGAGAACTTGTTCTAGGTAGGTTAAGTAGTAAAGATTAGTTAAAGAGCTTGTTTTAACTAACGACTCAATAAAGGAAGATGGTGTAACAGAGCTTGTTGTTATGCTATAGTTGACTATTTAATTGACAATAATATTTTGTAATTAATGATCATCTAAATCTAAAAATAATTAATTGCCTTGTAATTGAAGCTTTTTGATATTTGTTTTTTATATTTAATAATCTTTGCTTTCTCTCTTTTAGACATAGCTTACAAAACTCCAAAACCCAAATATTTCCTCTTTCCCTAAGCTCTAAGATTAGATCTTTAATTTAATAATTAACTTAAATAATTCAATCTTTGTGGGTTCGACCCTTGCTCCACTATCTACATAGTCATCATCATCATCATCATCATCAGAGCCTTTATCCCAATAGATTGGGGTAGGCTATATGAACCAATATCTAAAATCACGTTAGATCGTCCATATGTATTCTCTGCCTCCATAGATTCCTATTCAAGACCATTTGCTTATCTAATTCTAAAACCTCCATGTCTTTCCAAACTACTTCCTTCCAAGTCTTTTTCGGTCTTCCTCTAGTCTTAACCCTTCTCTCAACATCCATAGCCTCTATTCTCCTAACTGGAGCATCTACAAGTCTACGTCTTACATGTCCAAACCAACGTAAACAATTTTCACACATTTTGTCTTCAATAGGTACCACTCCAATCATCTTACGAATATCATCATTTCTCATTCTATCATTTCTTGTATATCCACATATCCACCGTAACATTCTCATTTCTGTTACACTCATCTTTTGTGTATGTAGCCTCTTAGTCGCCCAACATTCACTACCATATAACAATGTTGGTCTAACAACTGTCCTATAAAACTTGCCTTTCAACCATGTAGGAATTCCTTTATCGCACAACACACCTGTAGCACTTCTCCACTTACTCCAGCCTGGATCCTATAGGTCACATGACCATCAATCTCTCCATCCATCTGTATTATTGATCCCAAGTATCGAAAATGATCCCGCTTAGGTATCGCCACCCCATCTAACTTCACTACATCATGCTCTTCCAGTGGGTTAGAACTAAATTTACACTCCATGTATTCAGTCTTCACTCTGCTTAGTATAAATCCTTTTGATTCCAACGTTTGTCTCCATACTTCCAACTTTGTATTGATCTCCGCTCTAGTTTCCGCACATAGAACAATATCATCTGCAAACATCATACACCAAGGCACCTTATCCTGGATGGATTTTGTCAGTTCGTCCATAACTACTGCAAACAAGAATGGACTCAACGCTGACCCTTGGTGTAATCCCACCGTGATAGGAAACTCACTTGTTTGCCCCCCACCTGTCCTCACATGTGTCCTTGCGCCTCTATACATATCCTTAATTAGTTTAATATATTTCAAAGGAACTCTTTTCTTCATTAAGGACCACCAGAGTACCTCCCTAGGCACTTTATCATATGCTTTCTCCAAATCTATAAAGACCATATGAAGATCTTTACCCATTACTCGAAAGCGCTCCATAAGTTGTCTAAGCAAATATATTGCCTCCATAGTTGATCAACCCGGCATAAAACCAAATTGATTCTCTGATATCTCTACATTCTTTCTTAATCTCCGTTCTATCACTCTCTCCTATAGTTTCATCGTGTGACTCATCAATTTTATGCCTCGGTAGTTGGCGCAACTTTGAATATCTCCCTTGTTCTTATATAAAGGTACTAAGACACTCTTCCTCCATTCCTCTGGCATTTTGTTAGTGTGCCAAATCTTATTAAATAGATTTGTCAACCACCTAACTCCTACATCTCCAAGGCATTTCCAAACTTCAATTGGGATGTCATCAGGTCCAACAGCTTTTCCATTCTTCATCATCTTTAGTGCATTTTTTACCTCTGTCTCTTGGATTTTACGCATAAAGCACCGATTTAAATCCTTAAGAGGCACCGAAATATTATCCAAAACTTTATTTTGTCCATCATTAAATAATTTGTTAAAATAATCTCGCCACCTGTCCTTAATGTCATTATCTTTAACGAGAGTTCTTTGATGCTCATCCTTAATACATTTCACGACTCCTAGGTCGCGACTCCTCCTTTCTCTTGCTCGCGCCAATCTGTATATCCTTTTCTCTCCCTCCTTTGTGTTCAACTTGTCGTAAATCTCTTTCGCAACCCTCGTCTTAGCTTCTGCCACAGCCTTCTTTGCCTCCTTTCTTGCTACCTTATATTCTGAAAAACTCTCTTTTGTATTGT
Organism: Heritiera littoralis; assembly: GCA_031772115.1. Lineage (NCBI taxonomy): Eukaryota > Viridiplantae > Streptophyta > Magnoliopsida > Malvales > Malvaceae > Heritiera > Heritiera littoralis. The sequence continues at coordinate 4,196,907 of JAPDPK010000049.1, read as the reverse complement.
TCTTCTTTAAAGCCTTGTAACGCTCTCGCTTAGTCTTTATAGCATCTTTTACTACTGCAGTCCACCATGTTGTGTCCTTTCCAGTCGGCACTTTTCCGTTTGATACTCCTAATGTCTCTTTGCCTACCTCCCGAATGCATTTTGCCATCTTATTCCACATTACATTTGGATTCTCTTCTGTTGTCCAAGCCTCTTTTTGAATCCAACTATCTCTACATGTTGTATGACAATCTTCTTTTAGCTTCCACCATCGAATCCGTTCAATTCCTTTTTGTTGGTTCCTTCGATGTCGTCTATCTATCTTCATATCTAGAACTAAGAGTCTATGTTGCGCGGTAACACTCTCACTTGGGATAACTTTACAATCCAAACATATATGTCTATCCCTACTCCTAGTTAAAAAGAAATCTGACTTGCTATTGGTCCACTTCTAAAGGTTATAAGATGAGAATCTCTTTTCTTAAACAATGTATTTGCTAGGATTAGATCATAAGATAAAGCAAAATTTAAGATAGCATCTCCTCCCTCGTTTCTTACACCTAACTAAAACCCCCATGTACTCTCTCAAAACCCTCTCTACTTGTACCTACATATCCATTAAGATCACCGCCAATAAAAAAGTTCTCCTGTGGGTACTTCTTGTACTACCTTATCTAAATCCTCTCAAAACTGTCGTTTACTAACCTCATCAAGTCCTATCTGGGGTGCATACACGCTAATGACATTCAACACCTCTTCTCCTAAAACTAGTTTAACCAAAATAATCCTATCCCCTTGTCTCTTAATCTGTACAACATCCTTATGGTACTCTTTATCTATAATGATACCTACTCCATTTCGGTCTCTATCTTTCCCTGTATACCAAAGCTTATATTGCCAAGGTGCTAACTCTCTAGCCTTTACCCCAACCCATTTGGTCTCTTGGAGACACAAGATGTTAACCCTCCTCCTACTCATAACCTCACAAATCTCACCTAACTTACCACTAAGCGTACCTATATTCCAAGATCCTAACCTAAGCTTATGGTTATAGATTAACTTCTTTATCCACCCCCGTCCATTGTGGTGTGGAAACCTTTGCCTATTTAACACCACATCCAGGCATCAATGTGGCGCGTCACTTCCGGGTGACGACCTAGTAACCCTTGCTCACTTTTCACTACACCCCGGCTCCGATGCAGCGCGTCGCTGTGTAGGGGACGCCCCAACGTTGTTTTGCATAGTAGAGTTAGAAAATTTTATTTTTGGTAATTGACGACACTCATCAACCAACCATGTCCTAAACTATTTAATAACTATTTAAATATTTAATTTAACTTCCAAAATATTTTATTTACATATAAAATATATTTATTTGACATATTCTAATCATTATTTTAACTTTTGATGGGGTTTAACAGGTCAAAACGATGAAATTACCAAAATAGTCTTAAATGTTCGTTCGCATAATTTTTAACACTCATGTGATTCAATCTACAAATTGGAATGGCGTGAGACTTCTTCACATGAGGATTCATTTATGATGGTCAATTGGCCATAAGTCAAATTAGGTTGACTATTATTCACAAGTTTTCCCAGCCTATGGACACAATCGTTATTTTTAAAATTATTGCATACTTCCCAAGACATACACAAACAAATGAACTTTGAGATGTATATTCTTATCGTCTCAATATTTCGCTCCAAATATCGATACCATCAACTTTCATCACAATCGAGACAATAAAAGTTTCAACGGTGCCCACAGTCCAAATCTCCTTTATACTTACGAAGCAAGAGGCATTTGAATAGTTATGAGATATATTATCTTTCTAACTTCATTAACGGTAAAAAAAGATAGAAAAAAGTGTGAATCTCACACATCTCTAGGCAAAAGCCCATGCAATACAAGTCCAAGGAACTACATC